>JAFNEN010000232.1:0-642468 GCA_019343175.1 Oedothorax gibbosus
AACTTTTCAAACTACAAATCGCGAATCATCATTGTTAAAAAACTAATTTTTTTAAAGAGGAACAAGTATTATCATGCGCTTCTTATAAAAAGCTAAGCTAAAATTGTGCATCCTTATGGAAACAAGTAACTAGCAAATTATCAAATCATGTAATCCCAGTTCTTTTACCTAAAAAATATTTCACTTGAAAATTGATTCTGCCGGCACTCGAAGCGACAAAAATGCGCTGACTAGCAAGAAAAAGCAGCACAGACACTCATTGAGCATAGAAAAAAGAGCATTAGTTGTTTTTTAACAGATGAGCTTCATCAGTGGTTTTCTTTTAATTTACCCGTTTGGTTAGATAATGAAACACTGAATTTTTCCTTTTAAAAAAGTAATGGATGATTTCTTGTGAATCCGGTGTATTTCAAATACTTAATTATTCTTTTCAGTTTAGTTGCCTTAAGATTCAAAGCCCCAAGTAGAATAAAGGTGTTTGCAGTACATGAAACAGTTGTTGAAGCATCAATTTAGAAGATCCTACTTTCATGTAGTAAAACTACGAAACTCAGTTAAGACTGTACAAAGTTGATTCAATGAATGCACAAATTTGGAAATTATAGGGACGGGTAATTAAAAATAGTGTTCCATTACCAACAATTATTGGTAATGGAACACTAATTTTATGATCAAATTTTTTTAAATAATTTTTGGAACATAACATAAACTAGGTACTTGGAAAGGATTGCTTTGTAGGAGGAAATGTAGTTGAAATGAGTAAACGTTCTACTATAGTACCACTTTGGCTATTATTGTTAACATGAGAAATTTCTGCGGAATCGCCTTAAATAATTTGGTTTGTTCGTGAAGGTTTCACTCAATTTTTCTGCTATTTATACAAAATGTCTCCAGTCCCATCTACTATGTTCGACAGTTCTTGTGATGATATAAAATAAAGACAATCGTGTTCATTCCTTTACATTAAAAGTAAAAGAGAATTTCTAAACTAACTTGTTAATACGACAATGGTGAACTCAAAATTATTTCACTTACTATCTTTATTAACAGGTGCTATTTCTAGTAAGAATGTCCAATTTTTACCGTGAAAAACTGATCCCAAGCCTTTCATATAAAAAATAGTACTTTATCGTAAATAGTTTTTCCCTTACAATTAATAATAATTTACTTTTCTTACTCACGATATTACTTTTTGATTTACAAAGCAAATTGATAAATAACAGTATTGTAGAGTACATCAATTATTTTCCCCAATATATTTCTTTAGCTAGATAATCAGCTTGTTTAAGAACGTTAGTGGTGTAAGAACAACTTATACCACCATCGACATGGAATGTAATAAGAAATTGCAGTTCAGAGCAATTGTTTTTGCTCTATTTACATACATTTACACTGGAATCTTAAAATGTATACCCTCTTGCGACCTAGCGTCCCCATTTGGGGACATTTCTTAAAACCTTCCCACAAACAATTAACATGTTAATTAGCTCCGAAATTGAATTGGTCAGATAGAAGATCCAAATATCAGTTTTCAGCCTTTGATTACAGGTATCAGTCATTTATTTCTATAAAAAAAATTAAGTTGAACGAGGGTCAATACGATATTAGAGTTCTTAAAAAAATTAATTAAATTTTTTTCCTCAAAAACTTCAAAAAGTTTTTTTAGCAGTTAATTTTAAAGGCATTTTGCATTAAAAGCAATGTTAAAATAAACTTAACTACAAATAAGTGATACGGCCTTTTTTGGATTTATAGCACAAAAAATGTGTATTTTTAGTCTCTCAGTAACTATTAAACATAATTTTTTTAAAAATTACTCTGCAAAGCATACTTTTTAGCATATATTTGTATGAAAAGTATGTTTAGATTAAGAATATATGTATAGGATTTTGCTAGGATATTAAGAGGATACAAAAGCGTAATTCTTTTACATATACGGGCTACTTTATACTTGCATCTTAAAAGCATCCATAAAACAACGACCCTTTCTAAAAACACTCGTAATTTAGTAAGTCAATGCAGTTCTCAAATAACCCTAAATAATTCACTGCTCCCTTAATCATCATTTAATTGGACAATGATTAGTAGGTGATTTCCATCGTTAAAAAGGTCTAATTGAAAAGGATCTTTAGGACTAGAAGAAACTGCTATTGGACACTGGCCAAGGAAGTAGGTCACAAAATGGTCTAATTTCATCAGCGACTTTCTTTCTTGGAATCCCTAAGCAGGCGAGGACCCTAATAGTCTTGATTAGTCCAAACCCTTGTTTAGGGAGTCAACAACGTAGCAAATGGTCGAGTTTTGTTGATGACCAGTTGTCGTAAATTAATCATTGAGGATAAGTTTTAGATATATTAAGAGACGTTAGCATATTTCTTGTTTGGTAGCTGCTCATATGGATGATTACATAAGTTTCTTAAACTATTTACCTGTATTACTTGCAAACAATTTCTTACTATTTACCTGTAAGGTTACAAATGGTCGAGTATTGTTGATGACAAGTAGTCGTAAATTAATCCTTAAGGATAAGTTTTAGATATATCAAGAGACGTTAGCATATTTCTTGTTTGGTAGCTGCTCATATGGATGATTACATGATTAAGTTTCTTAAACTATTTACCTGTATTACTTTTATGCGAGGGCTGGTGGTTTAGAGCTATGTAGAAAAAAATATTCGTATAAAGGTGGAAAATGTTTTGCTTTAAAAAATCAGTAGTAATGAGGTAATTCATATGTAAATAACTTAATAATATGGAAGTAATGCCCTACTTTTAATTAAAGGTAAGAGAAAAAATATTATTTGGGTTGTAATTCAAAGCCTGTAAACGACCGTTCATGGTTGCCCTTCTACTTTTATCCAGTATTATTGTGCAACCAAAAGCCATTATTTTGTGTAATATTACGCAATTAATTTAATGGATATACAAAACTTCGTATCTGGTTGTCGACCGAGACCATATTCACAGGGATAATATAACACCAATTACTACCGTGAAATTTTATCTGATGTGCTTTCGCAACTATAATGATGGTAATTATATAATTGTAAATATAAGACAATATGTAATTCGATGAACTCAGAAAACCAATTAAGGGAATATGGTTACCAATTTAGTCGTGAGCTATGCTCAAAAACGTAAACGGATGTTTTTTTTTCAAAAGTTTTACTTTCTGTACCTCTATATGGTCTAAAGTAAAGAATTATTTGTATAAAATTTGTAATATTTTCTACCTGCAGGGTATGAAATAGGCAATTTCATGGAATAACTGTAAAACTGGCAAAATATAAATTAACCCCAATCAGTGCAATTATATATTTAAAATATAGCTTACACTCCAAGGTGTTAAAAGTTATAAAAAAAATTACAAGGAATTTTTATGCATTAGTCCTAGAATAGGATAAGAATATTATTCAAATTACCCAAGCTATTTCCAAGACCCTGTTTTTTACGATCAGTCATTCTACAAACCGATATACCTAAAACACAAGCCCCAAAAAGACCCAAAAGTTCCAGTGCATACCATAAGTTCCAGTGCAAGCCCAAAAAGTTCCAGTGCACCTCAACCCCGTACAACCAAATCCCTTATTTATTTCACGCAACACAAATAATAATCACCGGATTCTGCCCCCAGACCAAAACGAGCAAAGTATCCTTACCGAATCAAGTAGGAGGTGACCCTTAACTCAATAATGAGCAGAGAGGAAAAGAAATGCGGGCCATCCCCTAATAAAACAAAAGATAATATCCCTCCATTCTTGATGTCCGCCTTGCCTTCTTTCTTGGCAGGAAAGGATTATTTTGACATTAGAGCTCTCGATGGCCGAAGTAACGGGAGAAGGTGGGATATAGATGACTCGGAGGATGCCAAAACAATAGGTTACCGCTTCAGGGCCACTTTCGGGGACCTGTCATTGGAAAAGATGGCTAGATGGAGTTTGTGACTTGCAGTTGTTGAATTGTGCGAGAAGAAAAGTATAGATTGTTTTAATAAATTTTATTTAACACATACATGGCGACTTTGTGAACACCATTAACAACTTTATTTCTGAATAAGAACGTTTACTTTCAATTTTGAATTCATTTTTCGTTTAACTTAATTTGCCCAATATAAATTTTTCAAGGCTATTGCCTTCATTTGTGTTATTATTATTTTTTTTTGTCGTGTCCATGAGAGTCGAACTCTATATGTGTCCGTGAATTTTGATAATTTCTTCTACGACTTGCTTGATGTTGTCTCCATACGGATCTAGCATTGTCGGCAGTACTCCAATCTTTCTCAGGCTGGCGCTCATAGCCGGACACTCATAGATGTGAGTAGGCGTAAGCTGTGTATCAGGACAATGTTCACAGCTTCTATAGATCTTCTTGCCATCTCCATCTATCTTCATACCCCTGTGGTGTCCGGTTCTCAGCCTAGTTATGGTTTTAAGAGTAGATCTGTTAGCAGTTATTTCAGAGAGAAGATGTTTGGTCTGAATGGATTTTTCTCTAAGCTTATATCTGGCCACTGCATTCGCATCCTGAAGAGAAACATCACTGCAGCTAGTGTTGAGGTCTCTGCCCTCCTTGGCCAATCTATCCGCAGTTTCATTATCCGATTGTGTTGTTCCATCCTTGTTCCATTTCCATTTGTGTTATGTTTTGTTTATTTAGATAAACTTAAGCAGAAAGCTCATTTTTGCGTGGCAAATTTTCTTGCTAACCGTCGGTAATGGGAAAAGGGTCTTTTATATTGATTATCCCCTTGATAACCTAGCAAAATTGTTCACATATTTTATTTGAATGTTAATACACACTGTTAAGGTATCCATATACCTTAGAAAACGGAAAAATTGATCAAAATATGTGATCCGATACTTTTGCATTAAAATATTATCTGATTTTTTATCTTTCAAATGGTACAAAAAGATTGCTTGTACTGTAAATAGTTTTTAATTTACAAGCAGTCTTTTAAGGGAAATTCTACTGTCATCAATCTTACAATGAAACCCTTGAACTCATTTTATGAAGAATGATTTTTTTCATAATATGCTTGTACTCCGAGCAAGATATTTCAAATTAATATGCTTTGATTTAAAAAATTTAAAGTGTGTTTTAAAGAATAAGAATCAGGGCATGTGGCCATACTTTTTATAACAATTGTAAATAATATTCAATTATTTACATACTTTAAAAAATTAAATTAAAAAAAAATCCTATTTTTAAGCTATAGCCATTTCAAACTATTATAATTAAATAACTACTTTGCTTAGAGCTTAAATTTTATATGATCACATGCCTGAATATTTGTTTTCTGCAAAAATTATGTAAAACAAGTAATTAAAAAATGTTGCACCCAATTTGGCCCTCTCAAATTAATTAATTGCTAATTTATTAATTAATATATTTTTGTATCGCAGTAAAGTATTTTTATGTTAGTTTTTATGTGTATGATCTTCTTCTGCTCATATTTTCGGTATTCGGATGAACCATTTTTCAGGTTTTAGAAATACAAACCTGAGAAATGGTTTAACCAAATACCGAAAATATGACGAAACATTTCACCACGCAGTCATTGCACTTAACTTACTAGGAACCTTGTTTTTGGTGGAACCAAGTGACAAATATTTAACAGTGCCGAATGAAAATCTTCAGTGAGTTAAAAACGAAGTTAATTCTTCCGTAAAAATGTTGTTGCACTGAAAGTGACTTAAAAAATTATCTTTAAAAATATTTTTTGGAGAATATCTCTAAAGAAAGAGAAAGCGTATTTATACTTTAAACTATGTCATAGCCATATGGCATTTGTGTCAAAAAGTTGCTACCTAATCATAAAAACGAGGACATACAGCGACAGCCTTGTAAAAATTATGGAAATAAACATACGGCCATGTGTCTGCAGAAAGATATTACATGAGCGATCACCACATCAATAAGTCAACAGATATACAACAAAAAATCTTAGAGTAGTTTTTTTTCCAAAAGGAAAGATTTCTGTAACGTTATTAATGTTACTAACGTTTTTTTTATTATTAAAACAAATGCTTTTAGAGATGTAATGCTTCATGTATTTTCAAAGATAAAAGCAGATACAAGTTCGCTTTGTAACAATTTGAATAAAATATGGAAAAAAATTAAACAAAAAAAAATATATGTACAAAACTGAAAATAAGACATTTTTATTTAAAACATAATAAACAGCAAATATCCAATTAACGGAAATGATTCATTTTTAAATCACACTGAAATGAAAGAAAAAACTTATTTCGCGACAAAATTGTAATTTTCAATAGCTATCGAATGATGTTTTTCCATACAATATTTAAACCCCACTTTATTTCGCATGGTAAATAAATTTTGCCCAACCAAAATATTGCTGATAGGAAATTTCAAAGCGTCTAAGCTCATTTCTTTTCTCATTTGAAAATATGTCAAAAGACGATACTTCAGACTATCTGATTGCAAATAGATTTTAGATCATACTAGAGATCAGCAAGTTCTATTTTGGTTTTGCATTTAAAGGAATTTTCCTTATTTTAAAATAATTTATGGATTAAGGTTTTGAATAAATAAAAATGTGTTAAAGGTGCCTATTTAAGTTTAAATATCTTAGAGGGTAAAGTATTTAACGAATGAACTGAGCCGCGGTAGCTCAGTCGTGTGAAGTGTCGTGCTCGCATCGGAAGGGTTGCGGGTTCTGTCCTCGGCGGTGCTCGCAATTCTGATGGTTGCTGGGTCGGCGCTTGTATTCGACTAAAGACCGCCGTGTTGCTAATGGTGGCTGGGGCACGTTAAATATGTCGTGGTCACAAAGTCCTACATGTTCCCATACCAAATTAATACCTCTGGGGGTACCAGATCAGGGGGTTATCGGCCTTTAATCTGGATCAAAATTCCGATATGTGAGTGAGAATGGATGTGTGAAAGGGACCTTCCTGTAAAAACGGATGTGTCATTCTGCGAGCAAAAGTCGGACTTCCTCCCTTGTGGCGCTCAATAAAAATCGGAAGCCGCCCCTCTTCGCCTTAAAATCGGGTAGTTCTCTACTCCGGGCTCGGTTACCGAGTGGCATTTGAAACAACAACGAATGAACTATCAAAACCAGTAAAAAATTGTTTTTTTTTAAATAAAGTTTTACCTTGAAAAAAAACAGGAAATATTTAAATTTTAGTTAAAATATTTTTAAGTTACAATTTTTAATAATATTTTTAAATTTATAAACTAATTCGTTGATTTTTTTTATTCCGTAAAAAAAATTATTAAAAGTTTTTTTTAAGTAAGGCTGGACATGGACAGAACTAAAAAAAATTAATGCTAAAGTATTATTTAAATCATATTTTAATCATTCAAAGTAAGATTTCAAGCATTTCTCACATTTCAAAATAAAAAACTGCAGATTCCTCAAGCTCCTTGATCTAACGTGTTTTGACAACACATAACTAGGATTTCAAAACAATTTCTGTTTCGAGTAATTGAAAATAGCTTTCACTAAGGGATTTCTGAAATTTTACTCCGGCCCATTAAATGAACGCAATTGCTGTTCTAGGACATACCCAAAACCTATTAAAACTTTCCAAATAGTTTTTGAGTCATTTGTGAGGGGGGGAAACTCAATCACGCTTCCACGTCTTGGAAAGCATCCACGTCCGGAAGCAATTTCCACCAATACTTGTCTCCCATTACATCGGGCCTTTTCCTCAGAACAACGAAAAATTTCCGACAATCAGAAAGTCGAGGGACAAACAGGAGGTGTCATAAAAAGGAACATCCCCAGAGTGGCTGGCGAACATGGAAGGACCAGAGCTGAAACCCAATCTCGAATCTTCGCAGGGGTTATTTGGGATGGACAATAGCCAGCCACCTAGGACAACTTGGAGAGGATTCAGTTTCCGAATCGTGCAATTGTCCAACCCAGAGTAAATCCCCCTTTTCTCATATAAGAACTAATAAAAAAATATAGAAGGGGATTTCTCCAGGCGAATGTTTGCGACAGGCCTGGTGACAATCTTTCTGGCAGATGCGTCAAAATTGCCCGTGTCTTTATTAAACCCGGGCCCGAGTTTCGTCACGTAATGGCCGAGTGTCCAGTTATCGCTTACGGGCGAATGAGGTCGATATTACAGCACCTCGCGAAGGCGTTTCAAAAAATTAGGACTGTCATCTTGTCAAACTCGCTGCTTTTGAGGTGGGGGTCGACCTCGCGTGAAAACAGACACTTCGAGTTCGGGGTTAATTTCCGTCAATTTCATATTGGGAAAGAAATAGTTTGAGAGAAAAGTCTTATGAGTATAGATTTGCAGTGAGAAACTTGAACTAAAAAGTAGTTTTTATTTTTGTCCGTTTTAAAAGTTGGCAATAACATTTCAATTTCATCGCCTGGGAAACTAACAGTACTCGTAAAAAGTCTGTTTATTTGGAATAGTTCACATTTATTAACGGGTTTTGTTTTGAATGCAATTTTTAGTATATTTGTATTGCTTTTTTTATTTTAGTATATAAATAGTTAACCCTGTTATATTAAAAAAATGATGGAGAACTGTTCAATATCTAAAGTTTCTGAGTAAGGATAAGTACTTCAAAATTAAGTTCAAATCCAAGTATACAGGCTAAATAAAATTAATATATATTTTTTCTAGTTGCTACTATTTATATTTAAAACTGTAATAGTTCGAAAACACTAATTTTAATATTTTAAAAAAAATATAGATTAACAAATGAACCGTGATAAACTATAATATACAAAAAAGCATATTAAAATCAAAATCGAAATTGTCAAAATTTATATTACGTACGACACTAATATTGAATATTATATTACTATTTCTAGAAATTCGAACGAAACTGCGGTTTAATTTGCATATTTTTATTTTTGATATGATTCGGAGGAGGATTTATATTTAAAATTCTGGAATTTTAAAACCTTATAGAATTCGAAACTGTGCACACATTTATTCCCAAGGATTAACTAAATAAATATTGAAACTATCTAAATATACAATGGATTTAAATAGATACGAAGTGAAATATTTTCGAAACGAAAAATCTGGCACCATGTTATTAAATAAAATAACAAAATATCTATAGCTAGAACACGACTTGTTTACTTGAAGTTTGATGTTTACTTTAAAATTACTTTGGAGACTGATTCTTCTTTTTTTGAGATTGTTATGAATTATTTAATATTTCTATTGTAATATGCAAACTAATTTATTAACATTTCAATAAAGAATACTTTTTAACAATGCACAAATAAAAATTATATATTGTATTGCAAATTAGTATTTAAAATATGCTATTGGTAAATAAGAATTATTTTTGATACTTGCGTACAAATAAGTGTTTTTTAAAATTTAATTTAATCTTTTCTTTTAAATATAACTTATATAAAGTCGATTGCAATAGTTTTTCCACTTATAAACAAACAGATTATTAACAAAGTTCAGTATTACTTTTATTAATATAAACTTTAATTATAGAAATAAACACAAATGTAAAATTAAAAAAATATGTAATTATTGATCAAGCCAAATTATACGGTAACTAAAAAGATTCCATATTTTCACCGAAGAAAATGGCTGTAAATTTCATCGGATTTATTAGAGAAATATTAAATAAAATATTTGCATGAAATATCTAAAATCAAACCATTACTCGATGTCATTCAGTTCTTTTTCAATGTGTATAAATTTTCAAATCCAATTATAAAAACGCAATTTAACTTGTAATCAATCCTGCTTAAGTGGATAATACCCAGCCAGATAATACTTTTACAGTTATTAAATATGCAATTGTGTATTTAATTAAAGCGCTATTGAACCAGGTAATTAATTTTCATTGGATTTCTGTAATTGGATATTCTCTAGTCATCCTCGCATTCTTTATGACCAAGATATTGGATTTAAGGTCATGGTGTACATTTGACAAAAATGTAAGGAGTAACCGACTGAACTTACTTAAATAAAATCAGTATTTGACTGAACTTACGTAAATAAAAGTAGCAGTTGACTGAACTTAAGAAATTAAAAGCTTTTGGAAATACAGTCCACACTTCGTTAAACGAATTGAGCTGATCTGAAGGCTCTCTCGTTGCATCAAAGGGTACTGTGTTAGATTTTTTCCACGAGAAAGAGTGTCTGAAGTAAGTGCGATTGATGGTTCGAGGCTAACTACGAGGAAAACCTGGCGAGTTAGATAGAAGTACGATAACGTTACCTTTATTTTTTCATTACCTTAGCTCTAGTTCAAACTATCGAAATATCAGGGTTTTGTTAGGTTAGGTTTGAATTATCGTCGCACTAGAGCTACACGAGGGCTATTGGCGACGGGCGTCGTATTTTAGAAATACAGTCAAGTGACGAGACGACACCTGAATAGGCACCCAACGCAACCGTTAAGGGCGACATCGTACGCAGCGTTAGGACTTTGAAGGATATTTAACGTGCACTCCCTTACACGGGGTATTATTCGTCGGACATTTTAGCTGCACGGGCCGTTTATAGGTCGACAGTTATTTTGGCGATGCCCGGACGCGAACCTGGGACCTTTCGCATGCTAGGCAAGTGCCTAACCGACTGGGCTCTCCAGCCCCTCAGGGTTTTGTAGTTAGTTCCTAACAGTTCATCAATTGTTTAGCAGTTTTCCAATTTTTTCGATGGCGAGATAGTTTTATTCTTTTGACCTTGTGCTTTCATGTGCACAAGTTTGTCTGCGGAATTATATATTTGAACTATTTATCACAAACTATTTTGATAGATTTTAAGCCTTAAAAATCCGTCTCAGTAATCTAATATTACGAATGGACCTACTGACAATAATTGTCGATTATATTTAAGGTTTAATACTTTTACATTTAAATATTTCAAAGTCATCTTATTTAAATCAATTTAAAATGTTGGACTCATTTTTGACAAAATTGTGCTATAACTTTGTCAAACTAATATAAATTGGAAGGAATCGCATTGATCTTGTAAAGTAACTGTAAGTAATAATCTTATTGGTTGACTGATTTTATTTAATTTTGTTCAGTTTAGTTTTATGATGTAAATTGATCAAAGGCGATGGGTTTTTTTTCAATTCCTGTAAAAACGTATTGTGACTATTGCATTTCATGCTGTTTTTATTTAAATAGTCATTAACTAGAGGAAAATTATGTTGGCATATTAAGGAATTGCAAACAATCATTAAATTCAAATTCCGGTAAATTGTAATTTAATTTCAAGAGCGTGACAAAAAAAAGCTTAGTATTGTTAAAAATTCTAAAACGGGGAAAAAATTGTCAAGAGCAATGATACGGAATTTATATTTCCTCAGTTTTTAGTATTGCTGTTGAAACTATTTAAATATAGTAGGGACAAATACATACTGTTTTAATCGTTATAGTTTAAGCTCTAAATATGAAAGATAATGTATAAAAAGAAACTTATAATATTGTGCAGATAAACTCCAACCATTATGACGTTTATTTAAACGTTGATTGGTAAACACATCAATACATTAGTTTAAGTTTAGTTTCAATTATATACCTTTGTTTCTAGTGTCCAAATATAAACATCACCAAAAAAAGTTTACATTAAATTAAAACATAATGAGTAATTTCATATTTCAAAAAAATAATAATTAATTGCTTAAACAGCATAATATTTTCATTTTTAAAACTTGAATCTAACTTTCAACGCAACATTAAAAATATCAATGATCATTACAAAGATATTAATGATTGTCATTGTTACAAGTCAGACATTTTATACCGATGTTTGGAAACCTATTTTTCTAAAACAAAATATAAGGTTAAAATAAATATCTTTATCAAGAATAGAAAAAAAGTCCCATAATTATTAGGATCTGCAAAAGAAAAATCACCCTTTTTAACAGTGGTTGAGAAGACATCAATATTGATTTCTAGAAGCAAACGCACGTAAGAAAAATTATAACTCCCCCCTGATTTAGTGGAAAAATTAGTAAATAACAATAATAAATGGTTTTATTTATTGCCTTTGCCTTTTTTATTCATGAACGAAGGTTTATCCTGCTTACTTGTAAGCGAAGTTTTCTTTTCAGCTTAACGGTAATTACCTCTATTGCCAACATTTATCACCTATGCTTTAAACCTGAACTAAGCACTCTTTGAAAACTTCCCTTCCTTTTTACATTGATGTTATTGTTAATATATAACGGTGCGATTGGAGATTCTCTATTGCTCTTTTGACCTTCCCCCACTTCAAATTTATTTTCTTATACTTAAGGGCATGCACAAATGCCGCTATCGAATCTTTTTTAAACCTTAGAAGATTTATAATGTAGGAAACCATTAGAGTAGATAAGGTGGATAGTGTATGGAATTTTTTTTGTTTGTATTTGAGATGCGATAGATCATTTGAAATTCAAAATAAATGGTACAAACCTATTATCAAAATAGTTATATGCATAAAACAACAAAGAACGGGTTTTGAAATGAAATATATGGAAGTAAAGTTTTGCGTAAAGAAAATAACATAACCTACAATAAACTTAGATATCCTGTTATGAATGATGTAATCCGAAATTGTTCCAGGTTATTTGTTATGCGATTAAGCTATATTATTATAAGCATACATTCATAACTAGTAAATACATTTCAAATAACACTTCCATACACAGAATGCTACTAATACTTATATATTATTTGGATGAAAGATCAACATGAAGTTGTTTATCACTTACTATTCCAAGTCGCCTCCTCTATAACACACATCAATAGTTAAATATTAGTTCAACTAATTTTATTCCATGACCAATTGAAACTGTCCAAGTAAAAAAAAAAGTTACAGAACACTACAAAACCTTACTAACTCGCAGTTAAATTACCAAATCAAGAATTTCTCAATTTATCGACTATCTTCCACATTAAAAAGGACATCAGAGAAATGCAGAATTTTAACGAGTGGCTATTATTCCATATGCCTTCCTCGCTCAGATAAAAAAAAGTCTTCCCCGCAGTCTATTAAGGAATTAGAGATTGTTTTGATGAGAGATCAAGCTGGAGTTGGCAGGCATTCATTCCCGCATTTACCGCTCCAGTCCCCCATTATCAACCCAACTGCAGCAGCATTTAAAAATCAGCCCCCCAACCCACATCAAAGTTCTGCAACCAAGCGACACCCCCACCCCATTCAGAAAAGAAGTCATCCCCCCTACAACCCTTTAAACCCAGGAAACGCAAAACTCCCAGTGGAACTCTTTTGATGGAGTTCAGGGATAGGTACTTATTGGGGGTTACTGTCTATGGGCTACAGAACGGGACGCAGCGCATCCATGAGTCACCTGCTTCATTAGACATTACAATGGCGCCAGCTGCACCGAAATGTCCTCTGCGCTTTGAAGCTCCAGGCTTGACACAACGCACGGAGAGTGGAATTCTCGTGCAAAAATAAAAACGCAGAAGTAAAAAGTAAGGATCGGTAATGAAGGCAAATTTGCGTAATGCATTATTAAGCGTGGAATGGGGTGAGGGCTGATTCAGAAGGTCTGACTTTGTGGTGATTCTGTCAATAATTGTCTAAGTGGAGTTTAATGAAGCTGTTACTTTGGCGTATAGATACCAGATATTTGCTCAATAAAAGTTGCAGGTTTCCTAAAGAAACTGCTAACACAGATAATTTTTGTAAAAAACAAATATAGCAAATAGAAAGTTAAGCTTATAAAAAAGGAGCTAGATTACTGGGAAAAAATCGAATTTTCTACCAATTATTTACAAATTGATTTCTAATACAAGTACAATTATACGTATATTATGAAACCACATACTAAAGATTTATCTCTGGTGCTGTTGACAGATGTTTCGTAATTGCTTTGATTCGCAGAAATTTTAGAAAATTGCTATGTTTTTTAATGTAAGAATTCCACTTTAATATAAAATTTGAAGATAGACCTACTAACTTAAATTTTACAAAACACCGAGAGCTTTCTATAGTTAAGGCTTCTCCTCGTCAGTATTTTATTTATTTCGTCCATATCATTAAAATCTTATTAAAGTCAATATTTTTTTTAATGTTTTGTGCTTTGTCAATTCTTTATTACAATTTCTTGAAAAAAGGTTTTGCGATAATCTTTTTTCTTCATGGTTAAAATGTTTTAAATAATTTTGCAAGATAAAAAAAAACTATCACTGGAAAATATCCATGTAATATAGTTAAATGTGATACTTTTAAAATAAATCCAGTACAATACTCATAATCATAGTTTTGATATATTTCATTTTAAACAAATAACATCTTACAAAGTAATAATTGGAACTGGGGAGCCCAGTCGGTTAAGGAGTTTGCCTTGCATGCGAAAGGTTCCAGGACCTGAACGGCCCTTGTAGCAAAAAATTTCAAACGAATAATACCCAGTATAGAGGAGAGTGCACGTTAAATATGCTCCAAAGTCCTGACTCCGAGTAAGATGTCACTCCTAAAAGTTACAATGTGTGCCTATTCAGGTGTCGACTCGTCACTTGACTGTGGTTCTCATTTTCGAAGCCCGTCGCCAATAGCTCTCGTGTAGGTCTAGTGTAACGATAACTCAACTCAAGAAAATAATGTTTTCTGTAGTATTCTTTTCTTAAATAGTATTATATGTGAAACTAAACTTCAAAAAAGAAATCAAACGGTTATCTATAAAATCTTCCATCTTAAATAATACACATAAATACAACGGAAGGAGCAGATGTTAATTGTCCTTTTATTTCTCACATGCGAAGCGAAGGAAAAGTTACAATTTGTACTTGGCCTGAACTGGCGATAAAACTTCTATAGTTTATGGCAACCTCTCGAAAGTTTTGAAGGTTTCACCGCTTTAGTCGTTTTTCGTAAACTCTTGCAACAAAAATTATTGCTGTTTCTCTCACAAGAAATAATATAATCCATAAAACTTCTAGAAATCATAAATTTATGTTTGTATTTTGTTCCACGCAATTAAAACTTCTAGTTAGGTAATATGTTTAAAAATATGCCGTAGTGTGTGTGTGTGTGTGTTTTATTACAAAGAGGTAAATTTAAAATAATTGTAATTTGTTTTGAATATTTATAATTCTTTTGAAGTACAATTGTTATTTTAAATATCATACATTAAAAACCCCAATTAAAAAAATTATGTTATTGAGACAGAGCTATTAAAAGTTAACCATCATGCAAAATTATTCCATGTTTTTCGCTATAATAATTTAGAAGCTATAAAATACAAGGAAATAAAAAAAAATATCAAATACTCTAATATTTCTTTTCTATAAAAACTCACCAATCAATAAATGCCATATACGAAAAATAAACTATTCTTAATAACAAATAAGGAAAATATTTGTTTTAAAATATATTTCTTCGTGCTTTATTTTAACTAACCATACTATTAAGGATCAGAATCTACTTCTGAAATTCTTAAATTCAAGCCAAAAGGTCTAGTAAATATTTTTTCTCCTTACAAACTTCAGTTAGACTTTAAATTGGGCAATGCAGTTTTTGTTTATCGTGAAATATTTGAGTATCATATTTTAAACAGGAGTTCAGATTTTTTACTTTACAGAAGGAATCCCCCCAAAAAAATATCAAAATAAGAGGTAAATATATTTAGATATTTCAAAAAATAACTATAGAAATTGCCACAGTATTTGACTTCAGGGAAGACTATATAGCAAATATATGAATAGTTATATATTTTATGTAACACTGCAATGCAAAATCTAAATAATAACTCAAACCTAAGGAAATATAAATAAAAATCAGATCAGTGTCTGAAAACCCAAATTCATATAAAAACACATCACATAATACCGAACTTATTAATCTTAACCGATCCTACCACGTTTGACACGTTCAATTAGTTACCCAAATGATTAAAAATCCACTCCGAACACTATTCCATAGTTTTCCCAATTCCAGAGCCTCCAAAGACAGGGATCTTGACACATTAAGATCTTTCTCTTACTTTGTAGAGACTTGAGTTGTAAGTAGTGAATATTTTTTAAAAACGGGTGTTTTCAATATCTGTTTTGAAATGGGTTTCTAGTCTTATATTAATAATTAGTAAGTTGCCTTTTCTAAAGCATCTTTGAATAATTGTAAATTTAGAGCAAACATTTTAAGATAGAGGCCGTTAGATTTTAGCATCTTAGAGATTGCATTATTTGCAAATAATCGAAATTGTTAGGTTCAGCCTAGAGACACGTTCAATTTGCCGATATTGTTACTCGTAAAAAAAATATCGATTACTATAATTATCAATATTTTTTTCAAACATGTGTTTATTTGACAGTTTACTGGTTTATAATATACTGGTAAAACTATTAAGAAGACATCGAGATTTAAAACCTATAATGCATTTTTAAACAAGATACATTTAAAAATTTAAAATATGAATAATTATAAAATACAAACTTTGATATGAGTAACTTCTGATGAACCATCTTCATAATAAAATAATTTGGCCAACGGTTTCAGTTTTTGAAGATACACATTTCACGTCAAAAATAAAAGATACCATGAGTTTTAAAGCACATAAGTTATTCAATTTTAAAAGCTTATGGTTGTTTCGGATTTCAACGAGAACTTTTCACATTGCCACGCCAGATTTGGTTGGTTGAATTACGTCGCATTAGAGATACACGAGAGCTAATGACGAAAGGTCTTAGTCAAGTGAGACACCGATACTTAGGATTGCAGTCAACGCATCGTATAGCGGCATCAGGCCATGAACCAAACTAGATCCATGAAACCTAACATCCATAAAAAAGTCTAGGATCAGCAATGGACTTCCAAGAAGATCTTGATAAATGAGCCCCAGGCACTCTAAGATGTGGGATGGGGAAGCCTACACAGTGTACTACACTCTTAAAACAAAAGAGTGAAATGCACTCCTATATGGGAAGTGCATTTTCGGCACGGGAAAGGAGTAGAAATTAACTCAGACTGAGTTAAAACCACTCGTTTGTTTTAAGAGTGTACCATGAGTAGGAAAATACCAGTATCTAGACTAAAGACTTGGAACACTGTTGTAAGCACTCAACAACTCTAACCTATAAAATGTATACTAAAAGACTAATTGATTATTTTAGAACAAAAATGGTCCAGTTAATTGTTGTAGTTACTGAAGTTTACCTGCCCACAGAAGTGTACTCAGATCCTCCAACAGTAACCTTATAGTCACCCACCACCTCGTTGCTTAAGATAAAAGTTCTGTTAGAATCTCGAGTTCCTTGAATTACTATGAATGAACCTTTTTGCGTCTTCTTTTGGGTTTTTTGTTTCCAAGACTATGGATTCTATTCCTGACAGTAGCATCGCTCAACCTAGAGACTTCGAAAGCCCGGGTCAAATTAGTTCTCTCATAGCAACAAAAAAACCCAATCTTTTTAAATAATCCAACCTTCTCGTGCGTTAAAGCAGAACTGGTAACAAAACCAACCCATTGTCTTCTTTCGTATCCCAAGTAGATATTTTGGTGTGTTGCAGCTTATTAGCTAGCTGTCGCGATATCTTCGGAGATGAAGTCAACTGACAAACCCATCTGGTTTGCTGACTGCCGGCTGAAGATGGAATTGCAGTAATTATCCAACTAATTCTTTGGCTCGTCATTTATTTAATTTGGGAGATGTGAACTAGCAACAAACCCAAGATGAAAAGACTCGGAGAAGAGATATAGATGAGGAGGGGCGGTGTTGTTAGCTTAAAGTGAATCAATTATGGATGGACAAAGAGGACAACAGAACTTTCACGCATGGCCTGTAAATTAATAATATTGATAGAAGAGGTGGATCATTTGTATGAGATTTATAAAATATTAAATATTTTAGTAGTGTTATAATATTAAATTTTGAAAAGTCTAGATACGTAAAATAGTTTTAAAGATTTTGAGATAGAACGCATGAACTAAATTATTGAAATTATATGCAGGGATATCGCTGAAATATAATTCAAAAGTGAGAATTTTTACTTTATTGTAATTAAAATGTTAAATAATCCCTTCTTCAAAAAATGAACGATCCGGAAATATTATTGAAAAGACTCCAACTTTTTTTTATGATTATTTTATTTTTAATGCTTTTATATTTTTTAACAACTAAAATGGATAAATATTTACAAAACCGGTCTGCAACACTGATTCTTTCGATAACGCTAAAAACAGTTTAAACCACTTTTATTCGGGTATAATAATTACTATTAACAGTTGTTACTTTTTAAAGCAAAATTAAGTTGCAAACATTTAGAACCTTATTTTAAAAGAACAACTTTCTGGACCCCTATGTTGGGATAATCTTAAAAAAAAAAAATATTTTACATGGCATTTTAGTATAGGCCCTTCAGCTCTATGAAGTTTCATGGTTCAAAATCCAAATATCGCGAAGCCATTTCGATACTTTCCCTTGCATGATACTTTTAAAATAGATACAGTGTCTGCGCATTAACCTTTCGTAAATCAAGACATAGGAAACAGATCGAAACAACTTTTCCCCTGTAAAGTAATTTATCCCCATCACGGGGAAAAAGCTTTGTATGGGACGCTTGGCGAGAACGAATGGATGCATTTGTAAATATGGTAACCCTCCCCACCCCCCTGCCATCTGCGGCTTCCACGGGTGATGTTGAAGAAATATGTTTATGCTATGTTTCAGCTGTGCTTTTTTTTAAAGTTTCAATACTGCTAGACAACAAACGTTAAGGTTTTTCCTAATTTTTCTTTGCAGGTATTTTATTTGGACATTTTATTTAGTTTTATGTCTAAAATGCCATAGAAATCCAGGATGTTATGTTTTTAAATTGTGAAATTAAATTGAGTGTAAAATGTTATTAAATTTTAGTTTCTGAATGCTTTTCAAAGTGTCAAAAAGGAAAATATCAACTGTTATAATATTGGGAATTTTTATTATTTTTATTTATTTTTATTTTTTAATGTTTACTAATGTATTGAGTAAATATATTTGTATAAATTGCATTTCCTTAGTTTTACTGGGGAATAAGATAATTTATAATTTTTTTTTATGTATACTACGTTTGAAAATTTACAAGAATTTAAAAATTTATTAAGTTTAATGGGTTTTTATTCGAGAGAAAAATATTGCTGCTATATTACTTCATCAATTGCAATTATTTGCTATCAATTACATTATGAAGTTACCCTAAGGTTTAAATAATTTTTTTTTATAAATACAGGAAAACCAAATTCGAAACATTTTTTTCAAAAATACATTTACAACAAATTGGAGGTAGAAGTCCAAAAATATCAGAATTAAAATTTCCTTTCACAACTCTTTCACTATTTAAACATTTATACAACTTTGCACAGCTTAAAGCAATACATTCCTAAACTAACCCTCAGCAAAAAAAGTAAAGAAAACCCCAAATCGTGTAACTCTAGTATGACGTCACTTCAACCAACCCAATAAAAACCACAAATCCCCAAACTAACTGTACTTCTCAACTAGCAACTGACTCCTTTCCCGACTGAACAGTAAGATCGATCCGCGGCTCCGTCCATTCTTAGCGGGAGGTGAACGGCGGAAATTGATTCCCGAGCTCTGCTGTAAATGAACTCACTAATCTTGTTAAGAGGTTCCTTCCGAACATTCTTTCTTCCTGTTCTTTGACTTACCTGAACCCCCAAAAGACAGAATCCTTGGAGGTTTTTTTCCGCATGCACCTATATTGCAGAATGCATGTATGTGCACTTAGTTGGAGTTTCCGTTATTAAGTCATCGAGATATCTTTTTCGAGAGAGAGAGAGAAAGTTGGAGAAAAGTTTTAGGATATAGTTTTTACCTGTGGTGTTTTTTTTTAAGTAGAAGATTTTAATTGAGTTGCGTTGTTCTTTGTATAATTTGTGTGAGATGTTTGGATGAGTAGTTACTCAAGCAGAAAGAATTGTGTGTTAATAAATGTTTTATTGAATTGTTTGTTTGAATTTGATAAAATGTTTCTGTATGAAATCATTAATGATGCAGATTTTTATGTGTGACATTCTGAAAGAAAATACTTTGTTGCATAAAAAAACTTAAATGTAGATATAAACTTTTAAAAAAAAGAAAGTATTCTTGATATTCCAGTTGTTATTAGTTTAGCTTTATTTTGAGCATAGCATATGTAAAGAATGTATATTTTTTATTTTATAAATAGCACATTTTTAAGTGCTTCAGAACATGTACCTTAAGCTGAATACTCATTTAATTTTATAAAAATAATAAAGTTGCAATCGATGAAGATATTCAAGAATATTCAAGCAAATGGTTTCAAATAAAAATATATATATATAAAATTAGAATTATGAAAATATATAGTTTCGCACAAAAACGAAAAAAAATTTATTTTTTGAAAAATAATATATATTCTATATTGACACAAAACTGAAAAGGCTAATTTTTGTATATTACGAATTCAAAAATATTTAATATGTTGTATTGAAAATCTTGAAAGAATGTTCCTTAAAAATTTGCTATTTATTCAAAATAAGTTGAGTAACGAAATCAGAACTTATCCTTTAAAATTGGATTACTTAAAAAAACATGCATTTCTGTCATAAAGCAAAATATTTGTAACTTACTCATGCATTACTTAAAATGTTTAAAGAATTACTGTTTTACTTCAATATACGTTAAAATTATATGCAGGGAAACTATTGTTTTATTTAAAACAATAATGATTGTCATAAGTAACTTATTATTTTGTCTTTAATTTAAAGTAAAACAAAAAAAAACTTTTCCTTCCGGAACTCAATAAATCATTTTAATCCTCACGCACGTTACAACATACAGTTAGCGTCGAAATTGACAGCAACTTTCTAAGTTTGAAACAAAATTTTGACTACAATAAACTTGCGGTAGATTATCGTGTTTCCTAAATCAATTAAAATTATTAAATTGTAGCATCAGTTTATTTGTATTACGTTGCAATATCTTGTACTTAATCCGTTCTTTAAGTTTTATGTTCTTCCAAAACTATTTAAACATAAGTATTTGTGAAATATTAATCGAAAAGACACAATATATTTATTTAAAATAAGCTTTGAAGTTGTTAGGAAGCTATTAAAATTTATTTTGACACTTAAAATATGGAATACATAGAAACGCATGAGGATAATAGTAATACTATTCTTATATCATATTTAAAAGTTATTTACGATGTCGAATTTTTTTTAGATAAAAAGTATTAGCGTATGAAATTTTTAAAAATGGCTTTAAAACTTGATTTATACTTGACTTAACAAACTGACAACAAAATATTTAGAAAAGTTTTATACTGAATTATTTTATCCTTAAAAATTTAGGAAGGCAACTAATAATGCATAGTTTTAACTTTCCAGTGCTTTTAAGAGTTTACGTTAGTTTTAAAAAGAATGTATCAGAGGGATTTGTTGTTGTGTAAATTAAACTTCGAAGCTGGCATCGTAATCTTCTCTGTTTAAAAGAATGAAGTAATTCCTAATTTTCTTCTAGATTTTCACTTCATTTGAGAGTGTGGATAAAGACTTCATAAAGATTTAAAGCAATTCAAATAATCCCTTGTATAGTAATTATTTAGTTTGTTTCAACGTAAATCATGATTTTTGGCTGTAAAGTTTACAGTATGATGTTTAAATTTGTTTACTTTATAAAAATTAGTAAAGTCAAATAAACAAGAAACCTTTGAACTCATTATTAAGCAGCTGTAGTTCTATTCAAAAGTGTGAAAGATTTTAAAAAGACAAAAATAAAACAAATTTTATGTTTAGTATGCAAAAAATCATTTTAAAATTAAATTTTTAGTAAGTTTTTTTTATCTAAGTGCAAGGTAGTTAAAGAAATAATTATTTTAGCTTTTATAAAAAGGAAACCAAAATACACATATTTTTGTATCTTTCAAAAACTGTACTTAAGAGCGTCATTATTATTCATCAGAAACTCTAGTTTTGCCATACTCAATTTAAAGTACTGCATGGAAATCAACTACTTAACTAGATTGCGTTATTACGTTCACCGATTTCATTTAAACTCGAAGTTATCCAATTTCAAAGCAATAGTTAAACAAACTTTTAAGTTAAATTTACCAAACATTAAGTGAACCGAAGTTTGCATTAAAAAGATTATCTTCACATTGATCCGTAGTTGGAAAAGTGGCATATTTGTCATGTTAACTCAATAGGACTAACGTTACTTTTTTTCTTTAAGTGCTTTATATTTACAAGTTAATAGAAAAAATGCAATGGATTAACATGGGACATGACCCCATTTTCTAGTAGGGAATATACATATGAAGCGGAATTTATTAAAAGGCAATAACATATCTCTAAATATTCCATTTTCATAAGCCAACATCCATTACGAATGCGAAATGAATTCATTTCTAATTAATTGATCAGTTTTTGAAATCGCAGTTCTAGACCCTTGTTTAAATAACAAGAGTTCACCACCTAACAAGACGCAAACCGATCTATTAATTTCTCACATTTGCGCATTTTGCCCTGGGTATTTGTATAGGAAGTAATCTCGGTTAGGTTTGGTTTGAAAAACATGTAACTGCTGCCAATTTGATCCAAAGAATAATAGAAAACTCCAAACTTTTATGAGTTTACAAACCCTATGTGAGCCGAACCATTAAATAGGTAAGCCACTAAGACCATAAAACGGTTATTAGAGTCAATTTTCGGTCTTAGACTTGAACATCCGAATTAATTTTAGACGTAATATTTAAATGTATTGACTTCGAATACACAATTTAGTTATATTTTTTTACATCTTAATGTGTATTTTCAGTAAGAAGTCATTTTTAACGCATTCAGTCAAAAGAAAAACTCTCTCCACATATGATTGTTTCTGGGTATTATTCAATTTCACAATTCTACACTGTTAAAAATTAGGCACTTTGTTTCACCAAAAATATGGTTCCTAGTAGCTGCAACGGCTGTGTGGTGAAACGTTAAACCATATTTTTGGTATTCGGTTGAACCATTTCTCAGGTTTTTGTTTCCAAATCCAGAAAAATGGTTCAACCAAACACCGAAAAAAAGGTGAAACATTTCACCACACAGCTTGCAGCTACAAGGAACCAATATCATGGTGAAAGGAACCAATATCATGGTGAAACCAAGCACAACATTTTTAACAGTGTAGAATAAAATCCCAAATTAAAAAATCAAAAAATTATGCCCCATCATTTGTTACTGATTTCAAAGGAACGACACTATTGATACAAATAATGTCAATACAAATGCGTAAAAGGGTTTTGCTAAATAACTGTTACCGCTTTGACAAAGCAAAACCATGATCTGTAGATATCCAATGAAACTTGATATAGCGACGGAATTAATTTCTGAATAGTAATGTGCCCTGGTCCAAGAAGGGAGCCATTAATTTCTCCAGTCAGAATTTATGAAACGAGATGTTTCGACATTCAAATTAGATGACATTTACATTTCGAATTTTAGTTCGTTACAAAACTTTCCGCTTTACGTCGGTAACGCCATTAGAGGGTACACATGCATGCATTAGTGAATTTTTCAACATGCATTATCCTTAACTTTAAATAAATTATCAAAAGAAAGCGCATGCTCCTTTGAAAGCAAAATATTTTTGAAAAAAGATAGTTACTGCAATTTCAAGAAATGCACAGATTCTAAGCACAATATATTTTTGATTTCCTAGTTCGCCATTCAAAAAGTTTTTGATAACTTATTTAAGCATAAAATATGAGAATCAAAATCATATTATGCTAGATACTTAATATTTATTATGTTATAGTAATATAAATTAAGCGACATTTAAATCGAAAACAATTCTTTACAACAAATTATTTGTTTAATGTAAAATACGTGAAATTTTAAATTTAGATTCATATTCAATGCGACATTTTCTAACTATTAGTAGAGCGTAAGTCGGTGGGAAGGTTAAGCGTGAATTAAATTCTTAAAATATTTATCGCGTGGTTCTGTAGCCAGAGGGGATTGAGTGCATCTGACTTTATTACTCGAAATTAAGTATTAATAATTTTGATACTTACCCAATTTGAACTTCCGGGATTTGCGCAACGTTATTTTTGCGTGATTGGGTACACGAAATGCCTTTTAACTTAAATATAAAGTTGAATTATGTGACAAATTCATAAACTTTAAAGCCAACACTTTTTATAGTTTGTGACATTTATAATTATCATTTAGAGTCAATTCCAAAAGTTTCCACTCAAGAAAGCGTAGGACGGGCGTGCAAAAAAAAAGAGGCGAAATGAAGCCGAAGTAAAAAAGTTTTTTATTGAATAAGATATCTTTTATGAAAATGTCACACTTATTTATGGCCAAAATATTTTATTTCAAATTACTGAGTATTTAAACTTCAGATTTAGATTAAAGCCTATTGTTGGGACTGTTTCTGCTCTGCGTAGGACGGGAGTATTTACTAGAGTAATGCAGGGACTATTTTGAAAAACTTTTTTCGCGCGTGGGTGTAGCCAGAAGGTTCGTAGGAAGGCGACTTAATTATTCGTAATCGGGTATTAATGGTTGAGAAGGTAGGGGGAATCAAGTAATTAAAATGCTTGTGGCTAAAGAGTTCATTAAAAATTACCTAATGCTGCATGAATACGTATATGATTGAAAAAGTAGAAGCATATGATTTGCATTGTTTTTTATCATTTAAAAATAAGTAACATTTTTTAAATTTATTTTTTCATGTTGCTATTTGCATAGAAACATGTCGATTTTATTGAAGGGGTCGAAATTCCGTAGATCATCTTTAACAGTTAAAATAAGCAAAGTTTTTTTTCAATTTAATTGTTATTTCTGGCTAGAATTAAAAGTTATCTAATAACGTTTTGAATAATATAGCGCATTTTATAAAAGAAAGTTAAACTCGACTAACCGTTTCAAATAATGCAAACGTATTTTTTAAAATTATTTGTAGTTCAATATTGTCGAAAGTCTGTTTTTTTAAGACAAAATAATTTTTTAAACTACGTAATTTTGATTTATGTTTGTCTAGACTAAGGAAAAACAAGCTATTTAATCACTTTTAACGTAAAATTATAGAAAAGTAGTTAATTTTCAGCATGATAGCTACTTTGACTCTTTTTGTGGTTTTGTGGTTTTCGGTCATTCTATGCAAAGGGTTTAGAAGCATCATTTACTGGAGCTTAGATAAAGGATGTGCAAGTTTTTTAATGCTTTAAAAGTAAGGTAATGTTTTTAATTCTCATCAATCCATTAACAGTATTCTATATCATATATATATATATAGATTATAACTGCTACATAGTGTCCAAAATATTTAAACTGACAGCACAAAAAAATTAAAATGGAAAGAAAGAAAACGTCAAAACGAATAGTACAATAAATATAAGTTTTTAGAAAGTTAAACAGATAAAAATATTTTTAAAAATGCAAATTTTCGCTTAATTTTTGCAAATTTTTGTCAAATTTCTTTAAAGCTTTGTCATACTTTTTTGTAGCTTCAAGCCTACATAAACAATTTTCAAGGCAGTTTCAATATATTGTATGCATTTAATTTTTTTTTTACAAAAGCTTTGGGGATTAAGTAGGAATTTTTTTAATGAACATATCAATACGAGTTCTCTATTTTTAATAAATTCAAATTTTCAAAAAATCGGGACATTATAAAAACCCGATTTGCATTTTCTAAATCAACGTCTAAAAATACATAGGAAAAAGCTATTGCACTTTAGTTCACAGAAATTCGCAGGTTAGTGTAATCGCAGAAGGGAAGAGACAGAACTTTAAACGTACTTCCGAAAAGTTGACTGATAGATTACATATGGGCCCACTTGCATTATTTAAACTTATCATGTAAGAAATTCAGAAGTCAGTTCATTAGTATAAACAATAAAATTTTAAATGCTTTGTTACCAATGCTTGTTGCTATATTCCTGGTATTTTTCCAACGCCAGTACAATCGTTTATCTTTTGTGCGACGATAATTTCAACTAACCTAACCACTCCAGTAAAAATGACTAACTTATTTATACCAAAGCCACATTTAGCCAAAAATGTCCGACGAATAATACCCCGTGTGGCGGGAGTGCACGTTAAATATCCTTCAAAGTCCTAACGCTGCGTACGATGTCGCCCTCAACGGTTGCGTTGGGTGCCTACTCAGGTGTCGGCTCGTCACTTGACTGTGGTTCTAAATTACGACGCCCGTCGCCAATAGCCCTCGTGTAGCTCTAGTGCGACGATAATGCAAACTAACCTAACCAAAGCCACATTTAACCACTTCGCCCTAAAACGGTTTTTATACAGGAAAAGTCAATTATTTTTACAGTGCTACATACTACAAGCATACTAACTTAGTAGGAAAAGGAACCATATTTTACGTTACCTTACAGAACATGAGCCTTATACTTACGAACAAGACCTTATTTTGTTTTCTTATTTCCTGATAAATCAGCAATTTTCTTAGGCCACTTTAATGAAGTTATCAGAGAAAGGAGTCACAAAGGGGCAAGTAAGATATGCAAATTGCAATTAATTTCAAGAATGCCGTCAGCTGCTAACTTTCCTGAACAGAATTGCTAACGAAAAAAAAGCTCAGTGATTTGTTTGCTTTCGAATTAATTTTTATCTCTCGGGCCTGCCATGAATCGGGGATTATGGCGAAGAATTACACTTGCTAAAGTGACTTTGGAGCAAAACTTTTTCTTGGGGAACATTTTCAAAGACAACAAAAAATATTGTTAAATCAGTTTTAATTGAAACGCTTGGAGATATTAGTATCGAAGCTGTCTTTAACAGCTTGGACATGGTTAGCAAATATTGTTTTTAAAGACGCAGAATTTTGAGAGGTCTTAGTTAAAGCGTGAAAAAAATTTGTTTAAGTTTTTAAAGAGGGAACTTAATTCAATTAAAAAAAAATTGTCTCACTTTTCATAAGTTTTGGTTGCGGAATTTAAATATGAAAGTTGTTTTAGTTTGAATAAATTATCATTATAGTTTTGTATATTTTAAAAATTTTGCTATTAACATTTTATTTCTTTCAAAGAAACCTTAACTATGCATTTGAATTCTTTAAAAAACATTCATTGAATTATACAATAAATATTTGCAGGTTTTGTCAAAGAAAGAACTTTTCTTTAGAAGAAATTTCCGCATTATTAACCATCACAGAATCGATATAACTAATTGGAAATTTACCTAAATAAAAATTTGTTTTATGAATGAGTTAGGAATGAAAACATATTCTTTGCATTATAACAAGTACAATTCACACTTATAAAGAGTTTAAAGCTATGCAAATATATTTTTAATTAATTTGTTTTTTTTAATAAACAATAAGAAAATTTCGCATTATTTTGATTATATGTGTTGTTTCACGACCCCTGGTCCAGTTACCTGGACCAGGTCCATCATATTGATATCTTTTGCAAAATTATAATAAGTTTTGTGCGGATATAGTTATATATTTTAATCTACTCAGTGTATAAATCACGCATGCACTAATGGCTTTATAACTAATTGTATAATTGAGTATTGTATTTAGTTGAGTTATGCTAATTGTATTATTTGCTTTAAATTTTATCTTAATTCTGATAGCAAATAAAAAATAATATGTAGAGTAGGATCTTATAAGAAAAAACACAAATATTGTAAGCTGCCGCTTTTCTACACAAAACAAAAAAATTGCATCACAGTTACATTCGCTTTTTCTAATGACTTTATAAATATCGTAATATTAAGCGATTTAAAACTCACAGGGTAAAATAGCTGGGCAGTTGAAGACCATTAAAGTAAAAGCGGATTAAGGAATCATGATAATATGCATGTTCAGAACACGCAAGTTTTAAGAAAATCTATTTTAATACGTTAAATTCATATAATTCCAACACTACAACCAAAATTATTTCACTTTAGAATGACTCTCATAACAGGAAAAAAACAAATTATCAAGAATGGGGCTAACATCTGTTGTTTCGCTAATTCTACCAGCTCCAAAAGGCGTTTGAAATCGTTTAGAATACTATATCTTCAGCAACGAAAGAGATGAAACCAGTGTTATAATGCGCTTATGCTGGACTGATAAAAATTTTCGTTTATGCAGGGGTTTAATTTCCACGAGCGATATAATTACTCTTACGCTGCGTATTAATTCAAGAGAAAACTGCACCTGTTTGTAATTAGGACTTTTTTCTTAAATTAAAAGATTCAACGAAAGGGTTATCTTCCGCCATAAGGAATCGAGATTTGAAAAAGATAAATCTTTTTAAGTATAAATATACGAAATTTCTACTTTATATAACGTTGTAAAAGAGACTAGACGATTCTGATTTTTTTTTTTTTTTTGTTATTGATGTAATGAATTTTTCAAATTATCATTTCTTGCAAAAAAAAAACCTTTCCCCCTTGCTTTTCAGAATATTGCATAAAAGATACCACTTATGATTATTTAAAACCAGTAACCGTGTAATTGTTTTGGCAAAGTTATAATTAACATATTTTTATCTTTTAAACACTGTATATAGTTTGAAATTGTTCGTTATAAAGCCCTTTAATTAGATTTTTAATATTTTATATAATGCATAAAATGATATTGAACATCGAATTTATACAATTTTACGCCAAAACTTCAGAATAGATTTTATAAGAAGAGATGAAGGGCTTGAAGATTAAATCCACTCTTTCATGATTTACTACCATTTATTAAGTTTAATTTTCTACTCGAGAAAGAAAAATAAATCTCCAAATTAAGTTTTAGTTCTGCTCTACTTGAATAAGCGAATACATGTAAAGTTTGCAAATAATTTTGTTTGAAACATGAAAATTGTCAGTCACTTAGTTGCAAGGATTGTAACACTACGTTTTAAAAAATGTCATTCCAGTAGAATAAGTTTTGATAAGTATTTAGTATTTGATTTGTAAAAAAACGAAATTAGATTTCTCTCAAGCGGTATTAAAGGATTTTGCAGAGTTCATGTCTTTTGCACTTTGATTTTTCGAGAGCAGATATTATGCATCTGTGTTTTTGAGTATTAATATTGCATTTAAGATTATGTTTGTCAGGTGAGTTTCACTTAGGTTGCAAACATTGGGTCTATTAGTAAAATTTATATTCTCCGAATTATAACTAAGATATGGGTTTAATTTTCGAATTTTGACGATCGTAATTTTAATGGAAGGATGTAGCCAATGAACGAATCTAACGCCATATCTTAGTTATACTTTGGGAAATGTTAGTTTTTTGCAAATATACACCCTTTAATTGTAAAGTATTATGCATAAATTTTATAATTGAAAGAATAGAACTCAAATTTTAAAACCATCTGAAAAATATTTAAATAATTTGCGAGAAAATGACTTAACTAACAACAATACAAAATATTTCAATCAATGTGACAGTTATTATCGATAATTTTAATTTAATAAAATAAGTAATGGAATAATTTACAATGGAAGGATGTAGCCAATGAACGAACCTAACCCCATATCTTAGTTATACTTTGGGAAATGCGAGTTTTTTGCAAATATACACCCTTTAATTGTAAAGTATTATGCATAAATTTTATAATTGAAAGAATAGAACTCAAATTTTAAAACAATCTGAAAAATATTTAAATAATTTGCGAGAAAATGACTTAACTCACAACAATATAAAATATTTCAATCAATATGACAGTTATTAACGATAATTTTAATTTAATAAAGTACTTAAACTGTCATCAAAATTTAGAAATATAATCATGTTTATTATAATTTAGAATTAAGTAAAGAATTCTATATCCTTTTTGTATAAATTAACGTAATAAAAAATAGCTACACTTTTTCTATCGGGGAATAACCCTTATCGTCTCTTGAACTAAATAAAAGTATTATCTTAATTACAGTAACATAAATGAACTAAACTTGAATTTTCAGTTTAATTTTCCTACACATGAAACTAGTTTCAGGGTCTTTTCCGGTAAAGAGAAGCCTTATATATAAATCATGGAATTATCTTAATTACAGTAACATAAATGAACTAAACTTGAATTTTCAGTTTAATTTTCCTACACATGAAACTAGTTTCAGGATCTGTTCCAGTAAAGCGAAGCCTTATAAATAAATCATGGTAGAAATAATCTTGATTATCTTAAAAGGAGATTTCATAGCAATTAGGTTAGCAGAATATTCGTTGTAAACTATTTTCTATGAACTTAGATTTTAATCTAAATTTTTCAAATGTGATTTACGCATTACACAAAATAAGTTAGTGAATTAGCAGGTAATGCTAATTAAATTAAAGTCTACAGTATACAGTTAAAATTTTATTTCTTTATGTATAAGGTATATTACTTCTTTTATATTCAAAATATTCATGTTAGAGTATACGGATACATGCCTGCGTGTTGTATTCGTGTGAATATTTTATTCGGAATATTACATATTTTGACGGAAATATGAAAGACGCAGACTTTTCTGACACCTCGCTGATTTACAAAAGAAGTCTCGCCTGTTTTCGTGTGCCTAAACAGGCGTAAGATTTTTTGTTGTTGCATATTTTATCTTGGGAATGTAAAAGTGATATTCTTTTGTATATAAATTTAAAATATCCATGTAACAAAGAATAATTTAATAGATTATTTCATAGTTGAAAGAGCAACTAAAGATATTTAATTGGAAAAACACAAGAAAAAACATTTATGCCATGATAATAAAATATAAATATTTTTAGTCATCATGATGAATCATAAAATATGTATGGTATTCTATGGGATGGCAAACATTCCCTTTGAAGTCCAATAAAACCAATATTAAAAAAATATATAAAAAATAAAATATTTTCTTTTGGATATACATTGAAAAATGTAAAGCATTTCAATAGCCTCAAAGGAAATTCCTTTGTTTGCTTTTATATTAAAAAGATTTCGAATTTACAGCGTTCCTAGCTGGTATTTGAAAATTCATCGGAGCAAAGAATATAGAGTGAGATTGGCTTTATTTCCAAAGGATATATTTGATTTGTATAAAATTTATAATTATTACGGAATATAATGATTTAGTTAAATTTATACAAATTTTTTTAATTCGGCACTTATTCTGTCAAATATCATTTATTTAATTGCAAAAAGGGAAAGGTATGTTAAATCAAATTTCTTTTTAAATGTACATTTTCCATAATTGTGTTATTTTTTAAATTGCAAAGACGTTAAAAATAAAAGTAAATTAATAAAACCGTTAAACAATATCTTAAACGAATAGCATTAAAATGTAATTTCGAAATAGAATGCAAAAAAAAAATTCTATAAAGTTAAATTGGATTTTTTTGGGGGGGATTACAAATATAATTTTAAGCCAGTAATAAGAATAATATAGTTTTAAGATTAAAAACTTTAGTTCGAGAAATTCACTGTACTAACATTCTCCTCGCCACAAAATATTTTATTTAAATCTAATAACAGCACTTTTCAAGTTAAAATCCAATTTTCAATTGACATTTTAGAAATAAATTACTAGTTACTAGTAAATCACTTAAAAACAATTTAATGACGCCATTCCAGTTAATTCATAAACTAAGTTAATAACATAAAATGCATTTCGCTAAAATAGAAACCCCTGCAAAAGTTCTTGTTAAATTCAACTCTAATAGTGTTTCCTTTCATTAAATTCAAAACTTGACAAGTATTCCACTTTATTTGGTTTATATGTGCATTTAAAGATGTATTGACTACCTAGTATCAGAAAATGAGCCAATACTTGGAGAAAACTTTCAAAACATTTGAGTTAATATCGGATACATACCAAACTCTAAATTTAATTCCAGTCACAGGTATACTGAATCAAACTTCAGAATCGATGTTACTTGAAAATTCCTAGTCTCATGTTTTAGATTTAAAAAAAAAGCAGCGGAACAGAGATGAAAGAAACAAGAAAAAAAAAGCTTTAGAAACTCAGTTTCACATTCTTATTCTAAGTTGTATTTTTTTGAAGAGTTTGCGGTTTATTTTTCGAAATAAGGGGACTATGAACATGCGAAGATACAATGAAAAAAAGTTTTTTTTTCAGTTTTTCTATTTCTATTTTATTTGTAAGTCGAATTCTTGTGGCGAAAATGCCCCAACTTTGTGGGTAATTTATGTAAGAATAAAAATGTTTTGAATTCTCGAAGCGTGTAAGATTTAAATGGAAAATGAGGACTTCCAACAATTGGAAGTTTGTCTGGATTTTTCATGGAAAATCAGCCCTGGAGAAACAGTTTCACTTTTGACGAGGGGAAAATATTTGGAGGGGGGTAAATAAAATGAAAAGTACCCCGATTCTCGGCTAGATTCGTTTATCGAGAAACGAAGGAAAGTTGTACATTTTCATGGAGAACTGTGTTTAATTCAGTGCAATTGAAAACAGCCTAAACACCACATCTTGGGTTGCTAGAGACGGAAATTGGTTTTAGCTTTGCTTTGGTTGTTTTCAGATGGAAAATTTTAACTTTATTGAATATCAGAGTATGATGTTCATGTGACTATACATTTGTGTTTATCTAACATGACAACATTGAGTGCAAAAATTGCAAAGTGTGCTGTAATATTATATCTTCCCACAATAATAAAAATCAATTGCGTGAACGGATCATAATGTTTAGCGTATCTTAAATATGCGTTACAAAAACAAATACCTTATATTTAATAAACAATTAAATAATAAACAAGAAATAATTTTAAATTTTCTAATTATATATATCTCCTGCTTAAATACGAATTCAAAGTGATAAATAAACTTTAAATAGTTAACGCAAACATCGAAAAAAGTGGCTTCACTAATCTTAACTACTTATACTTATTTTCAGTAACACAGTTAATGGAAATTAATTACATAAGTTTAGAAACTGCACATAAATTATTGAAGAGTAGTTTCTTTTTAAATATAACTGTTCAGCAATTAAAAAAAGCACCAAATTAATACAAGCAGGTAAAAGAAGAAACTACCATTAGCAAATATAATTAAGACAAAATAGACCGTTAATAAATGAATCTTATTTTACCTCTGAAATTTCTAATTCAATTTATGTAATTCTTCTTCACTTTCTTAAAAGCCCCTGGAATAAAAAGAAATATAATTATTAATGTATATTTCCCACTAGTTAAACGCATCTAAACCTGCATACAAAAGTATTTAATAAGTTAAATTGCCAGAATATCCAAGTTATATTTGAATTATCCAGACAAAATATTAGCTAAATAAGTTATAATAAATTAAATAAATTTATGCAATTATTAAACGACGAATTTCTTTAGACTATCATGTCAGTGAAATTTGTAAAGATTAACTTTTAAATAACAATCCATGTATGCTAAACATAAAATAATTATTAGTTATTCGCATAAATATATTCTGGCTGAAACTAAATTTTCTTGAATTAAAATTCCGCATTACTTGTATTTGTTTAATCACAATAAGAAATTTATATTTTTGTTATTTAATTGTACAATTGATCATTTTTGTCGTCACACAACTTTGTAATTTTTAATTGTTTATATCACTGGTGTAAAAACTTATTTTGCATATTTTGATATTTATCTTTAATAAAAAAAACAAATATCGGAGAGTAGAAGCAATTATAATATAAGTAATAAACTATTTTATAAATCCTAAAAATATATCACTTAGAATTATATTATTTTTTTAGCATTTACTTTTTGAGTATTGTCTTTCTTTATAATTATCTAAGAACAAATTCCTTCACACTGCTTGTACAGGCTTTGTCCTATTGGCTGTGCTACATGTTTTCTTTTTTTTTGTCTTACTAAATAAAAAAGATTTATAGCTTTTTTTATTTGGCATTTAATTGTAGTTCGGCCATAAATATTCATATTAAAGATTGTCAAATGCGTGAATATTTGAAGCTTTCTCAATAACGTGAAATTAAATAAACTAATTTAAATTATTAATCAATAACGTATTTAATTAATCAATAACGTGAATTTAATAAAACTAAAAAAATATTCAGTAACCAATCGTACAAAAGTTTACACAACGAAAGTTAATTACTATACGGTTAGTAAAGAAGTTAACATCTGTTTTAACTAGTAGCAGGCAATATCATACTATATCCTATAAAATTAATTTGATATAATTATTACATTTCTGATATCAAGTCGACATAGATAGATAATCGTACGATAACCGTTTGCTGCTAAACTAAAGCTAAACTAAATATCACTGAACATAAGAACATATAAACTGTAAATATCCAAAGTAGTTTCAAAATAACAGGTTACATTGACAATGATGGATACGGGTTTTTCTTATGTTTCAATGGGGCTAAGATATTTTTTTTCTCGCGGCTAAACGTCGTTTATAGTCGTAATCGGGTAACTTCAAAAAGAAGGATGTAGGAATGGAAATAAATGACTAACTATCAAAAGCAAAGCGATTCTCTTAAACTGACATACAAGGTGCAAAGAAGATATTGTAGGAATTTTTTACGCAGCGTTTACATTTCTATCGATAAAAATATATTTACAGGAAATTAAATTTATAATGTATGCATTTAAATGTTTATATTGAAAAATATATTTAAGAATATTAACTAATCAGATAAAATTATCCTATTTGCATGAAAGCGGAATGAATGAATTTTTTTAGTAAAATTTCTAGAAAAAAATTATTTGTTTGGAAAAAAATTAAGTTGTAGTGTAAGAAATCCTCAATGATCCCATTAATTTTTTAAATTATCATTCATTTTTGAGTGTTAGCTTACCCTCAAACTATTAACACCTTTTTTTGGTGGGACATCAAAATAACAAATTAATTTTTTAAAATTTATTACGAAAATAAAATAAATATTTCAATGGAAGGACAGCATTTTTACAAGCAGAATCCTAAATTATATTTAGACAAACTACACTGCTCAAAACAATAAGGGGAACGCATGGTTTAAACCCTATTCACCCCCAATGATTCCATTTGGAATCATCAGCTTGTGATTTTCTCACTAAGTTGAGCTTTCACTTATTTACCGTTAGATGGAAGAATCATGTCTTTAGGAAAATTATAAAATGTTTGTCTTAATTAAATGAAAATATGAAAAACATGGTAAAATAAAATTCACTCCCAAAAAAATTTACGACAGGAAATGACCGTAAATTCTTCACGATTGCATTCTTAGATGTTTAAAAAATGATTTTAACTTTTTTTAACAAATAAAGTTTTGAAAAAATTATTGTTATAATTTATTCAAAAATTACGATTACAATTCCCCCCGCCTTAAATTTTAGTTAAAAAATTAAGATTTTTTCCCCTGTTTTTTACCATTTCATTTTGGATGCATAATGAATCTATTTCACAAATTTTAAATTTTTAGAATAAAAAATAAAAAGTTTGAACTAAAAGAATTAAAAAAAAAGTACGCAAAGTGCTCCCCTAATTGTTTTGAGCAGTGTAGCTATATTTAAATTAAATTATCATTTTGTTTACAAATAGTCAAATAAGGTTGTTAAACCATATATTTGGAAGTCGAATTGGTTTTAGAGCACAGAGCGAGAACGACTTTATTAAACTTGAAACCCCTCCATGACTTATGATTTTAGGGGGACAAGTTCGCCAAGCACTGCGACCTCAGGTCTATTGTACTCAACCCCAGAAATGACACAGGCACAAGAGACACACAAAGAAAGAGACGACACACAAACATAATAGACAAATAACAACATTTATTGACAAACACAAACATCCATGCCTTACTGGGATTCGAACCCGAACCCAGAAGCTTCAAAGGCTAGCTCCCTAACCGTTGCGCCGCCGGGTCGGCAACCCCCCTCCATACTCAGCACATACCCCATCCTCTATTCCACTACACACTACCAATAACACTTACGTGAGGGAATATAAAGCACTTTTTACGGGCAACTTTCCTCGGGGCCTTCAAAAATGGCGTCATTAAATATGTCCACTGGCACTATCTCATTTGCACTTGGAAAATGTCTTCGTCTCAAATTAAAATGTCCCCGCCAGCGCCCGCGATAACTTGACCCCAACCCTCCTCTAAACAATAAATTAAATTAATCGCGTGTATTCTTTTATTGCTCTTTTAAAATGTCTTCCTCTTTTTTTTTTAGATGAATTCTTTTCACACACCTCCGAATCTAGTTCTAGGGATGGTTTAATGGGAAATTTAGGGAAATTTTGGGAGTGAGAAATCAAATGTCTGGGTTTCTCTAGTTGCGAATTGTTTAGGGTTTTTTTTTTGGTTATGAAGAGACGGAGTCTTAGAGAAAATAAGGCTATGGAAGAGTTTGTGGAAAGCTAAGAAAGTTCAATTTTTTAAATTGTTCTTAAGATTTAAAGGTTATGCGTTGTACTTCTATTAGTTTCCAAAAAAATTACGAACTCATTTATTTCAATTTTTTTAAAATAAGATTTACATGACATTATTCTTTTCATTTAATTAATAAAATGTACGTTTCCTTAATACTTGTATGATATAGTTTTGCATTTAAAGTGACAAATTGAGTTGCAATAAAAAAATTCAATAATTGAATAGGCATCAATGCCTTTGATTTCTTTAAACAATTAACTACATTTATAGACTTGCCATAAACTTCAAAATAATATTTATAAGAACTAACTAGGTATTTTTATTAGTGTGGCAGTTTCAGAAAAATCTTTTAAAAATAATTGCGTTTGTTTTGTAATACGATTAATGGTGCTCAAAATATTAATTAGTGGTACCCGACACGAAAATTAAAAAAAATACTTTTAAAATTAAATACACGTTTAATTAACCGGCCTTATTAATTATTATCTTCATTGTACAAATAACTAATTGCCAAATACACATATTTTATTGCATACATTTAATTTATAGAATACGTTAAATAATTTATTTCGCTCAAAGAAATATATAGTTTTATTTTTGTCCCGCTTTAGTAGTTGAAAATTCTTTTAACATTTGATATTAAAAGGAATATAACTAAAAGATTTTATTAAAATAGAAGATGTTAATTTTAATATATTCAAACTGGATAATTTAATAGTTTAATATAAATTAATAAAAGAAATTGTTAGTCCCAATTAAGTTCTGTGGTTTATTAACTCTTTGATTTAAAAGGTACAATTAACCGAGTTCAATTATTTGTTTTACAACAATAAATATTAATTATTTTGGCTAGAAAGTCAAAGAGAAACCGAATTAATAATTCCGTACAAACGTATAAATAGTTAATTCAAATAAAATAGTTTTTCTACATTTAGGATAATTAAATTAGTTAAGTCTAATATGATGCTGTTAATAGGAATACGCTTATATTGTGATTATTGAAGAGAACAGTGATTAAACACATGATGTTTTTAAGTGGATATGAAATTTGCATTCAAAGTGTGCAGTTGCAAATTCACAATCTCCAAATTATATCGTTCCGGTTCATTTATTGGCGAATTTTGATTGTGTAAATTCAATTGAACGAAGTCGCCAAAGCACGAATATGGTATTTGACTAATTTTTTTTTATCATCTTAAATTAAGCGCGTGTACAAAATAAAAATACGACTTTTATCTTTTTTCAAAATTTTGTCAAATAACGTTAAAAAAATGAATTTTAATTTAGGACGAAAAATTACGCCCGAAAACGCTTTGTGGCTGTCACGTGGTATCGCCAAAGAGGCCTGATGAAGAAAGTTTTCTACCAAATTAAGCGGTTTTTCCCTTGTACTCTTCATATATCTATACATTCAACATTAATCTTTACAATATTGAACAACAATAGCAGCAAAAAATAAAAGATTTTCTAATTAAAGAGTATATTTTTGCCTATAACTACAAAAATATGCATTTCTGTCTTAGGCTGATAAGTCTAAATGAAATTAATTTTACGTAGGTATACAATAAGTAGAAGATATCTAAACGAAGCTAATATTTACAATGTCCAACAATAATATTTACAAAACGAAATGTTTAAAAACTATACTTTCATTCTATTTTACATATCAATTATCAAAATAGTCTATTTCTGGCATAGGCTGTTAATAGTCATTGCTAGTCAGCGCTTGAATGGTCTCCAATGTTTGTCCCGAGCCCCATCAGAAGACCATACCTTTGAGCGATAATTTCAATTTGTGTCATGGAAAATAGTCCCATGGGAGAGCGAATCAGGTGGACACAGCATCAGAGTACACCCATTTATCTCTTGATCAAACACGTGTTCGGAACATTAGTTTGGTAGTTAGGAGCTGATTACTGGAATAAAAGATGCATCTCAGGTCGACACTAAGTCAACATTGACAAAAACGCCCCACTCTTATGCCAGTAAAATGACAATGAGTTTGTTTTATAGTTAGATAGTAGTGTAAAACTGTGCAGCATAAAGTTACTCCATAAATCAGGTAGAAGCCTAGGTTCCTCCAGTGTTATGGAGGGACGTTACACCAAATTTATGGAGTAACGTTGCACAAGAGAGGAAGTTTACTCCTATTTTGAGTTGTAACGTTGCACAAGAGAGGAAGGTTACTCCTATTTTGAGTTGTAACGTTACTCCATAAATTTAGTGTTTCATTACTTCCTAAAACTGGAAGCAACACTTGCTGCAAACAACAAAGCCAAATTAAGTAACATCATAACCTATATACATATTCTTACATAACAAATTACCTAATTGCATCATTATATATCCAAGGTGTAACGTTACTCCAGCTACAAGATTACCGTTACACTAATAAGAAGTTTACTCCATAAATCTGTGGCACTTGCTGCCTTCGATTTTGCGGAATAAACTCTTTATTTGTGTATAAAATCTGCAAACCCTTCTTAAACTCCTTATTTTTAATAATAAAGATGGAACATAACAAAAAAATTACAATGTATGTCTTGTATTTATTTTAACGGTTTTCTTCTTTAATTTTAAAACACAGTTCACCTCTTATATCTAATTAAAATTACACTATTACAATGCATAATCATAAAGTTGTTTTGAATCATATGCTACAATAATAAGACCAATAATGTCATGGAAAAGTAATGTACAACGGAATTTTTTTTTTGCATTTACCATAAGAAATACCATTAACATAAAAAAAACGCATAAAACACACGTTAGATCCTAATTTGGTGTTAAAAGTTTTAGAATTATGGGATATCAGCCTCCAGATATGAAACATTTATTTATTCAGCTTGAAAAACTTTTTTTAAAACAAGTTATTAAAAAACTCAACACACAAACTGTAAAATGTCAAAATTTAACAACAAGAGAACGCCCATAGCGGCACCGCACCATATACAAGTTAGTAAAGTAACTTCAGTTAGAAAAAGAGTCAAAAGTCAAGTTAGGTTGTCGGGTCCCGTACAAAAACTACCAAGGCGAATACAATATTTAACAAATAAAAAAATTATCCCTGCCTTCAATATAGTTCTCAAACTAGAATTATATTGAATAACAATTTACTGTAGAACTCTAATTATCCGAAGCAATCGAAACCTAACCATATTCGGATAATCAGAAATTCGGATAATTGGAGTTAATTGAAAAAAAAGGGTATATTCAATCTATTACTTAATGTATTGTTGGGCTATGGGATCATGTAGTTCTAGTTTCGGACATTATCAACCAAACGAAAGTGTTAGGTGCTGTTTTGGGAAGTTTAAGTTTTTAGCTTTTTGTAATATTGTTTTTATTAAACTTCTGTTAGAATCTGTTTTTTACACAAGTTTATATGCGTCATATAAACTTTTTACCCGGCCTATTTGTTACTGTTCGTCGCTGCTGGATGTTATGCCTATTTTTTTTTTTTTGGTTGGTCAAAAATTATTTATAGGTAAGACATCTCCAACAAAGACGAACAGTAAGAGGTAGGCCGAGTGGAATGTTTTCTGACATTCGGATAATCAGTACCTATTCGGATAATTGGAGTTCTACTGTAATTAAAAAGTAAAATCTTGAAATAGCCTAAATTTCAACGCATATAAATTCCCCTTTTAAACTTGACAGCCCACAATCCACATGCACCCATTGAAAAATGGCCGTCATTCCTTCTTCGTTTAGCGACAAAAACCTGTCCGGGTAACGTACGATTGAAATCCCCTGAACTATGCACACAGTAGTTATCCACAATAGGACGATAAAATGAAAAGAATTTCAGAAAAGTTTATGTAACCATAAATCGAGCAAATGACTCGATTCTGGTCTATGTGATTACTTTTTAGGGTTGAGGGAAATGGATTACCCTTCGATGGCAAGAATAATTTAATGCGTCCTAAGTTTCCAATCGTCGACAAAATTCCCCTGTAGACCGTCGAGGTGGGTTTGAAAAAGTTTTAACTATTTTGGGTAAAGTAGGTTTGAAAATTGAAATGGGGCTAAACGGATTAAAAAACGAAAACCATTTTAAAAACTTGATTTTTACGAAGCTTTTTTAGAGATCTACTTTACAGGTAATTTATTTTAACCCAGTATTTATTTAAAAGAATGTGGAAGTTGCCTCTTACCCGAAATGACGGACTAATACCTTTTTCTGGCATTTAAAAGCAGTAGATTCCGGATATAAACTAAAAAATATTCAAAAATGACTATGTTTAGCCGAAATATGCACCTTAAAATTTCTTAAAACTTACGTGATCGAAACTGCGTCTGATGTGAGGTTTCATGTTCTTTGAGGTTTCCTCGATTACATTATTGCTACAATTTACAAAATCTTCATTAACCCATTAACAGTGGGCTATGATCTTCATTTGTATTATATTTCGTTTATTTAAATTAACTTAAGCAAACATCTCTTTTGGCATTAAAAAAAAAATTAGAACAGTCTGTTCCTGGTTTGGTTAGTTAAAAATCGTACTAGTGCGCACATAAATATTTCAGAAAGAGTAAACTGTTGGATCAATCAAAATAGTAGAACATCTACAAAGTTTGATGACAATAACTGGAACTTAGAATACCCACGTATGCTAAAAATTGCTTTTTTCAGGTCTGAGATCATTCAAAGCACATTACTTAGTTCTGCCGTGACTACAACAATGGATTGGACCGTTATTGCCCTAAAATAATCAATTTTGCTTTATACTTTCTTACAGGCTAGCTTTCTTGATTGCTTACAACAATGGTTCAAGTCATTAGTTTAGATACTGCAGTTTACCTGCCCACGGCAGAGTTTAACGTTACATTCGTATAGTAGTTGGTAAGAAACTGCATGGCAATGGACAAGAAAGCAAGCCTGATGATCCATTGCAAGAGGATTGTGTCTATTTTTATTGAAAGCCATGTATCGTTTACTTTAAAGTCAATTACTGATTACTAGTGTGAATGATATAATTCGACTTGTTTTTGAAAGGACTATTGTTTGAAAATGAAATGCAATTTCATAAAAATTCCCCGTTGTTTCTGAAGGAAGTTTAGCCAAAGTTTGAAAATATTAACTTTCGATGCAAAATATAGCAACAGAAGTCAACAATCTATTTTGAATTATTAGAAGTTGCAAATAGGGTATAAAGAGGGAATATTTATCTTTTTTTTTAAATTCCATGATAAATCTAAATTTAAAACCTTGTTTTATCATGCTATTCCTCTGCAATCTTGAAACGGGAGTTAAACAACTTATAATTGACTTTTAAAATAAGAAACTATATGTTAAAAAAGTTGAGGTTCATTTAATGTTACACTGGAACTACACTTTGACTATCTGCAATAGATCTCATCATTAAAAACGAGAAATTACGGCTTACACTTGAGTCATTTCGTAGAGGATTTATTACCCAGATTAAAACCAAGGAAACAGAAAAATGATTAAACTTACGATAAAAACTCAGGTGTCAGGTTTTTACAGACCTAACATCTGTGGCTCTAGTGCAACGTTTTTTCAACTCTTTAATCTGCTAAATCTCCAGATTTATCATTGTAATAACCCGCATTTCCAGACGTCGAGAGAGTTTAATATTCCCTCCTTCAAAAATCCAACAATTGGTATGTATGACACATAAAACTTAGAATGTAGTTAAAAATCCGTGATTGACGTATTGAATTCGGAGATTCCGCAAATCTTATCCGGTCTGTCTAAATTAATAAGAAATGAATTTAACCCTTTCAGTCCCAAGAGCACTTTGTCATTATTTTATAACTTTTTTTTTCTGATCGTCTATAGCCATTTATGATATAAAAAAGCACATCATTCGATTCTTCAAACTTTTTTCTATTAGAAAATATTTTTTATTAATCCCAATAGATGTCAGCCCTAATATTTTTTTAAAATTATGATCAGAAAAACGATGATGCCAAATGGCATCACTGGGACTGAAAGGGTTAATAAAAATGTGGGTTTCACTTTTATCAAACTAGCGTCTGACATAGGTAAAGTTGGCAGAATTCCACAAAAACGTTCTTCTTCATGACCTTCCACTTACAAATTTCCCATTTTTCTTCGAAAATCCTTACTTATCACGCGATCGAAAAGTATAGTAACTATCATTAAAGACTCTTGTCGTCTTAACTAATTTATGGCTTCATTTGGATAAAAAAAATTATGTCACTTAAATGATAGTGGGAATAATAATTATGTCCTCTTCCAATGTCGTCTGGGCTAGTGTTGGTAGGCCAGGATTAAATTGCAGTCGTTTGGCCGTTGTCTGGGTATTAAAATGAAATTGCTTGGAAATAAAAGTGAAGCCATTTGACATGTAAAATGACATAGGTGTATAAAAAATGGAAATTATGAAAAATCAGGTCAGCGAAGACAATGTTGCAATTTAGGTGAAGTGGGCAAATAAAAGTCACGCAACAGTTTTAGAACATTAATATCATTTATTAACTTTAAATAAGAAAATGTAATAGTAATAATACTTTGAAAGAAGAGGATGAATCATAGAGGTAGGACGGAGGTGTAGAGAGTCCACCAGTTGAGAGAAATTGAAGCAGGGCTGTCAGGTTTTTCGAGCTACTGCGCATAACATACTGACACCGAGGTATCCCAAGATGCACCGCTCTAGCCTGCTTCATTTGTTCGCTATACAAGGACCTCTCTATTCTCCTTCCTACCTCTATGGGATGAATAGATTTAGATAATTTTAATTACCTAATACAACAAATACCTAGATTGTGAAACTTTTCTTTACGATATCTCAAACCGTTCGGCTTTTAATAAACATAAAGATATTATTCACATACCATATTTAATGTTTTACTTTTACAATAAATATATGTCAATTTTAAATGAATATTTGCTATGAAACTCGCCAGGTCAATGCTAACTAAAACCATGATAACTTTTTCCGATTTACACTAGAAACAAAATTTGTGCTGATTTATCAAGCCAATGAATTGTTCTTTTAAATAATCTAAAAAAAAACCAAGAAGTGAAATTTGACCGAATTTCGTATCTTTAAGGTATACTGCCACCTTCAGTCCTGAAACCATTGACTTGTTACTCGACAAAGATGGGTGCACTTCAAATGCGACATTTTTATTTTCATTTTATTGTATTGACTCTAACACAGCCAATACACGCTACGTAATGTAGAACCTCAGTGGTTTCTTTTTGAACCAGAATGAATAATAATACAACAATTTTACGCTAAAATTGTACTGAAAAATTAAGCTGATATCGACGCCTAAGAAAATTAATAAATTCCACTTTAAAGTTATATCATAATTCAATCGAGTATCATATAAATGAGTCCCACCCAGAACATTTTCGAAAAATATCCTTTTAAAAAGATAATTTCTCCACTTATTCGTTTTAGAATGTTGCCTTGGGGTGATCTTGTACTACGGTAATTAGAACTAACCCAAACCAAACTTTTAAGAACTAATATAATGATAGATCAATCGCAATAAACCTACAAATTTGACTGAAACTAAGGTGCATGGTGAAAAAATAGGTAAAATAACAGACACAAAAAACACGTATTTCAAATAAGTAGCATATTTTACCATCAATCTTTTCTTAAAACTTTTATTTAAAATTTTTAACAACAATAGTACTTACAATTAAATAGTGAATAAACAATTCAACATTTCAATTATATTTTACAATAATTCGACATTTCAATTTTACCTGCACTATTTTCACAATTACAATTTAAATTTCATAATATAAAAATCTTAAGCAAATTAATAATTAAAAATATTTTCCCAATCAATCTGTGCTAAAAAAATCTTCATTATACTATAAAGAGTTTTTTTGAACAAAATTCTCCCAGCGCCTCTTTCTATTAACATTTTAACAAAACTTGTAGATCCTTCCATTACTGCCTCATGAAGCAAAGTTTTGCCATTTTTATATATAGTATTCAGATTAGCGCCTTGGTCTATTAAAAACTCCGCAAATTCTAAATTTTCCCCGCCCTCCATTGCATGATACAATGGTGTTTTGCTCTTTTTATCTATAGCATGCAAATCAGCGCCTTTGCCTACAAAAAATGCCGCAATTTCTAAATTTTCCCCGTACCTTGCATAATGAAGCGGGGTTTCGCCATTTTTATTCCTAGCATTCACATCAGCGCCTTTGCCTACTAAAAACTTCACATCTTCTACATTTTCTCGATACACTGCCTCATATGCAACGGGGTTTTACCCTCCTTATCTATAGCATGCACCTCAGCACCTTGGTTCAATAAAAACTCCGCAATTTCAAAATATTCCATGCCCACGGCCTTATATAGCGGGGTTTTACCCTCTTTATCTATAGCATGCAAATTAGCGCCTTTTCCTACTAAAAATTCTACAATTTCTACACTACCCGAGCTCGCTGCATAATGAAGCGGGGTTTCATTATTTTTATCTTTAGCATTTATATCAGCACCATTGCTTATCAAAAATTCTACAGCGGCTAAATTACTTGATCGTATTACCTGATGTAGTGGTGTACAACCATATTCATCTCTAGTATTCACGTCAGCACCCTTATCTATTAAAAACGCTATGGTTTCCAAATTTCCTGACCATGCCGCACTAAGAAGTAGCTCGCAACCACTTACACTTTGAATATCAACCTGCACACCTCTATCTAACAAGAATTTAAGAATATCTAAATTACCCGATTCTGCTGCATACAGAAGGGCATTCCATCCATTTATAGCATTTATATCAGCACCATTGCTTACCAAAAATTCTACAGTGGCTAAATTACCCGATCCTGCTGCATCATAAAAAGGAGTCTGTCCATATTTATTTATAGCATTTATATCAGCACCATTGCTTACCAAAAATTCTACAGTGACTAAATTACCTGATCTTGCTACATCATGAAGAACGGTATCACCATCACTATCTATAGCACTTAAATTAGCACCATTGCTTACTAAAAATTTTACAGCTTCTACATTGCCTGATCTTTCTGCATAATGAAGAGGGTACCCCCATCTACCCATTAGATTCACGCTAGCACCTTTACCCACTAATAATTTTATTATATCTAAATCACCTGACTTGGCTGCAAGACATAAAGCAGTATTGCCATGTCCATTTTTTGTATCTATATCAGCGCCTTTATTCAATAATTCTTGAACTATAGATAAATGACGCAACTTCGCTGCCAAATGTAAGGCAGTATTTTCATCTCTACCAAAATAAATATTGCATCTTGTATTTACGTCAATATTTACAAGGCAAGTGAGTAACTTTTTCACCATTAAAAGGTTGTTCTTCAACACGGCCAAGTGAAGTGCACTATATCCTTTATCATTGAGTGCATTTACTGAAACATCAGACATTGACAGCAGTACAGCGTTTATATCGTTTTCACTACCCGAATGATTCGGATCAGAATTAGCTAGCACAAACTGATGCAGTAAATTATTCCCGTCAGAATACTTTACATTAAAAGCTAAGGTTTTTAACCGTTTGGGATTAGAGCCATTTCCAGACATTGTAATAAAAAAAAAATCCTAATTTTTTTTTACAAAAAATAATTCAACCACAATATTTTTTTTCTAATATAATTTTTGCTAAACAGTATTTTTTCTACGCACAAACCCGAAATGAAATACTTTTACAGCTTTCATGTACAAATGTTGCAAATGTTATAAACTAATCGATTCAAAGGCCTTTTTTCCTAATTATAGAAGTCATCATACAAAAACATTTGAAGCATTGAAAATCAATACGATGTGCATAGAAGATGACATAATTTTAGTTAATTTTATTGAACAGAACAGCAATATTGATGTCTTAGGCCAGTATCAGCGGCAGTTGAATGAGCCTCTATTTTGCAGTGCTGAGATATTATTAGTTGAGGTCTTGACCCTAAATATAGATGAAATAAGTTCTTTTAGTTGATTTTATTGAACAGCATAGAAATATTGATGCCTTAAATCAGTGTTTCTCAACTTTTGACAGCTGGCGTTGGTCATTTCCTTATCGGAATAAAGGGGCGTCTCTCGCATTGTCTACTCGCACAATCGCATTTGCAATAGAGATTTTCTTATACACTAGCGCCACCCACAAATAACTTTATAAAAATTATTAAATTTGAATAACTTATTAAATTATTCAAATAATTGTATTGTTTCAAATAAATTAATTGCCATGATATGACTAATCATTTTTTGAGATTATTTTAATAACATTAACATTATTTTTGTCACTTTAATCGAATTACGTTAATAGGTTTCATTATGTCAATACCAAAGCACAAGGTCACCCATGGTGTTTCATATACCCCTAAGTACTACCCTAGAGTGTGTAAACCTTTTGAAGGATTTTGACCTTCAAATCCATGAGTGACTCTTAAAACTAATTATGCTGATATGTACTAAGTAGTATTCTTATTTAAGAAAAAAACTAATTTGTAACTCGTAGCTTTTGAAGGAGAATCATAATATTATGTACACCATTTATTCGTGACCTCGAACTTAGACCTCCTCTCAAGGTCAAACAAGGCAAATTTAGTAAAAACTTAAATTCACTTTTTCTTATCTTGGTACGACTAACATATCCTGAAAATTTTAGGGAAATTGAAGGTATCGACTACCACAAGTTGTACCCCTTTAAAAAAAATTACTCTTAAATTTAAACAACATGAATATCATTGAAACATTTATTTAATTTTTATGGTAAAATAAATCGTTTTATTTTTAAACGTGTTTCTCTCAAAATTGAATTTTTCGAATTTGCCGCAGTTATAACTCCACTACAAATCATACGCTTGATTTTTTTCTGTTTAACTTGCTTATGTTTCTCTATACAATGACCTGCCATTTTTTCGCTTCTAGATCATTTTAGTAAGCCAAAAATCATCCAATTTTTAAGCTGAATTTTAAAATTTTATCAAAACTGTCATTTTCTTAAATTCTTTTTCAAAATCCTAGGTAATTGTTACCTTCGAATATCTTCTTCTGAAAGTTGTAATTACTACAGCAGTTGAGGAACTTTTTTAGAGACTTGGTTAGATTGCAAATAACTCGCTGAAAATCAAAATGTTTAGTAAAAAATAACTATGTATAATTAGTTATGTACAAGTATATCCTCAAATTTAAAACATTCGACACAGTGCTTAAAAAAATTGGTGGTCACATTGGGCGTGTGCCCTTTAAGTTTTTCTAAATAAACAAAATATAAGACAAATGATGACCAGAATCCTAATCACTTTGTCACCCAATGTATTTTATGCATAATTATACCGCTTTGGGGACGCTTGTACAATCAATCTAATGACATAATTAATTTAAATAACTAATTTCCTTTTTAGAGTCTAGTCACAAAAATCGCGCATACTTACAATTGAAATATTATAATGCACTTTATGGCGAATGGTAACTTTAAAACCGAAAGCTATGTTCCTCATCTTTCTGACAAATAAACTCTTTCCTATAACCATTAATGAATAAAAATAGCCGTCTCGAATTGCCTTCGATGAGGAAACCTTTATAATAAATTTATTCGATTTTCATTCACTACAATTGTATTAATCGCGTTTTGAGTTCCCGCTCCTTTTAACTTATTTCGATTAAGTTTCAATTAGAGCCTTAATTAACCATACAATCAATCAAGATATCAATTTAACCGGGAATTACTCTTCGCTGAATTCTTTCGAGTAAGCTCGGAATCATAGCGATAGAAACAAATTTGACGTATTCGGAAATACGAGCGCCAAATGAGTGCTTTTTAATAGTAGATGCATAATTAATAGTTTCTTTGCAATTATTTGACATTTATTGATAGGGAAGTAAAGCATTGAAGTGAAATTAAAAACCTCATTTTGACTTTCGTAAAGTTTAGTCTTAAAAACACATTTTATAAACATTTTAAATGCCGCCACAACAAGATAACATAATATTTATCACGTATCAAAGTTAAATTGAAAGTTAGTTTAAAGAATTAAAAAGTAACTACCTCAAAAAAGTAAAATCGATTCAAATACATAAATTTATATTCTTGTAGAATCAGGGCTGATGTTTCGGATACTGTTTTTTTTTACATAGACAACAAAAAACTGTTAAAGTAAAAAATTATTCTTGAAATGAAAACTTATGTCAACAGATATAAATATTATGATTATAATATCACAATATTTTTAATAAGAATGTTTATGAATAAACTAGATGAACGAAAATTAGTAAAAATAGTTACCATGTAAATTTGAGCCTACCACTTAGCATTGGCAACACACTATAAACTTGCTGACATTTCACGAAGTAGGTACCAATTTGATACTTAAAACGCAATGTAATTTTTGTTCACTATTAAATTTTCGGGATATTTTACAGAACCACATCTCAAATTTATAGACATTTCCACCAATTTTGCAAGATGCACACATAAGTCTGAAAAACTCGAAGTACTGCCACTAGACAAAATACAAATTCTAATACAAAATTCTTTTTGTTAGTTTTAGGTATAAAAAAAAGTTACGGACTTTGAACTAGTACTACATTTTTATCCGGTCACTTATCTACCATCATCTAACATTAGGTTTTGGTTAGATAAGGGTGGCAACAGAGCTACACATAGGCTATTGACCATTTAATATTGCCAGGATTTTTTTAGGAATAACTTTCGCATCGTAAGATTAACTACTAAGCATCAAATATATCGTCACTTGACCAGGATACTAAATTACGAGGCTTATTGGCTGTGTTAAATCTCCTAAAAGAGGCTAGAAATAGACAGCCCCAAACTATTAAATTATCGAAATTACCATCCATGGAAGGGCCGTAGTGAGCCTAGTGGTCAGCGTCTCGGTCTCGGGATCGGAAGGTCCTGCGATCGAGTTCCGGTACCACTGAAGACCTACCGAGTATATGCGGAGTACGTGCTCGTTAAATCTGTTGGGTCCGAAAGTCCTCTAAGTTCCATACCAAATCAATACCTCTGGGGGTGACAAGCCAATTCTGGGGATCCTCTAGTTGGCCTCTGTCTCTAAAAATTAGATGGATCCACTTATGTTTGTGTGTGTCTGTTTCTGTTTGGGGGCTCTGTTCTTACTTTGACGATACGAGTTTATAAGGGGTCTCTGACCAAGCACACAAACCTGAATATATATGTCTACCAACCAACCATCAATGGACCAAGCCATATATATCATAATTAAAGTATTAGATTGGCTGATCACGTGACCTCCAATGTTAACGACGGGACGCGCATGGAGGCTTTTTTGGAGGTCTTAATGGCCAGTGTTGCTGCCACTTTAAGGAGAAAAATACTACGAAAGGCCATACTACGAAGAAAATACTATTTAGTTCTAAAATTACAAAAAAAAAATACTAGAAAAGGATTTAAAGTCAGTATGAATAATCCAAAATGCAGCTAGTATTTTTACGATATTTTTTTGTAATTTTAGAATAATTCTAATATAAATTCAAAAATTAAGTTAAAATTTAGTTATAAAGTTTAAAGAGTATATTAGTATTTTAGAATAATTCTAAAATTACAAAAAAATATCGTAAAAATACTAGCTGCATTTTGGAATCTTTTTAGTGACTTTAAATCCTTTTCTAGTATTTTTTTTTTAATTTTAGAACTAAATAGTATTTTTTTCGTAGTATTTTTCTCCTTAAAGTGTAAGCAACACTGGCCATTAAGACCTCCAAAAAAGCCTCCATGCGCGTCCCGTCGTTAGCATTAGAGGTCACGTGATCAGCCAATCTAATACTTTAATTATGATATCTATGGACCAAGCACACAAGCCTGAAAATATATGTCTACCAACCATCCATGGGACCCCCGGTGGCCGAGAGGTGTAAGCGACGAGCCTCTCACCGAGAAGGTTCTTGGTTCTGTCCTTGTCCTAACCGTACTATAGACGTATTCGTGCTAGTGTAAAAAAATCCTCTAAAAATCACCGGGGTGCCCGAGTACACTGCAATATACGTGCTCGTTAAATCTGTGGAGTCGAAAGTACCGACGGCGTTAGCGTACGATGTCGCTCGAAGTTCCGTTGGGTGCCCGCTCAGGTGTCGACCTTGTCACTTGACCAGGGTTCTAAATTACGAGGCGTTATTGGCTGTGTTAAAGCTCCAAAAGGAGGCCAGAAATATGCAGCCGGAAACGACTACATTACTTATTTGATATAATATACATATTATGGCCAAAGTCCGAACACGAACACATATATTAATGACTTGGGATTGAAAAACAAATTAAAAATGTAGAATACAAATTAAAAATGATTGTTTGTAGAATACATGAGGGTTTAAAATGTATAAATTAGTTATGATATTTTAAAACTTATATTATCTTATTTAACTGTGACACTTAACTTAAAAATAAATAGGAGATTAAATAGGAGATTATTTTGTAAGTTTTCTGTATCATCATAAAATTCAAAAACAATTAAATATACAGTCCCTGGACAAATTATTAGACGCACTGCAAGATTTCATGTAAAATATTAATTACCGGGTGATATTGTACCGTTTTATTATTTTAAATTGATTTGTTTTTTATTTTTATATTATCCAATCAATTACCGATTTATTTGACATAAATAAAACAGCATTAATTTAGAAAAGCATAAGTTTATTAAGTTTTAAAGAAAACATGAAATTAATGTTAGTAAAAGTCAATATTTAGTTGAGCCACCTTTAGCCGCTATCAAAGCTTTAATTCTGCGCGGCATGCTTATCAATGCAAGACTGTACTGTCTCCTGCATTTGAGGATGATGATTCCACACATAAATACAGGTTTATACTTTTTTACGTTCATGTATCCCTTTGTCACAACAGTGTTGCCATATGTTAAAAATAAATACAAATATGTAGTCTGCAACAATTCTTTTAAATAAAAGCCAATCATATTGTAGTTTAAATATACCATTATTGCATAAAAACTCTTAAGAAACATAAAATTACTAAAAAAATACAGTGCGTCTAATAATTTGTCCAGGGACTGTACTAATAAGCTATAACACATAACAATTTAATATTGGACCCCATATCTTTTAGATAGCTCGATATTCCTCATCATAAAACAACTCTCAAAGCCATAATTTGTATAACATATATTCATAAAATTAACTCTACTTTACGGGATACATTATTTGTTTAGTATTCGGTATTCTACGAACTGTCTCTTCACATTCGTATTTAAATTTAAATGGATTTATTTAAATTAAAGTTAACTCTGTGAATATAACCCATATGAACGGAAATATCAGCTGATTTAAATCCATATACAATATTTACGACAAGCAATGAACTCTAATGATATTATAAAATCTCACATTGCACACTAGTCGACACAATATACATCGACAATAAATTCATTTATAGATTATATCCCACTCATACCACCCTAATAACTGAATACTGAAATAGATGCATATTTGAATATAATGCACTGACATGCTCTACACAATAGTCCCTTTGATTATGTTAAGAGGCACATAGTTACCGGCAGCAGACATATTTGCATACATGTCCGTTTAGTCGAAACAGGTAAAATCAATATTAACACCTACTAAATTCACATATTTGACCCATCTAACGCCCATGACAATTGCATCGCTAGCAGTCAACATTGTTGGGCTCTCCAATACCTTATAACATAAATAACATGTTATAGAGGGTTCCTGTCAGTGGTTACTGGGGTACCGGCATTATTATCGCTTAGCTGAGATAATGCAATGGTGATTTAAATAAAGCCTTGTACGCTGAAATTAAAATGCCATTCTTAAAACTCAATTGTTTATATAAATGTATAATAAGCTAAACTTTGGTTAAGCCGAAATGCAATGCATAATATTCGGGTATTGAACGTAAAGTTATTGTTGTACGAAAGAATTTGTAATTTTATTACTTTATCTTCTCATTAAGCTAATATTACTTTAGACTATTAGAATCTTTTTAAAATAAACTTTCGACAGTAATATTTTTCTGTATAACTATTTTATTTTTACACTTAAAGTATAAACACCAAGTTCAGTTTCAAAGTTGGATAACTGATTCACACTGTTAAAAAATTAGAGCTTGTTTTAACAATCAGAGTGGTTCCAATTAACTGCAACGGCTGTGTGGTGAAAGTCACCATATTTTTGGGATTAAGCTAAACCATTCTTCAAGTTGTTTTGGAAACAAACAAGTTGGTTTGTAACAGAATCTGTCACTTAACCCGCTTCCACACAACAGTTGTGTTTAACAGGAAAAAAGTCGCCAAACACAGCATTAATTCTGATAATAACATAAATTTGACTAGTTTCATTCATTTTTATTTCGAAAATTCAATAATTATTACTTATCGTTTGCAAAAATTAAATTATATTTCAAAGAATAAATATGTAATATTCCTCGCTTTTAAATAGAATGAAAACTTTTCATATCAACTTAGAAAGAATCTCGTAGTGAAATATATTTGACGTCCTTTCAAACTGATCGATGTCGCAAAAAAAAAAATATTTTAATTTATTGTCTAAAAGAATTAAAGTTTCTCGAGCAATTGTTGCGAATGGCAATGATGATTAAATTCTAATAAAAATGCCTTCCTATATGCTTTTTAAATGAGCATTAAATGTTGCAGTTTTTTTTTAAATAATTGAAATACTTCGAATTCGAATTCTTTTCTGAAATTTTCAATGTATTCTAATTTCGATGCGCTGAATTTTTTGACGTATCACACTTGTCCGTAGCATTTGTAGTTTGAGCTATGAAAGTGGGTGACAGACAGACGGACTGAATGATTATAAATCCTTCCACTTTTACGCTATAAACGTAGTGTGGAAGGTAAACCCGAGAAATGGTTCAACCTAATAGCGAAAATAAGGTGAAACATTTCACCACACAACCGTTGCAGCTATTAGGAGCCTTAATTTTGGTGAAAAAAGTGCCATATTTTTAAAAATGTATATAACGTCAAGCTTCGGACAACTATGTGCATTTTTATTGAAAATAACCAATACGATTAAATTGAATAATTGATGAAAATATGCAGATAAAATATAAAGAGCCTTAGCCATACCCCTAAATCCTTAGCATATCCTACTATAACCCCTAGAAATTGCAAACTAAGAAGATAAAAAAAAAGTTTGGGTTTCGCCTTAAGTACCCGAGAAAATATTTTCCTTTGATTCAGAAAGAAGTATATTTTCTTAAAAAAGTATTTGCTTTTGAAGATCAGTAGGATTGCAGTATCCTTACAACTCTACAAAGTATTATACGATATTTTTTCATCTCAGACTGAAAAGGAAGAAAAACTCCAGTTCTGAGTAGTAAGTGTGGGATTACATGAAAATAGTCGAAATGTTTAGGTGAGAAGAGTTTAGGATTGGAAACAGATAATACCATGAAAACTGTCCGCTGAAATTCTATCGCCATGAATGCATCGTAGAAATGAGTATAGAAGATAAATTATGTTATAAATATTATATAATTTTTATAATTAAATAATATTTATTGTTGCATTATTTTTAATTAAACAATATACAAAATAAACACATACCTTAAAACGATATTGATAATAATCCAAAAATTATAAATAATATTTATAATAACCCATGAAATTATAAATGATTTTTATAATTTTATTAAACAATTTTTAAAACTATTTTTAGGGGAATGATTTTAAACAAAGTATAAAGTTTTTAAACTAAATTTATAATATCTAGTAAATACAAACATAGTATAAAATCATTTAATAGTTTTAATGGCGTTTACAATAAGTATTTTTTCTTCCAACAAATATAGTTTTTAAATTTTTCGAAATCAACCATATTTCTGTTTTACAGTCTCAGTTAGGTTATTTTGAACAGCCACTTTAATGGATCAAATTGCTGTACCTATGCCTTCAATTTAAACGCATGGAGGATAGGAGGGTATTATGGAATAGTCGGGGAATATGGAATACTGAAGTTGCAGCCCTCTCTCGTGCTGCCATTACGTGAAAATGCCATGGAAGATCAAAGAAATCCCCCATGATGCAGTTAACTTCTTGTTGCTGTCGTTACAGTCTCTGCAAAACAAAGTGTGTTTTCGGTTTCTTATAAAGTTTTTGTCTTAAAGTGTTTAAACATTTTAATCGACCAGTAATCATGATACTTTAATTTTGTTGTTAAGAATAATGTTTACTAAAAGAATAACAATACGTTATGCTGTAGTCGTGTTTTAGCCATTAATGTTTTAGCTGTCAGTAAAATGACTCATAATCTAAAATGGTGTGTCGGGTAATATGGAATATATGACATCTGAAATTTGCCTTCTTTCCATATATTGCTTTTATTAAAAAAAATATAACAATATTATTATTAAATCAGGTTACTACAAAATAATAATAGTTGAGTTTTCTTCATTAATAATAAAATTAGAAAGTAAAAGTACTCTATTTAAATTAAATTACTAACTAATAACATACGGCATTTTTAAAAATAATTTGGTTAATATATATATATATTTTTAAAACTTTGCAATAACTTAATTTTAAACGAAATAAAAATTATTTCCTGCACTCGTGTTGTTTTCAGTAAGTTCCATACAAAAAATAAACAATTATAACCTTTAATTACCCATTATAAGATTCTTTAGATTTATTTATCTGAAGAAATATTAGAAAAAAATACTTGAAATTATTATAATTATTTTAATAAGGATGCTTAAATCTTTATGAATATAAGTGCAAGAGAATTAATTAAATTGACAAGGATCGTGAATATTTTAGTACCACTTTAATGGTTCTAGGTTTTTTATATATCAAATACAATGTAATTAGTTTTTCTCAGAAAGTATAAAAACATTTATGAATCAATTTAAAAATATAATTTATAGTTAACTATATTTTTTTGGAAAGATAAGTTACAATATTTTTTTTATAATTTTTTTAAAGAGTTTAAATAATGGTTTTGTACTAATATTCTTTAAATTTCGTTTTACATGTTTCTTTCTAGGATTATAATAATTCAATAATATTTGTAGAAAAAATTAGATTTATTTTGTGTTGTTCCAGACATTTTAGTTTTTAGTTTATAGTTATGAATACGATACGATTTTTTTTTACAAATACATTTTTATTGATGTATCCTTTAAAAGCGCGCAACTTTCTTAAAATGAGAATTTTTCTTATTATCCATAAAAGTTAAAAAGTCGTTATGATATATTTAAAAAATCGTTTAAGGGGTTTTTGGAAATTATTTTTCTTCCCCTAATATATCCGACAAAAAAAATGAGACATCATTTACATCAAAAGCCAGACTCTTAGTTTTATGATCAAACAATTATTTATCAAACGAAATCATTTATATTATATTTATATATATATATATATATATATAATATATTATATATATATAGATATATAATATATATATATAATATGATAATAATTCTATATAATATATAATATATATTTATAATTTTATATAACACTATCATTTCTTAAATTATTTAGTAATCATAATCCATCAAAGTATCCGGTGTGATACCCACAAATTTAATTCCTCAAAACATTTATAACAATAAAATAAAAGTCACTTTATCAAAATAATTTTCCCATAAAAATAACCCCCACTAGCTTCCATATTGAAACAAATCTTTGAAATCAAAATATGACAATACACGTTTAAGCCAGCAGAAAATTTATTTCCCAGACTTAAAATGTACAGAAATCGAACTACAGAGATTGAGTGTACCTCGCGACCAAACCTTTTCTTTTGGCATTTTTCCAAGACGACGTTCAAAAAAATAAAATGTGTTCAATCTCCCTGGACTTTTCAAAAAATTTATACGATCAATGTAAACAGAGCGAAAGTGCGTGGGTTCGGCTAGACATTATTCGCAGGGCTTACTTTAAGACTGGTATGAGTCTTTTTAAATTTTAAAAAAAGAAGTTGTTCATAGTTTTACACTAACTGTCCCAGCCACGCGTTGCTGTAGCTGAAATGGTTCAATGGAAAATAAATAATGTAACAATAATAAAATGGATAGGAATAAAACGAAATGAATGAATGACAAAATAAATTAAAATTAACCACCAAAAAAAAAACTATCACCAAAAAAAGCCGTCATTGCCAAAACTACAAATGCTACAGACAAGTGAGATACGTCAAAAGATTCAACATATCGAAACTAGAAATTTTAAAAATCTCTAACTTGAATTGATTAAAAAAATGAAAATTTCATACAAATTCATAAGAAGGCATTTTCCAATTCTTTTAAATCCCCATTAGCACTCAATCATCGAAGAAAAAACCTTATTTAAAATTTAAAAAAAAACCAAAAATTTATTATTGTGATCTCAGTTTCGAATTAGGTCATAACATATATCAAAAGTAGATTCGTTACTAGTTTGCATTATTTGTTTTGAAAGATGCAGAAGTTCTTTTTCATTTATTCTTAAAGCAAATAGGATTTTTCATATACAGCATTAATTCTAAATATTTATCAATGAATAATCATGTTTTAATACTGTTTATTCCTTTCGATGAGGTCTTTTTAATTACTTTTTTGGTTTTTAAAAATCATTCAATTTAGTTAGGTTTTGAAGGTGATATTGTTTTAATGGTTTTTTTTATTAAATTAATTTTTTTTCAATTAAATGCCGTGCTTGGCGCTTTTTTCCCCGTTGAGCACGAATGTTGTGTGGAAATGATCTAAGTGATAGGTTCTGTTATATACCTACTTGTGTACAAACGAATATTTACATTTTTATGTGTATGTATATATCTTTAGTCTTAATAGTAATTGAGTCTTATTAGTTTTTTTATAAATAATAACTATATTGTTTTTAGTGCAATCAAGAAGATATTTGAGAAATGAGTAAAAAACCATCCAGTTGGATTAATTCTAAATTCGTCTTCTTTTTCAGACTTTATCATGGAATCCTTGTTACTATAAGTTACTTTTCGTAACAAAGCGTCGATTTATTCAATACGATAGCAAAAACGACAATGAAAAGTCTATGAAAATAGCAAAAAAATTCAGTTTTTCAACTTGTCCAATAAGAAGCGACTCCCAGCATGTCCAGTCTCTTAAGTTTGACTAGAGTTAGACCACTGTTGAAATAGGCCTTCTATTTTTAAACAGCAATAGCAGCCGGATTCCGAACACCTTTATTCCGAACCTCGTTCCGTATGCTGAAGGGCAGATCCAAACGTCAAATATTGTTTATTGAGATCGTTTGAATTGTATTTTATTAACTATTTTTCTAGCGTAGTATTCGGTGAATTGGTACACAGTTTCTCCCCTTTAAAAGTTTAGATAAAATACTTATTTCACCCTAAACATAGGTATGATAGGTAATAGGAAAGCAAAGTAATATATTAGACTACTAATCTATTTCAGAAAGACACTTAGCTCAGTGTAGCTGAATTCAAAGCAGCCAAACAAACAAAGACATATTTAATCCTTTAACCAGCTTTACTTTTAGTCAATAGGTTAATGTAACCAAACACCAGAAATGTGTAATTCTGGGATTTGGACAATAGAGAAAGAAATAGAGACGCAGTAACCTTATTCCGATTGGTCTAAAGATCTACACATTATCTAAATGCCTTAAACTAGAATATTCTCTTTTGTTTTTACAATATATTACGACTCTTAACTCTCTAAGTTCATTCTGTTAATTTAATTATATATAATAATAATAATAGTAGAACGGAAAATAATTACATTTGAATTTTTTTAAATGACAAGTTTGTGCACCAGCAGGTGCTAAGTTGCCAAGTATGAAATTTTTTCGTTCTTAAAGTCCTGTTCGTTTTAGGGAAGATTTTTTCCTAGTAATTTTTTCGCTTCTATTCTTTTCTCCGTTCTATAGTTTGGATATAGGCCAATTTTGACCTAAATAATCGTCACAAAATATATTATTAAAATAATATTACTCCTTTCCGTGAAAACGAACAATTTTCGAAGAACATTACATATTAATTTTACTTAAAAATCGTATAACCCAGATTTTTCATCATATATAAAGAATTTAATAATAAGTTACATAACACGCATAACTTGTGACAAATTTGTGTAACAAACATTGAAAAAATGAAATTATGTTTGGCATTGCACTGTTATTATGAAACCTATTCATAAGTTAAAACTTAAATTGATATCGCACTGTGCGTGGAAAAGTGACCGAAGTCGCCAAAATTTGTTGGAAAATATTCAAATTATCAGAATCGTTTCAAATGAGCGTAGATAAAAATTTCTTTTGAATCGTTTATTTCGGAAACCACCTGGTTGGTTGGTTGGTAGACATATATATTCAGGTTTGTGTGCTTGGTCAGAGACCCGCTTATAAACCTTCGTCAAGTAAGACAGACACAACACACACACATAAGTGGATCCATCTAATTTTTAGAGACAGAGGCCAACTAGAGGATCCCCAGAATTGGCTTGTCACCCCCAGAGGTATTGATTTGGTATGGGAACTTGGAGGACTTTCGGACCCAACAGATTTAACGAGCACGTACTCCGCATATACTCGAAAACCACAAACATCCATGCCTTACCGGGATTCGAGCCCGAACCCAGAGGCTCCAAAGGCTAGCGCCCTAACCGTTGCGCCGCCGGGTCGGCGGAAAGGAAACCACCTAAGTGACAAGTCACTTGAATGGCTTTTGAAATAAACAATTCAATTTATCACACACTTTTGGTTGTGACTGGTTACTCGTACTAGGACAACACATAGGAGTATTGACGTAGGGAGGAGATCTTTTTAGTTTGGTTTGGTTGAAACAACATCTAGGAAGAATAGGGTATTTGACTAAATTTTTTTTACTGGCTTAAAATATTCTTATGCCAAAAATATTAGACCCGTATTTTTTCTTTTTTTCGAATACCCCATAAATAGGGGGAAAAAGGAAATTTAAAATTAGGACGAAAAATCACTCCCGAAAACGCTTTGTGGCTGTCACGTATTATCTATAATGTCACTAGTAACTATAAACTAACTTTGAGACACCATTTTGGAATCTACTTTAAGTAAATTTGAACTATCCGCTTCTATAAAACCTCCACCCATTATCTATATAATTCTTATTTTAATAGTATATTAGATTAAATCCAGTTTAATTGCAAGCAAAAAAACATCACATCGGTTTGTTTATATATGCTAGTGACGTCGGCCAAATCGACGTGTTTGTGGTCACGTGACATACCGAAGAAAATAAGCAATTTTAAAATTATTTTTACTAATTATTTAAAGATTTATTTTGCAAAAAAATATATACGTTTGATATTTTTGGGTTCAAACTATAATTAATTTAATATTGGAAGGTATTTTATCGATACAGTTAAGTACTCTATTGGCCAAGTACTTTCGGCATCAGTCCTCCAAAATTTAAACCACCGTTTTCTAAAAATACTAAACTTTATTAGTGTTTTTATGGTTCGTTTTCAATACTAATGAATAATAAAGTGTATTTATATAATTAAAAAAAACAGGTTTTTAAAACTACGAGGATAACGGCCAAAAAGCCCTAGGAAAGGCTTCTGAGGTTTGTGACTCGCTGTTTTGTTTGATTCAAATGTTTTTTTTTAGTTTTTAGTTTGGATTATCGTCGCACTAGAGCTACACCAGGGCTATTGGCGACGGCGTCATATTTTGGAACCACATTCAAGTGACGAGCCGACACCTGAGTAGGCACCCAGCGCGACCGTTAGGGCGACATCATACGCAGTGTTGGGATTTTGAAGGATATTTAACGTGCACGACCTCTACACGGGGTATTATTCGTCGGACATTTTGGCTGCACGGGCCGTTTATAGGTCGGCAGTTATTTTTGGCGATGCCCGGACCCGGACCTGGGACCTTTCGCATGCTAGGCGGATGCCTAACCGACTTGATTCAAATGTTGTTTATTATTACAGTATATAGTTCTTAAGCCATGTCGGATAGTTCAGATGATGAACCTAATTTATTCCAGATGGTTTCTGAAAAAAACCGATTCTAACATCTCTCTCAACCAAACCAAACTAAAAAAAGATCCCATCCCTACTTCAATACTGCTATGTGTTGTCCTAGTACGAGTAATCCAGTCACAACCAAAAGTGTGTTAAATTGAATTGTTTATTTCAAAAACCAGTCAAGTGACTTGTCACTTAGATGGTTTCCGAAATAAACGATTCATTTATCCTTGATATCCGTTTTATTAGTGCCATAAAGAATGTGGTAATTTTTTAAATTGGTTTTTTATTAAAATTTCTGATAGGTCACTTTTCCGCTCACAAAATCGTTAAAATTTGAGCACTGAAAAGTAACAGATCTGAAAATTTCCGATATTTACTGCTAAATCCATCCCAAATATTATAAAATAAAGGAATAATTACTTAAAACTAGATGAACCACAGTGCAAAAACCTCAAACGCAGTTTGAACGAGATTTTTGTATTCAATTTTATTAAAAAATGTATAATCTAGTTCTTGGTTAACATTTGATTAAAAAAGGCAAAGTATCTGTATATTCTACAGAAGTATAGTTTTACTTTATTCATATTTTTATAATTTAATATATATTCAATAATTGTAATCATTCTAATTTGTTTGTGTAAAAAATTAAATAGGTAATTTGAACGAATTGCTTTTATAAAAAAGGACTTAAAAGACGTTGGAAATAACTTGCACACTTTTCAACGAAACAATTTTATCTACATTTTCACTATACAACATGTTTAATATTAAAATAAACTGAATTTTAACTCATTATTAAATTGTTAAATTCCTTTTAAACCTTATTAAAATATATAAAAAAAACTTATAAAGTTTTTAAAGATTACAATTTGAAATAAACACAATTTTAAATAATAAGTTCCTTACTTGAATGGAATGACTGAGTAAATTGAAAGAAATCAGTTTCCATCCAAAAATGCTTTTTCCCCATTAAGAATTAATTTTTTAAAATACAAAGCTTTGGAGTTCAGATATTTCCGGTGAAAAGAATTTGAATTTTAAAAACTTTAAATTATAATTGTAAAACCTTATATAACAAGTAGGTTTGTAACAGAATCTGTCACTTAACCCGCTTCCACACAACAGTTGTGCTTAACAGGTAAAAAGGCGACAAACACAGCATTGATATTCTATATTAAACATTTACATGCTAAATTTGGCTAGTTTATTTATTTTATTTCGAAAATTAAATAATTATTACTTATCGTTTGCAAAAACTAATTTATATTTCAAAGAATAAATATGTAATATTCCTCGCTTTTAAGTAGAATTGAAACATTTTGTATCAACGTACAAAGAATCTCTTAGTGAAATATATTTGACGTCATTTCAAACTGATCGATGTCGCAAAAATAAATTTATTTTAATTTATTGTCTAAAAGAATTAAAGTTTCTCGAGCGATTGTTGCGAATGGCAATGGTGATTAAATTCTAATAAAAATGACTTCCTATGTTTTTTAAATGAGCATTAAATTTTGCAGTTTTTTTAAATAATTGAAGTACTTCAAATTCGAATTCTTTTCTGAAATTTTCAATGTATTTGTAATTTCGATGCGCTGAATTTTTTGACGTATCACGCTTGTCTGTAGCATTTGTAGTTTGGGATATGAAAGTGGGTGACGGACAAAAAGAAGGACTAAGCGATTATAATACCTTCCACTTTTTACGTTATAAACGTAGTGTGGAAGCTAAAAGCGATGGTAAAATGGAGGTATGTGGTAAAAGTAAAAAATGATTGCCGATCTTTTATTTTCTTGTATATATATTTCATAGAACAAAACATTTATTAAAAAGTGTAAAGTTAATTTAAAAAAATGATTAGAAATTACAGTGAACATTTAACATTTCTAGCTTCTAGACGTTATATCTCTTAAAATTTTATTTGTACTTATATGTTAAATAATGATTTTAAATTTATTGCAATCTCGAAGAATGTGCTGTAAAACCGTTATGTCGTCAAAATTTTGCAAATTATTTCAAACTAATTATTTGTATGCTAAAGTATTAAGTAATAATATAATACAGTATAATCCACACTTTTATTATTTCCACACATGTTAATTATACTAGATACTACAAAAATAAGAGTTTTCGAAATGAGTTTTGTTTAATATTGTATTAAAAATAAGCAAATTCGTTTTCCATCTTTAAGCCTTACAAAATTCAATACCTCCGGGTTCAAAGGCCGAAAATATTTATCAGATGACTGATTCGTCTCTTTTTAAAGCTCATTTTTATCTAAAAACGAATGCGGCAAAGTGATGGATCTGTTAATTACAGACGAACGTGTTCTTGGTCATTATGCTAATTGCACCAATCGATAGATGTCAAAATTTTGCATCTTACACTAGTGTTAACTTGAACAGTCAATTTGGACAGATACGCCACTTTTCCGCGCACGGTGCATTGTAAGAGAAAGAAAATATCTTTTAATATATTAAACCAATATTACGAAGACTTGTTTTGGTTGTATAAAAATATGTATTACATAAGATATTTTTAAAATGTATTCTATCGCATATTTAATAATGCAGGTGATGTATTATATTTCAAGTGTTTAAGTTTCAATTTATTTACTCTTTTTGTATTCTTATCTTTTAAATAACAGTTTGATTTTTTAAATATTTAGATTTTGATATGACTATGATGTTATGTATTACATTTTTTAAATAACTAGGAAGTTGATATAGATGAGAAAATTTAAAATTGTATTTTGTTTGACCGTTTGTTATTTTAAAGGATTAACATTTTATTTTTTATTATATGAACAAAATTATTTAAAAAATAATATATTATAATAACTTTTATTATCACAAAAAACAACAAAAACAAATTAAAGCAAACGAATGCCAAGGGGAAACATGGAAATCCCGTATAGGCAAAATAGAAAAAATATTATATAATTTAAACAGACACACACAAATAACACAGAAAAATGATGAAAATAATAAATAAAGCAACAACAAACTACTTAACAAAATATACAGGAAAGTTTGGCAATAAGCTGCATAATAAAAGAAAAAAAATATGAGCTTCAATAAAGTGAGAAATAAAGATCTAAGTCGTCGATATTGATCAGAAGATTGAAAAGTATACGTTTAAAAAAGGTAGCATAATCATTAATATTTATTAATTTAAACAAATTTATATATATATATATATATATATATATATTATATATATATATATATATATATATATATATATATATATATATATATATATATATATATATATATATATATATATATATATATATATATATATATATATATATATATATATATATATATATATATATATATATATATATATATACGTTTAAAATGTATTTTAAAAACAAATAACTTATTTGTAGTGAGTTTTGACACCTTACCTTTTGAATATTAAGTTTTGTGAGGACTCTGTAACAAAAATCACAAACTATCCTCCTTGCATAACTTCTACAGAAATTCTTTCACAAAATGCGTGCAGAACCGATACAAATCAAAAAGTTTTTAAACCAAAACCCACGTTTCACACACGTTGGATATGTAGACATTGAAACTTATTTTTATCCAGATATTAGTCATTCTTTTACAAGAAACAAAAAGCAATTGAACGAAGGCAGTAAATATATTTGTTCCTCCTGCAGCTAGCTGAATGCCAAACAAAGAAATCGGCCATCTTTCTATCAACAATCTAGCTTCGCACGCAAAAGGGCATTTTGGACGCCGGGCTTCGTGCTTCGAAGGTAATTGTGTGCCTGAGAGAAAAGATTGCAAAAAAAGTAATAAAATAAACTTTTACTCGGAAATTTTAGGAGAAGCGCACGGGTGTGGGTGAATGCATTTAAAGAAATATCGATAAAAAAAAGGGAGACGATGAGTTGGGAAGAGTTTGTTAGTTTGTTTCAAAAAAGGAATAACGGATCTTGTAACACTGTTTTAAGAACAAAAAGATTTGTTACCGGGTATTTAGGAAAGAAGGATTTGTTTTCGTGTATTTGGAAGAAAGGATTTGGAGCAGTACGTTTAGGTAGAAGCAAGGGTTTATGAAAAAGTCCTTACATATTTGAAAGAAAAGATTTAGTTTTGGTGCGTTTTGTATTTGTTTTTCAAACAAAAATCAAATATATGCTTGAAATGGCAAAATTAAAAAGAATTGGAATAAAAGGAAATGCTCGTACTCGTTTCTTTATTTTGCAGTTTTAAATTTCTTTTATCAAATCCAAAATTATGAGGATTCTAGCCGATTTGTATTTACAGCAACTTCAAAAATATAAAAAAAATGCTCCTATCTTCGTCACAAATAACTTGCGCTGGTTCTCAGCCCCAGATACCATTTTTCCTAAAAAATATTTGTTTTCCGGGGGAAACTTTTAAGCATGAAAAAAAAACACCGCTTGGTTTAAAAAAGAAATTAATACATTACATTTTCTTTCCCAATGCAAAATAAAAGTAAAAGAGGTATTTTGTAGCGTATTTACTCATACGTTATTAATAACAAATCAAATATTAGCTTTGTTTCTGAAAAGTTGCATTGGCTTCTCTTTTTTTTTAAAGTCTACACAATTTAAGAGAAAAACTAATTAACAAAATACAAAACTAGTTCCAAGAAATCATTTGTTTTATAAAAGAGTACAAATTAATTTTCTTTTTAATTACATTAAAACGATAACCAAGAGCAAAAATTTATCTTTTTAATTATATTCTCTTTCTACGTAAATATATTTGATAAAATATTTTCAAAAGCCAGAGTTCAAAAATCATAGAAATTTCCAGGAAAAGATAGAAATAGCAATTATCTTATAAGTTTTGGAAACAATCTAAAAACTATATTAATAAAACAGTTTGTAACTGAAATTATTAAAAAGTTTAAAATTCTATATATTAAAATAGCTTAACTTCAAAATATGATACTGAATGAATGTTGAATATCGCGTTAAATTATCAAAAAAGAAAGTACGTTCAGACAAATACATTTTAGTTAAAGGTTTTTTTAAGTATTCTTCTTGTTCACAAACATTTTCTTTAGTTAAATGAATGAGAAATATTATTTAATGAATAAAGTACCTGTTTTATACATTTTAAAAGTAAATCGCACTAAATGTAAATGGGACCAAAATACATTTTATTTTTATTTTTCATGTTAAGGTGGAGTCGTGTAGTATAGATGCTAGCGGATCATTTTATAGAAGAAAAATCATTTTCCCATTTGATAAAACACTGTTTTTCTGATACTACCCATCATCAAGTACAAAAATTTTTCGTCTGAAAAACTTCCAATAATCAAATAAAAATGGAAGATTTGCAAGAAAAAATCCCTCCCAATAGAGAGTAACGATTTTTGAGACCAGAGTTTTAATGCACCAACCATCAATTCATTAAAATGGCCCATAAGATGAATACTTTTGATCCTGGTTTAATAAACAGTTTTACAGACACGTTTGTTTCATAAATAAAATACAAAGCTTAAAAAAGTGTTTCGTGGTTAAAATATGCTTTTTTATGTGTTTTCCTGATACTTTTTTTTTCACTTGGGGGCCTGTGAGTTGGTAAATTGTAAAAAAAGGTCCATACTAAATAAAAATTTGTTTTCACTTGCATATTTGCTCATTTATATTTTTTCTTTAGACTTGTTACTAAACAAATGAGAACTTAAGATTTTTAACAGTAAAAATGAGGGTAAAATCCAGTTCAAATTTAATTCACTGATGGCTATTCCTAGCTAATTAAACTTTCTAGTGGTTAATGCACAAGTAGCGATTCATATGCAACAGTTTACAAACTTCTGCATTAGCCATTTATTGTTACCGATTGTACAAACTATATTTGCTTTATAAATAAAAATATTTCAATGCTCTATAAAATGTGACCTCATACATTACCCAATATATTATAAGCAATTGCTTCATATAACCTAATATATATATATATATATATATATATATATATATATATATATATATATATATATATATATATATATATATATATATATATATATATATATATATATATATATTTTGCAAATTTGCACTGCAATGGGCAAAACAACACTTAAAAACCCTATTTAATTGACGAGTTAGAAGCGTCCGAATACTGCGAATAATTCGATATAATATAAAGATAATTAATTCTGTTTAAACTATTATCTAAACTTACTAAACCCCATTAGTACTACTATCATAACATACCTATATCCAACAGATTATTCTCTCAAATCGATCTACAAAATGTTTAAATGCTTAACTACTTAGAGCCGCTTGTGATAACGCATGCCTGGGTAAGAGAGTGACATCCTGATTATGACTCATGAATATTTCACAACCATACACAAAATCGCCAATACTCCCCTGGTGTTACGTTACCCAAGTATATATACAATGGAGGTTGCTACAACATGGAGATTCTTGGCGCTAAAAACAGTGAAGCCGTCCAATTATCGCCAAATTGGTGTGTTAGGCCTGTTCACACTCAATGTCAACTGCGTACATAGTCACGACAACTACTATGTACGTAGTCACCGCAACTAGTATGTACGTAGTCACCGCAACTAGTATGTACGTAGTCACCGCAACTAGTATGTACGTAGTCACCGCAACTAGTATGTACGTAGTCACCGCAACTAGTATGTACGTAGTCACCGCAACTAGTACGTACGTAGTCGTGACAACTAGGACGTACGTAGTCACGACAACTAGTACGCACATAGTCATGACTTGTAATAGTTTGGCGAGTTGGCAAATGTTTATTTCAAAGCCCAATGCAATTTAGTGCCAATTAAAAGCCCTCAGCCACTAGCAAGGGCGATCCGTAGTGCGTTTACCAGAATAATAACATTGGTGAACGCTGTTTGTCATATACCGCTTAAGTTGTCACGACAATATCTACTTAAGTCTATTGAATAAGATATAAGTCTATTGAGATAAGTTGATATAGATTGATATAAGTCTATTATTTCTGCTGCCAATGTCAATTGAAAATAGATAGACCCACACAAAAACACCATACGCACTCTCAACAAGATTTCGATACAAAACATCTATTTTCACTCTTTAAATATCGTAATTAAAAAAAATACAATTTATGCAGTTGCAGATTGTAGCGTGGATCTGAATTAATACAAGCTTCACATATTTCCATTCAAAATTATTATTTATTAACCTGATTGTATGTATGAGAGCGTCAAGAAATTAACCAAGCTGCTGTTCGGTGTACCATGCGAGCGATACCAGCTTCATTTTGAAAAGCTGCATTCCCATTAGTTTTTCAAAACGGCAGCATCTACATCAGATTCAAACCTCCTTTTTGTACACACCTTGCATAATACATAACCCGCACGGTATCCAATTTTAGCCCAGTTGGTCACAAGTTTTCGATTTTTGTGTCTAACTACTTCAGTTGTTTGGATGCATAATAAATTCGCTGTATCACAGCCAGGAATATCTAGGAATTTGAGTGGCACTCAATGAAGCTGATAGGGATGGAAATACCTAGTTACGCGGGTAAGTTATCGATTCGCCTTTTATTTCCGTATTGGAGAATAAAAGGAAGGGGGGGGGTGAGCTATTTATTTTGATAATAATAAGGGGCGATTGCTTTGGAGAGAATGCTTGTGTTGAGTTATGTTATGTCAGGAAAGAATGCCGTGTCGTGAGCATTGGTGGAGGAGCTTAAAAAATGAGAGTTGGGGTTGTCATATGCCTGCCAAGACTATAAGGCAATAGGGATGTAATTTTTATATTAAGATAAATAATATGGCTGTTTGGGTATAATTAAAAATAATTTAATTGTAATCATAATATTTCATCAAATGTAATATGATGCATTGATATCATTGATCACAGTGAGGGTTTGAAAGTTACTTCGTTAAAAATGAATTAAAAAGTTATTTTTTTTGGTTTATTTTTTATCGTATGTGCATTGCAATGTCTCTCAAATAATTTTGGACTTCTGAGTGTGTTAACAAATGTGTACAATCCGAAATAAATTTGAGTGTAGTATTTAATCTATGTATTGTATTGTATGCGGAAGATGAATCTTCGTTTGTTGAGTTCAAACGTACAAAGCACCGCTTTTACACATTCGGTGTAATATAAAGGGTCATTGCCGACTTTTGATTATGATAAATTCAGATGGGTGAAATAAAAAGGCCAAACCCTATATCCTAATTATACTATTGAAAATAGGAATTTTGCAAGAGCACCCTTCATCTACTCTGATTGTAGTTAATTTAAAGCAGAAATATTAACACAATCAAATTTAATTATCAGACTATATTATGCATTGTATAACTATATCCGAACAGACCATTTGCGTATGTTTCAAATCGATTCGTAAAATGTTTAAAAGCTTAATTACCTAGCTAGAGCAGCTAGGGATTACGCATTCCTGAAAATAAGAATGACATCCTGATTATAAATCATGAATAATTACTCTACCAATATTTTTTCTATGCTTACAGTTGCTTTTACCCACCAATATTTAACTCGACTAACAACATAGTTTTCAAAAAGTTAAAGGAAGTTAAATTGGACTTAGTTCGTTGTTGCTATGATATTAACTTAGATAGCAATACTTTTTATTAATATTTAATATTGCTGGCACATGTGAAATTGTTATGTATTCAAAAAGCAATGCGTGGTATTTGTAAAAAGTAGTATTGTCTTGGGCACAATGCCAATATTTACCGTTTTCGTTTTCGGAAGTTTAACCTATCGTAATTATATAATTTTTTATGCAAATGTATTTGCGTTGTTTAAAATATTTCTTCTGTATATAAATTTCAATAATTTATTTCGTGAGAAACCAAACGCGAAGGCTATTTTTTTTCATGAGTTGCTTCTCAGGCACTCTTTTTGTAGTTTTTATCACTGTCATGAGGTGCCTTAAAGGGACTTAAAATACCTTAATTAAAGTAAACATATTATTGCATATATTAGACTTTCCAAAATCTAATTTGCAAAGAAAGCCTTTAAAAAAGCTATAATTGTATTACAGAATTTCATAAATTATAAAAAAATAGAATAAATAAATTAAAATATAAGAATAAATAAAATAAAATATATTTCATGTCAAGCACTTAAAATTATAAATGGGATTTCAAAAAGTCCTATTTGAATTAAATATATAACCTACTGTTCTCAAACTTAAATACGTATCGCATTTTGCACATCTTTAAAAACTTTCTTTTAAAAGAATGCAATTTAGTTAGAAATTAACAAACCTGCAATATAAAAGTCCCACAAAACACAACGCCCCCTATCCCAAACCAAAACTTTATTCACCAGTGGGCCACTAAGTGGTCCTTACCAAAAACACCCCTAAATTTTTTAAAACGAACTTTTTCAAAACCAAACTATCTGTAAAATACATATTTTAATCACACTCACCTTCCCAACTAGTTAGAAGTAGTTAAAATTTCCCGGTGCGACCAGCATAAAGAACGAACAGTGCCAAAACACAACCGAAAACGGGCAGCAGATACCTATCGAGCGGTACCTCAAGTGGCGCCCCCTAACAACAGCCCAATTCATCTGGTATTCCAACGGTAATCTTCCGAATGGAAACCACGTGATCTGAAGTTTGAAAAGAAGGCGAGGGACAAGCTGGAATTGAAGGGTTTATTAAAACTCTGGGGAATTGCAGTGGATCTCTTGTTTGTTGCTCTTTAACTGTGTTTGCTACCAGTTAGAAGTGGAATTTCGTGGTAGATCTGGTGTAGGATGTTCTTGTTTATTTTTATTAAAAAAAAGGAATTGGAGAGGAGAGTGGGTCAAGTCTAACTGGAAGATATATAAACGTTGATGTATGATGGTTGTTGATAGATGGAGTGGACATGGCGCAAAATTAGGCTTATAAAGGTTTTTGAAGTTTGTAATGAATGAGTTTTTTCCTCTACGAATTTTAAACTGAAAATCAATTATTAGAATTACGATACAACTTAACGGTATAGTCAAAAGATTTAAATCTACAATGATAGAAAAGTTATAAAACTTTCATAACAAAAATTATTCTAAAGATTGTATCAATATTTATAGACTGCCTCTGACAAAGTCAAAGTTGAAAATTAATTAAGGTCAGTCTAAGTAAACCAAAACACATTTAGTAAAGTGCTTTATCCTAAATAATTGATTTTCATTTCTTTTAACCGCTGTTCCTACGTATTTAGAAAAATTTCCAGTGAGCATTATATCTTTTCTACCTTAAACACAACAAACAAATGTATATAGAAATTGTGCACAAAATAGGTTTATTATTTAAGAAAATGTTTTGACATTAAATATAAACCTACATTTTTTTATTCTTAAGAGAACATAGTTTTTTTTTTAAATATACTCAATTTACTATATAAACTCAACATTCTTTAAAAATTTATCGAATTTTAAGTGAACCATACAATGATTTTTTTTAGTATCTAAAATTAGTTTTCGTTAAGTTATGATTCCAAAATCCTTCCCCTTACATATAAACGATTGCAGTCATTACAAGACCAGAACATAATTCACTTAATACAGAAACACATTATCTTCTGATTAGTTGTTGAAAATTTGTATCCAACAATTTTATAATACCCGCGAAGAATCTCAGAGACACTTTCTAATGATCATTTCTAATTCCTCAGAGTACAAAATCCCCGTCGCAGTTTAGTCAAGGAATCTCTAAATGCGCATGATCTAGCCGTTGATTACACGACGCGCTATTATATTTTAATGAGGATTCACTTGCTCTTTCCAACTGAAATGAAGCCAGCGAAATGATTGCACCTTATTATGACATATTTAAGACTAATAGGGAAGTTCATCGTCGGAGCTATTTCTTTAGTCTACTGTATTCATAAGGTTTAATTCGAGTAGGCAGGGTAACGTGTTGCTTGAATGTAATTAGCTTGATGAAAATGTACTTTAAGTTAAGTCGCACTGATTGCATGGTACTTTTAAACTATGTTTATATATAGCAGGAGAGTGATTATATTAGAGGGGAAAGTGTACGAGTTGGGGAATAATTTATGAATTGCTTTAAAAATAGATACCCAGTAATAGATTAATTGAATTTAATGAGAAACAGTCAAAAGGCAATTGATTTATGTAGAGTTTTAGTTTAGTTTGAATTATCGTCGCACTAGAGCTACACGAGGGCTATTGGCGACGGGCGTCGTATTTTAGAACCACAGTCAAGTGACGAGCAGACACCTGAGTAGGTACCCAACGCAACCGTTAAAGGCCACATCGTACGCAGCGTTAGGACTTTGAAGGATATTTAATTTGCACTCCCTCCACACGGGGTATTATTCGTCGGACATTTTGGCTGCACGGGCCGTTTATAGGTCGGCAGTTATTTTGGCGATGCCCGGACCCGAACCTGGGACCTTTCGCATGCTAGGCATTGATTTATCTAGAAATGGTCGGAATGAAACTTAGTTATGCAACTTAAAACATATAAGTACGCAGCAAAACTTTCTATCCTAAATTAAGACAAAAAACAAGTGTCTTACACGTAATTTCAGTCACTTTAAGAATTTAAATGCCGATTGTTTTCATTATTTACTACATCAAAAGCGCCTGAAAAATCCTGAAACTTCATTTTTTCTGATAACAGAAAAGTCTAGAAAATTTCCTATTTAAGACATTTTCAAATTTAAAAGCGAAACGTAACACATGACAAGTGTCTGATTAATGACGTGTCCTTGCAAGTTTATTTAGGCCTAACATACAAATCCACAATGTTACAAGCAGTTCGAATATGAAATTTTTACGTTACAAAGATAATTAATTACATGTTTCAAAAAATAAAACTATTTGCCTTTATTAGAAGGTGAATTTTATAAAGATCGAACGAGCTTCAATCAAGCAACTTGATAAGAATTGTATATTGAAAATACAAACAATACTTAAAAAAGAATTTAATTAACTTAAAATAAATAGAAGAAAAAATAAAATATCGTATTCTTAAAGATGGTTTAAGTATACTAAATCATAAAAAAAAGCTTTTGAACTCATCTTTTTTAACTCTTTCAACTCCTTTTTTATTGAAATTTTGAAAAAATAAAAATCTTTCTAACCTGGAATAATTTTGCGGCAAAGGCCTCTATGGAGTTAAAAGAACAAATAAGTGCACAAAATGTGTTATTATAATACTTGAGCCAACCTTTCTTTGTAAGTTGTTTCACCGGCAGGCGTTGGTTAAGGTATAGCTAGATTTTGCTACAACAATACGGGTTGATATTTATCGGAAGAGTTAAAAGGAAACTAAATGTGATATTCGAAGTTGTTTTAACAATGCAGTGAAAAAGAAACATGTTGGTTTTAATTCTTCAAAAATCTGTTCATTGTTTTCGCTATTCTTGCACGAAACTGTATTTTCGATGTCTTAATATTGCTAGAAAAAGTCTTAACTTTGCTTCAATATTCCATATTTCAAGAATTCAAATGCAATGTTTAAGTATGCGTAATGTATTACGATGCGTGTTTTAATATATGCGAGTTAGAAATATTGTAAAATATTTTGGAAAAAGTCTTAATTATTTTGTTAAAAGATTTAATCAGGAAAGTGTAAGTCGTGTAGTACTTAATTTTGCGTTGGGATAAAAGTGTATTCTAAATAGACTTTTGTTTCTTCATTCAAGTGAGACATAAATATAATTATTTAGTTATTATTAATTTTAAAAAATTGAAAAACAATTGGAACAGTTTATGAACTATTTTTTATACTTAAGTTAAAAAGTATTATTTTAACGATGTATAACTTGTGTCTGAAAAAGATCGGTTTCTGAAATCGATTCTAATGGATCACTGAAATAAGGGGGTACTTTATTCTGCAAATACGGTGGCAGCACGTATTGCCAGCTTCCATATTGTTTACGGAGTAACGAATCACCAATTTTTTTTTACATTGCTGTTATTTTTTTTTTCTATTTTAGAATTTTAGATTAAAGGAGCAGAAGTGTCTGAAAAGACCAACGTTTTCAGACGTATAATCATGCGTCACAACTGTCTGAAATTTTCAGACGCGTCTGAATCTGGTGACATTCTTTCCCTCACAATCTTTTATTTCAAGACAATCTTTTGTCTGAAATTATGAAATTTCATTTTGCTGTGTACACAACTTATTTTATCTACAATCGAGTATATTTTCATACAATTAAGAAGCTTTTGTTCGTTAAAAAGTACTGACAACTGTAAAAAAAAATAAGATATATTTTTTCAGAAACTAATAGGGCATTTAACTTAAGTCTCAACAAAATAGCTTGAGTAGAAAATAGTTGACAATTGTAACTTATGAAATCGACAGTTTTTCCCAGAAGTCGAAATTTAATGACGATGCAACTTTTTAAACTTCTTAGTATTGAATGTAGAGGTATATAATGTAAAATCGATCTGTAAAATATTATTAACTTTGTAAATTATTTTTAACTATTTAATATCACACAGTTTATAAACGAATCTTTGACAAATGTTTAAACAATGCTTTTATGAGACATAAATTCTTTCATGAAAAATTATAAATAAATTTTAATAATTTAAAATTGTAAACTTCCATAGCTCAAAAAATACATTAAATAATTATTTTTTAAGTATATTATTAGACTTCATTATATCTGTATCATTCGATTATTTTCAATACTAATGATATTACAAAAAAAAAAAACTTTGGGATTTACACATTTTTTTTCGGTAAGTAAATATTTAAAATGTTTAATAAAAAAATTTAAACAATAATCTTTCATTACATGAAATAAAATATAGATATCACATTTCTTAAAAACTATTATTATACTGCATTATACTCACAGTACCTAATAGTAACTAATTTTATTGCCATTACTCATTACTTTGCAACCAGAAAAACCAGAAAATAACGAAATAAAATATAGATATCACGTTTCTTTAAACCAATATTATACTGAATTATACTCACAGTACCTAATAGTAACTAATTTTATTGCCATTACTCATTACTTTGCAACCAGAAAACCAGAAAATAACGAAATAAAATATAGATATCACGTTTCTTTAAACCAATATTATACTGAATTATACTCACAGTACCTAATAGTAACTAATTTTATTGCCATTACTCATTACTTTGCAACCAGAAAACCAGAAAATAACGTCAACAAATGTGTAATTTTCAGGTTAAAGTTCAAGCTCATTAACTCGAAGCGCAAACTTAATATGTAAAGGAGACTGATTCTCATTAAAACTATGATAATCTTAACGACCTTACAACGGATTTGGTATGTCACAATTTTCGAGAGGGGATACATCAGCCTATTAAAGCTTGAAAATAGCACTGCAATTTTTCTGTAGCATATCATAATCGTCTGGGCTATTTTCGTCAGTTTTGATAATCACTGACTGGAGTGGTCACGCAACATTTGAAGGGACGTTGACAACAAAATCGCCTTTGTGGGATTAAGTCACGTGATATACTTGTAATGTTTTACTTCTAATTCGGAATTGTAAAAAAAAACGGGCTTATTATTTTCTTTTATTTTAAATTGCTTTATGTTTTCAATTGCGGTGCGGTTATTTATGTAAATGTGATGGATTACTGAGGTACCTCACCTTGTTTTTGTGTTGTTTCCATAATCTGTTTGCTACCAGACTTACTGGATAATGCGTCAATTAAAATTCGAGTGGTCACTATTTAAATGCTTTCGTTTTGTTTAGATAATCGAGCTAAATTTTCAGGTACATAGGTATTATGGAAATATGACTTCAAGAATAAATACAAAAACTTGTCTAGTTTGTTTGGTTTGAATTATCGTCGCACTAGAGCTACACGAGGGCTATTGGCGACGGGCGTCGTATTTTAGAACTACAATCAAGTGACGAGCCGACACCTGAGTAGGCACCGAACGCAACAATTTTTCTAGTATTTAGAAATTACGTTGACAGTGACAATCGAGGAGAAATTCCAATGAACCCTCTTTTCTTTCGTACAAACGAAATTGTTTTGCCAAAACTGCATAAGGCGTTAAATCGAGAAACAAATTAAATATGACTTAGTCATTATTATAATAGTTTTTTATTAAAATACAAAGAAAATAATCAATCCATTAATTAAAGGATTTGTTATCATTCCATTATTATAAGAACTCTAATGCTTATATAGACCTTAGAATTGAAAAGTTGGGAATATATCTTTGAAAAATATAGTCTCAAATCTTTCAACCTAGTGTTAAAACATTAATATTAATAATAAATATGTTTTCAACAGTTAAGCTACAAATACTCTAATTCAATTAAATTAATTAAAGAGTTGTTACTTCCATTAATTATAATAATAACTCTAATGCTTATATAGACCTTAGAATTGAAAGTTGGGAATATATATTTGAAAAATATAGACAAATCTTTCAACCTAGTGTTAAATCAATTATATTAATAATTAAAGTATTTTTTTTAACCAGGTTTACAGCTTCAAATACTCGTTTCTGTAAATTACCATTCAAAAGCTTGCTAGCCCCAGGTTGGAAATTATAATAATCAACATACAATCGATATTCAATCTGGATGTTTTCAGTAATTAAAAACAACTGTACAACAAATCGCTCCACGTCATTTCTAATAACATTCTCATCGCTGGATACCATCCATATCGCAATGATTAAGCAAATCCACAACGGAATTACCTGCTCAATAATTACCTCCTCTTGCTACAAAAGCTTGCTCTTCCCAAGTCATTGGAAATGTGCTCACTCGCTGAGTAATACATCTCCAATCCTTCACCTAGCCCCCCTTTAATACTGCGCTACTTTGGTTTGTTTCTCTTGTAAATGACAAACTATACATTTTGAAACACTGTGACCGCCTACAAATTTAAAATGGCATGCTTTCATCTCCACAGCCTTCTCAGAAATAAATATGTTTATAACAATGAAAAAAACACATGTGTAACTCACGATGATAGGCAAGAAAGTTCGCCCAGCAAAAATAAGCTTCTTGCTTAAGTTTATCTATCACAAAATATAAGACAAAGGCCTCAGTGATGAACAATTTATGTACGACAAATTAAGTTCCATGAAAAATTAATTTCAAAAACTATTTTTTCGGTAATGAAGGTGTTAATGATGTTCACAAAACGGTAGTTAATGGGTTAACTTTAAAATTAAAAAATCTTTTGTTAGTATTTATCCACTTTGTTCTCGTTAAGAAACGATTTTAAAATGTCATTTTCGTATATAATTATAAAATTTCATGCAAAGGAAACAACTTTACTAAATGAAATTTAAGTAAAAGTGAGAGGGCATTAGGTTTGAAAATTAGGTTAGTTTGAATTATCGTAGCACTAGAGCTACACGAGGTCTATTTGCGACAGGAGTCATAATTTCTGAAATTAAGAGTTTTTTAAAGCCTATGGAGAAAAAAGCCTATGGAAACTATTGCTAACTGACATGGCGTAGCATTGCATGGCCATTAATCAGTTCGATAACCTTCTAAGACCCCAGAAAAATCCTACACACATTTATATTCTTCAAATTGACGCATTTACCAAAAAATATACATTAAAAAGTAAGTTTCGCAAGTAATGTTAAAAAAAACATTGTTTAATAATGGCTGAGAGGCATGTCAGTTTCATGAAATTTGATAGCATAAAAATGCGTGTTTTAAAGGCTTAAGATATGAATTCAAACAAGCTGTATTAGTTTTTGTAATTAATAATTCATTCTAACTTGATTTTATTTCAATGCAAAATGCCTCTACATTTTACTGCTACATTTTTCTAAACTTTTTGCAGGACCATAATCATAATATTTATTCTTGTTTCAAACAATTAATATTGGGGAGTGAATACTACTATCCATCGTTTCAAGGAAAAATAAAATTCCCTGTTATTTATATGATTTTACGGAGACTCTGCGTCTAAAATTATAAGAAGCACCTGTGAATTGTTTACAACAGTCACCAACCAAGTTGTTATATATGGACCTAACATCATACAATTGTTTTTGCAACTACCCATATTTTACAATTACTTATTTGTAGTGCTTACCCTATATTTGTTTGAACGAAGGTTATAAAAGTTCACTCTTAAAACAAAAGAGTGAAATCCACTCCTATAGGGGAAGTGCATTTTCGGCACCGGAAAGGAGTGGAAATTTACTCAGACTGAGTAAAAACCGCTCGTTTTAAGAGTGTAGGACGTAGATTGTTTTCTTTTATTACTTTTACCCACTCCGCAAAAAGAGTGAAATCCACTCCTATAGGGGAAGTGCATTTTCGGCACGGAAAGGAGTGGAAATCAACTCAGACTGAGTTAAAACCGCTCGTTTGTTTTAAGAGTGTACATTACCAAAATATCTGTCACAACTTTGTCAAGCCACAATGACAACTTTGCGAGGAAGGTCCTTTCCTAATACCCAAAGACTATCTCTACCCCTTTCTCCTGCCCTAATTAACTCTATCATCATGTGGATTATCTGAGACCTTCCCAATACAACAGCCCTTCCCTTGGGAATCCAGACGCAAATGAGTGCTTTAAACACTCCAATGACAAGGGACAGATCTCATCTAGATTTCAATTACACACGATAGCTGATTTAGTCACCCCCGTTTCATTTTTAATTCGGGGATTTCGAGGGACGGAGCTGGGGAAAATGGCTGGGATTAGAAATTAAAAAAATAAAATCCTTTTAATGAAGTATTTTTGGTTGTAGATTTATTCAGGATATGTTGTAGTGTTCACTTTTCATATTTTTGGGACGTTAGATTGTTTGAGTATGTTTTCGTTTGAATGACAAATACATTGTGAAATGATAAGTTTGGGTAAATATATTGTTTTTTACCAATGAAACTATTTCTTATAATTCAAGAATACATATTGTATTTTGTTTTATAATCACAAATTCAGAACTGTAATTGTATTACGTTTTCTGGTTTAAAATACAAAATTCAAATTGCATTATATTTTATATATAGTAACAAATAGTATATTTTATATATAGTATATTTTTTATAGTATATTTTATATAGTATATTTTATATAGTATATTTTTTATAGTATATTTTATATAGTATATTTTCTATAGTATATATTATATATAGTAACAAATCCGCAATTATATTTGCATTTCTTTTTATGGACGCAATCCACAATTGCATTTTCATTTAGTTTTATGATCACAATTCCAGAATTGTAAATTACAATATAAATTATTATAATAATTCTTGATTGGTATTTTTTAAATCGAAAATGATGATGACTATCGTCAGATGGATACCCTGACTTTTCCCAATAGACTGGCCCTCTCTTGGGACTATAGACATAAATGGGGCTTCGACAAGGGGAAAATACCATTTAGATTTCACTTACGATAGCTGACTTAGTCACCCCGCTTTAACTTTTAATTTAGAGATTTGGAGTGGTGGAGAAAAAGAAAGTGGTTGGGATTAAAAATGAAAAAAAAAAGAAAGTTGTAAATGAATCTTCGAACTATTCAGTATTTGTTTGGTGTTTTCATGTTAATTTCAATCTTAAGGGAATAATTGTTTGATTACAAAAGTATATACAATTTAAATATATAGAATAAGACTGTTTTGTTTAGAAAAAACCCAAAATGATTTTACAAAATGTTTTATGATTAGTTTTGTTTTAAGAATCTTAATTAAAAATCAGCCTTTAAACATTTATATGGCAAATAATACATTATATCTAAATTATACTCAATATCCAAATTAAAGTCACTCGTTGTATTTTTGGGATATATATTTTTTTTTATTAAAAACAGTTTTTAATTAAATTAAATTAGTCTTTTTTTTTAATCTGGAAAACATAAATCTGTAGGAATTTTGTTTTTGTCTTCAGACATATAATGACAATACATTAAAATTAAAACATTAAAATTACACTTTTAAGAGAAATGAAATAATATAAACCATCTACATTTTCATTTAATAACACTTCTGCTTGGATCAAATAATTTTACTTAGTTTAATTATCTAAACAATTCTCTTTGGTAAATTCGAGATATAAATGTGTGGTTTAAATAAAATAATTTATATTATCCATCTCTATTTCAATTACACATGAAAGTTAGTCACCATGTTTATTCATTTATATAAGAATTTAAATTGATGTAGTTGAATTAAAATAATTGGAATACAAATATTTTTGAATTATATTTAATTATACACATTATCATATTTATTTAATGTTTTAATAAGATTAGGATGAAATTGTATGAGCATGTTAGTTATAGAATCAAATAATGTACCATTTTTATTTTAACTAAAACAATACAAAGTAATTATTATAACTTGAATTTAATACTTTCCTAATTTCAAACAGTCTTACTAAAATAAAAATATGTACAAATGTGTTATATGTAACGTGAAAATTTTGGTATAATAATATATGGAGACGCTATTTTGTCTTTTAAATGCATTACTTAATAAATTACTTATACACTACCTAATAAAAAATATTTATGCGTGTTTAACCAATTATTTACAATACAAATCATAGAATCAGAAAGAAGGAAAAAATATTTTGTGCATATAAAAGTCAAGAAGAAATACTACCAAGAATGACAAAGTGATGAGGTACCTTAAACGCATATAGCAGGTAAAAAGAAAAGGCTGCGAAACTTATATAAAAATTGAAGCCTTGTCTATAAAATACATAATTCATCAAACATCCTCTTTCTATATGAAAAAAGTACGAGGATTATGTTTCCCTATCTAACCTTAATGTAACATAAAAAATATTTGTATACTTTACTGGTTAATATAAAAAATACCTTTTCTTATAAAGAGCTTCGATCACACAATCGAAAGATTTTTTTTGAGTAACCTTAATTTCATCTTCATTCTTACGAGCTGAGGTTGATACGGATATTTCTAGGGATAATTTTTACCACACTTATGGCATTTTCCATCAGTAATGGATGGGTTGAAAATGATTGGACCATCTATCTTAATCATCCCAATTTTGTTTTCTATCAGCGAGTCTTTTTAAATTGAGGGACAGGGCATAATTCAATCTCATCAACTTAAGTGTTGGAAACGTAACAAAAATAAAATGAAGTTCTTATTAAAGTTTAAAAATAATCGCTAATAGAAGTTGCGCAAGAAGTTTGCTTTTCGTTAAAAAGGACATATTTTTGAAATTTGCAATGAGAATATATATATATATATATATATATATATATATATATATATATATATATATATATATATATATATATATATATATATATATATATATATATAAAATTAATGTCGTATAAATTATAGAGTTTTTCCGCTGTAATATTTTTTTATAAAAGATTTAAGAAAAAAATTATTATGGAGAAGTGGACCGTAGACTAATATTCATCTACCTTCATCTTATGCAATTAGAAAAAAGTACATTGCCAATTATCAATATTATCGTGCTCAATACTGGTATATAATTACGTAAAACCTTTCCTTGGATAATTTTTTAAATGCATTTTTAAACAATCTTTTGAAATTATATTATATGACGGAACATAAATATCTAAATTAAAATAAAGAGAAAGTCAAATATTGATCATAAAAGGATTTTATTCCTCAAAATAATATTAAAGGAATATATATGTGAAAGTAAATCAATTATGTACTTAAAATTTAAATGAAACTACGTATCAAACATTTATTTTTAACAAAACATTTGATAAAATTGTTAATTACTTTCAAAAGCGAAAACAGATGATAATTTAGTTTATTGCAAAATATTAGACCTTTGAAAGCGCATTTTAAAAGATAGCCCAAACAAAGATCTTCCTTCCCTTTCCGCTTGACTAACATGTTAAAATTTAAAATGTATTACCTATTAAAACTTAAGATAATTTACAGACATTTGAATATGTGGCGGTGTGCTTGTTTTATGACGTGGCTGCTTCAGGTTGCGTCCCGTGGCTTTGGTAGCGATCGTGCTTAGCGATAGAGCTATGCGATGATCGCTACCAAAGCCACGGTAGCCACCTTTAATAATACATTCGAATGGGGTTGTTTCACGGAGGAACTGGCAATAGCTCTGCGGTTCTGTTTTCATGTCTCTCGAATTACTGTTGTTTTGTTATTCGGGAGTGAGTTTTCGAAGAGAATATGTTAGTTGTTAATTTTTTTGAAAAAAATTCCAACTTCTTTCAATGCAAGTTTTCCTTGATAAATGATTAAAACAACCAACAGCACAGCAAGAAGTTGTAATTTAAAAATAACAACTAAAATATCTTATTCTTAGAAAGCTCAATTTCGAATATCAACAAAAGTAATTCGAGAGACATGAAAACAAAACCGCAGAGCTTTTGCCAGATCCTCCGTAAAACAACCCCATACAGTGTTCATGTTTAACCTGTCAGAAAGGTAACCTGTAAAGGAGTCCATGCACAGATTTTATCAACAAAAATATACGACGCGAATGAAAGAAATATACGTTGTCTTTTAAGAAAATACAAATAAGGTAACAACTCTAATAATCATCTTTTTTTTAACTTGCTATCCACAACTGTCTCAAATATCCCGCGATAAACTCCAACACTCCTCAAATCTAAATAAAGCGAGTTTTAAGAACAGCCTTTCTTGCATACAGAACACCTCTTGATATTGTGTGCCAGAGCCCCTCCATTTTCGAAAGAAAGAATTACATTACGCGGTTATGGCGTTTCTTTTATGTCGCGGGGGATTTTATCGACTGAAATCTGAGGGCGGAATCGCGAAAAGAAGAACAGTCGTCACACTTGTGGTCGTGGGAGCCATTGCGAATTCGGCAGCCTCATTGTTTCCAAGCTTATTGCTGAATAAAGGACGTCGATTATGGGCAGACAAAAAAAAACTCACAATGGGCGAAGAAAAGGGGAAATGGGTGGCCATTTCCAACACGTACATCTTCTTATTGAGGAATTTTCTGTAGGACTAGGTATATAGACGGAGAGGATAGAATATTCTTTGGAGGTCTGTTGTTCTTTGGAATCTCTTTTTGATCAATAGACGCCGATTCTTTGTGTGTGTTCATCGGCCACGAGGGAATGTTTATGATATTTTTGAAAAGTTAATTATATTTTGCAAATTATCAAAGTTGTAAGAAAATTCAAATATCTACGTTGCACTACATAAAGACAAGCATAGAAAGTTATAAATATGTAATAATTAAGCTGAATGAATTGCTTAATGTAAAAAGAGGTCAACTCCAATGGAAGATTTTCGTACATATCATAGATATCGTAGTTAAAGTATTAGATTGGCAGATCACGTGACCTCCAATGCTAACGACGGGACGCGCATGGAGCCCAGAATAAGAGGGCAATGGGGCCAGTGTTGCCACCAGTTTTAGGAGACAAACACTACAAAAAAATACCATTTAATTCTAAAATTATAAAACAAGACCATAACAATTTTAGCTGCGTTTTGAAATATTTTAGTGACTTTAAAAAAACGTGATACGTTTGCTAGTATTTTTATGGTATGTTTTTGTGATTTTAGAAGTAAAGGTATTTTTTCGTAGTGTTTTTCTCCTAAAACTGGTGGCAACACTGACCCCATTGCCCTCTTATTCTGGTCTCCTTGCGTGTCCAGTCGTTAGCATTTTAGGTCACGTGATCTACCAATCTAATACTTTAACTACGATATCTATGGTACATATACACTTTAAAGCGGGGAGGTGTATGCATTTCAAAACAAACCGTCTTTGCAAAAATTCTCAGATATATTCACATAGACATCTGGAACATCCACGCTTACAGTGACATCAAAGTTACATCAACCGTTGTCTTATAAACTCCATATACAAACGACGCGGCAGCTAATTCGTCTAAACTAGAGCAGTCAAGCCTCCAGTGACGGCACGTATTGTCTTCTTTCCCACAAACAAACCAAACTCCGCCCCTTTCAAATTGTCAATTCTTTCAAACAATAGAATTCATTAGTTCTCAGATAAATGCTAAACTAGAGTACACTGCTTGATTAAGGTAAACTGAACTTTTGAGTCCAGTCTATTTTGAGTCAAGAGTAAACAATACGGGTTGTTTTTTGAAATACGCAAAGGCAAAATAGCCACTGGTATCAAAACTGTTATCATTTCATCCCCTTATTTCTCATAAATAAAAAAAAATTAAGATATTTTTAGTTCTATTAGGAACTTTGATCCAATTGCCTTCTGCAAGTAGTTAATCCGATAATAAGTGCGGCATTACCCATTCTCAACTAATAATTTTTTGCCTCGTAATTTTTGCGAACCGTTTTTGTTATTTCCCGGTAATACGAATTCTATACTGTCTTTATTTAATCTGCATTATTGTATATTGATATCTAAGAACAATAATTTTGTATTGATAGGTAATACCAGGAAAATAATTAAAAATTTGCATCATGAAAACGTTTTATTATCACTTAAAAAGGTTAAATATGAGTTAACTAATGGTTAGCACTTAATCATATTCGACAGTACATGACTATACATATTTTAAACATTAAAGAAACATATATAGTTTAAAATCAAATTTTCCAAAATAGTTTTTGTGAAAATGTAATATTCATGACTTTATAATTCTCCTTGTTTTGGCGTAATGTCCCATGAATTTTTTTTATATAAAATACTATTAAGTGATTAATGTGCCATAATGTTCTTACTTACAATTTATATAAAACGCTTCAATAAAAAGTTAGTTCAGATTCTTCTATTCTAAAATTCAGAGCACACAAAAAATATATGAAAACTAAATATTTACTAGAGGAAATTTATATTTTAGCAATTATATTTTAATTTGGGTAAAATTTAACATTTCTCAAAGAAAAAATGTAACGAAAATAACTGAATGTTTCATTGCTGAAAAATTGTCTCATGTCATTTCTATAATAAAAGCACATTTAAAATGATAAATAGCTGGAGAAATTTTTTGAATAATACATGACAGCTACATTAAAAAATGCTAATTTTTATATTATAATGAAGTTTTCAGCTATTATGGTTTCATTCCAGAATTATTATCTTTTAAAATATATGGTCGCTAATACAACCCAAAAGAATTCCTCGTGTTTAATATATCTCTAGTATAAAATCATGCTCTGCTTGACAATGAATTATAATTCTTCTACAGAGTTGTGACACCTAAAAATGAATTAGTTAATTACGAATTCCTTTAGAATAGAAATTTCATGTCATAATTCATCTGCAGAAAACATAATATAATTGGTTTATGTGGATGTGACGTTATATTTTAAAAATTTAATAACTGAAAATTAGTATTTAAAAGACTAAATTAAAATTTATTTCTGAATCAATTGTGTGAACTAGACATATATTGTCTGATTTACAGTGAATATAAATGAATAAATTTAATGTATATAAGTGAAGGAAAACATTTAAATGAAATTTTTTAGAAGTTTAAGTAAAACGTTAAAGTCAAAGCATATATGTTAATATTAACATATAAAACGATGAAATTAACAAAAAATATGAATGAGAAATTTATTCAAAGCTGAATATTTTAAAAGTTACATTGAAATAAAATTGATTTCTATGTGAGCTTTTCCTTTATATATATTTAAGTTTTTTTTATGATTTTAAGTTCTAAAGCAGCTAATTTCACATTTACCAACAAACTAAAAATAAAGGAATTTTCAAAACCACAAAAGACGGATAGTAATTCATAGTTAAGCTAAAACGTTTTGTAAATGGAAAAAAAAAATAATGTTGTTGTTGTTGTCGTGTCCATGATATGTGCAAAAACTAGATGGATCCGAAGCTGTCGTAGACAGCTTTCGCTATTTCTTCTGCATCTTCGGAGAGAAATAAAACTTCTGGGTCTTCAAAGCCAATCCTGAAGAGCCTGGCTTGAATTGCTGGGCAGACAAAGATATGCTGCGGGGACAGTTCGACACCAGTATAGTTTGGGTAGTGTGTGGAGTAGCTTATTTGTCCCTCCGTTGAGATTTTCATTCCTTTTCAATGTTTTGTTCGTAGTCTGGCTATTATTGAAGATATTGTACGGTTACAATTTAGAGCTGGGATGGAATATTTAAAATTATTTTTGATAAGTCTACGGCTGGCAACTGCATTGGCGTCAACGAGAGTTATGAGGTTCGATGATTGGGGGCAAGCTCTTGATTCTTTGGCAAGCTCATCGGCTTTTTCATTTCCAAGGAGAAAAAAAAATATCAATAATATTGCTGTTAAAAAGAAAGAATTATATTCAAATGTCGTATAAAGAATTAAAATTCATTTAAAAGTAAATGCATGATTATAATCTTTATGAACTTAATTCGTATTCTTCATTCTTTTGTAAATCAAAGTTTATTTATGTATCATTTCAAAAGTAAAATAAGGGTTAAGATTTGAAGTAAACATCGATTAATCTTAATTTAAGGTAACAGTGTTCAGAACGGCGTATCAAAGTATCGAATTTTTATTAAAATTTTAAACTAAATTGCAAGCTAAGTTGTACATTTATGAAAGACTGATGCAGTATACATCTGAATATGGAGCTATATTTGGCAAGGATGGCAATTTTAGTACAACTTTGTTGCCATCTTAAAAGACAATAATTTTCATCTTGAAGGTTCACTATTCTTTCTTCTATTTTACTTGCAGGGTTGAAATCTTTTGCTGTTGTATATGCAAGTATATTCAACATAGTGAACCACCAATTATAAATGAAGAAATTAAATTTTTACAATTTTTGAAATGCGCTAAAATTCTATTCAACTTAATAATTCAAAATTTTGAATGATTTACTGCTGAATTGAAGATTCCTTGAATTAATGGACTATTTTCTATATTAAATTATTTCAGATACACACAATAGTTGAAATGAAATGAACAAAAGGTTGAAAATTGGTTTGAAACATTTGATGCTTTAAACAAAGTTATATTTAAATAAACTGCTATCTTAACTAACTACAGCCCAATATTAATATAGGTATTAATAATATTCATGAATACATTAATAATTAAAGTAAAATGAAATTCAGAACTTTGAGCTTGTATCGACGACGATAAGGCAATATGAATTTTAATTTTATTCCACGCATTTCTGTTTTAGAGTTCTTAACGTGCAAATTAATTTTATCCCTTAATTAATTAAACTATCGGTTTTAATTCGATTAAATTTCAAGCATGCAAATTCATTCCAAAACGTCAATGCTGTCAGAAAACTTTTGGTTTATATGATAGTCATGGAAGATGGAAAATGCGTAAAACTGCTCAATGGAAAACAGGCTTAAATACTTAATAGGATAAACTAGAAACATTTAAAAACAGCAAAACAAACGGAAACTCACCATTTTATCTATTTGTATAAAAATCACATTAATGATACAAAATAGCTAATTTTTATATGCTAAAAACTTTCGCATGCCATGGAATTTGGCTCTCCCCGTAATAAAAAAAATAAAGCTACAAAGTAAATTCCACAAAGCTACGCCTAGCACGCAAAGCCTAAATTATAACCTAATGATAAAGCATACAGAGATTGGAAATCGGTGAGCATTTTTCCAACCTTTTTCATCATCGTTTTCTGATTATGGTTAAGGCGCATTATTAGAGCACCGTGTTTTTGTGCTGCGATTGAAGAGTGATTAGCTTTGTCTCCAGTAGCCATCTCCCTAGTGCAATCGTCACGCGAGGGCTCTAGGGGCGGAACGGACAGGCGATGGACAGCTACAGGGGAAATTCCCTGGATAGTGATGTGAAGGAATTAATTGTATTGAGCTTTTTTTACCTGTAGTTAAAAACTGATTAGGGACTTGAAAAATTGAATATTTTTTATCTAATTCGTAAAATTAACCCTTTACCACATTTGTTACTTTTACTGATGATAAATCGAACCTCAATTTATTATTAAGAGCGCTAGTTCTTAGTAACAAAATACCTGATTTCAAACCCTGCTCATTGCCTGAATGTTAACTGCTTTTAGATATGAGCTTTACGTAGTAACATCGGGTCCAATAACTGGACTCGTGTATCAAAATGACTAAATTGTTCTAAAAAAAATTATTTTTTTTAGTTTCTGAATTTCTTCAAATCCTTGAAGGAAAACATAGGAACAGAGTGAATTTGAAACTACTTTCAGATGGAGAAGATCACCAATGAGTTGGCATTCATAAAAGAATCCAAAAAATAGCAACCAACGGTTGTTTTTCAATGAGGACTATACTGGTTTTTGATAACCATTTTTTTTAAAATTATTTTCTCGAAAGTGTAATGCATCCTATTTTCTAGAAGAACACCATTGATCAAAATAGGCCCATTCTTAAAGTGTCCAAAATCAGTGTTCAAAAATTTTCGAAATGATTTATAAACACATTGAAGCCGGGCTTAAAAAGTAATTATTCTGATTCGATTGAGATCTTGATAAAAAAAAGACCAAAATGTTTTTGAAGAAAAACTTTTAGTTTCCAGTCCTTTGTTCTTCCTCTCGATGCTTAGTTATTTCTTGCATACCACCAAAGGACTGTTCCTCGTACGGAATCGCCATTGTACATAATAGTTAACAATAATCACAAAACCAAAGTAAAACTGTTCTTTGGTAGAATTCGAATTTGACATCCCGTTTCGAAAACAGAAGGTACCATGGTTGACTTGAGCGGTGAGATTGGCCGTTGTTTACAAAATAGAAAAAAAAATCAGCCCAATAATAAGTGCTAATAGATATAATAAATAAGGATAGTAAGGATGTAAAATAAGGATAAAAAATGGATACAAAATAAAAATAAGGATAGATATTGAATGTGCATATTTAGTTTTAATATCGATGTTACAGTTACGATCCCTATATAACAAAGTTTATTATAGGCTCAATGAAATGTAACAATCTCGTCAGTTCGTCAAGGTAAGTAGAGTCTAATCATATCACATATATATTTAGATAATGAAAATAATTTCAAAATACTTGATTTTTATGACCTTACAATATCAATTAATATAAAAAATGTATTGCGTTAAATTGTCTATGAATAAATGGTATAAATTTATATATATTTATAAAAGCTTTAGATATATGTGCAACATTTATAGTAACTCTAAATTATTTATAGCAACAAAAACTTAAATATAAATATAAAAAATCTTTAAAACACAAAAGCATTTTCATGATTACATTTATTATTCTGTTAGAGATGTTTTATTTATTGTTATGAAGGTTGATAAATGCATTTCGAATATTATACCGACTTTTTTGGGGTTAAAAACCATGAAAAAATTCGATTAATTATTTATTAATTTAAAATAAAAGTATCACAATGTTTTCTATTCTAACAAACCAGCTTAAGAGTTTTAATACTTGTACTATATTTCTATACTTCTTACAAACCCTTTATATCCAAGGATTAATTACTGAACCCGAAGACATTTCGAGTGAATTAAGGATATAATGGCACGAAAAGAATGTCCCAATGAATGAAAACTATTCGGAATTAACAACTACTTTGTATACCAAAAAGAAAGATGAAATAAAACTCCTTAATATTTCGCATTAGCATATATATCACCTCCATTAGACATTTCTTAAAGAAAAGTACTTAAGACATAAGTTTTTGGAATTCCTTTCATCGACTTATTATTTATCTAATAATTTAATAAATTGAGCTTTGTTTTTATAGAGTTAGGTTATGGCAATTTCAAGACAATAATCGAACGTCGCAAAATGCAAGCAATGGATGATTGAATGTGTAAGGTTTTTCTTACCGAATATGATTAATTTTATATAATTATGTAAAAATAGTTTTATACAATTTAAATAACCACAGCGTGAACTATTCTGTGGTTGAAGTTTGCAAACAAATACCAACTCGCTCCTGATTGGATAACTCCATTCAGCTTCCGGTGTAGCATATCCGATGTTGTTTTCGGTGGTTTGTTGTTATGTTATTGGCGTTTGACTACCGATGACGAGCGATTATTTTAAAAAACTTGAGCTTTTACCTCAACTTCGATACGCGGAAAAGTTCAAAAATTCTGAAATAGAACTTTAATTGAATTCTGAAATTGAATACCCTAACTTTAAATAAATCATTCGTTCCAGATCGCATGAAACATTGTGGAACAGAACACCAACTTCCTCTCTTTTTTGAATTGTATAAACTACTCATTTTAAATAGTGAAAAAGCTATAGTTTCTTAAAACGAAACCGATTATACGCACGCTGTATATTAACAACAACAGTACGACCGGAAGTACACAGGAGTTACAGACCGAACTTCCGATTAGCAGCGCCCTTTACTCAACACTTCTTACTTCAACCAGCGAATAGAAGATACCCATTCACAACGTGTGATAAGAAAATTTGCATGCAAAAATAAGCTTTCCGCTTAATTTTATCTGAATAAACAAAATAAAAGACTAGGCCGACTCCGCAGCGCAACGGTTAGGGAGCTAACCTTTGGAGCCTCTGGGTTTGGGTTCGAATCCCGATAAGGCATGGATGTTTGTGCTTGTCGAGTATATGCGGAGTACGTGCTCGTTAAATCTGTTGGGTCCGAAAGTCCAGTGGGCGGTCATTGCGCAATTTCCCACGGGTACAGGTCCCTGGAGACTATTTCCCTCCCCTTCAGGGACATGTCTAAATTGTGGAGGTGGCGATAGATGGCAGCATCTGTCGTATATGTGTGAGTGTATGTCGTGTCCGTACTTCTTGACGATGGATTATAAGCGGGTCGTTGTGACCAAGCACACAAGCCTGAAAATATATGTCTTCGAACCAACTAGTATTCTGAACAATTTATGTAGGACAAACCAAGTAACACGAAATACGAGTTTCAGAAACTTACATATTTTATAAGGAATGGGATAGTGTTAACGGTATTCACAGGGTAGATGTTAGTTTGGAAAATGCGTGTCTTAACTACCCAGACAATTAGGGTACTTACGAGACACTTTCTTTTATTGATTTATTGCTGCGCAATATGATTCCCGACTTTAAATTCAATAAACATTATCCTAAGAAACATGTTGTAATATATTGAAACATCAAAAAAATACAGGCACAATAACATAAAAAAAATATGGTAATCTAATTAAGACCGAAAATTTAGCTTTGTAGAAGTGTAACTATTTCTGTTTAATTAAAAAAAAGCAGTTTAAATATCAAAATTCACAATTGATTATGCATATATCATAACCTTTGAGTCATTTATCTTTCATGATTAGTCAAAAGGGCATCTCATCCCAAAATCAAAGATCAGACAGTAAATCAATACTTTTGAAGATGTAAAAAAGGGAAAAACTCAATTAGGCAAAGTCGTTAATACTAAAAACGATTCATTTCTCGATTTCCGAATATCGAATCCCTTCAGAACAGGAACAAATGTAAATGTGTTTCTTTTGTTTAACAGGCCCGCTTGCAATCAATGACTGGTAAACCTCAGCGCGACATAAAGTTGGTCTGTATATATTGTAACTAACAATAGACTGCTATGAATAAAACAGGTCTGATAGAATGATTTCTAATGGAGGCAAATTAGTATAAATGCATACAATGCATTATATAGCTTACGTGATTTCTGATTTTATTGTACACAAGTTTTGTTTATATTGATATGCTCTTAAATGTAAAATGGTACGGACTCGCCTTATAGAGTTTAAAAAAAACCCATTTATTGGTAACTTCATTATCATAAAAGCTTCGTATGTGATGCCATACGTACAATAGGATTTCACCAAAGCGAGTGGTTGCTTTGGTAGTTCTTTTATTGATATCACATAAAATTGTATCTGATTAGAGACGATTCAAAATTAAGGGACGTAGGTCACTACGGACGGATTACAATTTACTTTAATCTCTACGCTATTTTTAGTTGTAGCAGTAGCACTTGACATTGCATTATGACTGAGATGCCAACAACGAAAACCCAGAAAGATTGGCTGCGTTTATTAGTGATTTTATAGTAACTAATGTTGATACAAATATGAAACTTTGTATGGAAATATTAAGTATTTACGGTATTGTCACACCAAATCGGCGAGTAGTCGATTAAAAGCAGCCTTCCATTTCCCTATCAACAAAACGAGTTAATTCATTACGGGCATAGCTTTCATCAATCTTCGGCTCGGTGGAAAAATGTTAATTCCGAGAACCGATTCTTTGCTCGGCAATTCCCCGAGATTCTATTGCCCACTTTTCCATGCCGATGTCCCCCGGCTACATAAATAAACGACCAACACGGAAATTCCGAAGAAGATCACTTTATTCATTAGACAAAGTTGTAACTCAATTTTTAAAAAAAATCCTCAATGGATACTACCACACAACCACACTTGATGTTTCATGCAAACAAATTTAAGTTTTCGCATGCAAGAACAATATACCCCAGAAAGCTTGAAGTTTTCTATATCCCTATAGGCCCCCCATTATAATTCCATGCTTTTCAAACCTATTTTACTCAAACCCAGCCGATTGTTCATTACAGGTTTAGCAAACCAGTAAACTGGGACGGCAAAGTCGGTGTGTGTGCTGTTAAGTTTTAGAATTCATTGGGGAATTCTCGTGACCGTGTAGCGACAAGTTATCGCGAGTGATAATTCAATTTGTATCTGCTGCCTTCTTGGGGGAAGGGGGCTAAGCTGCCAACTTTCCTCCGCACCCCCATTTGTCCTCCTAGCCCAACCCAGAAGAACTAAATCCAATTTTCTTCTTTTGCCATGGGCCTTGCTTATTCCAATGGGAACAGGCGAGACGAGAACCCTGAATTTTGGAATCGGCACAAAGAGAACCATGAAGATTCTGGATTACGCATTCATATCCAATTTGTTATTTTCTCAAGTCGGATAACATTGGTGAATGATTTCGTCAACGGACCTTAGAAACACTAAAGTCGGTTCGTTTGCTTATGTTGGATAGGATTTTTGAAGGAAGATATTGTAGGATACTTTTGTCTCTTAAAATTTGCCAAGTTTAAGCTTATGTTTCATCTACATAGGAAGTACTTAAATCGTTTTGAAGAATATCTGCTTTGTACAGAAAGCTGCTTCAGATATTTCGAAGATTCTATACTTTAAAAATAAAACTTTAGTTGTAGACAATCCGGAAGGAGTAAGATTTGTATGAAGACACCCACACTTTTACTCTTTTTGTTAACTATTCAATTATCAGATGCTAATAGCATAAGTAGTTTGAAAATGATATTTAATAAAATCTTTATTCATGACTTAGAACACTGACAAAAAGAAAAAGTTACTTTCTTTTTAGATACCTTCTATATAACTTTCCTGTTGTGCAGGTCTTATAAAATTTTGTAATGTAAATGCATTTTAGTAAATATATTTCATATTGTGTATACTACTTATATAATTTATTAAATTACGAAATAAAATAATTCATCCGTGTAAAAAAAACTAACTCAAATCAAACGGGAGAAATTTGATCCTTTTTTTATTTATCTTTATTACTTTTTATTATTTTTTTATTATCGAGGAAAATAAATAGTGAGTTTTCAGTTGGGTATAATATTTCAGAAAAAGAACAAAGAATTTCAACCATAAAAGGAACTAGCTTCGACAAATTCAAAACAAATATGTTTTAATCAAATTTATTTAGAGGATTAAATAAAACGATTGAATTTTATGAGATATAACCGGAAAATAGGATAAAAAAGATGTTTGTAGTGACTGGGTACATAAGATGAAAATATGATTTAATGCTCTTAAGACGCAATATACTATTGTTTGCTTTTTATTTTTAGTGAGAAAACTGTAATAATGTACATTAAAGCTACTTTGAACTAAAATTGAATTGTTTTAAAGCAATAAATAAATTCACTTAAAAATGAAATTTGAAATAAAAATGAAGTTAGGGGCTTAAACAATGAGCAAACAAGGTTTTATTGAGATACTTGTGAAGTTCATCAGGATCTGTTTATGACAGTATTTTGTTATTTAAACCATGAATCGAAAACAATAGATAAATAAGGAGTTTGGTATTGGTTTAGAAAAAAGATTTAGAAAGCGGATATTGAACTAATTGTTTGTAATAAAAAGTTCTGAAATCGAATAATGTGTTTGTATAAGAGTTTAAAATCAATTTGTTACGCCTTAATTTAAAATGAAGCTTTTAAAAGAATTAATCCATAAAATTCATTGTTATAATATTGTGTAATAAATTATATTTACGAATGTTATGTAATTTGCATCACTGTATTAAATAGTTCTTTTTTATGAATAATTAGATACAAAGATATTTTTAAAGTGGCAAATAGGAAACATTTTAACAGCAATACGGTAATGGTTTATTTTAATATCATGACTTTTTTGTGGCACTCACCTATTAATGTCGGCAAACAATATGTTTTAAGCTAAATAGCGTCTGGTAATTTAATTTCCTTATGAATAATAGCAATTTTTAAAAAAAGATTTGCCGATTTGATCACATTCTCAATTTTTGAGATTAAAAAAACTTATACGGACGATTCATTACACGCATATAATATCTATATAATTTTGATTTCCACTAGTTTTTTTATCAAACACACAATTTTAAACTAATTGTGTGTCATGAATACAATTTTTACAAATATATAAAGACACGACAAGTACACGATCTGTGTGTGTGAGCCAACACACTTTTTAAAATTCATGTAATTGTTTTACTTAAAAATAATTTTTAAAAACATTAAATTTAAGAAATATTAATTGCATACTAAATTTCTTAATACTAATCAATAACAAGTATTGTACTTGTCATATCAAGCATGTGTTAGTTAAAATCTGAACATACTTTCCCAAATCCAACAAAAACTTTTGCAAAATTATTTCATCTAGTGTCTTGTTAATGATAAATCGTGATTAAGTACCTAGTAGAAGCATTATGAAACTTACAGCAGTTCCACTTCAATGGATTGTTTAATAAAATAAAAATGTACCTCCAGGATTACAATATGTAAACATACCAGAATCTGCGCCACAATGAGTGTGTAGAATTATATAATTATTTTCGGATCCTTTAAATTATTTTAAAATTTGTTCAAGCCGTGTAATAATGTGTAGATTTTAAAGGATTATCTTATTATTGCATCCAGTTTATTTAAGATCTATTTGTTTCAAATAGAAACAACAAACGTATTGATGGTTTTCAAATAGCTGCGAATTTAAAACGAGTTAAACACTTCTAAATTTTAATTGTGTGGTTGTGATACACTATATTATGCAAGTTTAACATAACAAATTTATGCACACTGAGGAGGGTTTTTGAAGAGGTATGTGTACGCAATTTTGATATAATTTTTATGAGTTTATTCATTAAAATTATTCTGGTACAATTTTCTTAAGTAACTTGTTTTTGAATAATAATCTGTTTGATATTAATGTGCTTACTTTCGGCAAAAACACATAAAATTTTCATGCCGTAATAGATATTAAACGAATGGACTTTGTCATACATATGTAAAGCATTTGTTTTTTCAATTAAAAAATTGCTCTTATTATTTTGTCATAAGTTTTTAAAAGGATGGATAGCACTGGATTCTGAAAATTAAGTTGGAAAACATAACTTTTAAATTAATAGATTAATCCTTAGAAATCTAATTATGCGTCTTTACAGACACATTTTGGATTCAAATATTCACACTCCGCTGTTTAAGTGTAGAGACTCATTATTGTTTATCAGACACAAAAATATTTCCGTTTCCTTTCTCAACAACAAAGCGCACTGAAAGCGATCTCAAAATATTTAAAATTTTAATTATCGCCATATTTTATCCCAGAAGTAAACAGCGCGTAAGTTTCAGCTCCAGACAACAAATTTTCACGAACTCCTCCGCAAGCTTAATCTACTGAGCCATAAATCGCCCTTCGTGGCAAAGATTGCTTGTTTTTATTGCTTATTCCCCAACAAAGCGAAGGCAAGCGATCCCATAAGCAAGTGTATAAAATATGGTCGAGGGACGACCGCCAATGTCGCATAAATCATGTCGGCCTATCTCGCAGCAATCGACACACTGAAACACGAGCATTTTTCTCGAGGTGCAAAACCCAGATCGGATTCCAAAAGCGACACTTCTTAGAGTTGGCGTGACAAAATTCTAAACAACAAAACTAGTTTTGAATAGAAATAATAAATTGTTTAAAAGGCGGCAGTAAGAGTGTTTGAGATCTTATTGGGGGCCTATAATCTAAAGCCAATGTCAAAGCTCAGCTGATCCTAAGTCTCTTCTAAATGTCTTTGGGCAATGCAAGAAACGATGCTCGAAGCCACAAATTTTGGGTACTTAGAACCAAACCTTTATCCATTCAATACAGGAAGTTTTAAATAAAGGATATAAAGTTTATAAATACAAATAAATTTAGGTTTGTTTCGTTTTTTTAACTGTCGCATATGCCTACAACTCTAAACTTTTTGATGTTTTAAGATTCAATAAACAAGGATAATTTCACAAATTTGTATCAAAAACAAATCTAGTATGCTGTAACAATGCAATTCAGTAACTCAGAATTTATACGTTATGTCTAAAATCACGGGTAAAAAAACATTCTGTGGGGGGTTTTTGTGGGGGGTTAGAAGTAAAAATGCACTTGTTGATCTTTTTGAAGATTTAACCAAAGAAGCTAGCCATTTTGGTTTAGAGATAAACATTGAAAAGACCAAATACATGATATTGGATTGCAAGGGGACTGATACAAATACAGAACTACAAATAAATAATGAGACAAAATTTGAAAGAGTGAAGGAATTTAAATACTTGGGTGCAGTTGTCACCGAAGACAATGATATTATGCCAGAGATTAAACAAAGACTAAATGCTGGAAATCGCAGTTTTTTTGCACTTAAAAAATTACTAACATCAAAAACAATAACGAGGAAGACAAAGCTTCAGGTTTATAAAACTATAATCAGACCAACAGCTATCTATGGATCAAAGACATGGACTTTAACGCAAATACAAGAAAAAATGCTGATTACATGGGAAAGGAAAATTCTTAGAACTGTTTTTGGACCTGTCAAGGAAGGAGATCTTTGGAGAAGGAGATTTAATTTCGAAATTTCAAGACTATTTAAGGAAAAGGATATAATCAGTTATGTAAAGGCAAAAAGAATACAATGGCTGGGTCACCTGGAAAGAATGGAGGAAGACAGAGGCACTAAGAAAATATTCAAGGGGCAGTGCCAGGGACAAAGGAAAAGAGGAAGACCAAATAAGAGATGGTTTGATGAGGTGGAGAAAGACCTTAAGACTCTAAAAGTCCGAAACTGGAAACAAAAGGCTAGAGACAGGAGGCTTTGGAGGAAAATTGTTAGTGAGGCCATAGTCCAACATGGGCTGTAATGCCAAGGAGTAAGTAAGTAGTAGGGGGGTTTTAACAACTAAAGAGTTTTCCTTACAGACAATTTATGAATTTTCAAATTGCAGAAATATAACACTGTATTTCCGCTTTTTTGGACTGATTTTAAATTTTAGTTAATAACCGATGTGAGATTACAAGTTTACTTTTTGGGTAAAAATGTCTTATGGTAGCAACAAACATAAGTTAAGGGATAAAATTATGCTTGTTCAAAATCTGACTAGAGGGCTATTTTAACGTAGTACTAATTTTGCTTATAAAAAATAGATGCCAAGATTGATGTATAATGATTTTAGAAACAAAAATGTTCATTACGATTTTGTCAAAGCATGAAACCGACGCGTTGCATTCTCTAATCTGCCACGGACAAAATGGCTGCGCAAAATGAAGATAAAATGACCCACTCATTCGATTCAGGCCAATCATTCATGCAACAGTAAAAGATACGGATGATTCGATAGTTTTGTTTCTTCTTTCTCGAGGGCGAACAATGAGCATAATAACCACTATTTTCCCTTCGCGATTCTTTTTTCCGCCGGCCAAAATATGAACGGTGTTTGGCTTCAGATCATAATGTCAGCTTTTCCGTTTTTCATCTCTCGCAATTTTTATCTTTAGCCGTCTGAAATTGACATCGGGAAAGCTGAATTATTCTGTCTAGCACTCATTTTGAATTGTTAAGTTATTGTTGAGCACACAGTTCTTTGATTCATTGCGTTTGATAAAACATTTTATTGGTTAAAGATTTTTTTTTAATTTTTTGTTGTTTAACTTTTTTAATTAGTTTTTCGCTTTATAAAAAATTTGAATTTCTATTGATTGTATTGATTTATTAACAAAATAACGGTATTCGCTTAATAACCACCATCACTGTTATCAAACCGAATGATTTCTTGCCATCTCTAAAATATTTTGATTTATTACGTTATACATTTTCATCCATAGTTTAGAGGTTATCAGAAATAACTTTTTATCAGTATATTTTTTTAAGTAGTATTGGAAAAATGAGTCAAAAAATAAGACGAACAGTATAATAGTAATATTTAGTAATCCAAATAGTTACTTATGCAATAAATTAAGAAAATGTGTTTTATTTACATATTTTAACCATTCACAACTATACTAAGCGAATAGAAAAACGATATTTTTACTTTCATTTACTTATTTATATGCTTTCAAAACGATGCTAGAGAATGCTAAGAATATTTCTAACAACAACATCATTACCCACAGTGCATTATTTTACAGACACATTATATTTAAATAATTTGATATTATAGTATCTTTAAATAAAAAATAGCATGTTTTTAATGCAACTATATTTCGGAAAACTTAAATATGTATGCAAATAAACTGCTATCCATGGTGATGATATAAAATATTATTCTACCATAATCATGATACTTTATTCTCCCAGAAATCACTTGAAGTACATAAAATTCAATTTTAGAATGTCTCCACCGAACTATATATTTTGAAAAGGCTTTTATGTATTGTTTTTTGGCGTTAACTTTAAAATACTTCGACCACGAATGAAACAGTCTATGTGGAAATAACATTTAAGGGAACGCGGTACCCAAATTATAGGGCTGCTCAGAAAATAATTAAACATGCTCGCATGCTGAGAGCTATGGAAATTGCAAAAAAAGGAAATATTTATAATGGTGGCGGTTTATGTAAAATTATATAGTGGTTTGGTAAAATGGTTTTGTAAATTTTATGTTGATTTTCTCAAATTCAATTTTTTCAGCTTGTGAATGGTTAAAACCCTAAGCCTTTTTTGGTAAATTAATGTAGAGCTTCAATTTTTTTTCCTGTGTTGAGACATATATGATAAACAAAAGTTGGTATGGGATAAGGTTTAGTGTGATAGTTTTTTTTAAAAAAAATGATGAAGCTGAAAATTTTGAAAAAATCGTATTTTTTCGCCATTTTTATACATAAAGCTGCATAACTTTTCTTGTTTTACCGATAGCTCAATATCCATACCAACTTTTATTAATGTATGTTGTGGGAACATTCTGAAAAAAAACCATTAAAATATCTTTAAATTGTAAGAGGAGTAGCATTTTGAAAAAACGTTAATTTTTTTTTTTTTTTTTAAACTAATGTTTCAATATTTATTTATTTTTTCGTATATGTTTATTGAATGTTAGTTCTTTGTAAAAACAGTTTAATTTGTATGCTAGCGATAAAAATACTGGATTTAATTGTTTGGGTACCGCGTCCCCTTAAAGCATGGCCCGTACATATTGAAAGAAATATAACAATATGTTAGGAAAGTTAAGCCACAAACGTTGTAGTATTTATTTTAAAATCGAATAACATACTAGTTTAAATCAAACTTGGAGTTCATGTTACCGACTGATTCCATGTAACTGTAGTGTAAGTCACAATATAAAAAAGCTTTTCGAATTTCAAAAATAAATCAAATTAAATAAAGCACGTTACATCAAAGTCAATGAGTGTAGATCAACTATCTCGCTAATTTTTCATTTATTGTTAAAAGCTGTAGTAATAATCACTTTTTACAAAAATATGCAGAAATAGTAAAATGTCCTATTTTCAATCTCAACAGTGATCTAGTGTTTCATTAATTTTTGAAGAATTTCAAAGTCTCGCGTATTTTTTCATCATATTCCACGTCATTGTAAGCGGTGTTTCATCAGTTTATATAATAATAATTGTTTATATTCATTTATTGTTTATATTTATTTGAAACAATAATTAAAAAGTTGCTGTATTGTATATAATTTTTTTATCTATAGCTTAATAAAAAAAATATTTTAAGTGGGCTTTTTTGAAGATAAAGTGGTGTTATACGTTTTCGAAATTTATTAAAAATGGTGTCTGGTTGTGACAAGGCAAAAACATGTGTGAAAAAAATGCTAATAATTTATTAAGTAAATATAGAAAAAAATGCTAATAATTTATTAATTAAATATTTAAAAAATATTATTTTAACATAAATATATTAATTATATCCATAACCAGACGCAAGTTTATTTAAAATATAAAAAGTAATTATTTGAAGTAATTATTTGAAACTCAATTATTTGAAACTCAATTATTTGAAACAATAATTAAAAAGTTGCTGTATTGTATATAATTTTTTTATCTATAGCTTAATAAAAAAAATATTTTAAGTGGGCTTTTTTGAAGATAAAGTGGTGTTATACGTTTTCGAAATTTATTAAAAATGGTGGCTGGTTGTGACAAGGCAAAAACATGTGTGAAAAAAATGCTAATAATTTATTAAGTAAATATTTAAAAAATATTATTTTATCGTAAATATATTAATTATATCCATAACCAGACGCAAGTTTATTTAAAATATAAAAAGTAAAAACTATTCAGAAAACTTAAATATTTAATCTTGCAATTCCGTTAAGTTTATGTATGTAAAAATATAAAACACTATTCAAACACAATATACTGCAGATAAAATACCTTATTTACCCTTAAAAACATTTCAATAACACCTGCATCATAAATTTAATCACTATAGCATTTTTACAAAAAACTATAAAAAATAAAATATAAAGTAAACCCATGCAAATTAAATTAAATTTTTTATCTCCATACATGATTCAAATTGAATAAACCCAAAAAGGTGAGATATTGGAGTAAAAAAAAATTAATTAATCCAAAAACTATTTAACTATTTAGACTATTGCATTACAAGAGGTTTTTTTAATAGAAACGCTGAAGAAACTGAGTTTAACCGACATAAAATTAAACAAAGGAAGCTTTCAAAGTTTTAGCATTTTGTTCGTAAGTTTATGTAAAAATTTAAGGAACTAATTTCTTTAGTAAGCGTTTTTAAAAGTTTGCACATAAAAAGTGAGACAATAGGCAAGGTGTTTTAGATATTTTTTATATTTTAGACAAATACATGTGTTTGAAATCTGTTTTTTGGAAACATCTTAAAATGTCACTAGTATATGCGGAGAGTAATTTTTCGAATTATACCAAGTAGGTAAGAAAATTATGCTTTCAAAGTAGCCAAACATAGCTAAATGTCTTTGAATAAAATAATTAGAAACATAAAATTATTAATGCAGCAAAATATGTAATAGAAATTAAATTTAGTAAATGGAAGCAATTTACTTATTGCACAAATATCTTTGACTGGATGACAGAAAAAAGACAAACCTTATCACATGCTGTTGCAAATATCAAATTAATTTTGAAAAATGTATTTTTAAACAAATTTTCAAATTAACCAAACTCCCTAGACACAATCATAACAAATTATAATAAGAATAGATTATTGGTACCATTAGAAACATTAAGCTTTACTTGAAATGCATTAAATAAATTCCTAGACCAAGTATGGAATATGAAAAACAATTGCATAAAAAATTATAAAAACATTTAACAATAATGAAATTACTCATTTAACTTTCACTTTGCTTTATTATTATTCGGAAGTTTGAAAAATACGACTAGTTCCAAAACACCAGAGGGATTTATTACTAAATCCCTTTTAATTTCGTTACTAACATTCCTTCCTAATTTAAACCGTTATCTGAAACATAAATTACCTAATTACAAAATAAATAACAGCCATTACGAACATGCCCTACACTAATTGTATTGTTGACATTTGTGTATTTCAATTAAAACGGAAATTGCGTTCAATAATGCTATTAGACAGAACGAAAGCATTAGTTGAAACATATCGATAACTATATTTAAAGGAATAGTTTTGATTATATTTAATGAATTATTACCTAACCAAACATTTCAGCATTACAATATCTCTAAATTAATGCTTGTAAATAAATACTTGAATAACAAACCCTGTTTAATATTTCTTAAATAAATCTAATTTTTAATTCTGCACAAAACTTTAAAAAGATTTTTAAATTTTAAAGGGAATGGGATATACCTACATTTTATGATGTATTTAAATACTAGGGAGAGTGTGGGCTAATGGGACAACAAAAATTTAACCTCTGTATTTCAGCAAAAATACAAGAATTTTTATTTCTTTTTTTTTTGCAAGCTCATAAACTGAACATTCGTTTACTTAAAAAGTCATTCGACAGATGTCAAAACATTAACATATTTTAGTTGCTGAACATTTTAAACAATCATGTAAATGTCCCATTAGCCCCCATATGTGGGGTCTTATGGGACAGGGTGCAGGGCTAATGGGACATGCTAAATGTTGCCTTAATTAAAATGTCATAAAATAGAAAATTAATCAGAAATAAAATTTTTAAAGCAAACACCATTTACAAAACATCATTTACATAATGAAAATTTATTTTTTAAAACAATTGACTGGAAAGGATAATTTTGTTGAACCACTGGAAATTGAACCACTGTTGAACCACTGGTTTTGTAACTAAATCTTCTAAAAATTTTCCTAAACTTGTCCTCTTTTTCAGAGTACGTCAGTTTAAGTAGGCCATCTTTATCTTCAAATAGCTTACTCGGAGTTAATCGCTTTCTATTTCAGAAATCAATCCAACTTAATAAAAAATAGGGTTTTTTGGCGAATTTTACCAACTACAAATCATTTATCTTCACCAAGCTCTGATCAGATGCAATTAATGAAATTGCAGGTGGAAAAATATGTCATAAATAAAGCTACTTGAACTTTCCCTTATTATCCGACAAAACAATTCAAAAAGTTTAAATTTAAAGTTCTAAAATGTTTTTGGAGACTTGACTAGATAAGATATGAGAGATTTATATAGATTCTTCAAGAGAGGCATACAAAGCTAGGTTTTTCCGTTTCTCATTTGACCCCAAAGTTTCTGTCCCATTAGATCCACATCAAGATTTATAAATGTCCAACAACATGTATTTCCACATATTTGACATATTCTTAATCTGATATCCGGTCAATGACAAACCACGAATGGCGCAGATCTAGGGATGCGGTTTGAAATCAACAGCTTCCGGTTCAATCGGTTCTTTTTCCCTATTAACCGAGATAGTTGTGTGGTTTGAACATAATATAGTTGGCTGTAGATCTATGTATACTTCGTCAAGTAGCAAACTACGACAAAAACCACAGGATATATGGCGGCCAATCTAGGGACAAATTTGTCCGAGTTATTTGTATGGCAGTCACCCAACAATTAACGAGCATTCTCCGTTACTCGAATAACCAACTCATCTTCGTTCAACCACCAAGGCTCCAATAGGCTTTTGCCGCGAGACTAGTTAACAGCAACATTAAAACCGGTCCTTTGAAACACCCGGTCATAGTTGCTTGGTTGGTTGAACGATTCCGGCTGTCTAAGGTTAGCTTTGAAATATCGTCGCACTAAGAGCTACAAGAGGGATATTGGCGAGGGACGTCGTAATTTAGAACCACAACATGTGACGAGTTGATAACTGAGTGCAGTTGTCACCCAACGCAGCTTTTAATGGCAACGTCGACTGTTGGAGTATTAAGTGTACTAACTGCACTGTAACTGTACTAAGATGTACTACATTAGGGCTTTGGCGACGGGAGTGTCATTTAGACGCTAATCATATAACGAACCGATACCGATTTTTCTACTTAAAATATCTCGAAGATATGATTTACGAAAACTTCCTGAAAAACATAAAAATCGCAAAAAACGCCTCATCAGAAGGAATAATTTATATTAAGACGCAGTTTTACATTTATAAACAATGAAATTTATAGTAATAGTAACGCCAGTTTTTTAATTAAAAAATAGAACTGAAGATTTTTGTTGCCGCAAAATGTGTCATAGGATTAGCTACCGGTAGCAAAGTTCTTGATGGCTTAGGGCATTATCCGCAGCGAGAGTGTTAATAAATAATAAACCCATGTCATACAAATCCGTTGTGATATATTTTATAACGCCATAATCAATTGATTTATATAACTGAATTAAATGTGTCCCCCAGTTTATTGGTGTCGGCTCGTCACTTGACTGTGGTTCGTAATTATGCACGCCGTCGTGTAGCTATGGTGCGACGATAATGCAAACTAACAATAACCTACAGTTTAGCCGGTTAAAATGTTTATTCAAACCGGTTCTTCAGTTTTAACCGGTTCAGCTAAAGAATTGTTTTGGCCATTTATTTAGCCAAAAACCGGTTTAACTGTTTCCGGTTTTCCATCCGTTTGCACATTTGCGTTTTTGCACATTCGTGGTTTTGTCATTTTACCGACGATATATATGTACAGGGTGAAGCAAATAAAACCGGCCCCAACGTGGAGATAAGAATACGACAAAATGTTTCCAAGTCAAAAACCAATACAAAAACAGGTTTGCTAACATAAAGCGTTGATAGCTTCAATATTAAGCCCAAACAAACGCTTGGCGACTTATTTGCCGGCAACTACGCTATGGTTGGAAAAGCTAGTTGAAATGAAATATAAACAAGGTTTGTAGAGCTGATCAAAAAAGTTCCCACTAGTGATTATTTCGGTTGTTATTTATCGTAAAGAATCGGACCTTTTTGTTTTTGTTAATGCAAAACATTCTAAATTGATTGCAAAACCCAGAATCTGTAGTAAGGTAATCGTTTCCGGCTGCCTATTTCTAGCCTCCTTCAGGAGCTTTAACACAGCCAATAACGCCTCGTATTTTAGAGCCCTGGTCAAGTGACGACAGAATCTGGTGTTCAGACCCGTTTCAGAATGTTTTTGAACTTGTTGACAGCAGATCCTGGGTGACGCCCTGCATTTCGTAACTGATCGTTGCCTAGTACTCTTTTTGGGCACTTTTACACATTTAAATTCTTGAACAAACAACTTGTCACATTTTTTCTATGAATTCGTTTTAATATAATTTTCTACAATGAACATGAACGGAGTTTCATCTTCACCTGTGAATTGATATCCTTACACTCACACAGCTCGCAACTCACACTGACGCACTACGATCTGAACTGGCCAATAGTCAATGAGTAGCTCTAATGTGATGCTAATCCAATCCAACCAATGCAAAAACAGGTTTGTCAAGTGAAACCATTGCACGCTTGAATAATCTTTTATTTCCACTTGAAAGCTTTCAGGCGGCTTCAGAGAGTTTTTCTATCCCAAGCGATTTCAACGTATAGTCCTATGCTTTCTAGACCGTAAAGCCGGGGCCGGTTTTATTTGCCTCCCACCACTGTATATTGTGTAAAATAGTTTTAATATATTTGATGTTTAGTAGTTAATCTTACGATGCCAAAGTTATCCATAAAAAAATCCTGGCATAATAAGATAGTCAACAGCTAGTCTATGTGTAGCTCTGGTGCCACGTTTATATAACCAAAACCTAATGTTAGATGATGTTAGATAAGTGGCCGGATGAAAATGTAGTACTACTTTAAAATTAATAGTTTTTTTATACCTAAAACTATTGGAAAGAATTTTGTATTAGGATTTGTATTTTATCTAGTGGCTGTACTGCGAGTTTTTCAGACTTATTTGTGTATTTTGCATTGTTAGAAAATTGAAGGAAATGTATGGGTGGGCAACATCATAGACTAAGAATCCTCTAGATCAGTAAGTCAATCTGATGCCTAAAGTGTCGAAAGGAACTAATACATTATTAATGATTGATTTGTAGATTGGCACTTTGAACTTTCCGAGATTGCAGCGCTACTGAATCTTCGAAATGAACTATAATATTACGTCAGATTTTAACTGATAATTGCAATTTTCGATCTTAGCGTTACCTAATTTTTGAGAAAGAACTAAATGATTGAAACAAACTATAGTCAACATTTGATCTGATGATTGAAAGAGTTTAATTTCGAAATACCAAGAGAACTTATAATTTAACTAGGTTGAGCGAAAGTCGTACTAGAGCTGTACAAGTGCTATGATTGAGTTGAATTATCGTCGCACTTGATGAAGCACTACATGAAGAAATGCTTTTTTCCGTGCTTCATACTTATTGTGGCGAGAAGCAGGGAAACTACTCAACTCGACTATGTGACTGTCAACCCGAACAACAATGTTTTGAATTTTAGAACTTTTGATTCTTAACTGATCGGCATTGACTTTTTTTACGAAGGTTGTAAGAATGTTTTCGAGTTGTATGACTAATTTCCACGTAATATTTTAAGCATTAATGTAAATTCTGTGAATAAATAGAGTAGGGAGTAAACGTTGAACTGTGTTATATTGATCATCCGTAAAGAATCTGTATTGTCACACGACCTGAGTAACCTAAGTATTCGGAATTCTGTTCCTGGTAATTTTAGATACGTTGGGTTTTCGTGAACAATCTTTATAGGATATTGCAGTCTCTTCACAGAAACTGATAGATTTACTGCATAAACAAACCAAAATAGCATGCATAAGATACATGGCGGCGTTCTGAATAAAATTTGTGCGCAATCTAACATGTTTTTATTATCTAGCAAAATTGTAATAATAATTGTGCTAAATAATTGCAGTGTCTCTTATAATTTTAATAAAATATTTAAAGTTATGTGTTCTTTGTTTGTAATGTACATATTCAAAAATGGTTTGATAAGAATAAAAAAATAATGTAAAAAGATTATAATAAAAAAGAAATATGTTGATAATCATGCATTTAAATTTAATTTTTGTACTCTTTTTAATCAATATTTTAAATAATCAATATTTTAAAAAGTAATTTCGCGAAATATTTATTAAATGTTTTGCATAATTTTAATTTATATTCTAATACTACATTTAATGTAATTGAAAAATTGCTTAATAATATTGAGAAATATTGTCTTTCGAAAAGTGATTTCATTAAAAATAAAGTAGGTAAAATTTGCTTCCTACTGCCTGTTCTTCCTGAGCTTTAACACAGCCAAAAAATTTATACTTTTTAATAAATTGAAAAAGTATTTAATTTATTAAATTAAACCAAGAGATACATTTAACTACAACTGCAACCATTTTAATTGCATTAATATTATACCAAATTGCATGGCAACGATGCGTTCTCGTCATAAATAGTTTCCTTTCGTCACTTGACCAGGGTTTTAAATTACGTGGCGTTATTGGCTCTGTTAAAGCTTCTAAAGGAGGCTAAAAATAGGCAGCCAGAAACCATTACATTAGTTCCCTTAGACACTATAGGGGCGCTAGTTTCTATGTCTAATTTCAATATAGAAAATCCTTAATGGTAATCCAATCAGAGTTGCAGATCTAGAGGGTATTTAATCTATGGGCAACATCAAAATTCTAGGCATCACCTTCTCTTACAACCTCTCATTCCGGAAACCCTTCCGCCTGGCAGGTGCTAAGGCATTGAAACGCTTAAACTACTTAAAAGCCCTAGGAGGTACCTACTGGGGAGCGAGCAAAACTCACCATTTCAAGGCTGGCCAATACGTGTGTCCTCAGCGTCCTCAACTACGGAACCCATGTAACTAACTTCGCTGGTAAAACCGACTTTGGAAAAATCGAAATAATATTCAACCAAGTTACGCGGTTCGCTACTGGTCTACCTAGATGGACCCCTATCCCCGTTCTTCGGGCCGAAGCTGGTGTAGGATCAGCACGAGAGAGAAGTGACCGGATATCGCTGTCGTTCCTCCTCAAACAATTAGCACTTGGTGACCAAACCCCAATCAAGGAAGAAATCAAGGAAGTAGAATACCAAGTGTCTACTGGAAATTTTCAACCGGTTACCATATGGTCTCCTTCTCAGCAAGTTTATCGGGAAGCATGCAATCGCTATCAACCAGATTATTCATTTCGCTCATCCATTGCTGATCATTCACAGCCACAACATTTTAATCTTCACCAACGAACTCCCATTTCAGGTTCAGAGCAATTCCTGCTTACCCTCTACAACTCAATATAAGTTTAACGCCTACCGGCTAAGCAATTGGGGATCCCGCACAATTATTGCCACGGACTGTTCAAAGTCAGTTGATGGGGTAGCGTTAGCCATAGTTAACTCAACTACCAACTCGATCCAAACCGGGAAAATCCATAACTTAAACTCAGCCTTCAGCGGAGAGGCGTGTGCCATAATTATAGCAATCCAGAAAGAGATAGGCGATGCTACAAAGGAATATGTCATCTGCACAGACAGTCTTTCGACCCTTCAGGCACTCAACAATGTTAGCAGGAAATCCCCAACCCCGATCCTTCAACTAAGCAATGTCATCGCTAAAAATCTACCTCACTGTGTTTCTCTTACTCTCGTTTGGGTTCCTGCTCTAGTCGGGATAGATATCAACGAGCAGGCAGATACAGCAGCAAATAGAGCCCTTCTCAGCACGATGACCACACAATGGGTTAACTACAAAGACCTTCAAAATCAAGTCAAGAGAGACGAGAAAGCAGCCATCCAGACCGCTTGGACGAGTTCGAAATACGATTTAAACTTCCTTCATATCTCAGCGAATAAGCCATATAGATCCATATTTCTCACAAGAGCCGAAGACTCTCTCCTAGCCAGATTACGGACTCGGTCCTTACCAACGAAATATGCCTTGTGTAAAGTTAACCTAGAGCAATCACCAAACTGTCCGACTTGCAACTGTCTCTCGACACTAATGATCATGTCCTCTTCACACATACCAAATACGAACAACCAAGAAACGAACTCCGCATAGCGCTTGAAACTATCCCTTTGAACTATAATTGGATTTGCCTTATGCCGTTATCGAACAAAAAAATTGCTAAGAGCGTCGCCAAATTCTTACTTGCCACGAACCTAATGCCATGTCCTCACTACAACATCAAACGCCACAAAGGCAACAAATGCCACAAAATTTGGCGACCGCCAAGAGCGCCAAGCGATGCAATAGAATGGGGGCTGACTCTGCCAAGTCGCCAAGTAATGTTGCATTTGTTGCCTTTGTGGCATTTGTGGCGTAGTCAGGATATAGCCTATGATCTGACCAGCCTTTAGTAAGCTGAACTAAACCAACCAAACCAAAATTCGAATATTACAGGAACACTGGCAAAGCGTAGCGGATCGATCAAGCTACTTGCATAAGCCTTTTATTCTTCATACCTACCTACCTTGAAGGAAATGTCTGTAAATTTGAAGTGTGGTTTTGTAAAATATCTCGAAAATTTAATAGTGAATAAAAATTAAATTGCGTTTTAAGTATAAAATTGGTACCGACTTCGTGAAATGTCAGTTTACTGTGTGTATTCCCTGTCGCTAAGTTGTAGGCTCGAATTTACATGGTAACTATTTTTACTAATTTTTGTTCATCTAAGTTATTTATAACCATTCTTATGTAAAAAGAGTGATATTATAATCATATGTATATCTGCTGAAATAAGTTTTCATTTCAAGAATATTTTTTTACTTAATAGTTTTTTATTGTCTACGTAAAAAAAACATTTTCCGAAACATCAGCCCTGATTCTATAAGAATATAAATTTATGTACTTGAAATCAATTTTACTTTTTTGAGGTAGTTACTTTTTAATTCTTTAAACTAACTTTGGTAAATTTTAATTCTACGGTACTGCTTGGCGCGTTTCCAGAAACTTGACAACTTGGCGAAACTCGCGTGTTTCCCCATTGCCAGATTCCTTTACGCCGATGCAGTAACCCTGGATACTTTTGACAAAAAAAAAAGACAGACTCAGGGTTTTGGCTTGCTTCTGGCAACACAAACCAAACTTTACACTACACAAAGGGCTAGTAGTGGCAATCCAGTTTAGTTTCGTTTGAATTTTCGTCGCACTAGAGCTACTCGAGTGGCACTCCAGTTTAGTTTGAATTATCGTGGCACTAGATCTACACGAGTGGCAGTTCAGTTTAGTTTAGTTTGAATTATCGTCGCACTAGAGCTACACGAATGGCAATCCCGTTTAGTTTAAATATTGTCGAACTAGAGCTATACGAGTGAGGGGCATTTCAGTACGCACGCGTTTAGGGCCCCGGGCAATTTTGTTTTCTCTAAAAAACATCACTATCCGACATGGGGCAGTATAGTAGGGCCCAATGAAAGCCTAAATACTCGTTTGGGGCCCCGGCCCCCGGGCAGTTTTGTTTTTGTTTTACAAAGCAAAATAAAATTGTTTTGCAAAGCATAACCCAAAAAATTTAGTTTTATTTGTGAACAAAACCCAAAAAGTTTAGTTAGTCCTACAAAACTGAATGACAGCTAGCTGTCCAGCCCTCTTCAAATCGATAAAAAATTCAGAATTTAAATACGCACCATCCATAATAATCGGATGTTCAAAATCCAAACGTAACCCCACGAAATGACGATAGAACAAAAAGGAATTTAATAGAGTAAAAATAATTCCGATGCGCACATCATCCGCGCAACCTACGCACAATTCCATGCAAGTATTACCATCGCCGACGATTGGACAAAAAGTAATTTAGAACAAAATAATTCCGATGCGCACAACATTCGCGCAACCTAAATTCCACGTAAGTATTACCAGCGCCGACGATTGGATAAAAATTAATATAGAACAAAATAATTTCCATGACAACGAACTTCGCCGGAAAATGCCGTATCACCAAAAAAAAAAAATTGTTTATCGCTCCCTACAAAAGCACCAAATCCCTTGGCGACAGATGTACCGTCAAATTAATATTAACCCTAACTTTCAATTTAACTTTGATACGTGATAAATATTATGTTACCTTATTGTGGCGGCATTTAAAAATTTTATAAATTTCAATTCAATGCTTTACTTCCCTATCAATAAATGTCAAATAATTGCAAAGAAACTATTAATTATGCATCTACTATTAAAAAGCACTCATTTGGCGCTCGTATTTACAAATACGTCAAATTTGTTCCCTATCGCTAAAATTCCGAGCTTACTCGAAAGAATTCAGCGAAGAATGATTCCCGGTTAAATTGATATCTTGATTGATTGTATGGTTAATTAAGGCTCTAAGTGAAAATTAATCGAAATGAGTGGGAACTCAAAACGCGATTAATCCAATTGTAGTGAATGAAAATCGAATAAATTTAATATTAGAAAGGTTTCCTGATCGAAGGCAATTTGAGACGGCTATTTTTATTCATTAATGGTTATATTTAGAAAAACTTAAAGGGATAACACACCCAATGTGACCACCAATTTTTTTAAGCACTGTATCGAATGTTTTAAATTTGAGGATATTCTTGTACATAACTAATTAATACATACAGGGTGAAGCAAATAAAACCAGCCCCAACGTGGAGATAAGAATACGACAGAAATGTTTCCAAGTCAAAAACGAATACAAAAACAGGTTTGCTAACATGAAGCGATTGATCGCTTCAATATTAAGCCCAAACAAACGCTTGGCGACTTATTTGCCGGCAACTACGCTATGGTTGGAAAAGCTAGTTGAACTGAAATATAAACAAGGTTTGTAGAGCTACAAAAAAGTTCCCACTAGTGATTATATCGGTTGTTATTTATCGTAAAGAATCGGACCTTTTTGTTTTTGTTAATGCAAAACATTCTAAATTAATTGCAAAACCCAGAATCTGGTAAGGTAAGGTTCCGGCTGCCTATTTCTAGCCTCCTTCAGGAGCTTTAACACAGCCAATAACGCCTCGTATTCTAAATTGATTGCAAAACCCATAATCTGGTGTTCAGACCCGTTTCAGAATGTTTTTGAACTTGTTGACAGCAGATCCTGGCTGACGCCATTTCGTAACTGATCGTTGCCTAGTACTCTCTTTTGGCTTTAAATTCTTGAACAAACAACTTGTCACATTTTTTCCATGAATTCGTTTTAATATAATTTTCTACAATGAACAAGAGGTTTCATCTTCACCTGTGAATTGATAGCCTTACACTCACACAGCTCGCAGCTCACGCTGACGCACTACGATCTGAACTGGTCAATAGTCAATGAGTAGCTGTAATGTGATGCTAATCCAATCCAACCAATGCAAAAACAGGTTTGTCAAGTGAAACCATTGCACGCTTGAATAATCTTTTATTTCCACTTGAAAGCTTTCAGGCGGCTTCAAGAGTTTTTCTCGCCAATCATTTCAACGTATTCCTATCTCTAGACCGGGGCCGGTTTTATTTGCCTCACCCTGTAGTAAGTTATTTTTAACAAAACATATTTTGATTTTCAGCGAGTTATTTGCAATCTAACCAAGTCCCTAAAAAAGTTCCTCAACTGCTGTAGTAATTACAACTTTCAGAAGAAGATATTCGAAGGTAACAATAACCTAGGATTTTGAAAAAGAACTGGAATTTAAGAAAATTAAAATTTTGATAAAATTCTAAAATTCAGCTTAAAAATTGGATGATTTTGGGTCATGGCAGGTCATTTTATAGAGAAACATAAGCAAGTTAAACAGAAAAAAATCAAGCGGACGGATTTGTAGTGGAGTTATAACTGCGGCAAATTCGAAAAAATTCAGTTCAGTTTTCAACTTGTGGTAGTCGATAGCTTCAATTTCCCTAAAATTTTCAGGATATGTTAGTCGTACTAAGATAAGAAAAAGTGAATTTCGGTTTTTACTAAATCTGTCTTGTTTGAACTTAAGAGAAGGTCCAAGTTCGAGGTCAGGAATAAATGGTGTACATAATATTATGATTCTCCTTCAAAAGCCATGAGTAACCCATGAGTTTTTTCTTAAATATGAATACTACTTGGTACATATAAGCATAATTAGTTTATAGGGTAACTCATGGTTAAGGTCAAAATCATTCAAAAGGTTTACACACTCTAGGGTAGTACTTAGGGATATATGAAACACCATGGGTGACCTTCTGCTTTGGTAGTAACATAATGAAACCTATTAACGTAATTCGATTAAAGTGACAAAAATAATTTTTTATGTTATTAAAATAAAATCAAAAATTTTTTAGTCATATCATGGCAATTGATTTATTTGAAACAATACAATTATTTGAATAATTTAATAAGTTTTTGTGGGTGGCGCTAGTGTATAAGAAAATCTCTATTGCAAATGCGAATGTGCGGGTAGACAATGTGAAAGACGCCCCTCTATTCCGATAAGGAAATGACCAACGCCAGCTATCAAAAGTTGAGAAACACTGATTTAAGGCATCAATATTTCTATGCTGTTCAATAAAATCAACTAAAAGAACTTATTTCATCTTCTATATTTAGGGTCAAGACCTCAACTAATAATATCTCAGCACTGCAAAATAGAGACTCATTCAACTACTGCTGATATTGGCCTAAGACATCAATATTGCTGTTCTGTTCAATAAAATTAACTAAAATATGTCATCTTCTACGTATAGGGTATTGATTTCAATGCTTCAAATGCTGTTGTATGATGACTTCTATAATTAGGAAACAGGCCTTTGAATCGATTAGTTTATAACATTTGCAACATTTGTACATGAAAGCTGTGAAAGTACTTCATTTCGGGTTTGTGTGCAGAAAAAATACCGTTTAGAAAAAATTATATTAGAAAAAAAATCTTGTGGTTGAATTATATTTTGTAAAAGAAATTATGAATTTTTTTTATTACAATGTCTGGAAATGATAACTTAAAATTTCGGGGTTATGGCTCTAATCCCAAACGGTTAAAAACCTTAGCTTTTAATGTAAAGTATTCCGATGGGAATAATTTACTGCATCAATTTGTGCTAGCTAATTCGGATCCGAATGATTCGGGTAGTGAAAAAGATATAAACGCTGTACTGCTGTCAATGCCTGATGTTTCAGTAAATCCACTCAATGATAAAGGATATAGTGCACTTCATTTGGCTGTGTTGAAGAATAACCTTTTAATGGTGAAAAAGTTGCTCTCTTGCCTTGTAAATATTGATGTAAATAGAAGAAATTCTACGTATAGAGGTGGAAATACTGCCTTACACTTGGCAGCAAAGTTAGGTCATCTATCGATCATTCAAGAATTATTGAATAAAGAAGCTAATGTGAATATAAAAAATATAGATGGCAATACTGCTTTATGTTTTGCAGCCGAGTCAGGTGATTTAGACATAATAAAATTATTAGTGGGTAAAGGTGCCAGCGTGAATCTAATAGGTGAATACGGTTTCCCTCTTCATTATGCAGCACAATCAGGTAATTTAGAAGCTGTAAAATTTTTAGTAAGCAATGGTGCTGATGTAAATGCTATAAATAAATACGAACAAACTCCTCTTTGTTATGCAGCAAGATTAGGTAATTTAGCCACTGTAGAATTTTTGGTAAGCAATGAGGCTGATCTAAATGCTATAAATGAAGATGGAATGACTCCTCTCTATTATGCAGCACAATCAGGTAATTTAGCCATTGTAGAATTTTTAGTGAGCAGTGGTGCTGATATAGACGCTGGACATGGATTGAATATTCTTCTTCGTGCAGCACGATCAGGAAATTTAAATATTATTAAATTCTTGTTAGATAGAGGTGTGCATGTTGATATTAAAAGTGAAAGTGGTTGCCGTCTACTTCTTCATGCCGCATATTCAGGCGATTTAGAAAGTATTACGTTTTTAATAGATAAGGGTGCTGACGTAAATACTAAAGATAATGATGGCTACACACCACTACATTGGGTACTACGAACAAGTAATTTAACTTTAGCCGCTGTAGAATTCTTAGTGAGCAATGGTGCTGATATAAATGCTAAAGATGAACGTAATGATACCCCGCTTCATAGGGCAGTGTTCTGGAGAAGTTTAGAAATTATAGAATTTTTAGTATGTAAAGGTGCTGATTTACATGCTATAGATAAGAATGGAGAAACCCCTTTTTTAGGGCAATACACTGGGGAAATTTAGAAATTGCTGAGTTTTTACTAAACCAAGGTGCTGATTTATATGCTATAAATAAGGATGGCAGAACGCCGCTTCATCTAGCAATGGACAAGGACAATCTTGAAGCTGCAGAGTTTCTAGTAAAAAAAGGTGTGAATCTGAATACTATATATAAAAATGGTAAAACTATTCTCCATGAAGCAGTAATAGACGGATATACAAGATGTATTAAAATGTTAATAGAAAGAGGCGCTAATGTGAATGCCATAGATAAGGATGGCCAAACCCCGCTTCATGACCTTCTATATGATTACAATGAGATTAATCATGAATTCCATCTTATTAGGATTAAGTTACTACTGGAAGGAAATGCTGATGTGAATATTAAAGATCACAATGGAGAAACTCCTTTTTCTCAAGCAATACTATTAAATAACTCGGATATTGTTAAATTATTTTTGGAAAATGGAGTTGATCTGAATGTCAAATATAAAAATGGTGATACCATACTTCATCTTGCGTTCAATCATAGCTTTTTAGATATCACTGAGATGTTACTAAGGAAAGGTTTTGATGTAAATGCTAAAAACGAACTCGATGAAATTCCACTTCATGCTGCAATACGTAAGAGCAAACTAAATTATATTCAGTTGTTGCTAGAAAGAGGTACCGATGTGATCCCTGCAGATACAGTCGGATGGACTTCAATTCATGCTGCAGCATATAAAGGCTATGTAGAAGTGATCAGAGCGTTACTGGATAAAGGTGCTGATATAAATGCTAAAAATAAAGATGGAAAGACGCCACTTGATTTAGCTAAAGAAGAAAAAAATCAGTTATGCATTGATGCTTTACAAAACATTAGGTAATATGATTGTGTGATGCGTAGGTGCGACTCGCAAATTGTGATTCTGTGAGGGTTCAATACCCTCTTCCCTATACATCAGGGATAAAGAGTGTCTCACATTTGAAAACGTCTCGAACTTCAAAGTGCAAGGATGAGATAAAAGCGAGTTACGCTAAACCTTATAGCGAATCCCTGCAAATAGAGTTAGATATGGTTAGGCAAGAAACCGGCGTTTGAATTGTTGTAACACACAATATGCATCATCTCTTCCAGGTCTCTATAAAGTTTGTTTTATTTACATAGTGACTTAACGGCGAATGATACCAAATGACCTTGGGTCTCCATACCAAACCTCTGCCAAATGTTAATCTAATGAAGAAAAAAATGATTTTCTAAGCCACATTTCTCCGGCTGTATTGATTTTTTTTTTCCATCGGGGTTTTTATATGAAATATGTAGCTGACTTGCAGGTCTCTATAAACCAACTTTTTGATATTGGTTCGAATATTATTTTGTAAAATCATTTATTAAAAATTACAAACAAAATATTCGAACCAATTAATTTCGAAAAGTTGGATTGTAGAGACCTGTAAGTTAAATGCATTTAGTATAAAATAACGTTTGCAAAAATATTTCATTCAGCCGGAGAAATGTGGTTAAGAAAATATTTTCCCATTGAATGATGCCCTTTATTTGGAGACCCTCGGTCATTTGGTCTCATTCGCCTTTAAAGGGAGAATTTTGTTCAAAAAATTCTTTATAGTATGATGATTTTTTTAGAGCAGTGTGTCTGGGAAAATATTTTTAATTATTAATTTGCTTAAAATTTTTATATTGTGAAATTTAAATTGTAATTGTGAAAATAGTGCAGGTAAAATTGAAATGTCGAATTATTGTAAATATAATTAAAATGTTGAATTGTTTATTCACTATTTAATTGGAAGTACTATTGTAGTTTAAAATGTTATATAAAAATTTTAAGAAAAGATATATGGTAAAATATGCTATTGATTTCAAATAGATGTTCTGTGTGTGTTATTTTACCTATTTTTTCATCATGCACCTTAAACTCAGTCAAAGTTGCAGGTTTATTGCGATTGATCTAACATTCTAATTAGTTCTTAAAAGTTTGTTTTTAGTTAGTTCTAATTACCGTAGTACAAAATCTCCCCAAGGCAAAATTCAAAAATTAATATTATTTTTTTAAATGTTCTGGGTGGGATTCATTTATATGATACTCGATTGAATTTTGATAACTGTAAGATGGAATTTATTAATTTTTTTAGGCGTTGATATCAGCTTAATTTTTCAATAAGCTTTTGACGTAAAATTGTTGAATTATTATTCATTCTGGTTAAAATCCCACAAAAACCAATGAGGTTTTAAATTACGTAGCGCGTATTGGCTGTGTTAGAGTCAATACACTGAAATGAAAATAAAAATGTCACATTTGAAGTGCGCCCATCTTTTAGTCGACCAATAAATCAATGGTTTCAGGACTGAAGTGGCCGTATACCTTAAAAATACGAAATTCGGTCAAATTTTACATTTTTCTTTTTTTAGATTATTTAAAAGAACAATTCATTGGCTTCATAAATCAGCATAAATTTTTGTTTCTAGTGTAAATAGGAAAAGGTTATCATGGTTTTAGTTAGCACTGACCTGATGAGTTTCATATTATTAAAAACGGAAACATATATCGTCGGTCAAATGACAAAACCACGAATGTGCAGATTCTAGGGATTTACGGTTTTTGAAATTCAAAACCGATTCTCGGTTCAATCGGTTCTTTATTTCCTCTCTAGTTTTAACCGAGACTAGTTAAAATCAACATTAAAACCGGTCCTTTGAAAATCCGGTTATAGTTGATTGGTTGATTCCGGCTATCTATTTAGGTTAGCTTTGAAATATCGTCGCACTAGAGCTACAAGAGGGATATTGGCGACGGACGTCGTAATGTAGAACCACAATCATGTGACGAGTTGATAACTGAGTGCAGTTGTCACCCAACGCAGCTTTTAATGGCAACATCGTACGCAGCGTCGGACTTTGGAGTATTAAGTGTACTAACTGCACTGTAACTGTACTAGTATGTACTACATTAGGGCTTTGGCGACGGAGTCGTAATTTAGAACGCTAATCATATAACGAATTGATATCGATTTTTCTACTTAAACATCTCGAAGATATGATTTACGAAAAAATCCTGAAAAACATAAAAATTGCAAAAAACGCCTTATCAGAAGGAATTATTTATATTAAGACGCAGTTTTACATTTATAAACAATGAAATTTATAGTAATACCGGTAGCAAAGTTCCTTGATGGCTTAGGGCATTATCCGCAGCGAGAGTCAATAAATAATGAACCCATATCATACAAATTCATTGTGATATATTTTATGACGCCGTAATCAATTGATTTATCTAACTGAATTAAATGTATCCTTTAGTTTATTGGTGTCGGCTCGTCACTTGACTGTGGTTCGTAATTACGACCCCCGTCGCCAACTGCCGTCGTGTAGCTCTGGGGCGACGATAATGCAAACCAACAATAGCCTTCAGTTTAGCTGGTTAAAATGTTTATTCAAACCGGTTCTTATGTTTTAACCGGTTCAGCTAAAGAAATGTTTTGGCCATTTTTTTGAAGCTAAAAACCGGTTTGTTTCCGGTTTTCCATCCCTTTGCACATTTGTGGTTTTGCACATTCGTGGTTTTGTCATTTTACCGGCGATGTCTTCTACTTAAAACTATAGTTTAATTCATAAAAGTTTTTATTTAATACTGTAAAACGTAAAATAAGATACACTTTTAACTTACTTTAGATTCTCGAAAGCTACAATTCTTCTCTCCACATTAACACATGCTTTTAAAGGCTGATCTTTGGTTGTTAAAATGTGAAGTCTAACTGTTAAAATGTTGTAGTGCAGAAATATTTGTAAAAAAGTATATTTTCTCTACTTTTTGCCCCTTGTCCCATTAGCCCCCACTCTCGCCTATATTACATGGGAATTTAATCATTCGATAAGTTTATTACCTACATCCCAAAACTTTTCGGAGTATCCTGATACTTTAATTTTTACTCTTAAACTAGTGCTTTGGAGAATTTTCAGTTCCATTACAATGGATTGGTAGTGAAAAAAAAAGATCTGTACAATTGAATTTAATAGAAATCTATAACCCAAGATTTATTAAGGTTAATTGTACTTTATATTCAAACTTTTTTCAGAATGTTTTGAAAAAACAAACTTAATTATTGAGTTCAATATAACTTTTAACTTAAAATTATAACGATTAGCAAAGTGAATTATTACTTGCATTTCACCGAGTGCTGTATCGATCCCAATTTATTTGAATTCTTCACTAAACCCGATCAATATTCTCATTTATCAGGGACAGCATTAATTTAACTAATCGATTTAAAGATTCCAAAATAGATTATTTTTTCACAATTCATTGTGATCTTATCATCCATTCAATCAATACTCCGAATGATTTGAAGAACAAAATATTTAGTTTACTTTTCAATTTCAAGAGAGTTAATATAGCCTCGCCGTCTATGCATTGACCGAGAAATTGTTTTTGTCCCGAGGGCAAATTGAAGTTCTTTTCTCAACATTACAAATCGTCGAAAACATTTAAGATTCTATACTTTGGAATTCAATCAGGAGCGGAATAAATTGTCTTCACTCAATAATTTCTTTTCTATATGCTAGGTATTCGTATTTCAGCGTGTTTTTAGTTTCTTCACAATCTGAAGGCAGTCCTTATTATTTTTGCTTACAATCACAATCTAGACGCGGGAGGTAGAATATTATTTAAATAACGACGAGAACTACTGAATATCAAAGAAGTTTTACTTTTTGCATAGTTACAGATATCCGAATGAATATTGGAAAATGCAGTGTCGCTTGATTAAGGAAAACATGCATTATTTAAAATATAGTATAACAATTCGGAAGCTTGTAGAGGCGCTGTATATATTATTTTAAGGGGAAACGGTAACACTTCCAATTTTTTTTTAAATTTTGACATATTTACTATAAAATTGGCGTTTTATTAGTTCAACCTATATTGAAAAACAATATATGACAAAAAAAAATTAAAATCTATTTCAATTTTTTAGTTATTTAAAAAAATATTAAATTGAACTTTTTTAAAATGCTAAGGCTTTTTAAATACAAATATTTTAACCCAAATTTTTTTCCCTCATGTACTTTAAACTGTTTTACAAAATAATTGGTATCCAAATTTGATTTATCTTCAGTAGTTTTTCATAAAAAATATTTATCTAGAAAATCCCAATTTTTTTTAGCATATTTGGAAAATTTCGACTTTAGTATTTTTTTATAAAAAAGTATTACTTTTGAAAACAATTTTGATACCAATTCTTAATGTCAACATATTTGACAGACTGCATACAAAATTCCTTAGACTTTTATAAATTAAAAAAGCCTTCTAGCGTTTTGAAAACCTTGGTCATCAAGGAAAAATGAACACCGAGAAAAACCCGTTTAAAGTTTTCATTCGTTTGCATTTTTATCCTACCTTTCCGCATAAAAAGTGGAATAACTTTTTTTTAAAAAAATATAGCCTACACTTTTAAAACTTGGTAGACTTATTAAGAAGATTACAAACTTTAATTTTAGCACAAATAAAAAAAAATCGCAGTTTTTGCCATTTTTGAGGTACTGTGTCCCCTTAAATCTATAAAAATAGTTTAAAATATGATATTTTCCATTTGCTATTTGTGAATTGTTAAGCACAGGAAATAATATCTTGAAAGATGTTTATAATTTTATAACTAGTAAAAAAACATAAGTTTTGTGTTCATATAATAGTTAAGCACTATTTAAAAAGTGCTTCTTATACAATGAAAAAGAATTAAAACTGTGTAAAATCATAACCGTAGTGTTAATTGTCATACGTATTTATACTTCATTAATATGCAAATGTCGTAATGAAATCATTTTTTATGTTTTCTAAAATAGTATGCCTGCAAATGTTCCCCGTTAGTCGCACAATATTTTATTAATTTAAAAAAGAAGATAGTAAAATAGACATTATTTGCAAAATAAAAATATTTTTTGTTACATATACATTTCAAATGGCAAACATTATTTGGTACAAAAACTGTAAAAAAATTATTCTGATATGTTTACAAGATTCTTTTTAATAAATGTTACATATCTTATTAACTACGTTGGAGGATATTAGTTTTGGCAATTGTTAAACGAAACTACTATAAACGGGCATAAAACGTAACCAAATTCTCAGAACAAATAGAAAACATCTTTTTTGATATTCGTATTCTTGATTATATTTCTCTTAAGAATACACAAATAGAATTCATCCTAAAACATTGATAAAATATGAATAGTTTTCTGCAAACAATATCGAAGCATGATAAAGTATCCAAGGCATAGAAAACTTTTATCTCTGGCTGAAACTTCTAAATTACTATGCATTCCATTGATTGCTATGTAAATAAGTCACAAGAGTTGAAGTTTTAAATCATTGAATGTAAATTTTCGTTCCCAGGTAATTCCCATGCGTCTGTGAGATTCTGCATTAAAGAATCACTTGTAAGTTGATATCAGATGATGATTGAACGGTTACGAAACAAAGAAAATGCATAGAAAAATACATTTGCTGTTTTCCAGTGTTTTGTAAACAAATTCAAAATATGATAACTTTTATGGAAATCTTCGAAATGTTTGAATACAAATTGTATTAACATTTACTTTTCATGAAAATTATTTATTTTTAGTTTGTATAAAGTGTTTTTTGTCGCTTATATTTATTGCATTAAATTCAATTTACATTAATCACTTAAGAAATAAAATAAAAAATGCTTTACAATGCAGTATTTAAATACGCGTTTCTATAATAGAGGATTTGTTTTACTTTCATTAAATTTACGTGTGATTTTTGAAGGAATATAATCACGTTAATTTTTTGGTAGCAAATATGAAAATTGGTAATTATTAGTGTTTGTATTACAAAATACACACATCGAAAAGTTTCAAATAGATAGGCCAAAATTGATTAAAAGTTTTAGGCTAATTCTTTTATGCCTTGTAAACTAATTCTATATGGCTATTTTGTTATGATACGCTGTAAGTCATTCATTTTTTAAACTAAAAAGTGTACTTGTTTACATTTTTATTCATAAATTATCTTTTTAATTACTGTATTGACAAACAAAATTAGTCAAATAAAGTAATTTTGCTAAGCCTTTTTTAACATCCTTACAATGAATTTAAATTGTCATACACTTTCTTAAGTAAAATAAAAATTCAATTTATAAAACTACCCGTCAGTTAGATTTAAGGCCATTCAAAAATGAGACTATACAAAGTACACATAAAAAATGCATAAGATTTCTCACAATGGTATACAATGGTTACCTTAACAACGACAAAACCGCAAATGCCTTTCCCGATTTGCACGTACAATGTTATTCAAATGTGTGTTTCCTAAATGACATAGTTATTTAATAAAGGCTTGAAAGGAAACATGTTTTTGACTTCCTACGCAACAATTCGGAACTTTACATACGCTCCGTGATTTGCAAATACTTTATTGTCAAGCTTCCGAAAAACACGTTTCCTTTAAGTTAAACCAACATGAATTACATTACTGTTTGAAACGCGCAAATGCCCATTATGAATAGGCAAAAGTCTGAATATGTATGCGAGGTTCATATGGTGATATGCAAGAGGGAATTTTCTTTACACTCGAAAACATTAAAATAATAAAAAAAAATAGTAGTCTACTCAACTCTTTATGGTAATAAGAGTTTGACTTATAAAATTTTATTCGAGGTGTGAATGAATGTTGGAGCCAGAATCATTAGTTTAACAACTATTTCGGGCCCTTTTCTAGTATTATTTTAACAACACAAAGAAGCCTTAGGCGTCGAAAAAAATCCTCCCAGCCTTAAAAAAAACGTCGTTTCAATCCGTAATAAAACGCAAGAGAGAAAACAATTGTTGGATGAAAAAGTTTTTAAAACGACTACAATACCATTTTTTATGGGCGAGTTAAAAACAGATCCCCAAGTTGAATAATAAAAATCTTCTTATAAAAATGACTGCATTTAGCGCTGAAAAAAATACCCCCCGATCCGATAGGGTAATGCGTATCTATGCATGATATTTTTTTTAAGGCCCGGGCGATGCTAATGGCATATGCAATATTTCAAGGTAAGTTCCCTTTGCTTGAAATGAATTTTTTGTGGTAAATGAGAAATGTAAGAAGGTCGAAAAAAACTCAGCTAAACCGTAATAATGCAATACGAATAAATACATCTCTGCTCATGGGAGCCCGTCATTATGAAAGTCTTTTCCGCCAACTTCTAATTGAGGACGAACTGCTTTTTCTTATCTGGAAGAAGAAAAGATGCGGGGAAAATGATCTTCAGGGGATTCATGAGGAAATCTCATTCCAAGGGACCGGGGAAGATGTGGGATCCTTTTCAAACATGATTCTTTACTGTTCTTGCTTTTTTGTAAAATAAAAACAGGTACAATCCCTGGACAAATTATTCGACGCACTGTATTTTTTTTAGTAATTTTATGTTTCTTAAGAGTTTTTTTGCAATAATGGTATATTTAAACTACAATATTATTGATTTTTATTTAAAAGAATTGTTGTAGACTAATAATGTGTATTTATTTTAAGATAATTATGATTAATTATGATTAAGATTAATTTATATTAATTATTTATTATAAGATTTTTTGTGTGGAATCATCATCCTCAAATGCAGGAGACAGTACAGTCTTGCATTGATAGCATGCCGCGAAGAATTAAAGCTTTGATAGCGGCTAAAGGTGGCTTAACTAAATATAGACTTTTACTAACATTAATTTCACTTTTCTTTAAAACTTAATAAACTTATGCTTTTCTAAATTAATGCTGTTTTATTTATGTCAAATAAATCGGTAATTGATTGGATAATATAAAAAAACAAATCAATTTAAAATAATAAAACGGTACAATATCACCAGGTAATTAATATTTTACATGAAATCTTGCAGTGCGTCTAATAATTTGTCCAGGGACTGTAGATCAAAAAATGACTCAAACACAGATTACTTAAAGAGACAGAAACCATATGAGATGAACGAGTTGCTGAAAGGCAAAGGAAGCAGCATTAGACAGAAAAAAATTACAAGTTAGGCCTATGGCCTCCTGTATAGTACTGGTTTAAAGAGCATTAAGTCTAATTATTTACCATTATCAGTTTTAATTTCTTTAAAACAAATTTTAACTCTGGTGAGTAATAATGTATTTCAAGTTATCTTATGCATAGTTTAAACTCATAAACTGTAAGCTAAAAGTAATACACCTAATCTTTTCGAAAATGCACCTTAAAAATGATACTTCGGAAAACTAAAAGTTTGCATATCTCGGTGTTATCAAAATTATGTAAATGTATTTATGACAATAAAAAATGTATTAATTGGCAAGCCCAGTCTTTTAAAATGACACTATAATTTTAGATAAAAAAGATACGACGTTTAGGATGCCCCAAATTTACTCAATTTTCCAGAAATTCGATATAGGGAATTATTCCTTGAATAACACCCGACAAGAACCTAACCATCAAACATACCGTTTAACACAGTCATGTCAAACACCAGGTACAAAACACCAAGGCGTTCCAATGCCCCTAATTCCACGTTTTTTGTATCTCTAGCCGGTTCCTCCTCCAACATTTTAATATTCCTTTTTTTACCACCAGCAGGCGCATTTAAGTAGAGAAAAAGGTGTTACAGTCACACAAAAAGTAGTTATTTGCATTTAAGAGGAGATAGAAATGCCTGCGTATTTTTAAGCATTAGGATATGAGGCTTATGGCGTGTACGATTTAGAAATATTAATGGGCTGTGGTGGCAGGTTTTAAAAGTTTCAATAATGCTTTTTATTTTATGTTTAGCATAATTGGTTACTTAGACGTAGATGGTTTTTGTTTGGGGTTTGTCGAGAATTGAATTGTTAATATGTGTTTTCGACTGACTTATTATAAGAATATGGTATGTATATGTCGGGTTTTAATGTTGAAAGATTTGTTTTTATTATTTCAATAACTTTTGATTTTGTTTTTACATTGTGGAGAGTCTTGATTCTACATTTAAAAAAAAGTTTTGACTTTTTTTAAACACTTCCTTATATACTGACGCATATACAAACTTGTATAAAGTATGTGTAATGTATAAGATTAACTAAACTATTCTTGAGTTTGAATATTTATAATTATTCAAACATGATACAGAACATAGTTAACATAATAATGAAAAATAATAAGAATAGTTCTGAATAATAATGTGGAATATCTTTACAAAAATTTCTTTTTATTCGGTGTCTACTAACTTTTTTTTAGTTTGTTTCAGTTTCTACATCCTTGTAAAAAATGTGTTTTTTTCTAATTTGTAAAAAAATAATGATAAAATTTCTGCACATGAGCACAAAATAACAATAGAAATTGTATTGTGAAGAAAATACTTGACTAGAAGAAAATAATGTTGAGTTAAAAATCCAATGTGTCGATTTTGTTATGCTACTTTTGAATTTGGGATTTTTTTTATTAAGGGGGAATGGGCGCGCTGGACCGCGGGTCTCCAAACTCCAGTGCCTCAGTGTTAATCTAATGGCGAAAAAACTATTTTCTCTGCTACATTTCTCCGGCTGCATTGAATATTTTTACAAACGTTTTTTTTAAATAATAAATGTTAGATAACTAACAGGTCTCTATCTTCCCACTTTTTGAAATTGCTTCAATATTTTGTGTAAAAAGATTTATTGAAAATTTAAAAAAAAATATTCGAACCAATTTCAAAGAGTGGGATGGTCGGGACCTGTAAGTCAGCTACATTTATCACATAAAAAAATCCGATTGTAAAAATATTCAATACAGCCGGAGAAATGTGGCAGAGAAAATAGTTTTTCTCCATAGGATTAACACTGATGCACTTTGCTTTGGAGACCCCCGGTCCAGCGCGCCCATTGCCCATTAAGAATAACATTGAACAAAAACAAGCTTCATTTTAAAAAGTAAATTAAAAATAGTTTTTACCTTTAAGTAGTCACTTACGTTCTAGGTCGTAATTTTTAAATACGTTAGTTATTAAACATTTATAAAGAGTTTCTATAGAGTTAAAAACAAACTGCACAGGAAAGTGAAAATATCTAGTATACAAAAATTTGTTCCATAATATTTAAGCTTTTTCAGTATTTATTTTTTGCACTTTAACGTAGGTGTATACCTTGATAAGAAAAATGTCAATTACGTTTATTTTGATTTAGTAGAATAATTAAATGATAATAATCCTAAAATAAACTGTTTATCAGAATTTTTGTAATAAGTAAGCATATTTAGGATTTATAATATAAAATTTTCCTTCCTAGCATGACATTCTATGACCATTCACGAATAATAATATGTGGTTTAAAAATATTTATTTAGGAAAGATATTTGTTTACATTAAAGTATTAAAGTATACAAAAACATGTTGAAAAAAATATTTCATAAAATAAATCCAAAGTACTACACCTCGAAAACTAATAATTTTGCTTTGTTTAGCTTCTGTCGAACAAAATACAGTCTTCTATGGTTACCTAACAAGCAAACAAATATATATTACCGATGAATTATTATCCCAATCTTATTTATATCATCTTTCATTTAACGACATTTAATCAATTATAACTTAAATATATATTGTTATATGTAACCATAATTTATTTCTTAGGTACATAGAATTCAATCCATTCCACAAAAGGATCTTGTAGACACTAAAACAAGAGTAAAAATATATATTACATTAGCTTTTAAGGTTATTGTTATCCCCATAAAGCAATCAGGCTACATCTGATGATGGGATTTCCAATCTAAAATTTAATATCCATGGGATGCAAGGGAGAGACAAGCAATGTGAAATTATTGAAGGAAATCGTAGGGATGTGTTCAGCGTACTAAAATGAATTAGATTTGTATTAGCAGTGGTAGTGGGGTGTAAGCCAGCGGTAAGGATTTTCCAAGATATCGCTTTGTTCGGGGGAAAATGGCAGTTGTCCCATTGAGTTAGCATTGCTTGAACGCCGTTATGTCACGTACAGTGCGATGAATCGGTTAGTAATAGGATTTATTTGTTGTAAAGATTTTGTTCAAGGACTTTTGTATGTAAGGGGATGAGGATTTTAATTTAGCATATCTGTTTAATGAACTGGTTTCGATTTAGAAGATGATTTCTTGAACTGGAGTTTCTTTTTGATTGTTGATAAGATTAAGTTTAGGGACTGGCGATAGTTGTCTTATAAACTCTTAAACTAGACTTTTGATTGACTCTTAACTTGGCAGAAATGTGTAGTTCATGATAAAGTATAATGATTTTTGAACTTTCTGAATTCAAAATGTTCTATTCTTGGGGGAAAATTTGAATTATCTGAAAAAACTACCACTTCCGCTAAAATTCGATCATTTTTTCCATTTCGTGTGTTATGAGAGTGTGCATTACGTATCGTATTTTGGATTTTGTTTGAATTATAAGTGTATATAACTAACAGGATATATACTTTATAATAAATGGGAACAATAATATAGGCTTATTACAGATATTAGATTAAATCGTACGTATATTTCAATCGATTTGATATTCTTTAGTGCAAAAAGCGGTTATGTATTTACTAGTATTATATAAGAAAATCAATGTTTTATTTGCTGTAATTTTAGTCTTATTATTTAAAAAGTGTTTTTTTATAAATTGTGTATATTAAATACCTCCATTAATTTTTGACGTTGTCTATATGTTGTCATCCCCTCAAGGGGGAATGGGCGGGCTGGAGCGGGGGTCTCCAAAGCAAAGTGCATCAGTGTTAATCCAATGGCGAAAAAAATATTTTCTCTGCCACATTTCTCCGGCTGTATTGAATATTTTTTCAAGCGGATTTTTTTATATGATGCTTGTAGCTGACTTACAGGTCCCGACAATCCCACTTTTTGAAATTGGTTCGAATATTTTTTATAATTTTTAATAAATAATTTTTCACAAAATATTCGAATTAATTTCAAAAAGTGAGATTATAGAGACCTGTAAGTTATCTACATTTATTATTTAAAAAAAAAGTTTGTAAAAATAGTCCATACAGCCGGAAAAATGTGGCAGAGAAAATAGTTTTTTCGCCATTGGATTAACACTGAGGCACTTGAGTTTGGAGACCCGCGGTCCAGCGCGCCCATTCCCCCTTAATGAACAAACCTCTTCAAGTAGACAATAGCACAAAAAATATAATCATTTCCCTCTTCCTATGCGCTTTTTCGAAGGCCAACAATAAAAACTTCCTCAATTCTCCCACACATGATTGCGCCTAATTGAAAACACATTCATTCTGCGGAGAACCATTAATTGGTGTCCGAAACCCCAGCTTCCTACTTAGTCAGGGCTTTAGAAACTAAAAGGGACGAGGAAAATAATGAACATCTTGCAGGGAATTGACAGAGTTCCTTTCTTTTGCTTTTAGTTCCTGGAAACTAGAGAAGAAAAAATGAGAAAGTGGTGGGAGAGAGAAAGACGTTGGAAAACTGTTTTTCTGCTTAACCAAATTAGGTTTTCTGGACTTAATAAGAAGTTTTAATGAGTTCTATAATTTCGTAATTTTCTTTGATACTACTTTTGTTGTCTGACAAAGATAATTTGGTTTGGACGCAACTCACTTTAAGATAATGTGGAAAATAAATTTCAAGTGCAGATTGTTCCTTAACTCAATTTTCTTTAAATAATTGTCTTATTATTTAAATTTAAAACATAATAGGGACATGGTCATTAGTAAAAAATAAAGTATGTTTTTACTTATAGCATGTATCTTAAAGTTATTTCTACGAATAACTGCTTGAAAAAATTCATGCATTTTATATTTTTTAAGCTCAATTTATATAATAACATTCGATATTTGTATTAAAACATTAAATAAATATTTTTATATATTTGAATCAGGGATAAATAAGAAAAATACTTAAACTATTCTTTAATATATGTTTTCTAAACATAATAAAGAAAGAGAATATACTAAAAAAATGTTTATATGCAACACACTTGCGAATCTTCTTCTGAAAAAGTGTAGTCTGTCGCATTAAGGGGGAATGGGCGCACTGGACCGGGGGTCTCCAAACTCAAGTGCCTCAATGTTAATCCAATGGGAAAAAAACTATTTTCTCTGCCACATTTCTCCGGCTGTATTTAATATTTTTGCAAGCTGTTTTTTAAATAATAAATGTAGATAACTTACAGGTCTCTATAATCCCACTTATGGCTTCGAATACTTTTTGTAAAATTATTTATTCAAAATTTTAATAAATTTCGAACTAATTTCAAAAAGTGGGATTGTCGGGACCTGTAAGTCATCTACATTTATCACATAAAAAAATCTGTTTGTAAAAATAGTCAATACAGCCGGAGAAATGTGGCAGAGAAAATATTTTTTCCGCCTTTGGATTAACATTGAGGCACTTGAGTTTGGAGACCCGCGATCCAGCGCGCCCATTCCCCATTAAGTACGATTTTAATTCTATTTCTTAGATATTGCCGTGTGCTTATTTACTGCGCATCCAAAGAAACATTTATTTGTACACACGACTAAGAAAAATTCCTATATCTTTTTCTAACAACCCTCTTGCATTAGTTACAAGAAACGAGTCGAAAATACCCTTCTTAGACCAGTTTCTAAGGTAGGAAAAAAACCGAACCGATAGTACTAAAAATAAAAATACCGATTTTTTTTCTAGCATTTGATACCCTGATAAAACATTCTCCGAGAGACTGTGCTAACCTGTACCCAAAGGCAAACACAACAAGCCCTGTGAAGGAAGACTGTAAGTAAAGAGTTGATAGAGCATAAAGTGAAATGTTATTTGGGTTTCGATTCTGGAATTCGAAAGAATGGTCTTTCTTCGGGTGTTTTTCTTATTTCAAGAACTTTTACCTAATCTAAGATTTTTAACGTCTTTTTAGGCTTGGTTAAGGAGTCTTATTAGTAGGAACACTCCGGGTGTTTAAAAAGTATTTTTTAGTGAGATAGGAAATACCTTTAGGCTTATGTACATTGTCAGGAAAGCACACACTAAATTACTTATAATTTTTTAAAAAATTTCACCCTTTGGAAAATTTAAATACGAATTGTATTTTCTTAACATTTTTCCTTTTTTAGAAAGTCTGAAAATAAACATTATATTCCTGATTACAAGTTGCCGATAAACTAACTAGTTTTAACCACGGTGAGCAAAACCTTACCGAGATCGCGAAGGCGCTTGATCTGTATTTCAAACCAAAGACACTTCATTGAATTAAGTTTAGTTTAGTTGGTATTATCGTCGCACTAGAGCTGCACTATAGCTATTGGCGACGAGCGTCATATTTTAGAACCACAGTCGAGTGACGAGCCGACACCCGAGTAGGCACCCAACGCAACCGTTAAGGGCGACATCGTACGCAGCTTTGGGACTTTGAAGGATATTTAACGTGCACTCCCTCTATACGGGGTATTATTCGTCGGACATTTTTGGCTGCACGGCCGTTTATAGGTCGGCAGTTATTTTGGCGATGCCCGGACCCGAACCTGGGATCTTTCGCATGCTAGACGAGTGCCTAACCGACTGGGCTCCCCTGCCCCCTTTCATTGAATTAAAAAAAACATTTTTTGGACTATTTTGAATGTTGCAGGAATTAATAGAAAACGTTATTAACACAATATTTACTTTTAAATAAGTGGGACACATTACAAAATATGTTTTTAGAGTTCATTTAAACTGTTAGGTTTTTTTTAAATGTAATCTTTTATTAGCTACATAAACTCTTCTGAAGTTACCAATGTAATTTTTCTCCCGTGAATTTATAAGTTATATAATACAATCACCTTGTATACATGCTTGCATAGAATTGAGAATGAACGTTTTAAATATATAAATTTTAATATATCAAAAAGTTTCACCGAAAGTATAAAATCAAATATTGATTCCAAAAGTTAAATATTTCATGAAGTTCCAAAAAGGTATTTACTAGGATAAATAATAAAAATACTTTTATGTATAGGCAGGATGGTCAACAAAAATGTTAGAGTTTTGAACTAGGTACGTCTGAATCTAACAAAATAATATATTTAGCTCTTACTTTATTAACTTTTACTTACTTTTTAAAACTTTAGCTCTAACTTTATAACCAACAAACTTAGTAACTCCTCATGGTAATAAGAAATAAAAAAAATAATGACTTGAGCAAAACTTTAACAAATTTATGCAAACTGTGTATTTTGATGTCTTAAACATATGGGTTACACGTAGTATTAATCTTTAACAAATGAACTTTATATTTATAAACATAAAGGCGAAAAAAAACTAATATAAATGCAAAGAGAAGGCCAACAGAGCACGAATTGTAATATATTACTTTTCCACTTGAATTAATACAACTGCTTAAACACGTTTTATTCAGTAGTTATTGAAATACCCAATTAACTATTTCCTAATTATTTGAAGTGCTTTTAAACGGACAAAATTTTGCTCAAAATGGTTAATTAATTATATAACAAATATTATCATTATTTTCTTTTTTTTAAACAAGCACACAACCACCAAAATAAATACAATACATTCTTTCATTTATAAACACTTCTAAACACTATACAGAAAAAAAACTTTCAATTTATTTACAACTACCTTCCAAGCCTTATTTAAACAAAGTGTGAGAGTTGTGTAAAGAGAACTACCGCATAGTAGTTAACACCAAGATTCATTAGTTAATGCTAATGTAACGCACTTATGCTATTCAAACGGGCTTTTGTTGTAGCTGGTGGTTGCGTGTTGAGCCAGTGTAAATTTAAAATGCTATGCAGTTTCATTGTTAAAAAAAGCAATATATCACGGGAGGATGAGTTGATGCAAATTTGTTTAAGTTTAAATTAAAATACCGTTTTTATTAGTAAAAATAACTATGCTATTTATAATAACATTTATTATTATAAGAACTAAAAGAAACAATATATAATCCGTAAACAAACCTAATTGTTTAAGGGAACACAGTACCACTTTCATTTTTTTTCAAATTTTGACATATTTACTATAAAATTGGTGTTTTATTAGTTCAACCTATATTTAAAAACAATATGACAAAAAAAATTATAAACTATTTTAATTTTTAAGTAATTTAATTTTTTTTAGCTTTGTTAAAAGGCTAAGGCTTTTTTAAATACAAATATTTTAACCCAATTTTTTTCCTCATGTACTTTACTGTTTTACATAAGAATTAGTATCCAAATTTGATTTATCTTCAGTAGTTGTTTCATAAAAACTATTTATCTAGAAAATCCCAATTTTTTTAGCATATTTGGAAAATTTCGACTTTAGTATTTTTTTATAAAAAAAGTATTACTTTTGAAAACAATTTTGATACCAATTCTTAATGACAATATATTTGACAGACTGAATTCAAAATTCCATAGACTTTTATAAATAATTGTTGAAAACCTTGTCATCAAGGAAAAATGAACACCGAGAAAAACACGTTTAACGTTTTCATTTTTATCCTACCTTTCCGCATAAAAAGTGGAAATTTTTTTTAAAAAATATAGCTACACTTTTGAAACTTAGTAGACTTATTAAGAAGATTCCAAACTTTAATTTTCGCAAATAAAAAAAATCGCAATTTTTGCCGTTTTTTTAGGTACTGTGTCCCTTTAAGCTATATTTAAAATCAATGAACTCATTTACGTACGTATTAAATAATAGTTGTCCTTCATCAAAGAATGTAACATTCAAAATTACTTAATAGACTCATTAACGATTGGCAAAAAAATGCTATTCGCAAGTAAGCATTGTGTTTAAGTTTATCTAAATCAACAAAATTTAACACAAATTAAGACGATTGCACTGAATATTTTATGTAGGAAAACTTAAGTTGTACTAAAAAAACGAATTAAAAAATATAAAATTAATGTTTTTTATTCAGTAATGAAAGTGTTAAAGGCATACACAAATGAGTCATCAATGGGCTAAAAAGTATATAATGTTGTTAAAGTAATGTATTAAAACAAAATACACTTCCTATAAACCACTATTTTTCAAATAAAAGCAAAGATCGCATAACCACCAGATTCGAATTATTTAGTATAAATTAAAATACTTTATGTATTAGCTGAAAATGTTTTCATTAATATAGAATATTTTAAATGAAATATTGAGGGATCGAAGTTTTGATAGATATTGTTTCAATTTTTCACTACTTTATTTTTTTTAATACTGTTCGCACTTTTTTATAATTTCGGCACTAAACTCAATAAATATTTAAATAAAAACACCAATACACATATTAACTTCGTAACATATATACTACATACACACAGTACTAGGCAACTTTATACTTAAAACTATTATACTATAAAAATACTTAATATATAACCTTACTATAACTTAATTAAATAGTAATTAATATACTTGCTATAAAAACCTTTTAAATCTTTACGACAACCGAAAACAATACTTCATCAAATCCCTACACAACCTTCAACCCACATTCCCCATAATTATATCTGTCCAGAAACGAACCAGCCCCATCATTGCCTCAATTGGTTCCGCATAATATAAATCCCATGCAATGATATTTCTCTTCTTTGTAATAATATGCTATTGTTTCGGAGCACTCGACAAGCGATTTCCGGACCCCGCGAACAAGTGTAACTCTTCAAAGCGCGCGCCTTGCGAAATCCTTAATAAGCGTCCACCGAAAGCGAGTTTCCTTCGCGTTGGTATTAATCTTCAGATGCTTTCTCGTCGAAATAGTTTGCAGGATGTCCAATAAAGAGAATTCATTTGGAAATTCTACGCTCATCAAAGGGATGTCGAGTTGAAGTTCTTTGTAGATAGTAGGTGCTGTTGGTTTTACATATTTATGCAGGGAGCGGCTCAGTGGCTGAGAGGTTAAACCGCCTGTAAGCCCAAGATCGCGGGTTCGAGCCCCGGCTGAGTCGTCGGATTTTCTGGATGGGAAAATCTTGGGCGCGCATGTCATATGATTATGTGGCATGTAAAAGATCCCTTGAGGGCCCATTTGGCTTGGGTTCTCTCGGCAAAATTAAATCTCGGCGTACTTTAACATCCACAGAGAGCTCAGATTCATTGTAATCTGGGCGTCAAAATTGGTAGCGAGAGTCGCCTATATGGTGCCACAAAGAATGGCTCTCAGTTCTGGGGAATATGCCGAGTCTGCAAAAGGCTTGACCGCCAATATTGCAGCCCCATTAGAGAAAAAAAAATATTTATGCAGGGAAATGGGAGGTTGCGAGTATTTTACTTACCAAATAGTGTTTCGAAATGCAAGTAAATGGGATTGTAAACATTCGTAAGAAAATTTATTTTTAGTCATTGGCACTTAAGTTGGCCCATATCTCACTTTTGATAAAAAAAACAACCTCGACATTAAAAGGAACGTCACTTGGCTTTAGTTTTATGGCGTGTTGTTTTAGAGTTCATTTTTAATATTTTTATACGATCTATAAATAATTCATTAAATAATTATTTTCAATAGTAAAAAATAAATTCAAATTCGAAATTTAGATTAAAGTAATTATTTTAGGAGATTTTTTAATCTAATATTCAAAATGATTAAGAATTATCCGAACAAATTTCCCTTTTTTATTAGTTACAATCAGAAGCAAAATAATTTATTTTTTGTGTACCTCACAAGGATATTAAATAACCACAAATTTTTCCACAATTATTAGATTTTCAATTTTTTATTTCTCGCTCAGTCTACAGGATCTATTTTTTTAAATGGCAGCGCTTATAGCTGATTAAGCCTCCGCACACTAAATTTCAAATTCTCTACCAACTGAATTTCAAAATGTTGATAAAGAAAAAGTGACAAAATATAATTTTTTTTACATAAAACAGTTTAAAGTTGAAATATCGTCGCACTAGAGCTGCACGAGGGCTATGAAATAGTTTATAATACAGGCCCTGGACAAATTATTAGAAGCACTGCAAGATTTCATGTAAAATATTAATTACCGGATGATATTGTACCGTTTTATTATTTTAAATTGATTTGTTTTTTGATTTTATATTACCCAATCAATTACCGAGTTATTTGACATAAATAAAACAGCATTAATTTAGAAAAGCATAAGTTTATTAAGTTTTAAAGAAAAGTGAAATTAATGTTAGTAAAAGTCAATATTTAGTTGAGCCACTTTTAGCAGCTATCAAAGCTTTAATTTTGCGCGGCGTGCTATCAAGGCAAGACTGTACTGTCTCCTGCATTTGAGGATGATTCCACACATAATCTTTTTTAGCAGCTGATACAGGTATGTACTTGTTTACGTTCATGTATCACTTTGACAACACAGTGTTGCCATATGTTAAAAATAAATACAAATATGTAGTCTACAACAATTCTTTTAAATAAAAATCAATAATATTGCAGTTTAAATATACCATTATTGCATAAAAACTCTTACGAAACATAAAATTACTAAAAAAAATACAGTGCGTCTAATAATTTGTCCAGGGACTGTATAACTGATAAAATCTTTCAACACATGAAAACTACCAGGTAGGTATCTATTTACCACTACTGCCCGTCGCTGCATCTTTTAGCTCTAGCCATTGGAATTCCAGCACCGGACTGTCAATTGCAGCCAGCGCAGTAACAGTCAGATCCCAGTGAACAGTAATTATATTCATGCATTTTGAAGAATTCAATTGCGTTCTTCACTGGACGCTTAAGTGCTTTTCTTTGAGCAATTTGTTGCGTTCATTTTGAATCAGAGGGTGATTAATTGGAGGAAGCCCGGAGCTTTTGAAAGGTTCTTTTGGAAATGGTTGTGCAGAGGATTTAATAAACGAGTTTGTGGGAAAGTAATTGGAAGAAAAGATCTGTAAAATTAGAAAAAATACAGAGATAAAGTTTTTGTAATGAAAAAAAAAACTAGCAAAAATTCGATGTTAAATTAAAAATGCAGGTTTACAAAAGAATGTTCCATTCAAGGATCCACCCTCTGTTTGCTAACACTCACCGAATCACAAACGTTTCTCGCTTTCCGAAAAGCAAACATAAAACAAATATATTAACCGAATATTAAATACAGTTTCGCTTTATAATAATTTAGACTAATAAATAGACGTACTAACGGTGATTTGCAAAAGTCAAATTTCTAATAATAAATTGCTTATTTGATGAAACTTTGTCGCATCAAAACCTCGAAATATTATAATGATTTTTTCTAGTAACAACCAAAAGTTACAATTTTACAAAATGTATATAGCATCATGAACCTATTAAATTTAAATTAATAGTGTGCGTTTCAGTTATGCATGCTGAAATTTAAAATGTGCGAATTATTAAAGTAATGATAATTGATGATGTTCAAGTTAAAATCATTTTTAAAGAAAAGGGTTATAAAAAAATATTTAAAATCGAGATTATTCAACATTATCCATTTTTAACTTCAATCATGAAGGTTTTTTATGTACTACAAAGTTTAACACACAATATAGTTAAATTATCTGTTTTAAAAATCATTATAGCGTTTTCCGTTAATCTTTGATGTAAACACTAAAAAAAAAATTGCAATACTTTTCACTCAAAACTACCTTAAGCGATTATAGCTAACCCCTTAATTTACTTTTCGCCATTTTTTTTTATATTTTGAGAAATTTAATTTGCGTAGTAAATTAACTTCACTTAAAAGCTTATATTTTCTAAGAACTTTTAAAGCTTTACTATCTTTTATACATAAATTGATTTTAGAACAAGTTGAAACGAAATTGAAACGAATTGAATGTAATAGGTTCATGAGATGCTATATACATTTTGTAAAATTGTAACTTTTGGTTGTTACTAGCTCCATTAGAAAAAATCTTTATGATATTTCGAGGTTTTGATGCGACAAAGTTGCATCAAATAAGCAATTTATTATTAGAAATCTGACTTTTGCAAACAGTATACTGTTACGAAATTATGATTATAAAATACATACAAGTTTATAAATTTGTATGTGTTTATATAATATATTATCTTTTTGTGGTTATATGAAGCCATTTATATGTAATAAATCTACTTTTGGTAGATAAAGTTAAAAACTATTAAAAATATTTTTATAGTAGTTTAGGTTTGTTAACGTATTGAAAAATGTTTCTTGATTATATACTTTGAAATAATTTCTACATATCTTTTTTTAAATCTGGTAAAATGTTTACAAATATTACATGTGTGTTACATATTTGCTTAAGTTTAGGTTTAATTATCGTCGCACTAGAGCTACACGAGGGCTATTGGCGACGGGCGTCGTATTTTAGAACCACAGTCAAGTGACGTGCCGACACCTGAATAGGCACCCAACGCAAACATTAAGGGCGACATCGTACGCAGCGTCGGGACTTTGGAGGGTATTTAACGTGCACTACCTCTATACGGGGTATTATTCGTCTTACATTTTTGGCTGCACGGGCCGTTTATAGGTCGGCAGTTATTTTGGCGATGCCCGGACCCGAACCTGGGACTTTTCGCATGCTAGGCGAATGCCTAACCGACTGGGCTCCCCAGCCCACCCTATTTGCTTAGGTATTTCATTTATTTGCAATTATTTTAAAATTTAATACACAAAATTAAGTTCACTATCATATTTAAACATATATTACAAATAAAACTTTCACTCTGTCCGATACGAATTTACTTTACTATCACATTTCTTTGCGATATCCTTACCCAATAACCATAAGTCACAATTCGCTTCAAATATATTCTACAAATATTTTTAACGTTCATAACTTCACTCAACAACCTGCAATCAGTAACGACCCACAACAACAACAAATACATCAAAGCTTATTCCACAGTAATGCTCTAGATAAAGAGGGACAAAAAAGAATTTCAATTGCGATACTATTCCTTTTGGTTTTGCAGATGTTTTTTTTCTCCTCCGCACATGAAAGAGTGACAGAAAAGGAAGCAAAAGGTCGCTTTGACTGCAAAAGACCACAGTGCCTCTATTTTATTCTACTTTACTTCATTGGTTGCTTTATGTTTTATTCTTTTCTTTATGTTTTATAAGCGCACACTGCTTTCATTTCATCAAAATCGAAAAGAGAGTGTTGATTTGATTGTAGACTTTTATTTTCCTCTGGAAAAGGAATGTTTTTAAAGCACAGAGGTAAAGTCACGTCTGAGCGAAAACCCGGCGACCACGAAAATTCAATTATTAAACGTCCCTAGACTATTTTCTTCTTTTTGTCATCTTTATTTTTGTTGACGGAAAAAACCGCGACGAGGGACAAAAAAAGTGGGGATTTTTTTGTTTATTTTCATTTTGTTAAACTATAGAAGTCGATTTGGAGAATAAGAATAAAAATAACCAAGGTATGGTACCAATTCATATTTTAGACAGACAATTTTAGAAGTTAAAATTAAATTTTAAGTGAGCATTTTTTAATTTCCCACATTAACATAATAGACACGAATTTTGTAAAAGTGTCATACTTACAGTTAAGCAAAATTCTGGTATATTTCCTTACCTAAAACGTCATAAAAAACTTTAAGCAATTTTTTTTGTTACAAATTTCGAATTTATTTTGTAATAACATTTTCAAATAACATTAAAATTACGTATATATCCAGCAAATTTCCTAAATAAATATGGAAGTTAATTTTTTATTTAAATTAAAACTAACCACATTAATAAACTTATTTATATTTTTGAATTAAAAGGTAAATTATTTTTAAATGAGAACAATTTTATTATATTTTGTATATTAAAAAAAATTGGCTTTATTATCCTCCGAGTATTTTGAATAAACACAATCACTAACTGGATTCGTATTGTTTATCTACACAACATTTCCCATTCAATATCTTGTGAAGGTACATACGACTATTACCTATTCAGGAACAGTTAAACTTGCTCCAAGTCTTTGATCAAATTTATCACTAAGTGCAATTAGATGCATCCTCAATGCTTTAACCCATTAGTGAAATACAATTATAAGAGCGAAAGCACACCATTTGAGTCGTACCATTTGGGTCGTCGAAACTCCTCTGAACATGCTGCTTATAATTTAGAATAGACAAATAGAACAGACAAAGAATAGACAAATACATGTACTGTTAAAGGTTTGCTAATATTTTCTTGAATCGATAGACTAATTAATCGATATATCGAATCGATATCGATATATATCTATATTATCGATTAGTCTATAGATATCGATATATTGAATCGATATCGATATATCTATAATCGATTATTATCGATTCAGATAATAATGATATCGATATATTGTAAACGAATTGCATAAATCAAAATAATCATAAAAATTGAACCCGAATGTCTATAATTTCTTTTTAGAAACGAATAGTCTATCGACTTTCAAGAAAATTAAAAATGGTTCTAGATTTTTTTTAAAACGAAATCTGTGTCATTAAATAGCTCCAAATTAAATCATTATATCACAAATTTATCCCTAATCTAAACTAAAATTGCCCTGACTTTCATTTTATTTTTTCCCGACTCGAAAAAAAATTAATTTTTAAGTTAAAACTTAGGTAAAATTAGGGTTATGTTTGACATTACATGTCACTAGAGTTAAAGGACGCGGTACCAAAAACAAAAACTTAGGAAATTTTTTTACGTAACTTAAATCAATAGTCGTAATCTATTTCAAAATTTTAATTTCTTTTCAGCTACCACAATTAAATACTTAATATTTTATCCATCCTAAAATTTATTTGCCTTTAATTTTAGTTTATTAAAAATAGGCAAAGCTTTTTGAACTTTCATTATTTTAAAAAACTTCCACGACTTTCTTGATCTACCAAAAAAATAGTTACATATTGACATTTAGGTTTCATTTAACACTGATAATAAGAGACATAAAATAATTTACAAGCCTATATCTGATATTGTATGATCCGAATTAGCACAACATTGAATTTTAATATCTACCTAAAGTTAAAAGGTATAAACATCATATTTAGTATTAAACTTAATAAATTTTGTCTTCATTCGAAAGCAATACACACGCTTACAGTTAATAGTAAAAATTATTCTTTAAATTTTTTGAAAAAGGTCAGCTCTGTAAGAGTCTCATCAACTTCCACGTAAATGTGTTTCGCAAAGTTTTAGCAATTTACAATTTAATAGAAAAATATATCATAATAAAATCCTTAAAAACTAAAATATGCATCAACACTTATAGTTTTAGTAAATAAAATTATATGCATTCCGAAAAATATAGTTTTTAACACATTTTTATATGAAATGCTGATTAATACATTACTTTTTATAATTTTAAAAACGACCTATTTATACCAACTAGTACCCATCTATCTCAATTAAATTTAATAAATAAACTTAAAAAAATATGGAATCAATTCAAAAGTTAAAAACTTTGGTATGTCGTCAGCATTTATCTTTAAGATGAACAAATCTTTACTTTTCGTCGATAAATCGTTAGTTGGATCTAAATTTCATTAAATGCAATCACTCTAAAAATAAATTACTTTAAGCTGCATTTCGTTCTCTTTTAAATTCAAAGTCTAGATATTCGTCAGTGGTTATTTAATTGAATTGCTGAAGAAACTGCCGTTAGCATGAAATGGCATTTCAGGATATTGATAAATACATCGAATGAAAAAGAACTATTTCTTCTCGTCCAGGCTTTTAAATTAAATGGGTAGGAGTGAAATTAAAATGAGGTAAACATTTAAATCGAATTGCAATTCGTCAAGTAAGCAAATCCAAATCAAGTGCTTGAGATTTAGATTTCGGTGCAGGTTTATTCGGAACACTTAAACGTGACATTTGGACTCCACTCTGACAAAAAGTTTTCAATTAACGAATTGAAAAATATATTACGACATTTAAATGTCGTGATAGAAAAGGGTATTTGAACATGTGAATGGAATGAAAAAACTCGATATTTATAAAAAAAATAGCGAGGATTTAGTTTCTGTATTCATTTTACATGTTTTTTTCAAGTTTATTTAAACAAAAGTTTTTATTGCTTTCAATTACCTGATATGAAATATAAATAATGAAAGTATTGTGAGGGGGTTCGAAAATCTGAAATAGAGATATTGTGTGTTCTACACGTTTTGGAGGGTGCTGATTCTGAAAAAGGTTTTTTTAAAACATTGTTCCGTCAGCCTGAAACCACCACAAAAAAGCTGCTGACTTCAAATTTGGTACATGAGTTCCCAATACATGTCACACATAAGGTTTTTGAGAAATCCACGTTTGCACAAATGTTAAGACCTTTTTAGGTTTTAAAGTTATTGTAATAAACCTTATAGGACATATAACTGCTTGTAAACTTGTATTGATTTATCGACTGGTAATTAAAAGTCGTGTAGTGTTACATACCTGGTTTTGTTGTTGTTGATTAAATTAGATTATCAATTGCCAAACTTTTTAAACAAATCTTTAAATGCCATTTCGTTGTGTGTGCGAATCGAATACAAAATAATCCTTATAAAAAACTTTAAGAAAAAAAACATTTCATACTAATTGAATACTTTAAATTTTAAAAACACTACAAATGAAGATTTTGACTAACAGCTGTTAAAACAACTTTTAAAAAGAAAAAAAATCCTCCCCAATCATTAACACGAATCAGATTTAATCTTTCAGTAATCCTGTAATCAATAATACTCACTTACCACGGGCAACTCACATGAAACCAGACGTCAAATTAGTGCACAACGTTTCCGTTAAATTCTTTGAGATTCAAAAATAAAGTTTTTATAAGAAGAAATGTGAATTGAATCCTATTAGCGTAATTAAGATGATCGAAGTATATGTTTCTATAAGAGGCTTAAGGCATTGACTAATGAGCGTGCATTCTACATTCAATATAATTTAATAATACCGTATGGGGATAATACTACCGGATTTATTTTATAAGTATGCAATTGTTTTAATTATTGACACCAATATTGCTTTGTGGAGTATTTAACGAGGTATTTGTTTTGTATGAATGTTAATTGCTGGAAGTGTAAATGCTTTAAAATGTTAATGGGTAAGAAAGGTTAAATATAAAATTACTTTATTTTGCTGTTCTTGCTTAATAATTAAATGTAATAAAAAACATTTAAAAAGACATGTATACAGATTCTTTATTTAATTTTGTTTGTAGCGTTGGGCTAACTCCGTCTGACTGAATATTTTTTTTTTCGTAATGCGAGTTAGAAGTTAAAAAGCTTTTAAAATTTGAACAAAAAAATTAAATTAGCTTTATTTAATAGAATTTTTTTTATTAAAATCATTACATCATTCGAATTAAGAAAATTCATAGGAAAAACTTTTTATTCCTAATTAAAGAATGACAATAAAAACCATTTAACATATTTTTTTATTAAGTATTTCAATAAAGTTATTTAAAAAAATATGTTCTTAGTAAAATCAATTAAGCTTAAAAAACTTAAATATTTTCAATTAACATTTATTAAATTGTATTGATAATATTTCTCAACATTACGAACCAAAATGACAACTTTAAAAATAATTTCTTTTGACACAAATAAATTTTATTTTCTTTAAATAACCACACACTAATTCCAGCGAAATGTTCTAAAAAACAATTCTAGAAAATTTATTCCGATGGACAAGTAAGTTACGACTCTCAGCATCCAGTAATTATATTTACCCGCTACATTTAAACAAACCTGCAATTCTCTTTCGATATACAAACAAATATTTATTTTCCTTTCCTTTATTGTCTTAAGACTAATTGCGTCGGGACCTGTCTTTTCGAGTGGGTTCCGAGTTCGAGTCCTGTGCCACTCAAAAGGAACAGGCCTCGCATGCTAAGTGTAGGCTGCACAGGTTTGGCAGCGGTTCTTTCTATCTAACAGTTATGCTGTGTTAAGGGGATACGGTACCCAAAAATTGATAAAATATCGATTTTTCAGTTTTCACTTCTTATTATTCACAATATCTTTCTGAACATTTACTGAAAGCTTCAGAAAAAAAAAGCTATTAATTATTTTCTGAAGTTATTCCTATAAGTTTGAATACGCATTTCGTCTGCTATCAACCTGTTTTCTCTGTTTCGCGTTTTTCAATTTTTGTGTTTAATAAATCCCTAAGGCTTTTTTGCTAATTAAGTTAGAAATTTTAAATTTTTAACCTGTGTTCTTATATAAATGGTGCACAAAATTGTGCATGGAATAAGGTCTATGTATAGTTTTTTTTTAAACATTGTTGAATTCAATAATTTGTTTTTTTTTTGTGATTTTCAGTATAAATGCATGTTACTTTTTTAACTGTAGCTCACATTTTAAAATCCATTCACAGTTCTTGAACAAATAGTTTTTATAAACAAACTATAAAAGTTTGGTGGAGTTATTCTCAAAATTGAAAGAGGAGTAGCGTTTTAAAAAAGTTCAAAAATTTGACTTTTTTTTAAATAAAAAAACTACTTGTAAATATTTGTTTTTATTGCTAGAAAATGTTTATTTAGAGTGAACATTATATAAAACCACTAAAATTTATAAGTTTGTTATTTATAAAAATAATGTTTTGGGTACCGTATCCTCTTAGCGGAGATCGCAATTCTATTATTTTCCTGATTTTGTATTGAACGTAATGTATTGCTTATTTCATAATTTCAACCAAATATCGTAGTGCCTCAACCCACACCATATTTACACATTTATACTTAGCAGATTGCAATATGGTCATTTACACTTTCGTTCTAATTAATAATAAGTTAAAAATAATTGAATCATATAGTTGATTAATTATAAGAATCATTGAGTCAGTATGATTTTTTCATACAGCATTTTAGCTGCATATGAAACAATTCATATATTAAATGGATTTCATTGCTGGAAAATTTTATAGAAAATAATAGGACACTGGAGTCAAAATTGTTTCACAAACTCTTTCTTTAATTGTAAATTTTATCGATGTTTAAAGATGTCGGAAAAATATGTTTTTGATTAATAATTCATAACAAAAGCTAAGAATTGTTTCAACGGCATGTCTAGCAAAATTTGAAATATTCATACTAACTCTTTCAATAAAATATCTAAAGTTTCACGTTCAGCATATGATTTTCAATAATTTTACACGTTTATAAAAATAAATCAAAGTATTTAACCATCTTTCTATAAAAATAATCAGTGTAAATTTTTATTCCCTTGAAATTTCTTAACAATGAAAATAAGCCTTTTATATATTTTTTAAAAAAAATTTGCAAAAAATTTTTTTAAATTTTAACCAACTATTTTATAACCGTTGTCTACTTGCATGTGTTTCAACAAGGATTCTGTTGACGAAATTCTCCGATTTTTCGTTTGCATTAACTTGAAAGTAACACGCATAATATTACTTTCTAACTGTTATAAACTAAATATTAGGGCTTTATTTTACAACAAAAACAATATATAATCATAAAAATTATCTGAAATGAAAATGGGGTTGTTGCACGGAGGATCTGGCAATAGCTCTGCGGTTGTTTCATGTCTTCGATACTTTGTTATCTCATTCTCTCGAATAACTTAACTGTTGTTTTCGTATTCGGAGTAAGTTTTTAAAGAGAATATTTTAGTTGTTAATTTTTTAAAATTCCAACTTATTTCAATGCAAGTTTTCCTTGATAAATGATTAAAACAACCTACAGCACAGCAAGAAGTTATTTTTTAAAATTACAACTAAAATAACTTATTCTTAGAAAGCTCAATTTCGAATATCAAAAGTAATTTGAGAGACATGAAAACAAAACCGCAGAGCTATCGCCAGATCCTCCGTGAAACAACCCCATTAAAGTTTTATCGATTTCAACTAAGTAACGAATATAAACTACCAAAGATTTATATTCTTTCACATTTCATAGAGCCACTATTTGGAATGAGGTGAGCATACCGAACGGACTAAAAAGAAGTCTGAGCACGAAAGAGCGTCGGAAAACTATTATACGCTTAACACTTTCTGGAATTAATTGAGTAGAGCCTGCCCGAAGTGTTGGAGTTTGTTTACTACAAATAAGGGACTTGTTTGGGAAGTGTTTACATTTAAATTGTAATAGAATTTGTTAAGTTGGAGATAAAGGAAAGGGTTATATGCTTGGGAAAGACGTTGGAACTATAGAATTGTCTCAAAAGTAAATATTTATTTTTTTAAAAAATAATGGTTTTACTAAGGTGACAGTTTGGTGACTCTTGAAACTAAATATCCTTTTAGAAGGTTCGGTATTTATAAAAAAGTAGTATTTAATGCACTTAAGGGGACGCGGTACCCAAAAATTGGTCAAAATATCGATTTTTCAGTTTTACTTCTTATTATTCACAATATTGTTCTGTTCATTACTGAAAGTTTCATAATGATATCTTTATAGACAAAAAGTTGTTATATATTTCCTGGAGTCATTCCTATAAGTTTGAATACGTATTTCATCTGCTTACAACCATTTTCTCTGTTTCGCGTTTTCCAATTCTTGTGTTTAATAATCCCTAAGGCTTTTTTGCTAATTAAGTTAGAATTTTGAAATTTTAACCTGTGTTCTTATATATATGGTGCACAAAATTGTGCATGGAATAAGGTCTACTACGTAAAGTTGTTTTGTAAAAAAATGTTGAATTCAATAATTTGTATTTTTTGTGATTTCAGTATAAATGCATGTTACTTTTTACTGTAGATCACATTTTAAAATCCATGCACAGTTCTTAAACAAATAGTTCTAAAACAAGCTATAAAAGTTTGGTGGAGTTATTCTCAAATTGAAAGAGTAGCGTTTAAAAAAGTTCAAAATTTGACTTTTTTTAAATAAATGAAAACTACTTGTAAATATTTGTTTTTATTGCTGGAAAGTGTTTATTTTGAGTGAACATAAATAAAACCAACATAATTTACAAATTAATGTTATTATTTCTAGAAATATGTGTTGGGTACCGTGTCCCTTAAACGTATAAAATGTTAATTACTTGTATAATCCACACTCTAATCCGACCCCGTTAATCCGCCATCACCTCTTATACATCTACGGCTTTGGTTGATATTTGTTTATTATCAGCCTATTAATTTAATTCGCTGATTTTTAGTTTTTAGTTTTAGTTTGAATTATCGTCGCACTAGAGCTACACGAGGGCTATTGGCGACGGGCGTCGTATTTTAGAACCACAGTCAAGTGACGAGCCGACACCTGAGTTGGCACCTAACGCAACCGCGCTGATTTTTAAGACAGACTTCCCAAAGTTCTGTTACAGTATGTATGAGTAGTATAACCTTAAAATCTCAAACTTCTAAAAAAAGTCTGATATTCTCACAGAGGTTAGGGAGCAATCCGTTTCCAAATTCTTTGAGGGGATACGGTACTCAAAACATTATTTCTAGAAATAATAACGATCTTGTAAATTATAATGGTTTTATATAATGTTCACTCTAAATAAACATTTTCTAGCAATAAAAACAAATATTTAAAAGTGGTTTTTCATTTATTTTAAAAAAAGTCAAAAATTTGAACTTTCTTAAAACGCTACTCCTCGTTCAATTTTGAGAACAACTCCACTAAACTTTTATAGTCTAGTATATCTTTTATAGTAACTGTTTTTAGTACTATGTGTTCAAAAACTGTGCATGGAGTTTAACATGTGAGTGACAGTTAAAAAGTAACAGGCATTTATACTGAAAATCACAAAAAAATTACAAATTAATGAATTAAACATTTTTTTAAAAAATAACATAGACCTTATTCCATGCACAATTTTGTGCACCATATACATAAGAACACAGGTTAGAAATTTCAAAACTGTAACTTAATTAGCAAAAAAGCCTTAGAGATTTCAAACACAAAATTGAAAAACGCGAAACAGAAAAAAGGTTGAATGCATACGAAATACGTATTCAAACTTATAGGAATGACCCAGAAAATATTTAATAACTTTTTTCTACAGAAGATATCATTATGAAATTTTCAGTAAATATTCAGAAAAATATTGTGAACAATAAGAAGTAAAAACTAAAAAATCGGTATTTTGACCAATTTTTGGGTACCGTATCCCCTTAAACACTTACAGATCAATCTTTATTTTGCATTGTGTTATTCCCGCATTAAATGATTTTCTATTTATATGTGTACTTATTATTCTTAATTCGTACGTTTTACGATCTCATTAAGCATTGATAAAACAAAACTACACATTCAAAAACCCTTTCAATCTCCAATTCTCTAAATTTGCTATACCTAGCCCATCGATTCCAACCACCATACCCACCAAACACTCCAAATACTCCTCCTCCTAGAACTCTTCCAAACACATCTAAGCTATAACCCTTCATTGCTTTCCACCCCAAAATCCTCCTCTAAGAGCTGAGTAGGCAACTAACATCTCTGCCACGTATGAAAGGTTCCTGCTACGTCTGCTGAAATTGCTGGGCGCAGCCACTATCCGCGGGTCCTTAAGAAACAAGTTCATTCTCTCGCTACTTATAAACTCCTATTCGTTAGGTTGGTTTGATAACATTCAAACTAATAGACGTTAAAGGTTAGTAAAACATATATAATGACAATATAAATATACACTTTTAAAACAAAAGAGTGAAATCCAGTCCTATAGGGGAAGTGCATTTTCGGCACCGGAAAGGAGTGGAAATTAACTCAGACCAAGTTAAAACCGCTCGTTTGTTTTAAGAGTGTAGTCTTTAAAATAATGATAAACTTTCTGGGTAATTTGTAGAAGAAATCCAAGAGAGAAATAAACTTATTCATATTCACAGGGTTTCATTAATACCAATCGACAAACAGACAGAGGTCAAAATCTACTGCGGTTATTTCTTTTTACTTTGAAAACTATTATATGAAGACTATATAGTAAATTATTTGTATATAATTGAATTAAATTCAAACTATAGCTTTGCTGCTCGTTTATTGTGCCTTCTCTTTCATACAAACTTGTCAATCGGTTTTTATCCAAATACACTAAAATACAAATTTTAATGAATTCATTATTATGAAGACAGCCAATTTCTCGTAATGAATGATATGAGGTTTTCTATTTAATCGGTAATATGTTTTCTAATAAAATCTAATACTTTAATTTATCACCCTCATCAGCTTTAAGATTTCAAAATCGCGTCTTTAAAAACTTAAATCTTACTATATTCTTAAATAAACAAGTATACAAAATAAGTTGACGACATTCTTTGTGTAAAAGACAAAAGTTTCTGAAGCCTTAGTTATTTCTTACCTATTAAATTACGAATCCATTGTACTAAAAGTTATTGAAATACCGATTGTTATATTAAAAACCTTATTTCCAAGCCCATTATACCAAAACCTTATTATTGAAACTAGTTACCATAAAAACGGTATTTTAAAAGAAGTTATACTAACCACCTCAACTTTAAATCCACTGTGCGCTAAAATCTAGTCTAGGGTTAGTTACAGCTTTATCAACCCAATCTAAAGTATTTGAAAGTCTATTGTCACTATGCAAATGAGCGACGTGCAGAGTAGGCGGTCTAATAGTGTCGTTCCGAGAAAATGTCCTCCGCTGAACGAAGACACTGGAAATTGGAAGTCAAGCTTGTTAACAAGATTAACATTTTAAATCAGAGCCCAAAACATGGAGCCAAGGAGCCGCGACTGCAGGTTATTTGCACTCCAAGAAGAAAACGAGTCTCGAAAGAACTAATGAAATAATCGTTTTAGGCAAGCTTACGAGGACATTTATTGGAATGGCTGGTTAAAGGACGGAGCATTTTTTTTTCTTGGAAAGATGCATTGTTTATTGAATAAGATATCGATTAGTTTCAGTCTGATCATGGTAATTTCTGATTAACCCTAATGAGTTGAATAATAAGGCCCGGTTTAATTCTGCCAAATTAGGAGAAGGATTTTGGGGAAGCTCAGGGATGAACTTTGTTAAAAATAACTAATGAAGGCTTAGTTTTATAAAGACTCTGAAGAACATTATTTTTGTGGAAAGGGCAAAAGTATATTTGCATTAACTTGGTAAATAATTTTATCTGCTTACTTAATATTTTGTAAATGTTTACTTTTTCGTTAGGTAGGGCTATACATTAGAACTAATTTGATTAAACTTAATTATGAAGAGAAATAAATTATATTCTAACAAATATTGGAACAATATTGAAATGCACGTGGAAAAAAGACGCTTCTTCGATTGAGTTAATATAGCATTAATGTAGCTATTCTGCATACAGTGGATTAAACCATGCAATAAGTTTTCATTTGCATACCAAATTATAAAAATTGTTTATTTTTCTGTTTATTTGTAATACAGGGTGGTTATAAAGTATCGCTCGCTATTCGGAGTGGTATGTAGCTTGAATGAATAATCAGAATGCAACAACCATTGAGACACTTACTAAGCAAGAAGGGGGAAAAAGAATGGAATCATAAAGAAACTCGTCTCTTGACCAGGGTACTAAATTACGAGGCGTAGCCAACACAGCCAATTACGCCTCGTAATTTAGAACCCTGGTCAAGAGACGAGTTTCTTTTTTATGATTCCATTCTTTTTCTCCCTTCTTGATTAGTAAGTGTCTCGATGCTTGTTGCATTCGGATTATTCATTCAAGCTACAGACCTCTCCGAATAGCGAGCGTTATTTTATAACCACCCGGTATATAAAAGAGTAAATAACGATAGAAATATCTTAACTGAAAATTTCGTTTTGCTTAAAATTTATGAAGTGTCAATAATTTATTATAAAATAATAGTCCACCAGTGTATTGAGCAAATTCAGAGGCAAATATTTTAATAAGAGATAGGATTTAGAATTAAATCACACTCAATATCGCACCGCACGTGTAAAACCTAAGCTTCTGCCACTTTATTCAAGAGAGAAGCACTCCTTTCTGCACGCAGTGCGATGTTTAAGTACGACTCGTGAAGAGGGTGCCAAAGTTGTGATGTTAGTGAACAGTAGAAGCTTAGTGAGGCGACGAAAAGTGTTTACAACACAGTTGTTCTCAAGTGCAACCAACAAAGATCTTAGAGAATGCGTGGTAGAGAGAGTATCAATGGATGAAATATGAAGAGGGACCCGATATATGATTAAATGGTATTGCATTGAGTGAATTGGAAAATAGCGCACTTATTTGGCTGCCAAGTAAACTAGAATCAGTTATACTAATGATCAATTATTACCAATATTATCAATAATCATACCAATTACACATTTATGGAATAAAATATAGAAATTTAATTATGACACACAGCCGTCATGTTAGCAATTGCAATATAAACCCAAAAGGAATCAACTAACAGGCATACATACATAACCAAAATATATTGCACCCAAAACCATATACAGGGTGGTTATAAAATAACGTTCGCTATTAGGAGTGGTCTGTAGCTTGAATGAATAATCCGAATGCAACAACATCGAGACACTTACTAATCAAGAAGGGGAGAAAGAATGGAATCATAATGGAATCAAAAGAAACTCGTCTCTTGACCAGGGTTCTAAATTACGAGGCGTAGCCAATTATGACCAACACAGCCAATTACGCCTCGTAATTTAGAACCCTGGTTAAGAGACGGGAGTTTCTTTTTTATGATTCCATTCTTTTCCCCCTTTCTTGATTAGTAAGTGTCTCGATGTTTGTTGCATTCGGATTATTCATTCAAGCTACAGACCTCTCCGAATAGCGAGCGTTATTTTATAACCACCCGGTATATTTAAAACTAACACCCAAATTTTATGACTTAAAATATATCACCAACACGAGTCAAATCAAAACTAACTTCGATACCAATAATTACCATCAAGACCTAGACACCAAATCAAAAATAGAAAATCGCTAATAATTTTCACAGCAATATGAACTCGTCACGATATCATCCATTATATAGAGCTGAATAACTTTTTCATAATTGCTTCCCTCCCAATCAAAAGGGATCCATATCTATATTTGCTAAGGGTCCCGGACCATATGAAAAGAAAAACTTCCATTGTCCTTCCCTGCACTAGTTCACAGTACGTAATGATATCCGTTCATTGTTCGTAGTAGGTCATTAAAATTACACGCGTACTTTATGTTAAGCACGTATTTCGGATTTTTTGGGGGTGTTTGAATGGGCAGACGAAATGAAGAGGTTAGTGCAAGAACGTGCTAAGTGACAAAAAGGTGAAAACGAGAAAATGAGCTTTAAAGTTTTTCGTTTGCACTCGGATCTGTTGAAAACGATACTTGAAAAGCGCTAAAAATATACTAAATTTAAAGTTTATGAAAAAGGGGAAACTTTTAATAGTTAAAGAAGTTAGTAATATGTTCATTGACACACAAATCTAAATTTTTTCAAAAATGTCACTTAGCACGTTCTTCCACTAAGCTCTTCAAATGTCAGCTTAGTGGGAGAGGATGAGAGTATTTCAATGTGAATAGGAGATTTCTAATTTAAAACTTTTAAATATTTTATCAGTGATATCATGATGCTTTTGTTCGAGACATACAGTCCCTGGACAAATTATTAGACGCACTGCAAGATTTCATGTATCAATCAATGATGAACAAAATACCTTTAGAAGGACATTTGTGTTCCTAAACTTAAGCTATTGAATAGATAATACTATCTGCTATACTTAATACATATGATATATCGACATCGTTTTTAATGATATGGCATTCTTTGGTATGTTTTCATCATTACTAAAAAAATACAGTGCGTCTAATAATTTGTCCAGGGACTGCAGTACGCAAAATCATCAAAACCTCATTTTTTCCTGTTTTTAGCTTACTTTGAAAAGTAACTTTGTAAACCTTGATGCAGAGATACATATATTTTTTCCTTATTTAGAAATAAAGTTATGATGCACTTTCTGTTTGGTAATCTCTAAAATTTTTAATGAAATACAAAAGCTTATCTTCAAATAAATATTAATTGAGATGATCATAATATAATTTATAGATATAGCTTATTTTTGCTTTCACGAAACGTCAATAATATTAGATGCAGAAATTTTACGATCTCAATATACGAAAGATAAGTTTATTTTTACTGTTTTTTTATTGTGTATTTTAACATAAATGCTAAATAATAATCTAATCTTAAAATGATCAATTTTTTTAATAATTTTGTATGTACGATAGAAGAGCAAAATATCTTTATTTCAAGTTACCTGTGCAATGAATTAAAAAGCACATTTGAAATACGTTTGATTAAACCAAACTACCAAAAAGGGTAGTTAATTAATTAAACATTTTATCTCGTACTATGTTTTGAAAACAGCTAACAATTGTGCCAAATAAACTATTAATCGCAATTATGGTGAAATTTAAAATAAAATTACATTCTTTTTTTTAAACAAAAAAATAATTACCATATGATAAAAATCTGTATTGCTTTAAAAGCTGACAAAATATAATAACAAATTAAATTTCTTTACTTAGCTTTATTACCCCATTAAAATATCTATAAAAAATTCATTTATTCATGATTAGATAAATAACGAATATTTTTTACTTAATATATTTAGCTAATTATTGCTTAATATGAATTGAATCAGTGATTTTGTTAATATTAAATACATATTTTGGCCTAATCAATAAGTCATTGAATCAAAACAAATTTCGCTTGTTAAAGTAATACGAATTAGGAGCCAGAAAATGAAGACATTTAATCCATAATTGTTATTAAAATGTGTAGTGAATTTAATAAGCTCATACATCATTCAAAAATTCGGGTTTTAAATTAGTTTGTGGTATTTCGACTTATTAAATAGCCAATTAGGTTTCATTATAGATACTTTTTTATATTTTATAATTATTGTAATAATAATTTTTATGAATTAACCAAGCAATTTATTACTTGTTTCCAACAAGAATTATTGATATTATTTACTTCTAATTGTTTTACTCATGTTTATGTCTCACGTATTTATATCTTCTCGAAAATTTATTTTAAATTTCATTTTTGTGAAATCATACTTTCAATTATTGTCTTTAAATTTATGTAATAGTGATACAATTAAAAAATATGTAATTATCACATATGTTATAATTATGTCATAAAAACTGCTTCTTTCTTGTTAAAAATTAACTAAAAATATTTAAAAACATTTTTACCGATACATTTAAAAAAAATTTCAGAAAGAAAAATAGATGTTATAGGGGTGAGAACTTATAATTCAGTTACAGAAACTGTCCGGATAATTTTGATTCGGCCCTTTAAGGTCCATATTACTTTGTGATACGATTGAAATGTGTAATATATACAATTGTCACGGCTTGCTTCCACAGTCCCTGCCAACCAGTCATTAACAAGGATTTTAAGACGACTGATTAGTTTGTTACAAGATTAAGTCCCCAGAGAACCAATCCTGCTATCTTCACAAAAACTCTCCATATTCGCGTGGTCGGGGACCGTAGAACCAAGCCTTATAGTGTAATTTGTTTTTTTTCCTGCACAATTTCACTGTTAAAAACGGCTTTTGAGTTAAAATTACGAATTGTTCATATTAAATTAACGGTTTTTCTCTGTAAATATTAGGGTACTTTCCTGGAACATCAGATAAACGTATTTCTGTAAAAACCTTTTCTGTAAAACACACTTTCTGTAATACAACATTTTTTCTGTAACAGTTTCCTGTTAAAACCTGCTTGTGCGTTAAAGTTACAAATTGTTAGTATAAAATGAAGTTTTTCTCTGTAAATATTACGGTACTTTCCTGGAACACCAGATAAATGTTTGTTTTCCCCGTAAAAACCTTTTCTGTAAAACACTTTCCGTACAAACATTTTCTGTACAAAATTTTTTTGTGTAAAAACTTTTTATTCAAATTCGCTAATATCGAAATGTAAACATTTTTAAATTCCAAATATATTATTGTTTTCCTTTTATAATAAATCGTTTGATTTTTTAAAGATATTTGTTATTAAGTCTTGATCGAAAAATAAGTTATTTTCCCTTATTAAAAATTGAAGTTTATTTTTCTTTTAGGCGACAGTCAATACAGGTATTCATAGTGTAATAACATTCTACGATGAACTGTAATGTAAATGTTAAGTTATACAGCATTTTTAATAACTATGTATCATAACTTTGTTATTTTTATCTTTAAACATTTTAATATTACTATTTAATTTGGTAAAACAGTCTTTAAGGATGTTAAAAACTATGTTTCTTATGTATTTCATGCTTGGACCAAAGTTACCCGCCCGGATCCGAACCGTGTCCTAATTTTTTAACTAATACCAATTTTTTTTAAACTTATAAAATTTAACAAAAATGCTTGGAAATTATTCCTAAAAGTACAATACTTAGAATGCATAATGATTTTTAAGTGTTTAAATCGTTTTTGTAGTTAAATTTTTCTTCTTTTGTAAAAAAAAAACTGATTTTGGACCATTTACCCGCATTGACGGTACCTTTACATTCGTCTCAATCCTATTTCACGATACTATTCCCGAATCACAGGAAGCCCCCCCTATACCCAAACAAGGCAGGTCTAATAATGAAAGTTTTCAGAAAAACACATTTTTATAGAAAAAAAAAGTTTTTTCTGTAAAACCCTTTTAAAGTGCAGTTAAAATGTAACTTTACATTCGTCTCAATCCTATTTCATGATACTATTCCCGAATCACAGGAAGCCCCCCTGTACCCAAACAGGCAGGTCGAATAATGAAAGTTTTCAGAAAACACAGGAAGCAGTTAAAATGTAACTTACATCGTCTCAATCCTATTTCACGATATCCTATTTCACGATACTATTCCCGAATCACAGGAAGCCCCCCTGTACCCAAACAAGGCAGGTCGATAGTGAAAGTTTTCAGAAACCAATTTTACAGAAAAAACACATTTTTTCTGTAAAACCCTTTTAAAGTGCAGTTAAAATGTACCTTTACATTCGCTCAATCTTATTTCACGATACTATTCCCGAATCACAGGAAGCCCCCCTGTACCCAAACAAGGTAGGTCGAATAATGAAGTTTTTCAGAAACACATTTTTTCTGTAAAACCTTTTTAAAGTGCAGTTAAAATGTAACTTTACATCGTCTCAATCCTATTTCAGATCTATTCCCGAATCACAGGAAGCCCCCCTGTACCCAAACAAGGCAGGTCGAATATGAAAGTTTTCAGAAAAACCAGTAAGAAAAATTTTTAAACTTTAATGCGTTAATCCTACTTCGCAATCTTATTTCACGATACTATTCCCGAATCACAGGAAGCCCCCCTGTACCCAAACAAGGCAGGTCGAATAATGAAAGTTTCAGAAAAACCATTTTTACAGAAAAAAACATTTTCTGTAAAACCCTTTTAAAGTGCAGTTAAAATGTACCTTACATTCGGCTCAATCTATTTCACGATACTATTCCGAATCACAGAAGCCCCCCTGTACCAAACAAGGAGGTCGAATAATAAGTTTCAGAAAACACATTTTTTCTGTAAAACCTTTTTAAAGTGCAGTTAAAATGTTTACCTTTACATTCGTCTCAATCCTATTTCACGATGCTATTCCCGAATCACAGGAAGCCCCCCCTGTACCCAAACAAGGCAGGTCGAATAGTGAAAGTTTTCAGAAAAACCCATTTTTACAGAAAAAACACATTTTTTCTGTAAACCCATTTAAAGTGCAGTTAAAATGTACCTTTACATTCGGCTCAATCTATTTCACGATACTATTCCGAATCACAGGAAGCCCCCCTGTACCCAAACAAGGCAGGTCGAATATGAAAGTTTTCAGAAAAACACATTTTTACAGAAAAAAACATTTTCTGTAAAACCCTTTAAAGTGCAGTTAAAATGTAACTTTACATTCGTCTCAATCCTATTTCACGATACTATTCCCGAATCACAGGAAGCCCCCCCCTGTACCCAAACAAGGCAGGTCGAATAATCAAAGTTTTCAGAAAACACATTTTTTCTGTAAAACCTTTTAAAGTGCAGTTAAAATGTACCTTTACATTCGTCTCAATCCTATTTCACGATGCTATTCCCGAATCACAGGAAGCCCCCCCCTGTACCCAAACAAGGCAGGTCGAATAATGAAAGTTTTCAGAAAAACAATTTACAGAAAAACATTTTTTTTGTAAAACCCTTTTAAAGTGCAGTTAAAATGTACCTTTACATTCGGCTCAATCCTATTTCACGATACTATTCCTGAATCACAGGAAGCCCCCCCCCCCCCTGTACCCAAACAAGGCAGGTCGAATAATCAAAGTTTTCAGAAAAACACATTTTTTCTGTAAAACCTTTTAAAGTGCAGTTAAAATGTACCTTTACATTCGTCTCAATCCTATTTCACGATACTATTCCCGAATCACAGGAAGCCCCCCTATACCCAAACAAGGCAGGTCGAATAATGAAAGTTTTCAGAAAAACACATTTTTTTCTGTAAAACCCTTTTAAAGTGCAGTTAAAATGTACCTTTACATTCGTCTCAATCCTATTTCACGATACTATTCCCGAATCACAGGAAGCCCCCCTATACCCAAACAAGGCAGGTCGAATAATGAAAGTTTTCAGAAAAACACATTTTTTTCTGTAAAACCCTTTTAAAGTGCAGTTAAAATGTACCTTTACATTCGGCTCAATCCTATTTCACGATACTATTCCCGAATCACAGGAAGCCCCCCTATACCCAAACAAGGCAGGTCGAATAATGAAAGTGAACGTGAGGGAAAGCGTTAATCTGTTTCCTCGCGATACCCAATTCCCGACACGTTGTCACTCCGCATCCCCACGCGTGACCGGCGAACGCTCGTTTGTTACCCGCTGCCCGAACCCATTGGCTTGATTGAACAATTCGCGAATTTGTTCTCAGCCAGGATCAGCGTCAGACGACTGCTGACCGTTTGGATCAGGAAAGAAATGACTATTAATTACAGTCCCTGGATAAATTATTAGAAGCATTGTATTTTTTTTAGTAATTTTATGTTTCTTAAGAGTTTTTATGCAATAATGGTATATTTAAACTACAATATTATTGATTTTTATTTAAAAGAATTGTTGTTGACTACATATTTGTATTTATTTTTAACATATGGCAACACTGTGTTGACAAAGTAATACATGAACGTAAACAAGTACAAACCTGTATTTATGTGTGCAATCACCCTTTAATGCAGGAGACAGTACAGTCTTGCATTGATAGCATGCCGCGCAGAATTAAATCTTTGATAGCGGCTAAAGGTGGCTCAACTAAATATTGACTTTTACTAACATTAATTTCACTTTTCTTTAAAACTTAATAAACTTATGCTTTTCTAAATTAATGCTCTTTTATTTGTCAAATAAATCGGTAATTGATTGGATAATATAAAAAAAACAAATCAATTTAAAATAATAAAACGGTACAATATCACCCGGTAATTAATATTTTACATGAAATCTTGCAGTGCGTCTAATAATTTGTCCTGGGACTGTACTTGCTAGGAAAAATTGCGTAGCTTTCTAAAATTATGAAACACCATTGATGTATTTTGACGTTGGTTGTAATTAGCAGAATTGGAAATTTGGAATATAATTCGTTATTTAGGTTTTGTCGAATGTAAAAGAATATATCGTGTCACTTTCTTATTTCGATGGTTTTTTTCACTGGTTTGTTTAACAAAATCATTCCAGTCAACTATTGATTGAAAAGTATGTTCAATTCAAATTAAGATAATTATTAAATTAGACACGCATAATTTATGAGATTCCGATTGTTTTACTTGCAAAATTTAACAGTACTTTTGAAATCAAGGCATGTATTTTATTCACAATACATTAAAATCAGTTTTCATTTTATTTAGTTAATGAATCTCTCCTTTAGCGTTAAAAAATTCACTAAATGCCGATATTTTTTCTAATATTTTCAATTATAATAAATGTATATAATTATAAAAGCTAAAAACCAAATATTTTTATCGAACCAATTTAAATTTATTGAAAGTGAAAAAATATTGACTGATTAAGAAAGGTAAAGTGTATACGTTTTCTGAATTGAATTTAAATTTCATCAGAAAGAGTAACTTAATTTATTCCTTTGAAGAGTATTTTTAAAACTACAAAGTGACTACCTTTATACCTGACTAAAGCCGAAGAATGTGAATAACTTTGCAATTTTTAAAAATATATATTTGTAGAAAGCGTATTCTTAACTTAAAAAAAATCTTACTTAAACAAGTACACTTAAATATAAAGATATATTTCCTTCTCTAAATGATGTTAACTTTAATGGTAAAATACATATGATTTCCACCATAAGATGCAGGTATGGAGTTCAATGCAGTTAAAACGTCGTTAGACCGATCTGGTATCAAATAAATGAACCAACTATATGAAAAATGAAAAACAGTAATGGAGAAAAAGGTTGGAACCTTTGGTATTCGCAAAAAATGTAAAATATATTTCCAGATGTTCAATATTTTTTTTGAATAATATTAGATATATTAATAAATTACTAAATAGCAACTTTGTCTTGTTTACCACCATTTAATTTTTAAACAGCCGCTAATGGAAACAAACAAAAAGCTTTTCCAAGCGAAAAGAAAATGAATCTCCCGATGCAATGCAGTTTGTTAAAATTAAAAACAAAACAAAATTCACATCGAACAAACGTTCCTTTTAAAATTCCCCACGAAACAATCGCTCCGCATATCACGCAAGGCAAAAACTACACATCTCTGCAGTAGTGGCTTTCAGCCATTAAACTTGAAACACCTCGAAACTAACTTTTCCAGGATGCACTCATTTACCCATGATCTTTCCCATTTCCCGCCTCTGCAAGCCAAAGGCGTCTTGTATAAACAGGGATGCAATCAAACATTGAAGACATAATGATAAATCTTTGGATTCTCAATTTTCCTCGCGTTAAACAAATTTGTTTTCGCACGCGAGTTAACTGATCAGAGAGCAGCCGTTGCCATTAAAACTACAGCAAATGGGTCGTTAAGAATTCAGTGGTAAAGGGGGGCGGTACCCAATCCTTTGAAATGGCAGTTCCTCCTTTCAGGGAAAATTGGGACTTCTTGAAGCTTTAAAAGATGCGTATTCAATTGGAGCGGTGCCTTAAATTAACTAAAACTAAGTGCACGCCTTCGTCCTAGACATCTGAAAATTATTACGTCAAAGAATGTTAATAAACATGGGTTGTCATATAATTGCAGGAGTATAATTATAGCATCGAAGCCATGCCGATAGCTCCTAGAATCCAAATTAAAACTTTATGACACCAAAAGCACTTAGTTACTACCTCCGAGGTATTAATAAGTCATAAGGCTTTTGATAAATACAGCCATAACATTTCCCCACGTTGAGTATTAGCGCGCCTGGAGAGCAATTCGACTAACGCATATAAGCTGAGCCAACTTATAAGCCCTTCTTTGATATCCATTGGAGGTCGGTAAGGTCCAAAGAAATCGGGTGAATTCTTAAGCCGATGTTTTGGTCCCGTAATTGTTCAAATAGGGCTTCAGAAACACAATTACTTTCTTGTGATTACGAATTCTCTCTGCGTTATTGAAGTACGAGGGAATTGTATTTTGAGAAAGGGGGGAATGATCGTTTCATTAATTTAGATGAAGGTACGAACGGTTCGCTATTGAAAGGCGGATAATTGATGGAAGCAACATAATTTAAACTTTGTTGCGAAGTCGTTACAGAAATGGGCAAAAGGAATTATCAAATACGCAATGAATGATTATTGCCATATATTTTTTAATAATCATTTCAGTATTGAAATTGAATGTAAAATTTATAACGCATTTAAATTATTTTCATGGCATTTTTTGCAGCTTGTAAACACAGTTATTGTTTTATTAAACTAAAATAACAGCCTTTTTTATGCAGGCAAATTTAACATTTAAATTTTGACTAAAAATAAACAATACAAAAATGACTCGTCAAGTTTAAACAAAAACATGTAATCATCTAAAATTAAAGGAATACAAAATCCAAATTGAGGCTTACAATTGCTCCTATATATTTTTAAGAAGCGAAATATATTAATCATTATTTATCGAAGAAAACTTTTGAATAATGATAATATATAAGAGTAAAGTATTTTTTAATGAATGATAAAATTAAAGATGTAAAGATGTGAAAATATTCAATAACAATCAATTCAGATACATCGAAATAATTACATACATTTACATTCGATCAATATTAGCAAATCGCTACCGTCATTTTAAAAAATCGATTGTCTATAAAATAATTTCCGCAAAATCAAAGCATTTTCATTGTAACAAACTACAAAACACATTAATAAAAATCAATACAGAGTTGGTACGTTGAACTTAGCATCTGTTATTTATCGACGAAATAGTTATAATTGGTTAGATAAAATATCACCCTCGCCTCTCCCTGTTCTAAAAGATATTAAGGTCAGCTATTAAGGCTCCAGCTAGACAATTTCAATGGACGAATAAATTTACAGCAGATGTTGAAGAAAGAAGAAAATCGCCCATTAAAATGCACGTATCTAGGGTAAACATTCAACTATTGAATTTTAAAGAAAACCACCGAGTCGACTCTGAGTCTTTGATCGATTCAAAAATGATATTTTAAAGCATTTTTTGTCACAAAGGTGAAATGTTAAATAATTAAGGAATTTTGGAGAATAAGCCCTGGTGACAAGTTATTTTGAAAGCGTTTCTTTTTTTTTTAAATATCTCTTTATTCGTTTTTTCCATAAATTGAAAAGTTTTTAAAGGTTATCTTCTTTTGTGGCGGCATTGTTTTTTTTATCTTTTTTTAAAAGATTTTTTAAAAAAAATTAATCTTGAGCATTTGAATAATGAATGCATCTTTCATCTGTGTTTGAGCATTTATTTATAAATAATGGATTACAGTATTTTTTTTACATATTTGTTTTGGGAGATATATTATTTAGACATTTTCTTTTTAAGAATAATTTTACAATTAAGTATTCTGCATTTATTTGAAGATGGGTTTTTAAATGAAAAATATTATCAATCTATTGTTAGTTGGTAGAATAAAATAAAAATGTTTTTTGTTGGTACAATTTCTTAGCTTAAAAAAAATGAAAGGCCATCTTTGGTTTTGGGAATTAGCTAATGATACTTTAATATTTCTAGTTTAAGGTCGTAAAAATACATGTAAATTTTAATTTAATATTTCCATAAAAAAATTCTATAGGTTATGTTTTACTTTTGACTTTTAAAATAAAATGTTTAATGTTACTATGTGCAGGTCCTTTAGTAAAATTATAACTAATAAACTAAGGTTTGAAAAAAAAATTGGAGAACCATTTAGGAATCAAGTTTTGTGCATTTATAGAGACATACGGACATTAAGTTATCCCATATGTTTTCTGTATCACTGTATCACCTTATTTTATGAACCATCAGTAAAACTAAGTAAATAAAATTCTCCAAACTCATCCTAGCTACTGCTAGCCTAATACATTGTCTCATTTAACTCTGCGAGGCAACACATGCACTTCCCTATAAAAACTCCTCTAACATTACTGATAAACTCTATCAATTGATGGAGAAGATTCCATACAAGGTTAACGAGTTCCATTCTTATCAATCAAAAGCAAAATTTGCAGCGATAAATTTGACGAGTCGTTCGCCTCTCGCATTAGAAGCAGCAAAGTTTCATTAGAAGCACCAAGAAGCTGTTAAGCAGCATTGCCCTTTATCCCGTGCTGATAAATAGGCATCTTTGACGCGCCCCGTCTTCAATTACAATTTAGGCCGCCTAAGTAGTTGCAGCGGGCCGCGCGACAGCTTGGGAAATAATTCTGGAAGACTTCATCTAAGAGACGCCGTGGATTAAAACAGAAGTAGATGGATATCGATGTCTTCAATGATTAGGCCCGAAATAATAAATCATCCAATTGAAAGAAAGGTTATAGACTATAAAGTGCCGATGCTGGAATTAAATATTTACAAGATTAAAATAAGATTTATTTTATCACACGATGATATTTCCTAAGATTTTGTATATTATGAATAAATATTTTTTAATCTTAAAACATTAGTATTTTAAACATGCTACAGAAAGAAAATTTTAAATTCAATGAAATTTAAAATGTAAAAGTTTCACATGGTAAGTTATTAAAGTGTAAACTTCTAAACATTATTTTCTTTAAAGTTTCCAAGTTCGTTAAGGCAATTACTGAGCTTCAGTAGTGTACGAGCTATTTCTATATGTTTAAAATGCCTACCAGACAAGTTAATTTTAAATTCATAATAAATGTTTGTTTAAATATAACTTTTAATGCGACTCGCTTCGCATGATTAAACCCAGGCTTGAAACTTTCCATTGTCCTAATACATTCTCTTTTGTTTCAGTTTCCCATTTGAAATGTAATATTCATTATTACACATATCTAATGTTGCCCATTCCCTTTTTGATGGATCACATGCAAAGGGGTGGGCAGACGTGATTGACCCTGTTCCTGATGTAAATGTTTCCTGTCGCCAATCACTCTCTCCCCAATGATATATGACGGCATTCCTCAGCCAAAAGTGCTGAAGAAGAGTCTTTTGGCGAGATGGATGGCCTACGATTCCTCAGTGGACTGAATCTCTGGCATTTCCCCATCAGATTGCAGAGAGTTAACAGTGACCCGCACTCCTGGAGCAAGCATTTATAAAAGGACGACTCCTGAGGAATTCGCAAGACTCGCGAAATGTTATCGAACAGTAGCACTTGGTGGATAAGAGAAGACAATTAAATGTTGTGTGTTGGGATTGTTTGGGTTGGTTTATTTTGTGTGTTGTGTTTCATTCTCTTAGGGATACAGACGTATGAACCAGTCCCTTGGCTCTCAGGTTTTCCCATCGACACACTTAATTTTAAAAAGATATCTCCAATATATACTTTTGATGATTTTACTTAATTTGTAAATTTAAAGTATGGAGCCTTCATTTCTAATTATCTGCTACATAAATACACTGCTCAAAACAATTAGGGGAACGCATGGTTTTAACCCTTTCACCCCCAATGATTCCATTTGGTATCATCAGCTTCCGATTTTTTTTCTCACTAAGTTGAGCTCGCACTTATTTATCGTTAGATGGAAGAATCATGTATTTTGAAGAATTAAATAATTTTTGTTTTAATTACATGAAAATATGAAAAACATGGTAAAATAAAATTCTCTAAAAAAATTTTATGAAATAAATTGACCCTAAATTCTTCACGCTGGCATTTCTAGATGTTTAAAAATTGATGTTACCTTTTTTTACAAATAAAGTTTTTAAAAAATTATTGTAATAATTTATTCAAAAGTGATGATTCCAATATTTTCCCCCTTAAATTTTAGTTACAAAACTAAGTTTTTTCCCCGTTTTTTACCATTTCATTCTGATTGCATAATGAATCTATTTCACAAATTTTAGATTTCTATAATAAAAAAATTGGAACTGAAAGGGTAAACAAAAGTATGCAAAGTGCTCCCCTAATTATTTTGAGCAGTGTAGTTTAAAATCATATCAAGAAATTTAGCTTTCAGTAAAAAGTTTGATTTTATCTCATTCAGCGAAAACAGGATTAAACTTAGACCAAATTGGGTATTCCTCAGGGGGTTAAACATAGAAGACGGATTTACATTATAGAATCTATTGCAAAGGGCGTCCTGATGACCCAATTTGTATATCGATTTGGATTTTTTTTCTGTATTCTGTTAAAGAAAAAAGAATTATAAAATTATTTAAATTACAAAATAGAAAGTAGAAGAAAAGTTTTTGAATTTCGTAAACGACATTGAGAAATTTTAATACCAATATATGGATTTTCTGTATTGTAATAAAGATAGGGCAATTTTTATTCAAAACATTTTTTTCTTACATTTTAAAAGTTATATTATAAATGGTTAATGTGTAAAAGTTATGCGCATTAAGTGCAAAGGAAAAGTCTTTAACTGCGGATAGATTGGCCAAGGAGGGCAGAGACCTCAACACTAGCTGCAGTGATGTTTCTCTTCAGGATGCGAATGCAGTGGCCAGATATAAGCTTAGAGAAAAATCCATTCAGACTAAACATCTTCTCTCTGAAATAACTGCGAACAGATCTACTCTTAAAATAACTAGGCCATAACTAGGCTGAGAACCGGACACCACAGGGGTATGAAAATAGATGGAGATGGCAAGAAGATCTATAGAAGCTGTGAACATTGTCCTGATACACAGCTTACGCCTACTCACATCTATGAGTGTCCGGCTATGAGCGCCAGCCTGAGAAAGATTGGAGTACTGCCGACAATGCTAGATCCGTATAGAGACAACATCAAGCAAGTCGTAGAAGAAATTATCAAAATTCACGGACATATATAGAGTTCGACTCTCATGGACACGACAAAAAAAAAGTCTGTAGAGAAAATAATTGCCTATAGTAGCTCTTGCTGTTTTCAGAGTCTTTGAACTTTACCATTATATTGTAGAAACACAAATTACAATGATCCTTCTTCGAGTAAGAATTTGTACTGAAAGAATATCGAATTTTAAATTGTTCTATATAATTAATACAGACGGGGAAGTTAGTATTATTACCAACAACTTGATGTGACATGTCCTTTAATAGACCAATACAACTATCATGGGATCCATTATAAACCAACACTTTATTAACACAAAAACAAACATTACAGAATAATTTTGTTCGTCACAAGGGGGTTAAAAAAACCGTATATGTGACTAAATAATCATAATTATAATTAATAAGACACAATAATAAGACATTATAAGTTTTAAAAAACCCACAAAAAAATAATAAATTTAAATACATAAATATACACAAAAAGAAAAAAATGTGGCAATGCTAATGCTGTATAATCAAAACAAAATGCCCAAAATTCTGGTCAGCGGGATTATATAAAAAAAAACCAGTTCGCTTCTATAAATTAAAAAATACATCAATATCGTCTATTGACAAAATAAATTTAAATAAAGAATTTCTAAACCTGCATAAAGAAGGGATACTTTGAAGTTCAGTAGGTAGTGTATTGAATAATTTTGGGGCTAAGTATGACAAATGTTTTCGAAAAAAATCTTTATGTGGAAATGGAATATGATAAATTTCATTTAAACGTCTAGCTGATATATTAACTTTTAAATTACAAATTATTATACGAAATACCATGCATTTCTTTGTGAACTGAATATCAGGCGCATCAGAAGTAGAGTACTTTTATTCGAAAAAAATAAAGTCAGAGTTATTTTTAATTTTCAAAATATTATAAAGTTAAAGGATGGTATGATAAGTATGATTCCATTATTATAGCAAAAATTGTATCATTATTGTTAGAACTTCAAACAAATTTAGAAAACTATAAAAATAATTAACTCTACGAAAGAAAATAGTTAATTTTTGGCTTTAAAAAGTTTTGAACTAGCTAAATGCTGTTGTGTACCCATTTTCTTTCTAAGATGTATAAATAGCGCGTGGAAGCGATTCTAAGACATATTTACTGTTACAAAAACCTACTTATTTAATTCCAATACCTATAATCAGAAAATTTCCCCATATAGTGTTCTTTAATGCAAACGTACTAAAAACAACAAAGTTTAATTTGCAAAAAATATTTTTTATTTATATTTTTATAAAAATTATTTTTGAATAATAAACTTTATAAATCTGCTTAATGCATGGATGAGTCTAAAAAATTCCTTGAATACAAAACAAATAGTAGTAACTAAGTTTTTTTTTTAATAAATCTTAAAAAACATTTTAACATTATTTACATAAAAAAACGCGCGTGCAACAACCCCCAAAGGCCTCTACTTGAATATTTTATAAGTATTTTTTGTTTATGGATTTGTGCACAAAGAAAATGTTTTACTTTTAAACTTGTGGTTGGGTTAAGTTTCATATTTTATCGATAATAATGTTGGTCACGATCTATCTAGGAGATATAATAGATTTTGAAAAGGGTTTAAACAATTTATTTTAAGAATCCCCATTTATGAAAAAAAATCATTTTGCTGAATAGTTTTATTTTTATTAACATTAATAGGTCTCAAGTAAACAATATAATCGGAAATATAAATGTGTCTCTAGTATACTGTAAGAGAGATTGTCAGTCCCATAGAGCTAATGCATTAGTTTTCTAATCACAACTTCCACAGAAGTATTGCTTTGCCATGTTAGCCCTTTTTTCCCAGGTATGAGAATCAACATAACATCGAAATGAAACAAATTTTGAAACGAAAATGTTATCTAGCTATTTAATTAAATATTTTTGAAGTTTTAAAATGCCAAAAATCACAACAGATGGCGACACTATTTTAAAAATTTATCAATTAATAATTAAATAACCGGATGTTATTTTCTATTCAATTTTGTTTTAAATTGATGTTATGATGATTCCCATACCTGGTAAAAATGGGATAACATGGCAAAGCAATTCTTTTGCAAAAATTGTGATTTCAAAACTAATGCATTAGCTCTATGGAACTGACAGTCCCTCTTAAAAGTTGAATTCATCGCGTTATTTGGAAATCCTTAGAAATAATGACAATTGTACTAAAAATAAATTATATTTTATATTTAAAATAATCTTAAATCCCAGGAAATAGTTAAAAAGCTTTAGCCATAAAAATTCCTTTGTTATCTTAATAACACCGCAAAACTTATTCAAAAGTATATTGTTAGTCATTTGAAATCTCATTTACATAAAAACAAGAATTTGCTTCTCAAATATGTTTACTTTCCCTAAAAATACTTTGATTACCTTTTAGGTAGATATGAATAAATTTTGGTTTTCTACACAACGAAAACGAAATGGCTTTTTAAAACCTAAACAATCATTGTCTTCATATTTATAACTCGCAAATTTATAAAATACATTTACGAGCGTTCATAAATTCTCACTTAACATAATGCGTCTGTTTTGCCTTGATGGAAATTCCCAATTCTAGTGTTTTGTTTCTGATAGTCGACTGTAATTTTGCGAAATATAAGACACTTCCTATCAAATAGGATAGTTACTTGAAATCTTTAAGGCAGTTCCCAGCCAATAATACATAACGGGAAGCATTAGGCGCCACCGAACATCAGAAACCCGTTAGAATTCACGGGAACATGGTATCCCAAAATGCATTCCAATACGAATAACGAGCCTTCATTTACGCAAATAAATAAGTCAGAAACTGTTTGGAAACAGACAGAAAGAAAACAATTCCAGCGATGTTTTAGTAGCGATTTGCGGCCGAGAAACACAATCATCGTTAGCAACAAAGACCGAATCAAATGAGTTCTCAATGTTAAAATAAAAGGGTGCGTACCGGAAGGGGGGTATATGCAAAAGTAATGCATATAAATGCGCCACATCCTTAAATAAAATATCCTGATTATTTGGAGCATTCAGTACCATTAAATCTGTACCCTGTTACAATACGGTCTAAGTGCCAATGCTGCAACATAGGACATGCACTCATATTCTACTAGGACATCCCCGAAATCTGAATGAAAGAACGGGGTTCTCCTTCAAATGACATTCGTAGATTTGTGTCGGGGAGGGAAACTCCTCGTAATGTGACACGCGTTTTAAGAGCTCCTGTTTGTTTTAAAAATGCCGTAAAGCTGTCATAAAATGTGTCACTGGAAAATGAAAAGTTTTGGGATTTTTGGGGGGAGGAAAAAGAGTTATTCGTCACTCCTGAAGAATGGTTTCGGCTGGGGGAAGATTTGAATTTTTTAAGGGGTGATTTATTTTAGAGGGAGAAAATGTCATTTGGATATTGGGTCGGAAAACTAAGATGAACTTAGATGGAATGTCTCAAACTTTTTATTTTTATTTATTTTAATACATTAAGCATCGTCATTAAAGTTGGAAAGACGTGCTTGCAAGATGTAATAATCCCAGAGAATTTGGCAAACAAACGTCGTTCAATGTATTATGTAATTGTTAAAAAAATATTAACTCTCCAATAATACAAATAAAGTACAAAAAACATACACGTAGTACACAAAAACACACAACAAAACTAAAATTAGCATGAAACCCAACTAAAAACACTCCACTTTTAAAGCACAAACATTTTAATGCCCTCATTAAAAATACTCATCAACACTAATAAGATTGATTCTAGTCAGTTATACTAGCATTCACAGAATAAAAGAGCTGTTTTATAACCCCGAATTGAAAAGTGGAATAATAATTATATGAAAAATCCAATTATTACTATTGAAAAATCTTTCATCAATAATGAAATCAATTATCAATTTTTCAAGAATTAAAGAAAAACTATAAGCATTATCATAACTGAGTTCGTTTCACGTCAAATTAAAATTTTTATGTAAATAGTTATTTAATGACGTATTGTTAAGGTGTAAATTTGTTCTTTCGAAATTACTGTGCATAAACATGCAATTTAATTTTCGTACAACTAACAACTTTTTAAAATAATTTTTAAGGCGTTACAAAGTCAACTATGAAAACAAAGTTGGAAAGAGATTCTCTATCCTTGAAAAAAATGGTTTCAGCTGCAGTTCGAAGGGAAATTTGATATTTCTAAAAGAGGTCATTTATTTTGTAAAGATAATCAGAAAAAAGTGCCTTTCGATGTCAATGGAAAAAGAAAGTACTTAGTAAAAAAAGTTCTTCCATTTGTTTTTGCTAAAAGTTTAATACACTGCTCAAAACAAATAGGTGAGCACTTTGCGTACTTTTGTTAACCCTTTCAGTTCCAACTTCTTATTTTTTATTCTAAAAATCTAAAATTTGTGAAATAGATTCATTATGCATTCAGAATGAAATGGTAAAAAACAGGAGAAAACATCTTTTAACTTACATTTAAGGGGGGGGGGGGAATTGAAATCATAACTTCTGAATAAATTATAACAATAATTTTTTCAAAACCTTTTGTTAGAAAGAGTTAAAATCAATTTTTAAACATCTAAAAATGCATGAGTGAAGAATTTAGGGTCAATTTATTTCATAAAATTTCTTGGGAGTGAATTTTATTTTAACAAGATTTACAATTAATTATTACAATAATTTTTTAAAAACTTTATTTGTAAAAAAAAAGGTAACATCAATTTTTAAACATCTAGAAATGCCAGCGTGAAGAATTTAGGGTCAATTTATTTCATAAATTTTTTTTAGAGTGAATTTCATTTTACCATGTTTTTCATATTTTCATTTAATTAAAACAAGCATTATTTAATTCTTCAAAAGACATGATTCTTCCATCTAACGATAAATAAGTGCGAGCTCAACTTAGTGAGAAAAAAATCGCAAGCTGATGATTCCAAATGGAATCACTGGGGGTGAAAGGGTTTAAACTATGGGTTCCCCTAATTGTTTTTAGCCGTGTATTTTAGAGAAGGGGTACTATCTTACGAGTAACAAATGACAGCAAGAAACTTTTGGCAATCTAATTCAAACGTAATATTTAGTAATGAATTCAGATACATCAAATACCAATAAACTCACACAAAAGTGTCGCGTCAAACGGCCCGATGCACGAAAATCGGTTTTTAAAGTAGAATTTAAAGCTGTCATCCTTAACTGTTTAAAAAAAAAAAAACTCTTTAGTTAGAATACCACAAACAATCGGAGAAAATGACAATAATTCTTCTGTTACAATTAAGTGAGCTCTCTTCAAATAAAAGATTAAAATATTTCAAGCGAAATTATTCGTGCGCCCTGTAATGGAAAATGAGGAGCTAATGATTTGAAGCGATAAACAAGCAGCGCTTTTGAACAAATTCTTCCAGCAGCTTGTCATGTGATAATGGCAAGAAATGAATTCCCGTTATTTATTGTAGCAAACATTTCTGCACGCGAACTTCACCACGAGAACTTGTAGCAACTGCCACGGCCACTCTCGCCATCAATCGCTGATTTCTTTGCACCATTCATCCTTCCCAACAATTCCAGATAGGACAGAATGGACCACAACGTTCTTTATCACTTGCTGTTCAAAATAAATATATTATGTGCCATAATGCTTTTGTATGTTATGGGTCGGTCCGGTTTTGTATGTTATAGGTCGGTCCAGTTTTGTATGTTATGGGTCGGTCCAGTTTTGTATGTTATGGGTCGGTCCGGTTTTGTATGTTATGGGTTGGTACGGTTTTGTATGTTATGGGTCGGTACGGTTTTGTATGTTATGGGTCGGTCCGGTTTTGTATGTTATGGGTGGTTTTTGTATGTTATGGGCGGTAGGTTTTGAATGTTATGGGCGGTTGGTTTTGATGTTATGGGTCGGTACGGTTTTGTATGTTATGGCGGTGGTCGGTTTTGTAGTAGTTTTGTATGTTATGGGCGGTGGGTTTTGAATGTTATGGGCCGGTACGGTTTTGTATGTTATGGGCCGGTGGGGGTTTTGTATGTTATGGGCCGGTGGGGGTTTTGTATGTTATGGGCCGGTGGGGGTTTTGAATGTTATGGGCCGGTAGGGTTTTGGATGTTATGGGCCGGTAGGGTTTTGGATGTTATGGGTCGGTACGGTTTTGTATGTTATGGAACGGAATTGTTACGAAGTATGTCATAGTATGGTACAGTTTTGTATGTTGATATACAACAATGTATGTTATTGTTCAATATTGTGTGATACAGAACGATATATTGTGTAACAAAATATGATAGATATATTGTATGTTACGATACAGTATTTCATATTATAGTACGGTATTGTGTTATGGTTAAGTTTCTATGGTTAAGTTTTTTTATGGTACAGTATTATACGTTATTGAATGACATCAACGATCTTGATCACTTGTCACCAAAAATAAAGATTTTAATAATATAATACTGTATTATACGATTCGAAGCTGTTATCACTAAGGAAAGAAAAATGTCACATTTTTGAACCACACTAGGCGACAATGATATGGTCAATTCTACCGACTGCTAAACCACTATGTAATTACTTCAGCAAGAGGATATATTTGAGCTGACTAGCTAGTATTAAATAATCATGTTCAATGAAACAAAATCAACACATTTTGTAAGAAAACGATCACGTTTAAAACAAAATAACAGATTAAAAATTAACTGCTCCCCAACCGACAACAACTCTTACATTCCCACCCCCCAACCAATTGCATCCGAAACTATTCGCAACAGCAGCATTCCTAGCGTCCTTATTGAAACGAAACAGTCGCCGTGGAAAAGCAGCCAGGCATCGATTAGTCAAAGACAGTCTTTCTAATTAACGACGAAAGGTGCATTACGAATCGGAACTTTAATTAGGCTGCACGTGAAACTATATTTCCAATAAAAACAGTTGTTCTGCAATAATTGCTGGGATCACTTCAGATCTCATTAAATCATTTTCTTACTGCGATCCTCGTTTGGGTTGGAAAGGTGACACTTTGGCACACTAGAGCGGGTTTTTGAGCTCTTCGGGGAATAAGGTTTGTCGAAAGTAATTATCTACGAGGGGTCTCACGTGGAATTTTTGGCCTTTAAAAGTGTGTTATTTTTATTTTACAATCTGGGGAACAGCTAATATAAAAAAAAATTAGTGCCACAGGACAAAGAAATCGAAAAGGGTCTAAACAATAGGGAGAAAATACGTTGTTTTATTTAAAAATAATTTTCCATTCTTATAAAATTTCTTGCACTTGATATCTGAAAAAATATTAAATTGCTTCTAGTTATTCGAACAAAAATTAGATATTTTGCCGAATATCATTACCGTTTTCTGTATTGACCATTTTTCTACAGAAACATTATGGAGGTTTAAGAGGCTGAAGTCATGAAATGGAGAAACAAAATTGCTCGACTTCAACAGAAAATCAGCCTTTTATAATAAATACAATTTAAAAAAAGGATTTTAATAAATAAGTTTATATTAATGCTTTAATAACTAAATGAACACCTTGATACTAAACTTAGCACATAGTTTCATTTCTGCCAAAGACAACGCCTTAACAGTTAAATATGATAAAAATGTATTCTATCATTAAAAGTAACACCAAATATTAATTATAGCTCAATTATTTATTATATATTAATAATTTTATAATATATACAATATTTTTTATGCAAGCAAATTTCAAAAACTTAAACTGAAATATTGTACTGAAACTGTATGGTGAAAAATAAACATTTCCCTAACACAATTCAATGCATTATAAATAAACCCCAAACACAATATCTACTTTCATGTCCCCAAAAACCCATCCATTTCAAAATTCCCCATTCACTTTCCAGCCATTCTCACCTTCTTTATACACCTCAAAGATAAAACCTAACATATTGTAATCAATGCACCCTCTTCGCTCGACTGGCAGCCCCAATATGATGTATCGAGGTCCGAGAGAAGTAGCATCGTGTTTCATAAACTGTCCAATATTTGGTCATTCCATTAAGTTAACCTAATCATCCCAGCAGCTGGGAAAAACAATCTAATCCGATGACAAGCCATCTTCAGCTCATCAGCCAAATCATTCTTATGGATGAGGTGGTCATCTTTATGTATACGGACCGGGCTTCAGCTCACGGGAAGTCGACTGTTGTTATGTTGTTGGAGTCGCAGATAGACAATACTTTGGGTGAGATCGGGTATCTTTGGAGGGAGTTGAGAAGAGTATTTTTTTTAGATAGAAATAGGATATATTGCGGAAGATAGGTGTTGGAAATGGCTAGAGTCCGTGGTCACAATGTATTTGTAGATAATGTTAAGTAATAAAATTGTGCAGAGTATACTGTTATTGGTAATAGTTTTGTTATTAAAAGATAGTTAACTCAATTTATTATACATATTTTCCTTAAATTTAGAAGAGCAATCATTGTAAAAAAATACTAATATGTTTGTTTTTGTATTTAATTGCAGAAAGACACTATATAACATAATTCTTTAAGAATATTTCTGGTTAATATAATGCTAAATTTATAAAAATAAATAATTGAATCGTTTTGATTTCTGGAATGGTAAACTAAATAAGAATAATTTCTATACATTTATATTTTAATTTATTGACTACACTGCTAAACATGCATAATAGATTTGTTAAAGTAGTAAGTAAAAGTAAATAGGGTATAATATGAAGAAATGTGGGGATATATCATTTAATATGTAAGATAGTGAGGATATAAAATTTAATAAAAAAAACTTTGTGTGGGTAGTCCATTTCATAAAAAATCTCTTCTAGACTTTTATACTTCAACTCGACGTTTCTAAAATTAAATAAAAAAAACTATCGTGCATTTTATCATGTGTCACTAGCAAATACTAGTTTAATAAACTAAAAAAAACGGGAATATCCCTAAACCCTCCACATAAGTTCATATATATACAAATTCTAAGAAACGTGACCAGTTATTAAATATTTTCTTTTATAAAAAGAAATCTTAAAGTACTTCAAGAAAATGAATTTTCGAAAAGGTTCAATAAAAAATAATTCCTGTCCCAAATAAGAATTAATTATATCAATATACCCCTTTAATCCGTCTATTAGTCCCGAAACGCCCTGTTTCCCCAATATTCCCCCAAATTGAAATCTATTACGCCTTACCTTCCAATACCGCTTTGATGGTTATCTAACAGTCCTATACCTTCTAATTACTATACACGGATCAAATTCCAACCAGAGCAATTCTGATTTCTCCTTAAACGAGTATCTCGCGTCTTTGCCCCTAGGACAAGCCGTCCTATACACGGTTAACGGAACTAATCTATCAAGCGTGCAACGTTCGCAACACGGGGCAGACCGATGCTCAGGGCAGTACCTATTTACCTATTGAGGTTGAAACAAATCGAGTACCTGGAATAGTTGTCGAGTACGGCCCATGGATTATTAACGGATAAACGAATGCTTAATTTCAGAGTAAACGTTGGACTTGTAGAGGACCCGAAGTTGTAGGATGGAGTATTTTGATTATTAATTATTGAGATTGGATGAAATTAATTAATGTTTGATTGGAGAGTGATATATCAGTGAAAATGTTTTGATTAGGAAAGGGAGTTGCTGTAATTAGGTTTGTGATGACTTTGATTTCTTGTAAGGGTACTACTTTTGCTCGTGTGCGATTTTTGGATTTTTCGATCTGAGGACGGATTTGACTAGAACGTTTTCCAGCAAGTTCGTTAAAAATAATTAGCGAGTTTCATAATTAATTGAGAAAATGGAATATTGTAAAGATAAGGAACTGTTTAAAATGTTAAAATACCTTTTAATGATAAGTTATAATGAAATAGGTGAAAAAGTAATATTTGCAGAAATACAGAATGTAATTTTGCATTTAGGTCACAAAAGGATAAATTTTTAGCAAATACTCAAAAAGTAAAAGCCAATAAAAAATAAACTTTTACATGTAGAAATAAGATCCTTTACAAATTTTATTCTTCTGTGTACTTGGAAACTTAAACTTGTACCATTTTGGCCTCAGAAGTTAACCTTTCACTTCATCGTGTGCTATGTGGACGAACTGTATTTAAACCTATTAAAGTAATGGTTTCCTAAGATTACGGTGCCGTCATCCGCCCAACGGTTACGTATGACGTCACAGAAACCTTTTACGTACAAATGTATGGCGATGGTTTCCTAACAACACGTTAATCGTAACCGTAACGGATCTGTACCATCGCCACGGACGTTCTTGCTTTTCCGACTCTTCTTCACACGTTTTTCGGACACGTAACGGCTACTTTTGCGAGGGAAAAATGTTCGAAAAGAGCGCTTTTCAGTCGGCCTTTCTCTTCTGGGGCTATAGGATTCTTGTGGCGATTGTAGGGCTTCGAAACTAAATCTTCGCGCACATGATTTAAAACAAATTATCTTTGTTCGTAGATGCCGACGTATGAGGATATGGAAAGCCCCTTCAGTTGTCCTATGTTTGAAAATTTCGCTTTCCCTCTGCCGGCTACTTTCTAAATCCGATTCCTCATCCTCCATCAGTATTAGCAGAGCTAAATTTTCATAATCCAAACTCATTTTTATATTGATTGAAGTTACGAACCGGCTAAAAAAATCACGATGTGTCGGTTTGTTTACGTTTGGATCGGTTGCGGATTACGTTTCTTCATTTCGAGGAAACCGCATTCGCCATAAACATTACGATCGGAATTGTAGCGGAGCGAATCTGTGACGTCACGCGTAGAGTTACGGTGACGGTGCCGTTATCTTAGGAAACCATTACTTAAGCAGTAGGTTAACTTTTCATGCAATATTTCATACCATTTAGTAATGTCAAAGGTACTACAAGTAACGAATTAATTAAAAAATAATATTAATGAAACCTGTACAAATTATAGATTAAGCCTTTTTTGATTTGTTGATGGACCGGGTTTGTTAGTTCTAATTTGCCAATTTCAAATGTATTGAGTAGTTTTTGTCAAAAAAAAAGTTTAGTATATCTGTGGAATCGCCTTAAAGAAGTGTATATCTTAAAAAGGCATGGTTTTTTTTTACATATTGGAGCATTTTTGGTTTAATAGGGGAAGGTGTTGTTCCTTTGACCACTTCATACATTTTCAATTTTCTTAACTTGACAATTAAGGCTAACTTAAATTCTTTTATTTTATTCCAATATGTATCGTATGGTTTATCATATAATTTTTCACGGTTCTAGTTTTATTATATTTTTTATTTAATTTTTAAAAAAATTATGAAATTGTGGTCAAAGGTACAACATATAGTTGTACCTTTGACCATGGGTTGTTGTACCTTTGACCAGTATATAGATCATTTGAAATTCAGGGAATATTTACAAAGGGGAAAGATAATTATAAACATGATAGTTTAGGTTAACAAAATTCTAAGTGTTTAATTTTATTCACCTTATTTATTCATATTTTAAGTTCATTAGAATTATCCACTAGAAGAAGAATAAAAATATTGTTTAGAAAATAATAGTCAAGAATCTAAGAAGGAGGTATAGAATGGTAGATGGTAGTGACATTTTATTATATTTTGAATTTTCGTAAGTAGAATATGTTTTTAACCCTTCAACTGACTGCCAGATTTTTCACCAACACATAATTTTTTTTAAAAAATACATTACATTTACATTTTTAGGATGGAAATGGATTATTATATTTCACAGGAATACTATTTGGCTTGAATAATCCCCATTAGGCTACAGAAGCTCTCCAATTAACAAACTATGTGCAAATTAGACTAATTTTTTTATAAAATATTGCTTAGGGCACCACAGCCTAGGTGGTCAAAGGAACATTATGGTCAGAGGTACAACACCTTCCTCTACTTGTCAGATAAATCAGAAATTTGGGAGGCAAAGAATAAAGGTATTTTTAACAATTTGCCATGTAACCGCTGTTCAATTAAAGATATTAATTTACAGTTACTAAGCAAAAAAAAAATCTTACACTTAAGGGTTAAGTATTTAAAATGCGAAGGAACCAAAATTTACACAAACTAATTAATCTATCAAATAAAAATACACATTTTGTAGTTTAAGTTTTCTCCAGTAAAGTTTAAAGAACAAGTAAGGTTAGTTGGTGGGATTGTGTCATTTAAAAAAATTACCTTTCAACGATTTAAAAAAGTTCTTAATACAAAATCTACAGATAAAACTCGGCAAGACATTTTTTAAACCTAATGCTACATTGTTTTAAGGTACTGGTTCTAAGTTCCTCGTGGTCATAAAAACTATCACATCCACCCCTAAATCGTTTTTGGTTTCTTTCTACGATATTGTTTCCCTTTGAAAGGAAAGCGGAGAATATAAAAGTGACTTGGCTGCTTTAATGTCTGAGAACAGCTAATTAGACGCAAGAAAATCAATTATTTCTCATGACTGAACAAGATGGAACGATTCCAAATAATGCCTCCAATGTAATAAATATTTTCAATTATTTTAGGGTTACATGAAACAAGTTATTCATTTTAATTCTATGTAATTATTTTATTTTTTTTATCAAATTGTGTTACAAATAATTTGGTTCTTTTTACAATGAAATAATAAATACGTTTTTTTATTAGGTAACAAAATGCTCCTATTACTGTGCACACATTTACCGGGCATAATTCCGTATCTCCTGTAGATTTATACATACAAAGTTAAGTCAAAAAATATCTAACCAACATTAACAGGGATAAAACCAAAAATATGATTCAAACGAATTAAAAAAATAATCATGTAGAAACTGTCGATTTAGAAAAACTAGAAAACATCGAAGCGTTACATTTTATTTTTCACGTTTGCTTTTTTTTATTTAGTAGCAAAGTTTAATTTTCAGCAAAACACTTTTATAATGTATTAGTTTCCCAACGTTATCATAAGTAAACTCAGAAAAGTTATAAAAATATATTTATACTTAAAAAAACAACCTTTCTTAATGATAAAAACTAACGCTAATAAATAATTAATAAATTGATTTTTTTACACAAAAGAAAACATTTGTTTTTTTTTCTTTTTAATTTTCCCATAGACAAATTTTTTGAGTTCCGAGAACACTAAGTTTTTTTTGTAATTTATACAATATTTTGTTGAATTCTGAGAACATAATATAAAATTTATTTATATTTGGAATAAATTTAAAGCTTCAAACTTGTAAAAAAAAATTATTATCTAGAAGTTTGATCAGAAAAATATATTTTACTAAGAATTTTACGAACGATGTGTTCACATTAAAATGTATTAAAATACTTTTTATATCATTTTAGACTGAAAATAAATAAAGCTAAAAGTCGAAAAGTTTTATTAAATTAGAGTTGGAACAAATTGTGCGTACTCTTGTCAGATAAAATTTTATTTAAGTATTGGCATATAAAATATTTTATCTTATTATGTAGCTCGTATTACCTGAAGATAAACATTAATCTGTTGCAACTCATTTAAAATCCAATTTCAAGTTTATTACACCTATCTTACTTTTATTTCTTTATTTAATAATTTTATTTAAAAGACAAATGAAATTTTCAACAAGGTTCTTATCAAAATTGAAAATCCAGTCATATGCTTATTTGAGCTAAAGTCATTGAAAATAATTGAAGAGCGACTGTTAAAACAATCAGAATCCATTCCCGCTGATTTGCCAGAATTTAACTTCAATAAAAATATGCTGAATTTCATCTTTGAATATAGTTTTTTTTAATATGGATATAACAGAAGTGAATTTTTTGGCTATCGATAATTTTTATACCATTCAATTATTTGAAGTGCATAAAGGGTTAGGAAAATGTATATTTTATCTGGTTAATAAGTGTTGCCATACATTGTTATTTAACAAATCCTTTACCATTTGGGTTTCTAAAATTACCACACTCCACATTTTCATGGCTAAAAAATTGAAATGAGAGAAAATACAAGTCTTATTGTAAAACTAGGTAACAAATGATATTTAATAAAAGATAAACCAAACTTTGAAATTAGAGGTACGTCTTATACGAATGTAAACAGAAGTACTTAAAAGTTAAAACCAGCTAACCTTAAAACAAAATTCACTTCATTATATTTTTTACCATACAGTTATTTTATAACTTAATTTCAAGTCCTTACTAATTTACTTATTTCATTAAATAAGCATATACTTTCAAAGAATCGAAAATTTTCGAATTAAACGTGTTTCAACACTTTACAGTCTCTGGACAAATTATTAGACGCACTGCAAGATTTCATGTAAAATATTAATTACCGGTGACCAGTGTTACCATATGTTAAAAATAAATACAAATATGTAGTCTATAACAATTATTTTAAATAAAAATCAATAATATTGTAGTTTAAATATACCATTATTGCATAAAAACTCTTAAGAAACATAAAATTACTAAAAAAAATACAGTGCGTCTAATAATTTGTCCAGGGACTGTATTTACTATCTGTAATGCTACCAAGACCATATTATTTAACAGAACTCAAAATAAATTAAACACTTTTTTAAAAGTTAACCTAGTAAAGTAAAAAACAACGCATGAGAACTTTCTGTCATTATTACATATAGCACCGTAGAAAACTGACGTTTTGCAATGTCAACCCAATGCAACAAAGATTACTTGCCCACAGACATTGTTTCATAAGGGGCTATTTATTTATGCACGATCCACCCTCACCAAAATAAGAATCCTATATACACACAAGAGCCCATACCCAATAAGCAAGCATACGCCCCCTATTCTAGGAATCTTCCCCATTTACGCTAGAACGAGCTCTCACCTAGCAATTTACATAGTGACACGCTTTTCGGGTGAATAGTGACTATTTTGACACTCGCACAACGAGTGATACAGGAAGTGACAAGTGAAGGTGGAAAAAGTGATAAGGCTTTTCTAGAAATCGCTCCTGCGAAATGGGAAGACCAAGAAAGACTGCTTTTATCATATTCCTCTTTTAAGGGGAGATATGCTGATTTCTTTCCATTGAATGTCGAGATTTAAAGGAGTGGAGATCTTATCCTGAGTTATTTGCATAAAATGGGTTAGTAGTTTTAAGTATGGCAAAGCAATGCAATAAGTTAAAAAAAATAATTGAATTCTTCAATGTTGGAATTTGGTATAACTTGGTATAATCTAAAGAGCTTTTGGTGCGATTGAATTTGAAATATGAAGCTTTTGTTATGATTAAATTTAAACATTTCCCAACAAAAAAACTAATATAAGTATTGAAGTCATCGAAATAATTAAACGCAAGTTGTATTATAGGTAAATGTTAGCAAAACTTTTAAAGACGTTATTAAATGTATATTTGTTTCTCAGTTGAATGGGTTGGGATAATTAGGAACCAAGTCCACTTTCAAGGAAAAAAAAATTCTCCAACACATTGGAACTAATTTTAATTCGCCAAAATTAGCATAACATCAAAAAAGGATCACCGACAACAAATTTAGTGAATATAGGAAGCTAATTTAAGTTTTTTAAAAATATATCGAATTAATGTAAATAAAAATGTTCGGCATCAAATTAACTTTATTTTTTATAATTAAAAGTTTAAGTTTAATATTTATCAAAATTCTCTACAATAAAAATAGCTTTAGTACCTGAATAGCTTCATTTAAAAAGTAAACACACCATCGTCGTGTGCAAATATTTATTTTCCTTACTCTAATGTTTACTTTCATGTTTGCTAAGTGACACACACATCATAACATTTTAAATTCCTCCTAATTTTAACTATGCAACGCAGTTTAATTAGTCATGAAACAAATGCTTTACAAACAAATATTAAAATAAAATTGTAGAATTAAATATGATAAATAATATATGCAGAGCAAAATCTAATCATTTTCTAGTGTACTTATTGCGTCAAAATACCAAAAAACTTAATCGCAGACATTACACTTTCAAAATATTTGAGTTCGAAATATAAAAGAAACAATAAAATGGTAATTTTAAATGTGAATTTTTTTACAACTGAAATCTTACAACTACATTTCAGAAACGAATTCAGTTGCAAAAAAAATATTTCAATTAAATTTAACATTTAAATTTTATTTCTTTACCAACTCTAAAAATTCAAAACAAACAAATTAAAATGAGAGTACACTTTCCAGATTCATGTGATAATCAGTATACATTCTGCAGAAACTACCCATTTCATATATTACATAGAACCAACACAATGCAGAATTTTCAGCTAATGTGTAATAAGCACTCCCCTTAAGACAAAAATTACCCATTTTATGTTTTATACAGTCAACAAAACCTACTAGAGTCGTAATCGTGGACTTCAGAAACATTTTCTCCGAGCGCTTTCCTGAAAATATCTCGTGTACGAGTGTAAGTGTTTATTGTAGGATGCTGCATAGCAATGCAAAAGTACGGAAACACTTTACTAGTTTGACAGAAATGTAACTAACACAAACAAGTAGGTTTGTAACAGAATCTGTCACTTAACCCGCTTCCACACAACAGTTGTGTTAAACAAGTAAAAAGGCGCCAAACACAGCATTAATTCTATATTAAACATTTGCATGCTAAATTTGACTAGTTTCATTTATTTTATTTCGAAAATTCAATAGTTATTACTTATCGTTTGCAAAAATTAATATTTCAAAGAATAAATATGTAATATTCCTGGCTTTTAAATAGAATGAAAATATTTCATAATACATACAGTCGAATTCTTTTCTGAAATTTGCAAAGTTTTCTAATTTCGATGCGCTGAATTTTTTGGCGTATCATACTTGTCCGTAGCATTTGTAGTTTCTACTATGAAAGTGGGTGACGGACAGAAAGATTATAATACCTTCCGTACTTTTTACGTTATAAACGTAGTGTGGAAGCTAAAACTGTTTTATTTGTTACTAATGAAGTCGTACCAAAGCTACACGAGTACTACTTGCGACTGGCATCGATATTTTTTTCTGCAGTCACGTGGCGCGGCTGATACCTGGGACGATGTATAACGCAAACCTTTTATAACATCATACAAGGCGTCAAGACTTTGAAACACGACAAACTTCTGCACTGGTTTGAGTATAAATATTATAATACACGTATGGGTTACATTGTAAAAAAATTGCGCAAAAATAGTTAGTAGGCATTTTTTCCTGCACCGATTTGTAAATTTAATAGTGTATTGTCAATAATATACAAAATGCACTGAATATATTTTGTTAATATTTAGTATTCAATAATGCGCACATAGATACATTCGAACTAACAGACCAAGCGTATGATAATAAATACGATGCAAGAGTCTGGTCCATTTAACATCAACGCGAGCTATATTTGTAGAGGGACATTTTGCAACGTAGAATTATGTAATTCTTGAGCACACTACATATACCTAATAAACTGTTAAAACATGTTTGAAAAATATCAGGTTTAAATAAAGAAAATTCTCAAATATCAGTTACACTTTTATCACATCTGGCAAAACAATGATTACACATCCAAAAGGGGTGGGGCGGGGCAGCAATCTCAAATATTGACTTTACCGCAGGTCGGGGCCTTTGCATCCCCTAAAGCAGCCACGTACCAAACGAATGTCATAGAACAATATACGACTTTGACAACAATTAAAATTTTCATTACGTCACTTATTGGATTCCTTATTTGTTCGTCTACCCCTAATCAGCTCCGCTTTTGTGTTTGAACGGTTTCTTTGCAGTGCAACTGTGTTTGCTTATGAGCGAAAAGTGTTTGAGATTCCTCGTCGACGAAAAATATATTCCTTTACCATTTATTCTTTTTTTTTGCAACCCCTTTTAAAGTTTTTTTTTACTACTTTATTTTTCACCCCCCTCCCCCCTCTTAAATGTTTACAGATCGGATGAGAATACCTCCTTCTGTTTCTGCGCACTAATAAAGCTGAAGATGAAAAAGACCGTTGATTAAAAAAAAGACCCCGTAGCCGCTGCTATTTACCGAAATGATTCGATAGCACGCTAAGTAGGGCTCCATTTTGCAAGGTTAATTAGAGTAATAAGCCTTCTTTAGGATGAAAGGTGAATTTAATGGAAAGAACACGTAATAAAAGAACTTTTAACCTAATTCAAAATTCTTAGATGAAAAGCGAGCGAGCAGCTCTAAAATATTCATTCTTTATGCATCAACCGGAATCCTTTGGGGTTTATTCTTGAGCTCGGTAAATATATGCGTGAGTGATAAATTTATTTATTCCTCGTTATATTTAATCAGTTTTTGCGAGGCAGTCAAGTGTTGGACATATTTTTCTGACAGATAATTTTCTGCAATCAAAGGTACGCATTATATAAAAGAAAACCAGGAAGGGACGAAAAAATAAATCTTAAGAAAACATTGTACAGGAAATAACTTGAAAGGTTAATTTATTTATATTTTTTTATGTAAAATAAAAATAATTATTAAAAACTTTTATTGACGTGAAATTTTCAAGGGTACTTCAAAATATTTTTTTTAATATTTCTTAATGATAAAGATATTTATTTTAACTTAAGCAATTTCATTTTTTTAAAACATGGAAAATACGTTTAGAATAATTTTTTTTAAAAATTCTGCATTTTTATAAAAACATCTGATAAGAAAGGACCAATAATTAAAACTCGTATGCATTTTGCCTCGAGTTGTTTTTGGTGCATTACAATTAATGTCGATCATGATACATAATTTATATTGTTCGTTATGCATGCAAGTTTGATTAAGAATCGATATTGTATTTCTTACATTATGCGGTTCAAAAAATCTTAAATTAATCATAGCTTACAACACACGTTTAAGTTAGTAAAACATAAACCCTTCTAATGTATTTATAAATTTTTCCATGCATTACATATTAAACACAAAAACTTCCAATGCAGAATGTACTTCTAAAAAAAAACTGCATAAAAAATTAATATAAACAAAATTTGTTTAATTTAAGTAAAACATACTTTTTCCCATTTAACATCAAAAAAATAATAAAAACCTTTTAAATTGATAGAGGAAAAACTTTCCATCAAGTTAAACTTTTTAAATATGGCCTGTCCTGGTTCAGTAGCTTTCGGCACCTTTAGGCGTATTCCCTCAAGGGAGTATCTTTCAAAGTGCCTTTTAGGACCAGGACTTTAAACGGGAAAAGTCCTGTGCCTTGGTTTAATGGAAACTGGATTTACAGGAAGTGGCGCGAAAGATATCTCATCTAATTGAACCTTTATCTTACGAGCTCTTAGATAAAAAGTTTATCCCGAAAATTCTTAGAATGGGTTTTTGGAATCAACTCTAGGACTTTTGGGGTTGCTAATGTAGCTATTATTCACTTTTGTTCTTTTGAAAATGTTTATCTGATCATTTTTTATCAATATGCCGGTATTATTTTTAAATAAAACAGTTTAGTTCTGTAGTGGTCTTTCTTTATGATTTCTTTCATATATAGCTGTTTCAAAATGAAAATGTGAATTTATGATTCTTTCATATATAGCTGTTTCAAAATGAAAATGTGAATTTATGATTCTTTCATATATAGCTGTTTCAAAATGAAAATGTGAATTTATGATTTTTTCATATATAGCTGTTTCAAAAGGAAAATGTTTTACCTTTTGTTTAAAATTTTCCTAAAAACAATAGAAAAATTCATAATATTTTGGAAAAATTTAAGGATTTAACTTTCTTAAGGCAACCAACTACGTTAAAATACTTATTTTGCCCCAAAAAATTGCCCTAAAAAGTAACTGGTAACTTCAACTCGAAGATATTAAAAAGATATGATTTACTAAATTGGAAGGTTTTTACTGTTTTTCATATGCATAAAGATGTTCCAAAAAAAAATTCATTTTTAGTTTTAAAAAAAATTTTGAAAATTTTATATTTCCCAAAATCTTTTGGTAACATGATCTCAAAAAATGAAGAATTGCAATTTATCAATCTCATTGCAGCGCTGCATAATAATTAATACTACAAGTGTTAAACAATCATTTAAGGGTTTTCCCGTATTCAAAGTATTGTATGTAAATTTATAGAAGTTCGAGCAAGTGAGAAAATATACGTTAATTTTGTTCTTGATGCCAACCCGTACTCAAACTTGAGAAATAAACATCCTCAAAATGAATGAACTTATCTCTCAAAATTGAGGCTTGAAATCTATGATAATGCAAGTTCCTCAAATTGAGAACTATCTTGAACAGCCTTCTTTTTAAGCACAGTATACTTTATTATAGCTAGTTTATTATTCACAGCCGATTTTTCCAGAGTAACAATTTTTAAAGTATTCACTTTACCAAAGTTTTGGGTTTGGATCAGCAATATTTTTCTCGCTTTTCACGATATCCTTTTAGATTTTAGCTCACAAGAGTCCAAAAGATTCACTCTGCACTGTTAAAAATTAGGCACTTTGTTTCACCAAAAATATGGTTCCTAGTAGCTGCAACGGCTGTGTGGTGAAACGTTAAACCATATTTTTGGTATTCGGTTGAACCATTTCTCAGGTTTTTGTTTCCAAATCCAGAAAAATGGTTCAACCAAACACCAAAAAAAAGGTGAAACATTTCACCACACAGCCGTTGCAGCTACTAGGAACCAATATCATGGTGAAACCAAGCACAAAATTTTTAACAGTGTGTACTAAAGTTAGAAGGAAATTAAATATTTTAAGTACTTGTTATGAAATACGATTTTGAAAATAGAATTTTGTCGTCCCACTTTATTTACAAAATTACTCAAATTCTACAGAAGATGTGTATTCTTGATTGTTTTACTTTATGTGTGGTTTTCCCTTGAACGTAGGTGGGTACCCCAAGTATATGCTGCTTTCTCTAACTTTCTTTGATTATTTCACCTTGAATACAAATGTTTTTCATGATATTGCCAGTTTGATTACTCCATTCTAGAATGTCTTTATAAATCTCGTTTAAATAACACAAATATAGATCACATTATTGTTCTACACAAATCCATTACTACCCTAAAATAATGAATTTTGATACACAAAGGAAAACCTATACAAGAAACCTATATTTCCAATTCCTATTTATATCTGATGCTATTTATATGTGATGTCCTAAAATAATTACAAACTAATGATTTTCAGGACCGTAACGGAAAACCATATAACCAACCTTTATTCGCAAACCCTATTTATATCTGGCCGTTATTGAACAAAGCAAAGAATGTATGTCCTACGCCGTTCGATTTTTACGCTTTTAAGGAGTAACAGAAATTCCATTACCACATTCAATATTCGAGGCCGCTTGAGAAGTATTCGATATCTGGCGTCGTCTTCCTGCTATTCGATATTCAGCCAGGCGATATCGGGCTCAGCGCCGAAAACTGGCGCATCTCCTATTGGATTAGCATAGCAGATGCGGCATTTTTCCATGTATAGTGCGACTCTGAGACAAGTGCAAAGACGTGCAAGGAGGAACCGTTGGGCGGAATCGAACGCTACGGTGTATAAAAGCTATTGCAAGTGGCTGGAGCAAAATGCACGGGATTCCTACGGTATACCAATAAGTTTGGAAGCTTTACGTTCGTTTATATTGATATTGGGTGCGTTATGTGGTATAAGTATACGCTCAATGTAATATGACAAGCAAAATATTATGTATTGATGGTTAATGTCCGTAATATAGAACAAAATTGCGATACTTTATAGTTTTATTGTTGTACAGTTTCGTAAAATTGTGTTAAACTCAGAACTTAAGATTAATTTTCCCAAGAAGCATTAAACATGTAATTTTAAAACATTTAATTGTACCGCACGAGGTTTGTTTTATAATTATTTCTCAGTAAAGTTGTTTAAAATAAAAAAATATCCTTTAAACTAGTTTCAGTTCGTTTTATAGAGCTAATTTATCGTCTTCGAAATATTTAATGGGAGCATTAAAAGTGAGAAAAGTCTTCTCGGGGAACTTCCAGCCTAATCTCTATGATTTAATATTCAAAATTTCTCACGCATCGAAAAATATTACTTTTAACTTCCAACAAAAGAATCGCATCTCTTTCTACAGTCCCCTTCAATATGCTTCGAGAAATTTCATAAAAGTGAATATTAGCGAACAGCACTGTAGGAGTAAATGGAGAGAGAATTCAATTTGTTCAGCCATAGTAGATTGACATTTGGCAAATGTAACCCTGTTACTGTCAGTCCTTTCCATATGCTGATAAGAATACGGGACTTAGTTTTGGTATTTTGACATTGCTGTAGGAGAACTTGTCAAAAATGTGATTTTTATTTGTATGTATCCACACTTTTTGAGCATGCTTTTTATGCACTGACGTTGGTATGGTGAGCGTCCCAGAAATAAACATCCCATTTAAAACTGAAATAGAGATTTGAAATTAAATGTGCAATAACGATTTTAAATTAAATTTTTTAGAATTGTTGACCATATACAGTAAAATTATATTGTTCTGGATTTTTTGGTAGGTGGCACTTTAACCCTTTAAACAAACATTTTGAAACGTCAAACAACGGGATTTTTATATGTATTGTATTAAATATTGTGAAGTTAAATTACAGTTGCGTCATAATTATACTTTATTTAGTACAATTCAATAGTTTTCTTACAATAAGCAAAATAAAATCAATTACACTAGCTTTTGACTATTAAATGAGTTTCGTGAGATGTAGAATGAATATATTATTCAGTTGTGTTTAGATAACATTTATAAATTATAAAAGACTTTAAACACAGCACTATAACCTTCAGTACAGTTTCCTACAATTGACATCAGAGGACATATTTGTTAACCCTAAAAAAAACCATCCACTGTAAACTTGTGACAGAATTGCACCATTTATAGAGGTGCAAGGACGAAAGTTGACTTTTGTCTCTCCACCCTTATACTCCAAAAAGTTATTTCGAAAGATACGGAGAAAAAGCAATTTATAAAAGTTACAGTAACCAAAACCTAGCCCCACAGAAATAACAATAAGTTCTTAAAGAACTAAAATAGCCTACTTTCCTGTTACTTAAATACTTACTGAAATTCTAATAGGAAAACAACTAGGTTCCTAACAGTAAATATCATCAACAACCGTTTCTACACTAGATTTATACACATTCGAAAAAAATCGCTAAACACAACATCCAGCTAAAACTTAAACTTCTAAAAGCCAAAATCAGCTATTTTCCTTAATATTCTTTCACAAATTAACTTAATATTATTTATCGTCTGCACGATTTATTTGAAGTTCAAAGAATAATTCAATATTTATTAATAACAAAAGTAACGAAACTACTCCAAACTGCATTAAAAAAATAAGAAATGTAAATTAAAACTAAGCATAATTGTATTTCCTTGCCGTTTTCTTAGTAAACAATTAATGAACAATCAAAGAATCACATTGTGCTACATTTTAGACGTCATTCGAAACTAATTCATGAAAAAATTATTTTGCTACAAATATTTTTAAATAAATAAAGTTTCTCATGCCATTGTTGATTTGGCAACAATGATTTAAATGACTCAAAATTGAATTTCAATGCTAATTCAATGGGAAATTTGCCGACAGATAGTAGATTTATGTCCGTCCGGACGTACAGACATTCAGACAAAAAGTATGAAAGTTGGGTCTCTGAGGTCATAGCTTTCTAACGAAAAAGGTATTTTTTAATTTCCGATTGATAGAACCGATTTTGTGAGGGGGTACGGACAGACAGACGAACATCGACCGCATGCCAATACCTACTTTTTCATTTTTTAATTCTTTCGAATTAAAAAAAAAGTAGGCTAAAAATTTAGATGGGAGGGGGGGGGGATATTTGAAATGAATGTACAGCTATTTCAAACTAAGACAAATGTCTTCGTGGCAAATAATACCATTTTTCCCAGATAAGACCCCATGCAAAGGAAAAGTCCGGCATTCAGCTAAGAAAAGTCGGCTAATGGCTCCATGGCCAGAAATTGCCGGCTAATAACTAGGAATTCATTGATAATGGTTACGAAAGAGAATTCTTCATCGGTCCAGGAATAAAAGAGAAAATATTCTGACAGGTTTTCCGTGTCTTCATTACCCGCTACCTGACTTCTACTATCGATTCTGTATTATAGGGATTAATGGAATAATCATCATTGCTAAGGGAATAGTATGGATTAAGAAGGGTATTGTGGGAATATTACAGGTAGCTGCTGCAATGATGTTGGAGTCTGGTAGAACACATTGTTTGTTCCAAGTGTTAAAAAAATAACTTTTTATTAGATTGCTAAAACATGGATGATAATTTTTTAAGAAGGTGAGCATCTAAGAAATATAACAAAATGTAATTTTTATATATTATTTGCTCATTTGCTTCACTCGTTTGCTTAACTTTTTTTAATAACTCCCTTTGTACCATTGTGAGAAAGTGCATGCCGTACTGTATGCTAACAAATGATCGTTTTTGTCTTTAGTAAAGGCAGAAACGCCGCTTTATTTTCGTTTAAGAAACTATAGTGTGACATTTGTACAATTGGTCACGAATAAGCTTTTGGTAAAATATGGCAAGCGTGAATTTAGTGGAATATTTCTTAAACATCGTTTCGCATATTTTTTTTTAATTAAAAATTATGAGATGTTGTTCACACAATGTACATTGACTCGATTGTTTTTAATAGTATTAATTTTTAATATTCTACAATCTCCATAGCAAACCGAATTTACGCTTTAGAAGTCAAAATTAAAAATGCGCAGAATCAATGGCTTTTGGAAAGCAGTTTGTTTTTACATCAGCATCCAAACAGAAACGACACGTCGTGCGAGGGAATAATCTTCATCAAATTCACGAACTCTAAATATAGATACTGCTGAGGGAGGAAAAACGAGTATTTTCTAAAAACAACTTTGCAAGCTTTTAAAAGATTTAGGTTAAACTATACCCTATCACACTTTTTTAAATACTGACGTTTGAAAAATAATTATAGACCAGAAGTAAAATAAATTAGTTTGCCACATCAGCTAAAATACCAATAAAGTGCTCTCCAACTCCCGCCCAACCCTCCCAATACTAACCAAAACTCCCCGATTATTTACCATGGCCTAAGTGAAAAGCAATCTCTTCAATTTGAAAATAAAGAAGCGTCTCTCCGAAGTGTAAAGGTGTCGAAAGAGGTCAATAAATACGAGTCTTAAGCGTCTGGCTGCCAAAGGACGCCATAAAGAGGGCCATAATTATGGCAAGTCTACGACACCTCAGAGAATACGCGAGCATAGGGCAAAAATAAAGGACGTGGCCACAGGCTATTTGGAGTAGGCTTATGCCTCAGCCTAATTGCCGTTAACAACCACCGGAGATATATCACGACACCAACGTGTAGGTTTTCTTGGAAGGGGTGAAAATAAGTAACTGGGATTTCTTTGGAGCTTGTTCTTTAAAAGAAAATGGGATGTCAGTTTCGAAAGGGTTCAGCTAGTAACTTTTATGCTTATTACTTACTAAGGAAAGGGAGTGTTTGAGGAAATTTGATATCCGATTATGTAAATATAAAATTTTGATTACTTTGTTTCGACATTTCACTAACTGAATTAATTGTGATGTTAAGATTAATTTTTTATTAAACATGTTGCTGGTTACTGCATGTGTAGTTCCATACAAATCCACTTAATTTAGAAACATCAAAAGCAAAATACTTTGCGGATTGTGATTTTTGAACTTCATGGAACACTGCGATGGAAATATTGCAAATGTTATTTTTTTTAAGTGATACATGTACTTTTCTGAATTAGTCAAAGCAGCGATGGACTGAGTCTTACTCAACACGTGACCAGTATTGTTAGGGCGTACTTAAGTTTCTGAAATTTAAAAATTCTACAGTTGGACTAGGACAACTGTTGTTCAAAATCATTTATATCAACTCATAGGTGTATGTTTTTGGTTAAAGTAACGTCCTACGAGAACCCGAGCCACGATTTAGAACAGCGGTCAAGTGACAAGCCCGACACTTGAATTAGCATCCACCCCAATACACAACCCGTTCTTATAGCGATATCATACTTGGCAACATGTTTCTGAACCCCGACAGATTTAAAGTGCATCAGTCCCATGTACACATCCCTATTATCCGGCAAGATTTTTTAAGACCGGCAATATCCGTTTACAGGATGGCTAGAACGAGGTCAGAACTCCGAAAGAAAATCAAAGGAATTTTATCGTAATTCTAAATCTAACGACACAAAATAAACTTCTATAAACATAACTTATAAATTTAGATGTTAATCCGAAAACTATACTAGTGTTTACATTTGAATAAGTTTTAAAAACCTTCAATCGCCCTATTTATGACCAAAAAATATATTCTGTAAAATTCAGATTTAGGGTCAGTTTGGAGTCATTGGACAATTGAAGAGCTTAGTGGAGAAGTGCTAAGTGACATTTTGTAACTTGAGATTTGTGTCAATGCAACATTACTAACTCTTTAACGAAACAAGTTCCCTTTTCATAAACTTTAAGTAAGTATATTTTACCTATTGTAAGTCTCTTTTTACGTATCCAAGGCAAACGAATAACTTAAAGCTCATTCTCGTTCACCTTTATGTCACTTAGCAGTTCTTTCACTAAGCTCTCATTACATTGGAAAATATATTTAAAGACTATTGAATATTCTTAGACGGATATACACAGGAACTTGATACAATCAGTTTTTATTTGCCAATATTTTAATAAAAGTGATCACGTGGTAATAATTATAAGGTTTCTTTAAAAATAAACAGTCAAATAAAACAACCGTTTATTTTAGGTAACAAAAATTCACACCTTAAACTTTTCTCAACTAAGAAGTCTCAGCACTTAAAATGAAAATCAAAAAGAAACAGTTAGATGAAGATGGAGTGTTAGTGCTTCTGGATTCCAAAAGACAGATTCTCCTTTAACCATCTTAAATCAATATGTCTCGCCTTAAAAAAATTCACGTAAAATGTAATTGTCTGGAAGATTTAAAACGATTTGGTGATGAAGGCATTTTATTTTTCTGCTAACATGTTTCACTAGAAAAATCGCTCGTTCTGAAGGGACGTAATCAATCAACGGTATTTTTTAAAAGCAGTAATTGTTCTGGAAAATGTAGAACTTATTTTATCAGTAGAGTTCAGCTTTTATTATATTTACCCATTCAGAGCGTTTTCATTGTTGTTGTAATTGAGTTTTAGTATAAGATCAAAATTTGTTAAATCGTTTGTAATTTTTTTTATTATTGAAAAGTTCTCTAAAACATTGGCGACAAAACAACTTAAACTTAACAAAAACTTATCAAAAATCTCAATCACACATTCAGCGGAAAAAATAAAATATAATAATGATTAACTAGGTGAAATTCTTCACAATGATTTTTTGTATTTGGAAGGGTTGAGGGTTCTCGTTATGTTTGGTTTGAATGACGTAGTTTTTACAAAGCTCATAACAAAAATAATGCGAGTCCCATCGATTTCGCAATGGATTTTGGAACTTGGCAATTGCAATTTATCAATCTCATTGCAGTGCTGCATAATATTTAATACTGCAAGTGTTAAACAATCATTTAAGGGTTTTCCCGTATTCAAAGTATTGTATGTAAATTTATAGAAGTTAGAGCAAGTGGGAAAATATCCGTTAATTTTGTTCTTGATGCCAACCCGTACTCAAACTTGAGAAATAAACACCCTCAAAATGTTTAGTTTAGTTTAGTTTGGTTTGAATTATCGTCGCACTAGAGCTACACGAGGGCTATTGGCGACGGGCGTCGTATTTTAGAACCACAGTCAAGTGACGAGCCGACCCAACCCCCGAGTAGGCACCCAACGCAACCGTTAAGGGCAAACATCGTACGCAGCGTTGGGACTTTGGCCGTTTATTGGTCGGCAGTTATTTTGGCGATGCCCGGACCCGAACCTGGGACCTTCCGCATGCTAGGCGAATGCCTAACCGACTGGGCTCCCCAGCCCTCATCCTCAAAATGAATGAAATTATCTCTCAAAATTGGGACTTGAAATCTATGATAATGCAAGTTCCTCAAATTGAGAACTATCTTGAACAGCCTTCTTTTTAAGCACAGTATATACTTTAATTATGAAAACTCTGAATGTATTGGTTGAATTGTCATAAACCCAGAATATAATTTATGTTCGACTACACAGCGTTCAAGTAATAAATTGCTTTGAAATTCAAAAATGTCCGCAACTAATACACAAACACAAATAACTAATCTTGGTAAGGCAGTTCCTCTAAATTAATCTTATGGATAAGAAATTCATTCATATGTTTTTCTGTCATCGTATGGGCATCGATTTCTCTGAAAGTAATTTTTTATTCTTGGTCCCATGCAGCCAGATTACAAAATGTAGACTCAAATGAATCACTGAAAAGTAAAAAGTGCGTCAAGTCCATTGGTCAATTTACCCCTACTCTTTTTACATTGAACGTTTTAGTAAACGAAGAAGAGTGTACGGAAATTCTCCAACTGACTCGCGTTCTTTTTTCATTTACTGTTTCAAATAAAATCTCATCAACTTAGAAGGCAAAGTTTTATTTTCGCCAAAAAGAATGCAACGAAGAAAGTAAAATATTTTGATTACCATGGCCGATTCCGATCCCAGGGAATAAAATGATCGAAGGATATACAATAACATCGCAGCCGATTTCATTGGAATGAGAAATTTGTTTTAAAATTAGACCGTAAATCTTGTGCTGTAATAAAGAAGGTTTTTATTCTCTGGACCAAAAGTAATAACTTCGTATTCATTGATCGTAATCTGAGATTTATTTTTCATGGTTAAATCAATTAATAAGAATGAAAAATGAATTCCAAACTATTGGGTGTTTTCTGGATTGGCGAAGAGAAAAATTAGAAAAACTATTCAGAATTGCATTAAAACATAAAATAAAAAATCTGAGAAAACGAAACATTTAATGACATTTTGTGTTCCTTGCAAAAATGGTGTAAGTTATGAGAAAATCTTTCAATGTATTTAATTTGTGTACTTTTGTATAGCACAAATGAATCTTTGCCACCATTTAAAAAAACGGAATCGGCTATCACCAGTTTCCATCTGAAACTAGCTTTTACCAAGACCGGAAGTTAAAACTGGTGTTAACCAATAAAATTTAATTGCTTTAGATAAGTTTAAATCCGAGACTAATCCGAAAACTAATTTAAATTAGCAAAAATAGACAATTATTTATAATATCCGACAGTCTGAATGTATTTTCATGAAATTTTCATGTTAGCAAAAAAAAGCTTAACATATATTTTGTTTATATAATTTTTTAATATAATTTTTTTTATTTAATCTTCTAAAAACAGTTCTTTTAGATTCAAAAAGCAAGATAAATGAAGTTAATGAAAGTTTAAGCACTCTTCCATATTAAAAATATTAAGTGTGGTTATTATTTTTCTACTTTATTTCGTTTCTTAAGTTATCAATGCAAAACTTAAAATAAAGTAACGTTTACAGATATTTAAAACAAAATACCGTCTAACAAATGCATATTACAATCTTTTTTAATTAAAAAAATGACATTATTGAATGTCATAAAAGTATTCCACGATCGGATTTCCTGTCTTGGAACATTAAACTTTTTATTAATCTACTTTTTTTATATTGAAATCAAAATTAATTGCAAAGCATCAAAAGTTCTGTACTGTTCAAATAGTTTTAAGGAGGAGTAGGTTTTTAAAATATAATCGAATACGTTTTTCAAAGCCTTAGCCACTTTATCTACAAAAATGACTTTTAAAGATGTCTCTTTCTGAATTATTGATATTATCATGTATAATTTTATATATTATAACGCAATTATAAAAAAGAAACATTTAAAGGAAGTAACCAAGTATTCGATTAAAAAGACTATTCTACATTTTGAACTATAATGTGTATAAATAAAATGTAACATTTTTACAGATCCTTCTATTAAATACTCAACAACTAAAGTCCAAATTTTATTTTTTTTTAATTTATTGATTGATGTTCACATTATCTACGTGTTGGTATAACTTGTGATTTTTACTTTGTAGGTTTGAATATTAGTATTCATGTACAGGGTGGCGCAAATAAAAGTGGCCCCGTCATGGAGATAAGAATAAGATCGAATTGTTGCCAAGTCAAAAACCAAACAAAAAGTTTTGCTAAGTGAAGCTATTGATCTCTTCAATATTAAGCCCCAACAAACGCTTGGCGAATTATTTGCCTGCAACTATGCTATTGTTTGACAAGCTAGATGGAATGCAATATAAGCTGAAGGTTTGTACAGCTGTGCAAATAAAGTTCCCTCTAGTGATTATTTCGGCAGTTATTTATTCTATAGAATCGGACCTTTGTTTTTCTTAATACAAACCATTCTAAATTCGATTGCAAGACACATAATTTGCATGAAGGGCCGTCTTCATATAATATGCGCTAAGGTCTGAATTCGCCAATAGTCCATCAGTAGCTCTAAAGTGAAGCTAATCCACCATTGCAAAACAGGTTTGCCAAATGAAACCATTACACGCTTGAATAATCTTTTATTTCGACTTGAAGGCTTTCAGGCGGCTTCAATAGTTTTTCTCGCCAAGCTTTTCAATGCATTCTTATTTCTACGCCGGGGCCACTTTTATTTGCGCCACCCTGTATATATAAACTGTACGATCAAGTTGACTATTTTAAATGCAGAAAATTATTTAAAAAAGGTAAAGTAAACCACATATATCATTGTGTCAACAACATCAAAATATAAGAAAATCTGGACTTAATCTAGCTCATTGTCCAATCTCTTTAACCCATTAAAGAACCATTTGTGAATACCAATAGCATCTCCATTTACAAAAGAAAACGTTAGCTTAGTTTTTAAAATATATTTTCGTACACCTTAATTTAACCTACATAAACTGGTCATTACTGTGGTCTTCATTTGTCTTATAGTTTGTTTATTAGATAAACTTAAGCAGAAAGCTTATTTTCGCATGGCGAATTTGCTTGCCAATCGGCGTTAACGAGTTAATTTCCTGGAATCACAAATGCAGGGTCATTAGTGATTAAGAGATATCTGTAGTTGAAGTTTCGATTGAGATTTATTAGCATTTCATATTTAGCAACCAACTGATGACGACAGATTTGGGATAATACCTGTTTCCTGAAATCCCAGTTTAAGCCCTCGCTTAACTCTTTCTCATCACCATTAATGGAGATAGATTAGCATAAAGTTATCAATCAAAATGATAGTTTGTATCAGCTTCAATATTTTAGGCTGAATAGTTAGCTGTAAATATTTAACAGGTGCAAAGTATACTTTGTTAGTAGACATTAATAATTTATATAACAAGCAAATTAAGCCTATAGATATAACTGTAAAATATGTATTGACTTTAAAATTATTTAAATAGTAGGTAGTAGTAATAATGCTTGTAAATTAAAATTCAAAATATATGTTTTGCTCTTTTGTCTTGCTAGAATTGTAATCCAACAAATATAGCATTATTCTATCATAAACTAATACTAAATTTATCTGCAACTTTTTCGTTCTATATCACTGAAACAGGGTTTTAAAATATTTTATATAAAAATATTTTATATAAAGATATTTTGTCATTTAGAAATATTCGCAAATGCTTTGATTTTGATGTTTAAAAGTTGTGTACGAATCACTAAAAGCATCAAAATTATACATTTCATCAACGACACAGAAAAACTCAGGTTTTTGAAGAAAATTAGAAGGTTCATAATGAATTAATCCACAACGGACGCTTACAACTACTACACATCTTGTCAGTTATTAGAAACTTTGATGTTGTTAAGACTAGAAATAAGCGACTTAGCTACTAAAATTTAAGATATCTAATTTATTAGAATATGTGACAGAGTTGGCGAAATTGATGACGATGGTATAAAAGTTATACAATTAAGAAAGTTGATAGTGAAATCAGCAAATTTTTGAGAAGCGTGTCAAAATCCTGCAAAATATGTACGTCAAGAGTTTAATTTATAAACTGGAAGAGTGGGTTGGCTTCACATAGTTTATGCCAGTGTAGGTAATGATTTACATATTGATAAAGGGCTTTATCAGTTAATTTTAAAATGTTTTAGAGATAACACGAATAAATTTATTACGATACGTAACCCACTTTTACACAGAAACCACAAATTTCACGTACAAGTGTGATACGTCAAACTTAAGAAAAATGTAAAGGTAATTTAACCTCAAGATAAAAATTTCGAGACTACAAATTTGACATACTAATATACAAAAGTTTAAAATAAAGAAAATAACGTTAATTATTCAATTCATATTGTCAGTCAATTAAAAAGGGAACTCCAGTACTTAAATCTACGAGTTTAAATTTGTAATATATTTAATCGGCGTCGGTTTCTTTTAGCGTAAAAAGTGTGTTATTGTTAAAATATTTAAGCATTGTATTTTAGTCATATGTCAATTTAACATAATAGAATTAATGTACGATCAATTTTTAAAAAAAAAATATTATCAAGAGATAAACAAAGAAAAATAAAAATGTTTCAGATGCATTTCCCTCAAACGTTTCCCTAACAGTTTAATGACAGATTGATTACAGATTCCACATGAATTTTATCGATTTCCAATTCAAAACAGATGAGAATTATATGTTTACGTATGCATTGATAATAATTGCATATTTATTTTGCTGTTTAAGTAAGCAATGTATTTCTTTAGTTGTGCACTTCGCTATTGGGGAATTATAATTTTATTTCGTAAATAGCGATTATTTTTACGTTACCTAAACTTTAAAATGATCTTAAATTGCTTTCATATTACATATTAAAATATCAGGAATTAAAATGATACTTTACATTTATATCTGCAATTTTTCATTACTATACAATTGGACGTATAAGAAACTTTTACTTAAGAGGAATAGTTATGCTATACCATTGATGAAATAAGATAGAAGTTATAAAATGATAAGCATGTGTACCTGCTCTAACAGTTGTTAAATAGATTCCTTCAAATTCTATTGATATTTTCAGTAATCGAAAATTAGAAAAAAAATATTAAATTTCATTAATTTTAAGACGTGCACCATGTTCAAAGTCATAACATTTTATATATTTGACAGAATACAAAAAGTGTATCAAAAAACATTGTAAATACAAGACAATTCACCACTATTCTTTCAAAATTCATTCTACTTTACAATCCCATAGATCATTCCTCAGTTGAAGCTCTAAACTTACTTTGTTTCAAAATGTGTGACCCCGGTCTCTCTAGTAAACGTCAATTTTTTTCGTTCCAGCAGAAAAGTATTTAAAAACTAAACAGTCCATAACTCAGTCTTTCAGTTTACCTTTGCGACGCTTGTAGACTAAAATATTTTGCCACTTTTCCGATCAAACTACGCGAAGACTAAAACCCTTTTCGTGTATCTATTCGGGGGAGAAATGGTTTTAGAGCTTCTTCAAAGCAAATATTTCCGGCGTGAAGAAGCACTTCTCAAAATAATGTTTCTTAGTTCAGAAAGGATGTCTTAGTATTAGTTATTTTTATTAAAGTGGCGAAAAGAATCACATTGAATGAAAATCATGGTAGTTGTAGTAGTCGATATAAAGACCTGCGTAGTTTTTAACTGGCAAAATGTAGTTTTTTCACAAATATTTGTTGAAAACTGTGAAGGTAGATTAATTTGGGATTTTCGCTGCCTTTGTGTAAGATTTAAGGATTTAGATGGGTTTTGTAAAGCCTCTGACTTTCTATATATGGCTTCTTTAGAACTTAAAATTTATTTTGTGCGAGGACAGGCATAAGAAATAAGGTAGGACTTGTTTAATATATTACATATTTGTTATGCATTTTATAAAAATACAACCTACACATTGGATATATATCATATTAATAGATATTCAACGACCGTCTCTCAAAACGAGTGTGTTTTCTGTATTTTTAATTGTGAGATGCATACAGCACAACCTAGTGGTAAATTTTTTATAAAAAATTTGAAACCTACGAAACAATTTCCTAGGCCTCTTAATGAGCATGTTTCACGTCTTGAGTGGCAACAGTTTCACAAAAATGAACATAAGGAATTCATTTTTTAATCAATGTGTTGGCGGACATTACCGGGTCATACCGGGTCGTACCACCAATCACATCGACCACCAATGAAATCCATGAATAAAATCAGGCATGATATACGTCACGTTAAACATGTCAATACTGATTTGTTGAACACCCTATACTAGTTTATTTAAACAATACTTATTTCTTATTTAGAAAATATTATTATTTTTTTTATCAAAACAATAGACTTGTTTATTACGGAAAAAATTAAATTATTTATTTTTCAATAAATATCTTATATCCCTCTAAAAGATGTCCAATACTCTTTTCAACGGTTTCTTTGAGTAACCGAACAGGAATTCGAGAAAATATCTAAAAAGGAAAAATCACTCCATATGGCATTAAGAGGAAACTCAATTTGTTTGAGATATGTTCACAAACAATAGATGCCCGCCGAAGAAGTTATTTTTTTGTATGTTGCCCAAATACAAAAATAATATCACAGTCTATTTTAACTGTTTTCTTTTGTTGAGACGAAACCACAAGAGATTTCAATTTGATATCTATAAATTACAAAAGCCTTTTTATATCGCGTTAGGAAATGTCGAAAGAATAGATAATACTTATTAATTTATGTGCCGTATGTTGTTTCCCATTCATATCAAAGGTTTTTCGGGAAAAGAATAACAAAAGAGCGCAGGGATCCGCAAGAGCAGGATTATTAAAATGTATTAAAGTTATATTTTGTTAATTAATGTTTTCCGTTGTTTACATAAAGTAAGTACTTCACATTTTAAAAAATATGTGGAAAGTTTTTAGAATCATTTAAAAATGAAAATAGCATTGTTATCTACAATAAATTGTTAGTTCAGTCTCATTCTTGGGGTGATTTAAAAATAAAATCTTTCGAATCTTTAAATATAGATTCTTATATTAATTTAATTAAAATCTTTAATTAGTCTTTATTAATTCTGCATTTTAAAGTACTTATTGAACATAAAATTATGAATTAATTCCTTTTAAAATGCAATATATAACTTTGTTACAAGCGTACATTTTTATTTATGTGCAACAAAAAATGTTCACCAACATTGTATGAATGTTGAATTTTACATTGTTTTTAACATTGAAACCAGTTTAGCGATTCATCGAAATATACATTTTAACAATAAAGAAATAAGCAATGAAGTTTAAAACAAACTATGCTTCAGAACAAAATAAGCAATTCATCAAACTAATTGAAACAGAAGCTCCTTCAAGAAGAACTACTGTTTCCAACAAAATATTTTTTTCCTAATGATAACAAAAAAACCTTCTTGAAATGTATTATTAACTACATAAAAAGACGATAAGTAACTTGTGACTCAAGACTTCTTATACAAAAATATTTTCTACAAAGAAACCGCAAGGCAATTTGATACGGGGGGAGAATGATAAAAAATATTTACGGTAGATTTCAATAAAAAAATCTTTCAAGATTTCATCGACTCTCCGAAGTTCTTGTTACCCCTTTCAATCGGGCAGAATAATTTTTCAAGCAGAAATGTGTGCCTCTTACAGGAAAAGAATTTATTACTCTTATCTGAAATGTATCGCGGAATAAATATTTTAATATTTTTGGAGAAGCTAAGGATATGATACTTCGTCTTTTACTCTGGATATTCATTCATCGCATATCAAAAGATTAAATTTAGAGTTGCAAAAGTCCGGTGGTAAGAATTGTGGCTGCTGTGATAAATAACCGTTTGGAGTATTTTTTACTTTAGGAAAGACCATCTGCTTGCATAGTACGAAGTTTCCTAGTTGAATCAGGTAAAAAAAAAACTTTCAGCAATGCCTACTGATGATTTTGATGATTTCAGGGAAAAATTATCTAAAGTAAATGAAAGCATACCTGTGTTTATTTATTCTAATAAAAAGTATTTTTATAAGAATATCTACTAAAAAGAGACGTATTTGAGATTTTTTGCTTTTTTAACAAAATAAATTGAGATGAATAACAGTTTTCAAGTAAAACAAATTATGATAATGTACATTGATTAAAAAAACAGAAAAATACGATGGTTACTAAAAGAGTGAAGTTTGTTAACAAATATTAAAGAACTGTGTTTCATTAAAACACGAGTTGGCTCTTTGATAATTTCTACAAAAATATGACGTGACATGTAATCACGACATACAAGTACGTAATTCAAATTCATTTTTGTAATGTTATGTGTACCACGTTGAGATTTTTCAGATAAAATAACCGTGTTGTCAAAGATTAAAATGAAAATAAAAATAATTGAGATGTTCATGACACGTTCCTTCGCATAAGCATCGATAAAATTTCACAAAAGAAGATATTCTACAATTTTATTTGTAACATCTTCCTTCCCATCTTTTATAAAACATATCTGCACTTATAAAACATATTCCTTCAAACCAGTTGTAACGAAATATGCACAATACTTTAAAACAAGGGCTAGGTAGAATTATTGCCACACTAGAGCTAGCGAGGGCTAGTGGCGACGGGTGTCATAATTTAGAACCACAGTTAAGTGACGATCTGACACCTGAGTATTCACACGTAACTTTTAAGGGCGACATCGTTCGTGGAGTCGGGAATTTTCGACATATTTAACGTGCATTCGTTATAAACGGGGTAACTAAAACTTTTTGGCTCAGACCGATGCTCAGACCGATTATACATGAAACAATATATATTTTATAAATAAAACGCAGAACACTAAAGTATTTACTAGAGATTAAAACATATTTTATTTTCTGCACTTAATTTTAAAATGCTAAAATAAGTTTCCATAGTTAACTTTTAAAAATATATCTTTACTGCATTTTCATCGACACTGTTAAACCAAATAAAGTTAACTTTCAAAAATTAACCATATAAAGCATCAATTATTTAATAATTTAATTGAAAAGTTCTCTGTTGATTGTCTTCTGAATTCTTAAAAACTTATGGAGGGTTCGGGTGCGCTTAATAATTGATAAAATCTTTAAATAGTAACATATTCGATTCTTTTAGTTTTTCCCAATAAATAAATATTTCATTAATTAAATTAGATATTTTCGCTAATTTCATTAAAAAATCAATTAACTGCACTAAAATAATATTTCTTGCAGCAGCCTTTTAGTTTCAAACAAATCCGAAACAGAATTTAAATGCGATAAATGAAAGAATTCACGGTACTACGAAACTACTAATGTATCAGTTTTAATTAAATTAAGGAAAATCATCTAATTCTACAAGTGCTTCCCCTCAACTGACTACAATTATACAACATGAAATGAAACACGAGTAAATATTTTGACAAGTTTGGAAAAGATATCCGAATAAATCTCCAAAGAATTCTGAAGAATTCACTTTTATATAATTCCTTAGTCAATATTTTAATTAGCTCCAACTGATATTTTTAAAAAGAAATGTTTCCACGAGAGAAGCACCTTACGCGTTTTATAAATAATGCGATTGATGTCTTTACGGGATCATTATAACATTCATTACGACATTAGTTTTTTAAAAAAGAAAAATATTCTACATTTGATCTTTTGAAATAAGCGAGCTCGAAAAATAAAATACGTTGCACTAATTACAACTTAGCTAATTCACTGGATTATTTATTCAAATGACATTTTATAAACTAAAGGTAATCTGATAATTATATTTATTGATTAACTTTGATACTTTTTGCAAAAATAATAATTTACGGAATGTTTGAAAATGGGTAGTATTTGAGGAGCATTGGTTTAAATGGAGAAATTGTGCGTGATAATTTAAAGTGTTTTTACTGGTGCACGTATTTTTCTAAATACCGGGTTTCCAAAAAAAAACCTTTTAAAAATTAACCCTTTAAATCCTGAATTGTTTTTCCGCAATGAATTTTTAAAAATTACAAAAATACGGGAAAATCCTAGACTGGTTTAACTTATTTAGAAAAAAAAAATGCAAGTATGATGACTCCAAATAGAATCATTGGGAAGGGGTTAAACTTTTACCAACCTTACAAGAGCAAAACAGAAATGATTTAAGATAACTGAGGGACAAACAATGCTTTTATTATCGCAGTAAATTATTTTTTTCCTGTGACCATATTGTAACGGTAGACTTTAAAATGGTTAGTTACGGATATCTACTTTTTATAGTAATAAATTAATTTAGTTAAATTAAGGGGACACAGTACCTCAAAAACGGCAAAAAATGCAAATTTTTGTTTATTTGCTAAAATTAAAATTTGGAATCTTCTTAATAAGTCTACCAAGATTCAAAAGTGTAGCTATATTTTTAAAAAAAGTTATTCCACTTTTTATGCGGAAAGATAGGACAAAAATGCAAACGAATGAAAACTTTAAACGTGTTTTTCTCGGTGTTCATTTTTCCTTGATGACAAGGTTTTCAAAACGCTAAGGCTTTTTTAATTATTGATAACAGTCTAAGGAATTTTGTATGCAGTCTGTCAAATATGTTGACATTAAGAATTGATATCAAAATTGTTTTCAAAAGTAATACTTTTTTTATAAAGAAATACTAAAGTCGAAATTTTCCAAATATGCTAAAAAAATTGCTATTTCTAGATAAATATTTTTTATGAAACAACTACTGAAGATAAATGAAATTTGTATTCCAATACTTATGTAAAACAGTTTAAAGTACATGAGGAAAAAATGGGTGAAAATCTTTGTATTTAAAAAAGCCTTAGCATTTTAAAAAAGTTTTAAATTTTTTTTCTAATAAAACCCCAATTTTATAGTAAATATGTCAAAATTAAAAAAAAAAAAATTGAAAGTGGTACCGTGTCCCCTTAAACATATTACGGAATTTGAATAAGAAGGGTATGATAACTTTCAAAGAACTAGTGGGTTAATTTCAATATTACACAAATAAAACAGTGACTAAAAATATATGCATTAATATGGGGAAAAATACTGTTATTCAATTACTAATACCATTTAATTATTTTTTATGATTCTCGCAATACATTTTACACTTTTTACCCTTTAAGAATCAGACTACGTTCACAACGAATAACTCAAACTTGTCTCGTCTAATGCCGTTTGGTTGTTAGTAAAAATCAGACTTAACTTGAAACTATTCTATACATATCTAATGATGTGTTCCCGGACCGAGCCAAGTGTTCCTAAATGGGTTGAAGAGGGGAGGGTGATAAGTTTTTTTTTGTATCTCGTATTGTGAAAAAAAATTATAAAAAAATATTTATTTTGATTTGTTTTTAACGTTACTAGAGCTAAAAACAATTTTGCAATACAAACAGCAATGTTAATGTGTCGCATTAATGCAAGATCCAAAATATTTGAAGCATCCATAAAAATGGATCTTACAAATTTTTCGATTGCGTTAGTCATAATTTTTTTAAAAAGTATATTAAAAATAAATATTTAGTTAAGAATAAAATTCTAAGTTTTTTTTAATATAGTATAATCTCCAACATCAATGCAATTAACTTCAAAATATTTACTTAACATTTAATTTTCATATCAGTATAAATATTTGAGCATTTTATGTATTCACCAATCAAAATTAATAAAAATGCAAAGTGGTATTGAAAGTACAAATAGAAAGGCATGCTCAGTAACTGTGTGTGTGTTCATATACTAATGACCTCATTAAGTCAACGATAAAATGTTGAAGATCGTATTTCCATCGAAATGTCCTCACAATTTTCTAATACTAATGAGAAGAGAAAGTTTAAAGTCTTTGTATAGGCGATATTTCATAGAAATCATTAGTTGAATAGCCATTAGTTTTAATATTAAAAATTGATATTTTACGAATAAAAATGTGCACTAGTATTAAAACTACCAAGTTTTCGACTAAAAATTATGACCATTGTAATAATTATCTAGATGGCCAAAAATTATTAAGTAATCTATACACATTAAAGACCTTTTAACTCGAGTTAATTAAAGATTTGCATTTTTAATGTAGTTTTACAACAAAATACACAAATATTTAGTATTTATTTATAAATTCTCTTAATAAAAATCAGGTCCTTACAAATATCGACTACTGAAAATGTAACAATTTATTGTGCAATAATTTTAATGCTTAGTAAAGGCACAAATTTGTAAACGACGCCAATTCAGAAAACCGTATTTTACTTGGAAATTTATCCTATCTTACCTACTACTAATTAAGTTCTTAACCTTTTGATAACAGTGCATAGTTTTTACTTTGAAAAATAACAAAATCTGCAATGAACATGTACACTATTATCTTTTATATTTAAATATGTATGTTTACTTGGATAATTTGCATAAGGCAATTAAGTTGCCACGAAAAGTAATTACACTGTTGACTATAATTAGGCATTAATCGATTAAATAGTTTTTCTACCTCATTTTCAGTAATTTAATGGCGAATTTGATAAGCTTCAATAGCAAAGGTTGATTGCACCTTACACTAATATTCTTGAATTTTATTAAGTAACCGCATTAGAAACTTTCAACCCATTTGCAATTAAGATAGATAAGACATTAGAATGCTTTAAGATATATCCTTAATATATTACATGTGTGGGTAACTTATTTCTTATTTATTTTTATTTGTAATTTAATTTTTCTAGTAACATATAATGAAGGTACGACAAACTCCAAATACTTTTGTAGATATAATAACGGCATTTTATAAAAAGTTCACTAAAAAAAAATAATGATAGTTTGATGGAATATGGTACAACAAATGTATTTGCCGTTAACTTATGTCAGTGCTAATAGTGTCGAGACGATCTGGGGTCACTTTCAACCATCATCGACGCAACAAAAAGTTACGCAACGAAACGTTACGCAACGAAACGTTACGCAACGAAACGTTACGCAACGAAACGTTACGCAACGAAACGTTACGCAACGAAACGTTACGCAACCACGAAACGTTACGCAACGAAAACGTTACGCAACGAAACGTTACGCAACGAAACGTTACGCAACGAACGTTACGCAACGAAACGTTACGCAACGAAACGTTACGCAACGAAACGTTACGCAACGAAACGTTACGCAACGAAAAGTTACGCAACGAACAGCGACCAAGGATTAAATAATTCCTGCATAGAAAATCCACGGCGTTGTGGATCTTTCAACAAGGGTTAGGTAAAATTATCGTCTCACCTGAACTACACGAGGGCTATTGGCAATGGACATAGTAAAGAAGCACAGTAAAGTGACGAGCCGACACCTGAGTGAGCACCTAATGCAACTTTAAAAAAAGAGAAATCGTACTCTGCGTGGGGACTTGGAGCATCTTTGGCGTGCACTACCTTTACACGTAGTATATATTCGGACTGTTTTGGTTGCACAAGCAGTTTATACGTCGGCAGTTATTATGGTAATACACGTCCCGAACCTTTGTCCTTCGCATACAAGGCAAGCGCCTTACCAACTGGGCTCCCCAGCCCTATTTAAATCCGTAAAACTTCAAACTTAAGTCCACTATAACTACAATACATGTATTAGAATAATTCTTTACAGTCCCTGGACAAATTATTAGACGTACCTGTATTTTTTTTAGTAATGATGAAAACATACCAAAGAATGCTATATCATTAAAAAAGATGTCGATATATGTATTAAGTATAGCATATGTACGATATATGTATAAGTATATTTCCTATTCAATAGCTTAAGTTTAGGATCACAAATGTCCTTCTAAAGGTATTTTGTTCATCATTGATTGAAACATGAAATCTTGCAGTGCGTCTAACAATTTGTACAGGGACTGTATATATACTTTTAAAAATCGAGCATATTTTAAACTACTCGGCCTAAAAATAACATTCTACAATATTCCGCATCACTTTCATCGTCAAACACGTGTACGAAGTTTAAAGTTGATAGTTCCCTTTTGATACATCCTATTCCTGGAGTTACAAAAAATTTGGTACAATAACTCAAACTCTGTGCGAAAGTTCTATATTCTATAGAAAACACCAGGTAAGCTGCATTAAAAGAGTTTCAAAATTGTCACATTCCCTTGGGCAAAAGCTTTTGATAGAATGCTTCGAGTTTCGGTTATCGTTTCTAATAATAATCCATAGTTTCAATATTCTTTACCCATAATTTATCATTTTTATATCAAACTATTTTTAAAGCAGTTGCTGGCAAATATTTGTTTATGTGTAAATATGTTATAAGAGTGAAACATTTAAGTCAAAATTTAAAATGCGATGTTTTCAAAAATGACGATATAAATAAATTAGGTAAATATTTAGAAAAGGTATATTTAATTTGAAAAATACGTATTTTTTCAAGGAAAGAATTAAAATATGCTTTGAATAATGAGAATTTTTTTAATTCGAACATTTGGCATCAAATAAACTTCACATACCATTATTTTCTCAAAAAGAAAATGATGTCTTTAAAAAAACTTCGGTTCCTTAATTACACTTTCCGCTTAAACTTCGACTATTCTTTGAAAAAAAATGTGTACACTTATCAACGGATAAGTTTAAATGTTAGAACCAGTTTTCTACTCAAGATCTTTGATGTTGCTTAAATGTAAACAAGTAAGAGTTACTTAAAATATTTACAAGAAAACATACACGGTAATAACTTGTTTATATATAGAAAATCTTAAATTTCACGTGCTTACGAAATAGGAAATATGTGATTTATTTCTGAAGTAAGTATGCATACTACTTATGCTACGAATTATTAAAGTTTAAAATAAAGTAATAAATAAAAATACAAATTGGTTCTGAATATTTTGCTTAATTTCATTGTATGGATGACTACATCAGAGCTGGGAGGAAACAACTTTAATCAATACATTAATACTCTAAAATAGTTTTAGTATATTAAGGAAAATTCATCAGCATGCTTTTAAATGCAAAATCAAAAGCTGGCAAAGCCCATAAGCACAGGAATTATGCAACTGGACCTAGTAGATCAAAAACAATGTATTATGCTGTATTTGATTGCATGAGATTAGTTTGGGATACAACATGCAGAATTCGCTTTGCTCAGGTGGCTGGCCTCCCCAGTCACCTGATCGCAATCTAATTGAATATTTGGGAGATGAGCTTGAAAGGGACACGGGCCTGCTATTCTAATACCGTCAAATCTCAACGGACAGGAGCATTCTATTCATCACGCTAGATCACAGATTGCACCAAATATGTTCCAACATCTCACCAAATAGGTTCCAACAATTCACCAATGCAGATTAAGACAAATTGGAATGGTATTAACGCAAAATAGTTCTTTTATCAATTAGAATAATGCATTGGGATTTATCATTTTAAGGAGACAGCAGTAGTATTTATTGCTAATTGTTTAGCTACGAGGTTTTTTTAATTCCACAATTCATGTAGTGGAGGGAGGAAAATTCACGAAATTTAAAAGAGTTAATATGTAGGTATCCAAGAAAAATTCTATACCAAGTTAAATATTAACTATATATCATAAAATTATAAAGAGATAAAATATCGTGTTCCATTACACACTTGTCAAATAGCTCAACTTTATTCCTACAATAACTCATTATTAAATACCATAATTTTTAATATTTTTATTTTATGGCTTATAAAATAATCTACATTTAACTTTATGACAGTTGAAAATTCATTGACTGCGGTAAATTGGACTAGATTAAATAATTCAATACCACAAACACACATTTTAAATTACTCTCCTGGTGGCAATTGTTTCCATAAACTAGAATTCCCCAACTCCCTACACAAGCATCCTTCCCTTTCCCTTAGGTCCCCCTATCTCCATCCAAATGGTCCTGGATATATCCTACAAGGATCCCCTCTATTTTAACATTGACTATTTTTATCCTAACGGGAATTCCAAACAATGGGAGTTCTGACGACGCTGCTCCACAATAAGGACTTCAAGACAGCAATATACTGACAAGAAACGAGTGTCAAGTCGACATGGCTAACAGGCGGGTTGGCGATTTGAGTTTTCGGGTTTTATATTACGTTTCGTTAGTTTCAAATTCTCTAATCTGAATATTGATAACAAATATATTGTTTAAAAAAAATGGTATTATTCAAAATGGATGTTTTTAAACTGGACAACAGCTCACAAAAAAAATTAATTAGCTTGACTTAATATGCTTTATAGTTAGTGATTTTATTGTACCAACTACTGTAGTCATAAGGTTCTTAACAATGTAAAATTAGAAATCTGAGAATTTTATTAAGATTGTTCTAAAATTAAAAAAAATGAATATGACGTGTACGGGAAGAATAAACTTCTATTCTGGGTTGTTCAGATAAAGAAATCTGTATATAGATTATTTTCTATAGTTCGATTTTTAATTTGTCTATAGTTAGAAATGTAATAGTAGGTTTTTATGTCGCAATTATAAAATGAATATTATTCAAAAGATTATTTTTAAAATTAACTATTTTATAAACAAACCGATAATCCCACATATATGCGAGCAACATAGAAAAAGCATTTATTATCTCAAAGAGGCATTTCAAAATGTTTGTACCTACATTTTAATTTGCGAGTAAAAACCAAGACAACAAGTTTGCTGAGGTTAACTGATAATCTGTTAAAAAGTAACAAAAAGGAAAACAAAAATAACTCAAAAGAATTTCTATATTCCTAATAAAAATAAGTTATATAATTTATTTGTCAACTTAAACGAGGTCGAAAAATAAAGCAATTTAACAACGAATCACCACATTCATTTACTAAAATAACTCAAGTAAATAAATACTTCGATAACTAACAGTACTTAAATGTTACATTACTTTCTTTCAAACTCTCCACTCAAGATATTCTATTATCTTACAAACACGAGAAAAGCTTATTTTTTTTGTTTCGATTTCAAAGAAATAATGAGATACGTTTTTAAAAACATAAGAATTGAACAAAACTCACTGCTAATCGGAGCATTATGTGTAAGCTAATGAATGGGAAAAATGAAACTCAATTTGACATCTTTAACGCACGAAACACAATGACGCGCCTCAAATTAAATAGTTTTAATTTCTCGCCCGGGTATGTAGACTCTAATTACTGTCAAAGAAATTCTGAATCTCTATAAGCAAACAATAAAAGCGGAAGGGAAAACTTTGTTTAGTTTGCGCTCAATTTGTTCAAACCTCTAATCATCATCAAACATTTGACAAATTGCATTCAACTCAACTAAAAAGCGCTACAATTTGGGAATAAAGTGATAAAGAAAGGTCCAATTGAAATGTGCACCTAACAATGTGTTTGCGTATTCGGGAATAACTTATCTTTTATAGGGAGGTGAATAAGGAAAAGCGCGAAAAGCTTTATTTAACTACGGGTAACGGTTGCAAAGAAAAAACTGAATGATATCTGTCACATGCTCTTGAGAATAAAAAAAGAACTGGCTAGTAAAACACGTTGGAAGTACAAATTCGTAAAGAATAGGGGGAACTAGGGACATTTGACCCATAAGGATACTTGACCCAATGCCTTTTTCTCAGCAATGGAAAAGTTTTGTGAGTTGAAAGTGACATCACTTTTTCCTTTCAGCCAGCTGATCATATGGTGAAAGAAACAAGCTGAATCATTGCGTATGTGTTTAGTTATGCGAAGAAATACTTTGTCATGCACTGAAAGTAAATTTTTTGAGGCCGTAAGGTTTTTTTCGGTCTACATTTTTTGGTTTAAAAGAAAGATTTTTCAATTAGTTACTTGTTTAGTTCATGCTATTAGCTACAGTTACGTACATAATAGTGCTAATGCAATAGTGCTTCGCAAATGACTTTGTTTTGGGGTTAAATAAAAAAGTGCAACTAGGGATAATTGACCTAAACCAATTGGGGATACGTGACCCAAGTAAACAACACAAAAGTAGACAGAAGTAGACCAAGTAGTTTTTTTAAAAAAATCACGGGAGTCCCAAAAGTAAATGACTGGGTTCTTAAGGGAGTATAAGGTTTGTTTTTACAAGAGAATTTTTTTTAACGAGCTTACAATTCAATATGCATAAAGAATCGATGGAAAATGTTTTAAATGGCCTGAAATGGATAATACATCTCAAGTTGATATTGATTAAATAGTAGCGATTCTTCAACCACCTGTGTTTTCTCTGCAAAATAAAAGCCCCAGTTTTGTATTTCGACCAGAATTTACTTTTAAATTTGAATATTTCGTTAGTATAAGCATAATTAATGTGATAAAAATAAAAAGTAATAATTTTGTCTGAAAATACTATAAAATCTATATAAACTTTATAATATGATATTGGGATACGTGCCAGATCTGCCCTGCAGGCCATTCAGAAGGGCAAGTGCCAAATCAGCCATGAAATAATCCTATCCATCAACAAAGTCATCGCAGCCAAGAAGACCTGCACGTTACAGTGGATACCAGCTCATGTTAACATCCTTGGAAATGAAAAAGCCGATGAGCTTGCCAAAGAATCAAGAGCTTGCCCCCAATAATCTAACTCATAACTCTCGTTGACGCCAATGCAGTTGCCAGCCGTAGACTTATCAAAAATAATTTTAAATATTCCATCCCTGCTCTAAATTGTAACCGTACAATATCTTCAATAATAGCCAGACTACGAACAAAACATTTAAAAGGAATGAAAATTTCAACGGAAGGATAAAGAAGCTTCTCCACAAACTGCCCAAACTGTCCTGGTGTCCAACTGTCCCCGCAGCATATATTTGGCTGCCCAGCAATTCAAGCCAGGCTCTTCAGGATTGGCTTTGAAGACCCAGAAATTTTAATTCTCTCCAAAGATGCAGAAGAAATAGCGAAAGCTGTTTACGACAGCTTCGGATCCATCTAGTTTTTGCACACAACATGGACACGACAACAACAATATGATATTAGTTTTGTTATTAGGTAAAATTTGATAATTTTAAGTCTTACTACCAAATGTTTGGGTTGGGTCACGTATCCCTAATAGGTGGGTCATGTATCCCTATGGATTGGGATACATGACCCAAAACTTAAGTTTTATATAATTTATATTTTACTACTAATTGCAGTTAATACTACAGAATAATACTAATATACATTGTGTACTACTTTATGAAGTATAAATTATCTGCATTTACACATTCATAGTGGGTTTTTTTTTAATTACAAGCAAAAAACTTCGAGTTGGTTCATATGTCTCTGGTTCCCCTATGTAACAATACACGACTTGCAGTTACTCAATACATTTAAAAGCTATTTTTTTTACTCACAGGGTAATTATATATTTGAAGTACAAAGACCTTTTAGCTGAAGCTGCTGAGTGGTTATGATACAGACACAGGGACAGACGTAATAATCTCCAAAAGCCACTTTTAGAATCTGTACCCTCCAAAACGGGTAGAAAACAAAATTTCCCCATTTCGGATTTTCGTCCCTATTGCAATTCCTCCATTACCTTACAGTCCCTGGACAAAATTATTAGACGCACCTGCAAGATTCCATGTAAAATATTAATTACCGGGTGATATTGTACCGTTTTATTATTTTAAATTGATTTGTTTTTTTTATTTTATATTATCTAATCAATTACCGATTTATTTGACATAAATAAAACAGCATTAATTTAGAAAAGCATAAGTTAATTAAGTTTTAAAGAAAAGTGAAATTAATGTTAGTAAAAGTCAATATTTAGTTGAGCCACCTTTAGCCGCTATCAAAGATTTAATTCTGCGCGGCATGCTATCAATGCGAGACTGTACTGTCTCCTGCATTTGAGGATGATGATTCCACGCTTAAATGATCTTATAATAAATAATTAATATAAATTAATCTTAATCATAATTATCTTAAAATAAATACAAATATGTAGTCTACAATTCTTTTAAATAAAAATCAATAGTGTAGTTTAAATATACCATTATTGCATAAAAACTTTAGAAACATAATTACTAAAAAAAAAATACAGTGCGCCTAATAATTTGTCCAGGGACTGTATATATTAGGTAATTGAAAGTAACAAGAGAAGCAGCCAAATAACCCCAAAATGTAACCCAAACCTTCCGCCTGTATCTTGGGGGCAGTGGGCGGTAATTGGTGTAGCAAGAGCTAATGAAAGAGGGCAGTGCTGACTGCTTTCTTATCGGACGCAAACAGGAACTGGCACCTTCAATGCCCGAAAATGCCCCCATCGCCGCTTTTTATTGGCCTTTTCAAAAGAGAAGGTGCCTGGCAAAAAATATTCAAGTCAAGTGGAGGGGCTTAGAACAGGAATTGGAGCCTTTTCTAGTAGAGATAGACCAGAAAACATCACTTTTTTAAAGGGTTAGTTTGTTATATAATTAAATGTGAAAGGCTTTGAGAATAATTCCGTTAATGGAACACTTCGGTATCTTTATCGGGTTTAATTTAATAAGGTTTTAAATGGCGTTTAATTGGGCGCAATAAAGAGGCAGGTTTGAGAAGTTAAAATTCTTTTAATGTATAGGTGATGGCAGCACTCGCTGTTAAGAAACTTTAAATTAACTAATACGCAAATGTAGGGTTTCAACTAAAAAAGAATGCCGAGCCCTATTTATATCAGTACATACTATTTTTATCACGTAATGCACTCAGAAAAAAATGTGTTCAAACATCACAGTTGGAATACAAGTATTATGTAAAAATGACAACAGTGCGATATTGTGTTTCAATACAAGAAAAGTGTTGATGACAAACGAACACAAATTAGTGTTTTACCAACCCAAATGACGATCGCCAAGAGGAGACTTATTACATTCATACGCGATTGACCAAAAACTGTCAACTACATTGTTTTCTAATATACATGTATATAACAAAATTATAACATTCATTTTAAAGTACCGTAAAATATATTTTTATGGTACTTTCAAACGCTTTATTATTTTATATGCGCTTTAGTATAGCTATTTAAAATAAACATAGAACAGGGATACTTAACTACATTTCGGAAGAATACATGCGTGCTGTGCCTTCAACGGAATTTTTGTACTAACCATGCATGTAACATTTGGTCGCAACAGTTTTGTATTGTTAATCCCAGTTATTACAAGTTGTATTGAAACAAGTTTTTCTGTAGTGAAAGTCAACACAAGTTTGTTTCCAACTGTTTTCTTATAGATTGAGACAGTGGCCCATGAAAAAACAATAGTTCTTTTGTAGTATAGCAGTCCCCCGTGCAGTTTCAAATTATAAGCATTATAAACATACTTATATACAGCCCCTGGACAAATTATTAGACGCACTGCAAGATTTCATGTATCAATCAATGATGAACAAAATACCTTTAGAAGGACATTTGTGTTCCTAAACTTAAGCTATTGAATAGAAAATACCATCTACTATACTTAATACATATATCGACATATTTTTTTAATCATATGGCGTTCTTCGGTATGTTTTCATCATTACTAAAAAAATGCAGTGCGTCTAATAATTTGTCCAGGGACTGTATATATCAAAAGTATTTTACTAAAAAAAAATCACAACTTAAAAAGGTTTCCAGAATGTAAGTTAAAAAAATATTATTTTAATCTAACCCAATCTTTAACATTCTTTATTGTAAAAAATTCAAATATCCGAAACAAGTTTATTTAAAAAAAACTCAAGCCACTTAGAGCTTGGAGATACTCCATTTACGAGTATACACCAAATATATTAATAAGAGCGGGTTTTATCCGGAAATAAAAAATATTGCTCCATTATTCCTACATTGATGTGGGGAAAAACATTTCCTAAATCTGTGTCATTCTTTTTGCCACTTTTTATGTGGGCAATGGAGAGAGGGGACACAAAGTTTATTCCGACCAAACAATTCGTATTTGCAATATTTTATCAAACAATGCGTATTAAAGTAAATACCGTGTTTTGAAGTTTTGTTTAAAATAAAGACCAAGAGAGGAAATGTGTATGGTTTCTATTTGCGTGCTTTTCATGGAATTAACGAGTTTTTTTAAGAGAAAGTTTTAAATAAACTAGTGATCTGAAGTAGTAAAGTAGTAAAGTAATTAGTAAAGTAGTGATTTAAATAAATTAGTGATCTAAATTCATGCAATTTACAAATGTTAATTGTTTCTTTGTCAAGGAATTTTCAAATATGTTTTGTTTAAATTTTACAAAAAGATTTTAAAGACAGAATTACATTTACTCATTAACAATGGTTGGCAAGAAAATTTGCCACGTGAAAATGAGCTATCTGCTTAATTTTATCTAAGTAAACAAAATATAAGACAGAAGTATACAAAGACAATATAGTAGACAAAATAGAAGACATTGTCCGGAACAATGTATATCCTTCTGAGGGATACAGACGTACACTGAAGAGCCAAAATAACTGGTATAGGCATACATCTGCGAATAAAGGTGTATAAAACCAATCGAAGTTCGTCGCTATGTTCAGCAGCGTCTATGTGCTGCTACATGACAGGTTATGAAAATTGAAGGTATTTTGAAAGTATCGGGGGTTGAGAAATGGAATTCCATATCCATGCATCTCCGAGGTGGAGATGAATTTTGGATTTTCACTTACGACAATTTCACGAGTTTACCATGAATATCGATAATCCAGTAAAACATCAAATTTACAACACAGTTTTGATCTTTAAAAAATCGTGCAAAGCCGGGTCCATTGATAACTCATCATTAAATGTGATAAACGTCTATGTCGTACAAGTGTCGACTTGTTAACCATTTAATGAATATTCACCGATATGGGCTTTTGGAGTCGTATATATCACGTATCCGCAATATATCATGTTTAATGATTTTCGTACGTCGTCGATGTTCCGTTTTAGCATGATCTTTTTTAGGCCGCAGTTGTGTCGTAGTTTTAATGTTCTTTCGGATTATTGATATGCATAGTACACTCGTGAAATTGTCGTAAGTGAAAATCCAAAATTCATCTCCACCTCGGAGATGCATGGATATGGAATTCCATTTCTCAACCCCCGATACTTTCAAATTCCCTTCAACTTTCATAACCTGTCATGGTAGCAGCACATAGACGCTGTTGAACATAGCGACGAACTTCGATTGGTTTTATACACCTTTATTCGTAGATGTATGCCTATACCAGTTATTTTGGCTCTTCAGTGTATAAACCCGTCACCTGACTCAGATTTTCCAGCAACACACAAAATGTTTAAATATTTATAAAAATTTAATAATTTCATTAAATTTCAAAATTAAAGCATGGAGGAGCGATTTATAACCACCTGCTACAGAAATACATATTTTTGTAAATTTAGGAAATTAAATTTTCAATTAAAATTTTAATTTTAATTTATGCAGTGAAAACAAGTTTTCACTTCAGCCAATTTGATTATCCCTCAGAACATGAATGGGTTAAAGAACATTTTTACCAATGGAAGTCTTACGTTTACCTTTGAAATATTCTTTGAAAACCAAAACCCGTATACCTATTTATAAGAAAATAACTATTATAAACCATAAAAGAAACAAGTCAGTCGAAATAACTGCACATTGCTTAGAGGTGCAATATCTTAAATACTCTTGTTATGTATTAACAATAAAACATGCTGAACCAACAACTAGTAATCAACACGAATGTGGATAGATAAAAAAGGCCTCCTAGCAGTAATAATAAAATAGTAAGTGTTGCTTTAGGGAATATAAGAAGGTAAATACAAAATAGATTACAGAACTATAGTTTTTTTTTACTGTATAATTTAATAAAACTTGAACTAACCAGTAAAAATAGCTATTTTGTGTTAGAGTAGATAACTAGCAAATCTCAAAATGAATTTGAAATGTATACTAGAAACCATTTAATTGATTGTACGAGGAATATTTAAAATGAAACATGTACCTTCTGTTCAGTTACATCTAAACAATGAATTTGGAATCATATATGAACAGAAAATTTTATTACTAAAAGTATAAACTACAACTTACACTTGTTTTTAAAATAAGGAAGATACTAAAATTGAGCACCATAAAAGACAAATTGTTTCTTCAAAAATCTAAAGTTGATAAAATTCATTTCTGATGCTTGTAGACATTCTTTAGTAGAATCGAAAAATATACAACAGCAAAAGAATCAATTTCATTTACCGAAGAAAACACAAAATAGTTTGAGATTTTTCCCCAAATATATTAAATTGATTATACCACGCAAGAACTTACAGAAATATGAATTTCTTCTTCTAGTCAAAGAAAAAAAAATTGAGAAGCCAAAATATTCACATTTAAATTCATAGAGTTTCTTCAATATCCATAGATATCGACTTCCTAAATTTTGATATAAAATCTTGATGAAAGGGCTTTGCTTTTCATTCAAACTAGGGTCAGAATCTATTGAGGTTTCATGTGGAATGGGAACGTTTTACATTTTTTTTATTTGTGGTTTACTGTTTTGTAAAGAAATTTTGTTTTTTTAATGGATCCCAATTACTATACTTACGCATATTTTTACTGCTATGCTTATTTTTTTAATGCCATTGTGAGTTAGGGCTTGTTAGGATTGAATAAAGGGCTTGTAGCTTTAGAATTCATTTTAACTAATTCATCAGAATTAAGATTGTTATTGTGTGATATCACCTTTCGCAAAGTTAATCTGCATACACACCCCATTTATGCTATTTATTTTCTAAAAAACTATTATATTTAAATCAGTTGAAAATTTGGATTTATTCTTTTACTCCCTCGAATTATGTTACGAATTTTCAACATAAAAATATTAAGTTTTGCATCAGTAAATATTATTCTAATTAAAACCGTTGTTTAAATAAAATCACTTAAAATTGGTTCAAAATTAATTATAAAATTGAATCACTGACTAATTGAAAATTGAATCACTCTAATTCGTGAAATTAGCAGAATTTAAATTAATCCTAATCTGAAATGTAACATTCAGTGTTATTACTTTTATTATTCAAATCACACTATGCACGAAAACTAAGGCTTCTGCAATTATTAAGCGTCGTAAACTTTATAAAGAGTAAATAAATTAAGTTAAATAATAGAGTTATTAAACATTTAAAATTATCGATGAGTTTAACGTCCGCCTTCGATGAAGCTATTCATGGGTTAAACCCATATTGTTAACGTCTTCACAAAATTAAATACATAAAACAATAAAATAATTTATAAATACTTAAACAAATCTATACAATATATTTTTTATTTCCAAGTCGTCTATCTATATACCCCTACCCAAATCTCAACAAGTGACACTTTATATATTTTTAAGAATTCGCATTCACTAAGGCATCTTTTATGCAACAGATTACAGCGAAAACTTTCGGTATATTCTAGAGACAGAAGATTAAACGAAGAATAAATTCTCATCTCGCCAAGAAGGGTGAAATAACGAAAGACTCCAAGTTTTCCGACGAAACCTTCTCAAAAGAATTCTGGAAAAAAAAATAAAAAGCCTCGAAATTCTTATATTCAGAAATACCTTTAGAGATGGGAAACAAAAATTACCCTTGTTCTTTTTACTTGCTGCAAAGTAAGAAATAAAATGAGTAGAAACACAGCAGAGCAAAAAATACCAATTAGCCATGTTAAATGGTACTTTATATACAAAAGGCATTAAAAATACTTTTTGAAGTTTACAAGAGCACAAAAAGAAATATTAAGATATTTTTAATACTTAAAAAATTTGCTTCAAATTTCGAAAATTTGTGAATAGAAAAAGTTTAGCCAATTGTTTTTTTATAACAAAAATACCAGAGCCAGTACATCGGATAAATTGTCGTCAAAAGGTAAATATGGAAGGAATCTACACCTAATATCCATTTATATATAGCGGAAGTACCTTTGAAGGAGTCTACAATTCTCCTATAGCTAATATTTTTAATCTGTAATATCTAGACTGTGTAGCATTTCTTTTTTTAACGTCGAACTATAAGACTTTAATTTTGGCTTTATGACTTTCTACTTTTTAGAATAAAACAAAAAACTTATACTTGTATACGCATACAATAACAAAGTTTCAAAATTTTATTTAGTGAAAAATAACCCAATTGAAAATTTTAAATGGCACTAATTAATCAATTCCTAAACAATCTAATAAGCTTTAAAACAAAAAGTTCAGAAGAAGAAAGAAACTAAGTTTGATGTTGGCCGTCAAGAGGGACTGAAGGGCCCGTCCACACGACACAAATACATACAGTCCCTGGACAAATTATTAGACGCACTGCAAGATTTCATGTAAAATATAACTACCGAGTGATTATATATATATATATATATATATATATATAATATATATATAATATATATATATATATATATATATATATATATATATTTTACATGATATCATTTTATATAAATATCATCCGGTAATTAATATTTTACATGATATCATTTTATATGAATATCACCCGGTAATTAATATTTTACATGAAATCTTGCAGTGCGTCTAATAATTTGTCCAGGGACTGTAGTTGCAAAGTGAAATTAATACTAAACAAAAATAAGGAACTGGCGTGGCAAAATACTATAAACATTTTTACACAAAGAGGTCGGATATTACATACATAAATTTATATAAAAAGCAACACAGAATAAAAGTTATGAAAAAACGGTAATAAAATAACTAAAACGAAAATAGCTGTTACTCGATAGAAAACCTAATATAACCTCAACCCATACCTTTTCTCTCTGTATACTGAAGAAAAAATAGTGAGTATTACCCTGGCAAGTGTCAACGAATGTCATTGTTGCTGAGATATTTAGTCAAATTTTAAACGAATCACACTAAAAGTGTCACAGACGTTGAGATATCCTGCTTGAAAATATGCTTTATTTTTCTATTGATTTATATGCAGATTTATTTTGGCAAGAAATGTTTTTGTTGGTGATAACCGGTTGAAGTAACTGATGTTTAGAGAGAAAATACTGAAAAAATGCGCACTAAAATGCATAAGTTTATTTGCATAAGGCAACCTTAGTGGGTTGATAATGAAAAATTATAAAAATAATTGTTATTTACTTTTAAAAATAGTTTAGCTTACGAAAAATATTTTTTTTGGACGTTGATGAATTGCTTTTCATGTTTGCCTTTCTAAAACTTGTTTTAAGAAAAAATTTTGGGTTTCAGAATTTTAAGTTTTGTAACAGTTGCGATTTTCAGAGATTATATTATGTCGGATTTATATGTCCTTAGAATTATGAATGAGAAACTATTCATTTGTATTAATCGAATTCTTAACACATTTTTTACAGAACTTTTATTTGTGATTATGTTGAACTTGCTATTATAGTAACACATAACACCAAATTTAACTTTTGCGCGTTTTTTTTAATCTTCTGAGCGTTATACCCGGATTTTTCTGTAATATATTCAGTTTTTGCAGCAATTATAAATTTTAAAATATTTCATATACTTATTTGCCATTTCATTTTTTCAGGTGGAAAGGATTTTAAGATCATATCTTTAAAAAATCCTGATTTGATTCGTTTTTGAACTAATGTTATTTGAAAAATATTTACCACTCAAAAAGGTAAATAAACTTTAAAATATTGTCTGTATAATATTTTTATAACAGTATACGAAAAAGTACCTATTGGTGATAAGGCTATTAAAACGGACAGTAAATTGGAAAAGAAAATTAAATTAGAAAAACTTTAATGAGCATCAATACCTACCACTATTTTATTTACTTTATTTTTTTTAGATCCATACTTTAAAAATGGATTCACTCAATACTACAATGTCAAAAATAGCCTAAAAAATTTCGACTTTTTGACCAAAGTTTAGATACTTATATTTTAAGACAGAGCAGTAGCTGCATACAAATCGGTAAACGTAACATGAGCTTAAAACCCTGTATTCCGAAATCCTCAAATGCTAAACTTTATTGCTTATGTAAACTTTATTTCCTAGAAATGGACTGTCATTGTTTTTTTGTCGAATATTCATCTCACTATTAAATAAAAAGTTAATAAAAAAATGAAAGTTTTAGCATATTGAGTCTAGAATCCCTAGTACACAAATTAATGCATTTTTTGAATATTATTCAAAATTGTATTTTAGCCCAGCAGTATAACATTTTCGTAAAATATTAAAATTTCTTAGCCGATAGAAAATTTTAGACAATCCATTGTATACTTACTTTAATTATAAAAAGATACATCGGTTAGAATTCATACGGGAAGCATTTATGATAAACAAATATGAAGAATGGTTAAAGTTTTAATGAACTTTGTTTCAAGAATATAAATAGTTACCATTAACTACATTAATTTATTCTCATTATTATTCATAGAACTTCGAACATTTATTTAGTCATAATTATTATTTCCAGGTTATATGCATCACACATTAATTTTAACACCATTATTAATAACTGCTTATAAAAATTAAAAAGTTGTGTTTTTTTACATAAAGAAAAATTAAGTTTCTCTTCTGTATGTAATTATATTATGGTCATTAAAATTACATAAATTTAGTCGTAACTAGATTTTAGATTGATAACCATATGCATATATTTAATCTTAAATGTAATCGTTTTATAATTCCAACATAAAACATTTACTTTAATTTATAAATCTTGTGACAAAGTTTAATTTTATAATTGTTTGAACTTTTCTTCCGCACAAATATAGAATCTCTTATCGATAAACAAATGACATAACATCCGGCCAAAACCCTCCCCCATGTTAAAGCTTGAAGATGCCATTGTCAGCAGAATATTTTTAGGATAAGAGAACAGCTAGATTGCAAAGATATGTCTCCTTGTACAAATAACACAAGGAAATCGTTTGGACTTGAGTATTTCCATTGTGTATGTGAAAATAAGACTTAAAATAAAAGCTTTCATTGTAGACTTCTCGACAAGAGGGAGTAGTTTAAGCGGGAACTTTTATTTATATATAGCAAAAGTTTTTAGGTAATGTCACACGAAAAGATGGGGGAGTGTTTACATTTAGGATATTTGCATCTTTATCACTGGGTGTCTCTTTAAGGGGGAATGGGCGCGCAGGACCGGGGGTCTCCAAAGCAAAGTGCATCAGTGTTAATCCAATGGCGAAAAAACTATTTTCTCTGACGCATTTCTCCGGCTGTATTGAATACTTTTACAAACGTTTTTTTTTTAAATAATAAATGTAAATAACTTACATGTCTCTATCTTCCCACTTTTTGAAATTGCTTCGAATATTTTGTGTAAAATTATTTATTGAAAATTAAAAAAAATATTAGAACCAATTTCAAAAAGTGAACAGGTCGGGACCTGTAAGTCAGCTACATTTATCACATAAAAAAATCCGCTTGTAAAAATATTCAATACAGCCGGAGAAATGTGGCAGAGAAAATATTTTTTTCGCCATAGGATTAACACTGATGCACTTTGCTTTGGAGACCCCCGGTCTAGCACGCCCATTCCCCCGTAATGTCAAGTGAGGGAGGATGAACGGGAGAATTTGTATGATAATCAGTTGGTAATGAGTGCAGTTGAAATGAAACTGATATCAGTAAGTGTTATCATAGTCAGTAAATGTGTTAGTATTGTATATAAAGTGAATAGAGATTCACATTTAGTATATTTGAGAAAGTGATGCAACTGAATTTTGGATAAGATAAATTTGAATAAGAGAACTAGTAGGTCTTTATCCGAAATTTCTATTTTTTGAAACAAGAAAATAAAGTCAAAATGGAGGGTTTTTTTATTCAAGTCAACTTCTCCTTTTTTGAGATCTTTGGAAGCAAATAATTTTTATAAATAAATTTAAAAGTATATTTTGATGTATAATATTTTAAATAAAGCTACTTTAATTTTAGACACAATTAATATTCGTAAGAGCCAAATTAAAAATATATATATAACAATAAAATGCGTGAATAAACTTGTCCTGGTCTATGCTTCCCAAAACCATGACAAAGCTCTAAATAAAATCTTATGTAAACAAATCTACCTTTAGAAGTTGAAATATTTATCACGAGTTATTTATACTCAAAATCAAAAATAATTATTAAATATGAGTTTTTACCTCAACACTTTATTTTTGTTTGGAAATATGTGAACTGCTCACGTCAAGCACACCGGATATCAGATCAAAACGATAAAATATCGAAATAAAATCATAAAGCGGAAACAAAAAAATTCAATATTTACAAAACCCATTACGATTTCTATTCTATCAGCCGTATACAATAATTGAAGATTGTTTTCAAAATCAAATTAATGAACAACATTCTTTGAACTATTTTTCCATAGTACAGATATCAACCGTCATAAGAAAATCAAGCTTAAAATAGTATCATATAGCATAAAAGATAATTAATATTTACAAAACACTATAGTTTAACATTTCATACAAAGTATGTATTACAAAACACTAGTTTAACATTTCATTTAAGTATGTGTATTAAGCATTGTTATGAAGAAATTGGATTTAGAAACATGAAACACAATAGTGTGACTGTTTTAAGATGCGATAGATATAGAAAATATATATAAACTTCACTTTTAGTATTTATTTACTCTATCATTTAATGCCAATTTCTTTTATCACACTTAAAATTTTCACGATAGTAAACATTCAGCCTAAAGGAAAAAGAAATACAAACCACATTTTTCGAGTTTCGAAACTTTATTTAGTCTGACGAACGAAAATATATTCGAAAGGTCAAAGTATTTTTATCTCAGCATTTCACCTGTCCTATCAATGATAGAAGTTCACTAAAAATCCGTCTCGTACGTTAAAAAACATGAAACTTAGCAAGGTACGTAAAAAAAATTCTTTACTACACTAAATAAATATTATTTCTGAAAGTAAAACTACACTACAAGATTCTGGTTGTCGTAATAATTTTGGATCAAATCTTTCTCCTAACAATTTCGCCCTTATTAAATGTTAGTATAGAAAATATTTTCTTTTAAGGATTTGCCCATAGGAAATAGTTTTCGAAATAAAGTTTGGAAAAATTGTTTTTTTTTAATATTATACACATAAATCGAAACTAAATAAAAATTGCACAGCTAAATTTATTTTGAAAAATGTAAAATATTTACTAAATATTTTAACTTACTTTAAAAATACGCGAATAAATTTAAAATTTGTAAATAGCAAAAATTGTTTCAATAAGTTTTCTAGTTACTAACATTATAAACAGGGTTTCAATGTCTTAGTATCATGTACTTATTCATGCATTGAAATACTTAGTATCATGCTTGACATTAAAAACATCCTAAGGATTTAAATTTAGAGTGGATATACTGCAGATACATAAATACTAGTATCATCTGATTTAAACTAATATTTCAATATTTCCAATACAAAAACTTTATATGCTTTACCACCATAAACCTGATGTAAATTAGATGCAGCAACAAATAGTTTTTAAGAAGTTGTGAATGTGTTCGCACAAGTACGCATTTTGGAGGTACTAATAAAGAGAAAATTCTATCGTAATCAAATACTGAGTATTTTTTTTATGCAAGAATTTCATGGCTGCTATATATATTTTATATTCTATAAACATGCCCACTCCGAACATTAATTTTCTCTATTATCGATAAGTTTGGTAATGAAGGAAAAATGAGGGGTATGTGTTAAAGGAATATGGCATTAAGATGAACTGTCAGTCCCATAGAGCTAATGCATTAGTTTTGAAATCACAACTTTTGCAAAAGAATTGATTTGCCATGTTATCCCATTTTCACCAGGCACGGGAATCATCATAACACCAATTTAAAACAAAATTGAAAAGAAAACATCCGGTTTGTTAATTATTTATTGATAAAGTTTTAATATAGTGTCGCCATCTGCTGTATATTTTTAGCATTTTAAAACTTTAAAAATATATAATTAAATAACGAGATAACATTTTCGTTTCAAATTTGTTTCATTTCGATGTTATGTCGATTCCCATGCCTGGGGAAAAGGGGCTACCATGGCAAAGCAATACTTCTGAGGAAGTTGTGATTAAAAAACTAATGTATTAGCTATATGGGACTGACAGTCTCTCTTAAGGCAACTTCATTTGTACTTCGGTTACTTGTAGAAAATATAAACAATTCCTAGAAATTGCATTTAAGAGTGTTATACAGTTGAATTAAGTGTGTTTTTTATGCGCTTATATCAAGTAAACAAAAAAGTATTCAAACATTTAGCCCTCTTGTATAATTTACGATCCATGTCAATAATAAAAAAATAGCTTAAATGTCTTGTGAAAATGTCCAAGAATTTATGCAAATTAAAATATGTAGATATTTAACAAGTAAACTTTAAAAAAAAAAGTACACTCTACTATAACTTTAGGCCAGAAGTAACTAAGTATTTCTGTCGAGTATAACAAAATCAGTGGAGCATAGGCTTTAAAATGCAGTTAAAGTGATTTTGGTCGTTTCTTTTCACCAGTGATTATGATGCTGCTTACAGAGAAAATGGAATGAGGAGGGGAGGGGGGTGAGATAAAGAGACATGACATTAAAGCAACTTCATTGGTACTTTAAAACATACACAAAAATAAAGAAACAGGAAGCTAAGGGGGAAAAAAGAGCAACGGAAAATTGAACTTTGTCGATTTGCGCTCCTGAAAGAAGTTCTATTTCTTACCGTTACTGAAACATTTTCTTTTTTTGTTTCTATTTTTTTCTTCTCCTTTTAAAACTCATCAAGGAGACGTTTCTTTTTTTCGATAATATGATTTCCCTATTTCCACACTTCACGTAGAAAAGAAACTTTTTTTCTGTTCAATGGGACTAGTTTTTCTTTTTATTATTAGGAGAGTTCCCTTATGCTTCTTTTGGTACGAACCTTCTTTCTCACTTTTCTCCAAAGTTTATTTTTTTTAAAGACTGAAATGTTTAAAATATTTTTTTCTATAAAATAAGCGATCTGTTTTGAACTTTCCAGTCTTATCGTGTCAAGGTCTGAAAACTTAGTTTTAATTAATAACCACTTAAAATGGTCAAATTAAAAGTATTTTTGGGGAAGCTAATTAACAATTATAGCAGATGTTTGGAAAAGAGCAGTTTTTGAATATTTATGGGAGATAAGTTTGAAACAATTGCATGAATGTATTCAACATTAATTACCTAGAATGCTTCAGACATGCCTTAAATATGTAGGAAATTTTCAAATGATAGTGTCGTAACTAATAATTTTTTAAGAGCTATATTATATAAACTTTTTGCATTTACTCCAAGCGCTGTTCTAGACCCTACAGCTTTAAATATATTTTCCATCATATAAATTTATTTAAAAAACCCACTTCAGGTGGAGGTACATTTGAGGAACTTTTTTTAATTGAGGTCCCCTGGTTATACAAGATCATTATTTTACATTTTCATCAAAACGTATTTTTTGATGTTTACTTCATACAAAATCATCCATTTTTCGATATAGATCTAACTATTGAGGAGTTTCTAAAGAATGTTAAGTTGAATATGGAAAGCTACCTTTAGCGTACATATTATAGACTAGGCAGAAACTACGCGCACGGGCACCGTTCATGCATTGCGTGTACGGGTATTAACTGTACATGCTCAAGGCGGGGCTTACTAGAACCGTGTATACATTTCCTGCACAGGCACGGGAATTATACTTGAAAGTTGAATTTACTCTTTTTGGGCCCCGGTCAATTTTGTTTTCTCTAAAAAAAAACATCAGTATTCAACATGGGGCAGTATTGTAGGGCGCATTGAAAGCCTAAACACTCGTTTGGGGAACGAGAAAAATTGTTCTCTTCTCTAAAAAAAACATCAGTTCTAGCCATTTGTAATGAGCGTTCAAAAAATTAGAAATTTAAATAATTCATGAAAACTTTAAAAAATGCAAGTAAACTTTCTAGGACAACTTTAAAACGATGATCTTCCTGGGTGAAATAAAAAAAGCTTGGAAAAAAACATTTGTGCTTCTGCCGAGAGAGGGGATATGAACCCGGGACCTTTTGATTACGAACCGCTTATGCTACCACTAAGCTACGACTTCCGTAAAGAACCAAGCTCAAACTGCTAATAAGGCTCAGTTACTATACCCGTACGCGTAATGCGTGAACGGTGTCCGTTCACGTAAACACTCCGTATAGACTATTTTTGTGTACGTAAATTAATTTCTCGGCTCAACACAGGGGGAAGGTTATCGACTAGAAAATACCCAAAATAAAGTTTTCAAATGACATATGCAATTAATAGATTTTTAGAGAAAGGGGCTTTCTTATTTACCTTTAAAAGAGGAGTTTTATCAGAGAGCCTAGTTTTATCGGAAAGAAGGGTTTCAATTACGGTAACAAATTACATTCTTGAAAAAGAAATGTAGAGTTATGGCTCATAAATAACAGAGGGAAATGAAATCTGATTCTAGTCCATGGGATTTCCTATTTTCTCCTCTTCCTTTAAACTCAGCGCCTCTTTTAAGGGGGAATGGGCGCGCTGGACCGGGGGTCTCCAAACTCAAGTACCTCAATGTTAATCCAATGGGGAAAAAAACCATTTACTCTGCAACATTTCTCCGGCTGTATTGAATATTTTTACAAATGGTTTTTTTTAAATAATAAATGTAGATAACTTACAGGTCTCTAAAATCCCACTTCTTAAAATTGCTTCGAATACTTTTTGTAAAATTATTTATTCAAATTTTTTTTTAAAAATTTGAAGTACTTTCAAAAAGTGGGATTGTCGGGACCTGTAACTCATCTACATTTATCACATAAAAAATCCGTTTGTAAAACTATTCAATACAGCCGGAGAAAATATTTTTTCTCCATTGGATTAACACTGATGCACTTTGCTTTGGAGACCCGCGATCCAGCGCGCCCATTCCCCCTTAAGACAATACGTTGGTTTGAATTTTTTGTTAAATTGTTTTTTTAAGTTTAAATATTATTTTATTTATTGAATTTTGAGGGGGTTATTTATGCATGTTGTCTTTTAATTTTAATTACCTTATTTAGAGAAATAAGTTTTATATAAGTTTCAAAAAATTTAGATTTGGTACGTTACGTTTAGTACAACAAGTTGATCTTAACTCATGAACGACCCATTTGTGAAAACCATTAACATCTTCATTTCCGAATGTAAACGTTAACTTTAAGTCTTTAACATTCTTTTCCGTGTAATTTTATCCTACATAAATTGTTCAGTGCAATTATGGCTTTCGTTTGACTCTATATTTTGTTTATTTAGATAAACTTAAGCAGAAAGTACATTTTCGCTTTAAAATGTTCTTTAAAATTGTCGTTAATGTCGCTGTATGTACATTTTATTTTGACACTTTTTTTAATTTATAGAATGCTTGAACTTATTATGGAATAAAACATTTTTGTTGAATAATAATCGACAAGTATCTATCAATATAATGAAATACTTTTCATATTTGTTTGTATTTATAACCAAATTAAATTTAAGTATATATGTAGTTATAAAAGCGCATCTGGAATTCTATATGCTTAAAAAAATAGTAAGGAAAACAAACTATATTTTGATTGGATTTTATAGTAGTTCATCGATGGTAAATGTAGTTATTTATTTTTGTAGGTTGCATTAACTTTCTGCCGGTGGCATGTTTACTTACACATAAAACATTAAAACTGTTATTATTTCTTTCAGTTCAGAGTTACATCTTCTAATTCAATAATCATATAATTCCTTATGTTATTTGAGAAGTATTTACCCTGAATCTCTTTATTTGATGGATAGCCTCGAATATTCAGAATAAACGTTTCTGTTAAGTGAAATAAGTGAAACGCAATTTCGTTTCTGGAAAGCAATTTCAGAAACCTGAGGGTACGGAAAACGTTATGGATCATACATCATCTAAAGTTATTTCTCTTATAGTCGGATATGCGAAAGTAAACAAGAATTGAAGTATTGTTACAAATACTTTAAGGCATATAAAGTTTTTGTATTGGAAATATTGAAAATTGAAATATTAGTTTAAATCAGATGATACCAGTATTTATGTATCTGCAGTATATCCACTTTAAATTTAAATCCTTAGGATGTTTTTAATGTCAAACATGATACTAAGTATTTCAATGCATGAATAAGTACATGATACAAAAACTTTGAAACCCTGTTTATAATTTTAGTAACTAGAAAACTTATTGAAATGTTTTTGCTATTTACAAATTTTAAATTTATTCGCGTATTTTTATAAGTTAAAATATTTAGTAAATATTTTACATGTTTCAAAATTGTCTTTTTTCCAAAATAAATTCAGCTGTGTAAATTAGATGCAGCAACCTGATGTAAATTTACATCCAATTTTTTTATGTTTAAAGTTTATATACTTTTGAATAAGTTTTCCAATGCTGGTAATATTGCATTAATAATTTTTAAGTTACAAATAAATCTACGACACATTCTTATATAATCTATAATTCTATCACTAAATAATTTTCAATATGTTATTATAGTACTTTTAACATGCATGATATTTTTTAAACTATATTCTAAAAACTATTCTAAACTGCCGTGCTTACTGTATGCATACCAAAACGATATTTTCCGATATTTTTGAAAATATTAAACAATTTAGCAAATTTAACACCAGAACTACTTAGAAATGATAACAATTGATACAATACCGATACATCCTACACCCTAAAATGCTTCACTCATACATATGAAAATCCTCAATATTGCTACAATAATTATAGCCTCGGATATTAACGTTCAATTTCTAAGTACGTTATAATTCCTTCTCTTGATGTCAAGTCTGCACAGATGATAGAAGATTTACCCGAAAGTTCAATTAGTTGCAAAAGCCATCAAGTTAATCTCTTAGTATCTATATTCTCTCTCGAATTAGAAGGCGCAATTTATTATACCGACAGAAAGACATTATTGCTATTTTGAGTAGAAAAAGGCGAAAAAGATATTGACAATAAAATAAAAAGTCGTAATAAATTTTCACAATGAAGATTCTGCAATATAAATGTTAGAAGTTTAAATCTTAATATTGCACGAATAAAAATATCACCTAAAAATGACTCAAATCATTAAATATACGTGAAATTTATTTTTATAATAAACACACAATATCAATGAAAACATAGGAATTAATTTATGTAACAAAAAATTATTAAAACAAAATGTGTTTAAATAGTATGGGCATAATTTATCAATCACAAAATACTTTCATAATGAATATTTAGCTATCAAATTGAAGCTTATATTGACATTGCAATCAATACATGCTAGATATTAATGCAGTGTCAAAAGCATAATGTCATGTGTATTATTCCTGTACCTATAATGATTGTGTAATAATGTGTAATAAATATTGTGTGTAATAATTTGAAAACAGAGCAAAAGTTAAATTCGACATTTATTTTTTGAGATTTATTAATATGAAGAAGTTATTGATTTAAAGTTATACCCCCTCGCGTATTTGTCATTCCAAGTTTGGAAAAAATTCTCCCTTAGTCAAGTCCTCCAAAATCAAAACTAAAAACTTTTGTATCAAACTAAAAGGGGCAACTTTAAACTTTTCTTAATTCCACTCTTAAAACAAAAGAGTGAAATTCACTCCTATAGGAGAAGTGCATTTTCGGCACCGGAAAGGAGTGAAAATTAACTCAGACTGAGTTAAAACCGCTCGTTTTAAGAGTGTAGGACGCAGATTGTTTTCTTTTACCCACTCCGAAAAAGAGTGAAATTCACTCCTATAGGAGAAGTGCATTTTCGGCACCGGAAAGGAGTGGAAATTAACTCAGACTGAGTTGAAACCGCTCGTTTGATTTAAGAGTGTAGTTCTCAAATTACAATTAAAATTAGTTTTTTTATTTTACTTTATACGAATGACCTTATAAGCTGTAATTGATCGCCAAAAAAACTGTTATACTAGAAGTTACACTAAATACGTTGGACATTACCAATCTCTTACCAACGTCATTTGAAAATATTAAAATTAAGCTTAATTATGCATACTTCATGACGATTCAAAATTGATAAAATATTTTTTATAAAAGTTCAATCAATCTGCAACCCTTAATGTCTCAGCTAAATGAACATGAATTACATTTATACGAGTGTGAACTATTAATAAGAAATGTACACATATTGTTATATTATTAAACTAATTATCTAAACAATACTCTATGCAAGCCTTTTGTGAATTACATTAAAACGTTACGTTTAAATTAGAAAACTTAATGAGGACTTGAAGTGAAAACCGCTATTATAAATTTTAATTCAATTGGACAATTCATAGAAACTAAGAGCGTGAATTTACCATTCACAAAAGTTATGCTAAATTTAGTTTCTTTTCCAATCTTGAAGTTTTAGAGTCGCTAATGCAATTCACTCCGACCAATCAGTGAATTTAAAAACAAACAATTCGATTAAACTCCGTCGGCTTTTTAAAAAGTAACCAGAGAAAAAGGCGATATTTCTATTTGGGGAAAAAATCCGGTCCTTTGTTTTTTAGTTGAGATATTCACGCTCAATGGTTATCCGATTTTCGACAGCTTAACTGCTGCGGATCGATTTTTCGATTGCTTTGTCTTTTCTTGAAAGACACCGGGAAGTCACGCAAAAAAGATTACTTTGGGGGGATTAAACACTGTCGTTGTGTAACTACTTGTAAGATTTCTTTCATCCCTCAGGATAAAGACGCTTGTTTGGTGGGAGAAATCTTTTATTTATTTCGTTTGGACTTTTGATGGATTTTGGGATCAAGAAAAGTTTTAAACGTTGTGGTTGGTCGTAAATGGGGAAATTACCTTTGTGTTTTATTGTTATAGAGTTTTTTTAAATTGTTTGGCAAGATTTAACGAGTTGAAAGAAGCCCCTTAGGAATTTTGTTGAGCATGAAATAAACTGGATTAAAAATATAAAAGAATTGTTTTGAATTAGCTTACAAATAAACCATGACATTTTTAAGCCGGTATATTTGCTTTGAACTTAGATTGGGTGATTGCACCAGTTTCTCTTTTTTGTAAACTACAAAGAGATAGCTTTGAAAATTGTAAACCAAAAATAACCTTCGCAAAGAATTTTCTTCTATCCCGACGACATAATATACACAAAAAATCCAACCAGAAAAATCCAATTCACACATTCAGATCTCCAATATTTTCTTCCTTTGGTCCAGCTCTAAAAGCAATCCGACAAAGACTTAATCCGGATAAAACATTTCCTAATCATTAAACTTTGCTTATACCCAGACTCCAAACGCAACCCAAGATAAAAATATATCGGAAGACGCCGAAAAAAGAATAGAAGTCCAAGAAAAGATCCAAAGAATAAGAAAAATGGAAGTGAAATCTGAATGGAATCTCTTTTGACCCTACAGGATACAATACAGGACTTCAACAGCAGTTTGTCGACAGGTCTAGGGCGGCTGCCATCTGTGATCCAATAAGGGGGCTTCTATATCAGAATCGGGTGGCTAGGCATTAGGAATACGGGCTATTCTTAAAGAATAGTTTTTTGTTCAGAAGGATGCACCGGATGTAATATTTTGTTGAGCTAAGAAAATAGTTGTTACTCGATGAGCGTGTGTAGGAAACAGTTTTGGTATGAAGGTTACTGTCAATTCCTAGAACACGGTGCGACGTCGTTCGGCGCATTTTGAAAGTGCGATTAATAAATAATTTCTGGCAAACAATAATACGTGTTCAGCTAAAGAATTACTGAAGTTTTGGCAACCCGTAAGGTTTTGGTTCACATTTTCGATTTGAAAGTCTTGCCAAATTTTAAAAACAGTTAAACTTCACACGCTTTATTAACATCTCAGATGACCTTGCAGTCACCTTCAATGTTTACAACCGAGATGAAAATTACTTTTATTCATTTCTACATTTAAGAAAAACTACTTCCACCTGAATGGTTTCCAATGCAGTGAACTTGAATGTCACTAGATAATAGTGCTTGTAATTAAAATTTCAAATACTACGTAGGGTAATCCTTTTACAATTACTAGATAATATTTTTTTCACAAAAAGTAACTTAAGCATGATAAAAAAAAGAATAACGTACTTACCATTTTATCCTTTATCGTCTAGAAATTGTTGGTTTTTCAAACATGCAAATTATTACTTTTATTAAATGACATGAATTTATTAATTTTATTAAATGACATGAATTTATTAATTTAAATATCAAAGCAATGTCTAATCTATTGCAAATTGAATAGTTTGTTTTAAAAAATGAATTTTTCGCAAAATTTATATTGATATTGTGGTACTACCATAACAAGAAGCGATCGCTAGGGCCCCCATTCAAAAAGAGAAAATTGTCCGAGTTTAGTTTCTATGATGTTCCAAACTACAAATTTAACATTCAGAAAATATCTTCAACTTTGCGCATGATACACGAGAGGATTCAAAAAGTAGATTATTGTCGCAAATGGTTGATTTGCTGGTACAAATTTACATGTTTCGGCGAGACTCGAAAGTCCCGCCTTCATCAGAAAGACACACAACACAAACAGTCGACGACGTGAAGCTGTGAAAAATGATATCCGGAAAAGGGCTGTAGTGTGTGGGATAGACGTTATTCAGTTACTATGAGGCTTTTCCAAATTGGGGAGTGTTGGAATAACTTTGGCATGTTGTATAAATTAAGTTATTGTGGTTTGAGAATATGGTAAGCTTCCTAAAAGTCGAGTTCCCCATGCTAGAATTTTAAACCATATTAAAAAATTACTATTGAAGTAAAGTATTTGAACCAATAATCTGAGTTTTTATTTCATGAATCCTCTCCCCCCCCCCCCATACAAATTTAACATTACCCAATTTCTAAAATAAAGTTCCAATTATTCCTCTATTGTTAAATAATAATCTCATGGGAGTGAGAGCCAGCCTGAACTCGCTGTACCACCTTTCGAAATAACAAGATTAAAGTAGCTTTAAAAGAGCCAAGTAGTAATGACTCATGGTGTAGTAATGACTCATGGTGTAGTAATGACTCATGGTGTAGTAATGACTCATGGTGTAGTAATGACTCATGGTGTAGTAATGACTCATGGTGTAGTAATGACTCATGGTGTAGTAATGACTCATGGTGTAGTAATGACTCATGGTGTCTGCTGTGTGCAGTTTACTTTTGTGGTTAAATCGTGCTGTTATATTAATTGAAATTTCCTTGTTAAAAAGGTCGTAGCGTCTAATTTTTACTTTTAAAAAAGATACTGTTAACACTGTAAATAAAAAGGTATCTTCTGATAACAGGCGAGACCAATGGACATTATTTCTTGCTGGTAGTAGCTTATGTGGTCACAATTGAATAACTTAGTGGACGAAAGCACTATGTGTTGGATGTTAAAAACGAGGAAATGAGCTTTAAGGTTTTTGTTGGCACTTAAATCGTTAAAGACTGCACTTACAAAAGTTAAAAATATACTTAACTTAGTTTATGAAAAAGGGGAAACCTGTCTTTAAAAGAAGAAAATGTATTCACTGACACAAAATTTGAATTTTTTTTATGAAATGTCAAATAGCACGGTCTTCCACTAAACTCTTTAATTGTAATGTTTGAGAAATTCAGTGGAATGATTGGCGCGAATAATTTTGTATCGGTATACAGTCCCTGGACAAATTATTAGACGCACTGTATTTTTTTTTTAGTAATGATGAAAACATACCAAAGAATGCCATATCATTAAAAAAGATGTCGATATATGTATTAAGTATAGCAGATAGTATTTTCTATTCAATAGCTTAAGTTTAGGATCACAAATGTCCTTCTAAAGGTATTTTGTTCATCATTGATTGATACATGAAATCTTATCCAGGGACTGTATATACTATTAAAAAAAGAATCATTTAGATTTGTGAACACAGGTATATAACTATTTGCCATTATCTTTAATATCCACATGGGTGGGCGTAGGGGGAGCGCATTTCAAGGAGTTGTTTCTCCAGGGCTGTCCATCTCTAGGGAATATCCGATTTTCCCACTTTTTCCCCGATAGAGACTATTTTCGAAAATGTATTTAGATATATTTTTTATTTAGTTGATAAATTTGAGGGAGAGGCTTTAGAAAGGAAGTAAAGGAGATGCAATTTATGGGTGGGCTTGGAATATTGGGGATATTTTTGGTAAAAAGATTTTTTTATATCGTTATTTTTGTGGAGTAAAATTTTACGAAATATTGGCACATATAATAGTTATCATGATTAATGTATTGAGTCATTTCGAAGTTGGATTGCATTTATTTGAAAATTGACAATTTACTGGATATTTTTAAAATTTATTACAGCATATTTATTCAGCGAACAATATCCCATTTCAATACCTCGAAAACTAAGCTCAATAGGGATTCAAATGATTTTAAGTTCATTGCATAATATTTAAATTTTACAGAAACACACATACTCGAAATGTATTTAATAAATGGTGAGATAAGAAAGTCGCAATATGGAAAAACCTTAAGAATAAATACTGTATCTATGCCAAATTAAATGGTGTATTAAGTTTAAGGGGGCCGGAGCCCTCCATTGAAGCCCATGTTAAAATGACCTTTTTTATGTACATTTCTCAGAATCTATTTGATACATTTTAATGAAATTTTTATTAGTTATTAAATGGATGTTTAACTATTACTTTACGGGAGGCATTTTAAAATTTTGTTTAGTTTTTAATTTATAAATTTTTAAGTGAAACTACCTATTTTTGACCTAAAAAAACATCAAAATATTAAGAAAAAAAATAAGATAGTTATACTCAAATCCCTCCAGCGAAATTTAGAAACCATCTTCTTAAATACGTATAAAAAATTTCAGGTTGATACTTATAGATTCTGAGAAAAAGGTACACGCACATTGAAAAAGTTTTGAGATATAAGCGTTTAAAGTAAACAATATAAGGGTCATTCCTGACAAAACGTACAAAAACATGTCCCCGCAAAATATCTTTCACAGGAAGAAAAGTTATGCTTCCACTTGAATAAATTAAGATAAGGAATATTTTATCTACTTACTAGCGTTGAAACGATTAAAAAAATTTATTATTTTGTGTGAAAGTTTGTGTCCACAGACTATGACAAATCATGTCCGTGGGATGTCTCACCGTCATGTCCGTGGATTGTTTTGGTTAGTAAATCCAATTAAATCCCTATATTTTATAATAAATATTGTTTTTTTATTAAATTGGCATTACTAGAACATACAAAACACAAAATAAAATTATTATAGATACTATAAATTTATAAATTCTGTGAAAATAAAATGTCCCACAGATTTTCGTCATGTCCGTGTACAACGTATTCTTTAGCTTGCATAACTATCTAGAAATGACAACAGTACTCTGTTTCAGTCTTATTATTATTCAACCGTGCACGCAAAACGTTGTATCAAGTCGATAGTTTGAATACCGGAGTAGATAAAAAGTAATTTGAAGTTGAAAGTTAAAAAAAGGCTTCTGACAAGATCATAGCGTAATGTCTGTGGTCAAGATATAAGAAGGTAAATCAATGATTTGAACGTATAATTTGTTATTTGTAGAAAGAAATATATTATATAAGCTTAGTTTGCATGCTTCGTTCTCTTAAGCCTAAAACTTTTCTGTTTGTGAGCCCTTATTTACGATTTCATCATATCCGTGAGCCATCATGTCCGTGGTTTTTGGCCCACGGACATGATGTTTGTATACACGGACATGACGTTTTAATTATATAAGAATAAATCGATTAAATATAAGTGAAATACATTATAGTAACACAGTATTTTGCCGTGAAGTAATGTAATAATGTAAAGCTGAAATTTTATTAAAGTGTAACACATCAATAAAATAATTTTATGTGAATTTTGGGGGTTAAAACTTTTCTAAATGAAACATTATTAAATTAAAACTTTCTATCAGAATAATTAATATTAAATGTATGATCTGGACCGATGCTATATTTCGAATGTAGTATGTAAGTATAACTTAAATCCAAAGTTTCAAAAACTTTCATCAATATATTTTTTTTCGAGATTTTTCGCCTCAAATTGTACGTTTTCTCAGGAATGACCCATAATTTCTTACATATGAAACATAAGGGGATTTTACCTAAACAAATTTTTTTAGATGTATTAAAAATACTTCTAGTACTTGTAACTTTTATTTTAAGATATCGTTGTACAGCTAAGATTTCATAGTTTAAGAAACATTAAAAACATTGAAAACATTGAAATGTTATTTTTGAAAATTTTGGGGGTCTGGTCCCCCTTACAAAGCAGCCAAACTGCACAACAAAAATGTAAAACCAAATAAAGATTACTTTAGTCCCTAATTTATGGTTTTATACAATTTTCTTATTCTGTACGCATTTCTCTATATTGTTCTCACAAAATACAACTATACATCTGAAGAAAAAAACTCGCACATGCCTAAAAATCATTCCCTCTTTACAACTAAAAGAAAATCCGTTAACCATCTAAGGGCATTAAAATCAGATTTCTTATTAGTGAATCCAAAGCTTTTATTCCAATTCTTTAAATCTAACAGCAATTGCATAACTCATTAAATTTATATTTACGCTCAAAATGGAAATATTCATTTTGTGAAACTAAGTGAAGTCTCTATTCATCTTAGAACTTAAGCCCAAAAGGTGAATAAAGATTTCATTTAATTTAAAAGTTTATCTTCTGTTCGTGTTCTATTTATTCCATTGATTTCGCAGGGAACCAAAACGTTTAATATTCATTATTCAAACTATTACGTTACTTTAAGCAAACAATGAAAACAGATGGATAAGAAAAATCCATTATTTCAAGAATCAAAAACATTTTTTTTAATGTTTCGGTAGACATATTATGAAAAGATTCGATTTTAAATAACAAATAAAATCCCACATAGAGAATCCTTGGATTTAACACTTATTTCGAGCAAGAACTTATTTCTTTTAATCGAAAAAACTGGTTTTAGCTACAAAAATATAAAGTTATCTTTTAAAAACATGGATACAATATATATTTTTTAAATATTTGTAGCAGGAAGCCATGAAGTAATTTATCATTATGTTATGTTTTTTAAATAAACTCTTTTAGATACTATGGATCATGGTTACGGGTATTTTCTTACAAGGGTATTATTTTAAACCAATTTTTCTAAAGAAAATATATATATTCGTTATTTTTTCGACGCATTCTAGTTAGCAGTAAATGTACCAGTAATTCTTAAGATCTTTTCAAAGGATGTCACCACTAACAGTTTTAGGAGAAAAAACGACATAAATGCATTAGGTTACCGTCTGTGACATCTAGGCATTCAACGTAAGGAATAAAATATTCGTAAAATATAACTGAATGAAAAGGTGTTTATAATGGGAAATCAAGTCAAACCCAAATGGGGAAGGAAGTTCTTTGATACTTTTATGTATTATACATAAATATGCAAAGGCCTGTTTGAAGATTTAAACCTCATAAATTTATATTTAAAACCCCTTTAGTAATAAAAATAAACAAAGTTAAAGCTATTCATAATATACGATTAGTTTTTATATAAATTGTGTGCCTTTATTTTTACATATGTATCTTTCAATGTACAACTACCATTAATCTATAAACTCTAGTTCTCGAAACTCAAACTAGGACTTTAAAACTTAAATAGAAATGTTCAATTTCCTGGAAATAAAATAAACATTTATTAAACATTCCACTTTTCCACTTCCTAATACCACCTACAAAAGCTTCAAACGCGTTTCCTCACCCAGAACAAACTTCTACCAGAAACATTTGAAAGCGTTTCACCTGGCCAGTCAAATAAAAATCTCAACTAAATACCCTTATGTCCATAAACCAAACCCTCCTCAGAGGGAACTCTTATTCCAAAGCAAAGTATTCCACTAGATCCGGATTTCAAAACTAATACATTTGAATAAATTCATAACCGAGTCAAAATAATCAGCTTATTCTGAATTTCCGAAGGCATTCCAAAGGTGGGAGAATGTTATTTATTATTTACATCCCCCGACTTCCAAGTAGAGGAAACATATTTATGCGCGGGAAAAATTCAGCAGCGTTGTGATCCATTAACTGCACGCAGGGTAAAGGAGTAAACCTCCAGATAAATTTAATTATGGCAGAGAGTTTATGCATTGATTGCTGCAGGGTTGGGACTAGACCTGCAATCTCGACACTCTCGTAAGGATCGCACCAGTTTCTTAAAGAACAAGATGGGGTGGTTGGGTAGAGTGCTAAATGAAATTATTAATACATTAGTTTAAGAGGGTTTGTCAGTCCCATAGAGCTAATGCATTAGTTTTGGAATCACAACTTCCGCCGAAGTATTACTTTGCCATGTTAGCCCTTTTTCTACAGGTATGAGAATCAACATAACATCGAAATGAAACAATTTCGAAGCGAAAATTTTATCTAGTTCTTGAATTATATATTTTTGAAGTTTTAAAATGCTCCAAATGCCCAGCAGATGGGGATACTATTTAAAACTATCAATTAATAATTAAATAACCGGATGTTATTTTCTTTTCAATTTTGTTCTAAATTGATGTTATGATGATTCCAATGCCTGGTGAAAATGGAATAACATGGCACAGCAATTCTTTTGCAAAAGTTGTGATTTCAAAACTAATGCATTAGTTCTATGCGACTGACAATCCCTCTTAATAATCGTATGGAGACTAATAAACATGATCTTCTCTAACATAAAAACCTACCTATCAAATGTTCTCATTCATGTATCCGTTAGACTTAATTCTAGATCGAATTTCAGGTGTCGGCTTGTCAATTATTAACTGTATCCAAATTACGACGCCCGTCTAGAATCGCCCTAGTGTAGCTCTAGTGCGACACTCATTCAACTCAACCTTAGAAGAAATAATTTAATGAAAACAATATCCATTTTCAAAAAGATACTTATTTTCAAGCAAATTATTGAAACACTATATTTTTGCTTTACTGCTACATTAAACTATTAAATGTGACAATTTTAAAAGAAATGCATCATCAAAAATTATATTTACTTTGCTTGCCTCACAACATTGATGAAAATATTTTCGAATGCGAACAATTTACAGCAATTTTCAATTTGAACACGAGATCACCAAGAAATAGTTCAGCAACGCTTCTTAGAAATCAACAAACCAAGACGCCTTTAGAAAACTACAATATGTACAAATTATTTGTAGGGAAAATTAAAATGTAGGTTTTATTTGATTAAATTTAGTTGGAAGATATTTCTATAATAAAACAAGTAGATTTGTAACAGAATCTGTCACTTAACCCGCTTCCACACAACAGTTGTATTTAACAGGTAAAAAAGCGCCAAACACAGCATTAATTCTATATTAAACATTTACATGCTAAATTTGGCTAGTTTCATTTATTTTATTTCGAAAATTCAATAATTATTACTTATCGTTTGCAAAAATTAATTTATATTTCAAAGAATAAATATGTAATATTCCTCGCTGTTAAATAGAATGAAAACATTCCATATCAACGTACAAAAAATCTCATAGTGAAATATATTTGACGTCATTTCAAACTGATCGATGTCGCAAAAATAAATTTTAATTTATTGTCTAAAAGAATTAAAGTTTCTCGAACGATTGTTGCGAATGGCAATGGTGATTAAATTCTAATAAAAATGGCTTCCTATGCTTTTTAAATGAGCATTCAATTTTGCAGTTTTTTTAAATAATTGAAGTACTTAGAATTCTTTTCAGAAATTTTCAATGTATTTTAATTTTGATGCCCTGAATTTTTTAAAGTATCACACTTTTCCGTAGCATTTGTAATTTGGGCTATGAAAGTGGGTGACGGACAGACGGACTGAACGATTACAATACCTTCCACTTTTTACGTTATAAACGTAGTGTGGAAGCTAAGAGAACACAATATTGTCAGCTCAAGTTTTATCTCCCAGGGAATTTACAGGAATTCTCAATTTCAGATTCAAAATGAGCCGTGCGTCAATTAGAATTTTTCAAAACCAAACCCAAAGAATAGCCAGGGATGAAAGCGGCAGATTTTAATCTGGTGTCTTCCACTCTATTTTGAGTCCGTGTTTCATTTCATTTTTAAGGCAACTGCTGCTGCAAAGCAGTAATGGAAAAAAGGATCAAACTAGGGGGAAGCTTGAGTGGCTTCTCCTGAAATATATGGTAATGAGTCCCCATGCTGTATCCAATCTATTAAGAAGTATAACTACAGAGCTAACACGGATCATAGTTAGAAAGTGTGAAGTGGAAGAATTCGCAGTCTCTTGTCATCACAGAAGAGTTCTTGTAGAGCATATCCCACTGTTAAAAGCAAGAGTGACTCCTTTACCGTTTGGTTAACATGGCTGTAGTGGCATTTGTCTGTGCACGTTGCGATATGAGGATACTTTAAAGAAGAAGTCATTCATTTGAATTATTGATTCAGCATATTTCTAATGACCTGTAAATTTATTTGGGTAACGATTTTAAGAAAGTGATTACCATATTTCTAAAGTCGATTAGAAAGTTGAACTTAAAATTTACCTATTTGAAAGCAAACTTTAGACATTAACTGGACACAAAGAATTTTTAAGACTTTTAAGCAAAATTCTGTGACTTTTTCGACAATATCAACTTTATATTAAAACATTCCCTCCAAAAATGATCAGCATTTCTAAACAAGTCAATTTCTCTTTACAGTGCCAAAATCAACCCAACTTTACTATTAACTAGATTCCAAAAAGTTCCATAACTGACTTGAGTCTTTCTTACAATCACGTATATTGTTACACCCTCCTTTCTGAAATATAAAACGAAACCCCCTTTCCTGTGGAAGTAAATCAAATGGAAAATCTGCTATTGAATAAGCATGAAAAGCGCTCAAGTTTCTTTGGGTCTCACCATAAGGTAAGTAGGTGGGTATGAGGAACTCTCGTCCTGATTTTATGCGTTGTGGTGTTTCGATCTGACGCTTAGGGACGCTTACGGCAGCGCAATGTTTCCATCTCATTCACTTGGTCGAAGGATATTGAGTCTCGAAGATAAGGCAAGACTAAGGGCTTGGTTTCGTAAAAATGTAACCTTCTTTGCTAGTTTTGACTCGCATGAATAAAATGGCCACATTGACTCGATCTGGCCTTTTTACCCAAATGGCCGAAACGAGTCAAATGGCCGAAACGAGTCAAACGGGACAAATCTTAAAGGGACACAAAGCAAAGAGTTCTATAGTAGGGTAGAGACTGAACCTGGCAACAGCACCATGGACCAACACGGAGACAATATAGGGTGGCATGTAGGGCCCGATGGCCGAGTGGTTTGGATCATAGGCCATAGCGCTAGCAGTCCGCGCGCTGTAACGGGTGCGGGTTCGATTCCCGCCTTTGCCCAGGGTGTACTTTTCTCAGTATCTAAATTATAAATTGACTAGCACTTTTGCCACTCTATTCGGGCTCCGTAGTGAGCCATGGCTGCATGGCAGCTCAGTACGAGTCGTTCCTCTAAACTACTATAGAACTCTGACACAAAGCTAAGAGAGTTATCAAAACAGCACGAATAAAGACAAACCAGTGTAGAGAAAGGGCCTGCGTAGTAAAATGGATGAATAAATTGGTTTTAAAAATAAAAACAATTTGAAAGCCCATTGAAAAAAAAATACATTATACATCACGTTTTTCCTTATGCAAATTTTTAATCCAAAAATATACGATAACCTTTCTATGTCATTCTTGCTATTAAGATATAAAGCTGATATCGAAACGCAATGATGCAGGTTGTATACCACTAGGCTTTTAAATAAATTTGTTGATTTAAGATATTTTGTTGAAGTATTTTGATACCCCGACACGAGCAAGTCCGGTACAATTGTCTGAACAGTAATTACAAGTATTTAACACGTAAATCGAAAAATAAACTCACGGCTGTGGTTGTATGGGCACACCGGCAATCGCTATTTTACAAAAAGGGGGTTACAACTTTGTTAAAAGAGGACCAAGAATTGTTCTTCTCAATCTCGTATGCACTCTAGAAGAGTTACATTGGAAAGTTTGAAACTCATAGCCGGGTCAAAGCGATGTATGGAGCTGTCAGTGCAACAACGATTCAAGTACACTTATGACCTGTCCCATTTGCGTTTTAAATATATTAAAGGCTAAATCCAGAAAGAAAGTGCAAATAGAATACGTGTTTCAATGCCAGAATGGTTTAAATTTAAAAGTGAGCTTCCTTATGTTTCAATATTCATGTATTTAGATTAAATAAAAGGGATTTATCTTGAAGGGTATATAGTGGAATTTGAAATCTGTTTAAGTGAGGATTTGACTAGACTTTTAAGAAACGAATGCAACTATTCCATATAAATTATGTATAGCACCCTTTTATAAGTATTATACATATTAAATAATAATTAGTTAGACATTCATAACAGTGCACGAGTATGTGACATTTTGTCGTTGCTGAAGAAGCTAGTAACAGAATAGCGTCACACGTTTAATTTGATGACATCCTAATATCCTGGTATCACTATATTGACTGTGGCTTCTTGAATAAAATTATTTAAATATACATTACAGATTGTTATTCTTTTCAAATTACATTGAAAATACACAATTGAAGAGTACAGGAGAAAAAAAACTTCATCAATCTGTCCGTATTTAGGTATGTTTGACGAGTAGTGGCGATCCAAAACCAGTTTCTCCCTTGGTTCTTCCACGGTTCAAGGGTCAGACTAGTGCCTGGCGTTAATCTCGATCATAGAGATAAACCAGTGAGCTGCATGATAAGAACCAAGGAAAAACTGTTTTTTTTTCACACCAGTTTAGGACATGATTCCCTATGTTCGCCAAGCAGACCTGATGCAGACAGATTCCCAGGCGATAAAGGGATTTTCCCCTGTACTCAATCACTTGTGCAGATAATCGATATGCATATCAGTAGCTAGAAAACCATAACAATGTGTTTATACCACCCAAAACCACGCTAACAGCTAAGATTATGCCTTATAATAAACCCCCAATAACTTTTTAACATTCTAAATAGTGATATTGAGTAGACATCGAGAGGTGAACGGATATTATGTGAATATCAGGCACCCATTTAGGTTCATTAAAATGTGCCACTTATCGCTATTATTTGAAAAGCGATTTAATTTTTTTCATATTATGTGATTTTTTAAATAGTCCTGCTCTAATATCGCGCAATATGCGAAAAAGCAACGAATTGGTAGAATTTTAAATTAAATAACAACGTGCACCAATTTATGGGTCACAAAATTTTGGATATTATAGGGTTGGTTTTAAAAATAAAAACAATTTGAAAGCCCATTACAAAGCCCATGCAAAATTATCCTGTCTGTAGTGTAAGTCACGTTTGTAAAAAGTGATTATCACTACAACTTTTAACATTAAATGAACAAAAAATTGTAGAATAGTTAATCTACACTTATATCTAAATAATGTAATGTACTTTATTTAATTTGATTTGTTTTTTAAATTTAATAAGCTTTCAATCTGCTCTTAAATCGTGACTTATACTACAGTTACATGGAACTAGCCTACAGTAGTTTTAACCTTTTAAGTCAATTTTATCATTTACGTCATTTTCCCGAGTGCAGCATTTTTATTTCAAGGGGAAAAATCGTTCCTTGAAAAAACATCTCATAAACTACATCTGAATGTCTTTCAAAAGATAGTTTATAGTTGTTAAAAATAGTTTTCAATATAGTTTCAAGTATATTGTTTCCAACATATTGACTCATTCAGGATGATAACTATTGTTCGAATACGTGCCATTTCATAAGAATTTTACAATAGTAATAGTTATCTTGGGAAAAGTTTAATATAGTAAGCTCTTCTCGTATTTCTTCCAAAGTGAAGTGTATTTTAAGAAATAAGATATATAGTTATGTAGATAAAGTTCCTTTAGCATCCAGTTATAAAATATTGTTTTAAAAAATAAATGTACATAGTTTTTTTTAATATTAAGTTTATAGAAAATAAGGAAGCCTGTAGTAATAAGCCCACACTGAAAAATTTTGTGCTTGGTTTCACCATGATATTGGTTCCTTTCACCATGATATTGGTTCCTAGTAGCCGCAACGGCTGTGTGGTGAAATGTTTCACCTTTTTTTCGGTGTTTGGTTGAACCACTTTTCTGGATTTGGAAACAAAAACATGAGAAATGGTTCAAACGAATACCAAAAATATGGTGGAACGTTTCACCATTCAGCCATTGCAGCTACTAGGAACCAATATCATGGTGAAACCAAGCACAAAATTTTTAACAGTGCACGACTAAAGCGATGCTAAACTCAGCAAAATCTCTACTATATACAAAATTATATTTTTTACAAAAAGTTTAAGATTTGATTGCAAAAGAAGTTTTTTTTTAACTATTTTAATTCTCTGGTGTACAATATTTTCTCATTTCTGTTAAACCCACGTCCTTTTCTGGCCAGATACCCATCTTCCTCACACACTTCCAAAAATTAAATTTACTTTTCAATGCAAGAAGAAAACTCATATCGCAAAAGGGAACTGCGAAAAAAACTTTTTTTTATTGTTGTTACGAATGGAATTAAAGAAACTGAAACAAGATTAAAAAAACGAATGAGGTTTTGTGACTGAAAAAGGGAATGAAAACGTTATCTTTTACAGAGGTAATTTCAATCTCGGGAGCAACAGCTCATGGTATCAACCTCTTCTAAATGAAATAACGAAAAAAAAGTCATGAAAAAAGGGTGGAATTTGCTTTAATTAGAGTTTGTAATTTCCGAAATTCTAAGGCGTCGGATCCGAAGGATTTTTTTCTTACGTGAAGAGGAAGATTTAAGTCAGCACCTTTGTGGAGGGGGCTTAGAGCTGCATGAGTTGCCAGTCGGCCGTTTTCTTTAAAATATTAAAAAGCAAAAAGGTCAAATTAGGTAACTTTTTAACTTGGGTAATAAGGTAAGTTTTTAACTTAGAAGGAAAATTAGCGTTGGAAGTTGAATTGGGTTTTTGAAAAAAAATAATTTTGGTACAGTTGTTAAATGTATGGATGAAATATTAGAATTTTATTCCGAATAGCAATATTGTTTGAATATTAACTTTGAAGTTTTATCTACAAGTGCTGGAATAATGTTGAGAATTAGTTTTTCAAAGCAGCCATTCAAGTGTTTAGTTTAAAAGTTTCGGAGTATATAAGTAGTAGAAAACGTGAGGTGTCTGCCCCAATGTAGCTTATACTACGAGAGCGCAACCTTAAATAAATTCTTGAGATTTTTGAAAATATTAGTACTTGATTGCAAAAAGTACATAATTAGTAATCAAAAAAGATTTTTGCATTAAATAATGAGATTACAGGGCCGTTAATTCATTTTAATATAAATTTAAAAGAATACGATCTGGTAATTATGAAACAAGTTTGATTTTGTACCATTAACTGTACTTAGAACCGCTTCCAAATACTATTTATACACATTTAGAAAATCGCCATACACAGCCTTTAGCTAGTTATTAACCCTTTCAGTCCCAAAGACAATTTGGCATCATCATTTTAGAATTTTTTTCTGATCTTCTATAGCCATTTATGATATCAAAAAGCACTTTATGGTGAAATGATTTTGTCGCAGAATCAATGTTACATGGAGCAAGGAAGACTCATATCGGAAAATAAATGATTAAAGTAAACAGTAAGATTATAATAAAGTATATTTAAAACTTTCTCTCCAATTTCCAAATAGACATGCCCAAAGAAATATGTTCTAATAGAAATGTTCCAAACATAAAAATTTAAAAACTTATTTTTAAAATATTATTCTTAGAAGAATAGGCGTAATTATAGATTTAAAGTATAGGTTTTTTAAAAAAACTATTTGAGGTTTTGTTTAACCCTTTCAGTCCCAATGACAATTTGGCATCATTTTAGAAAAAAATCTGATCGTCTATAGCCATTTATGACATCAAAAAGCACATCATTCGATTCTTCCAAACTTTTTTATATCAGAAAATATTATTAATCCCCATAGATGTCAGCCGTATTATTTTTTTTTTAAATTATGATCAGAAACTTGATGATGCCAAATGGCATCACTGGGACTGAAAGGGTTAACTTGTAAATTAATAATTAATTGAAATTGTCAAACAAAATCAATGAAGTCTTAATCGTTTGCTTAATTTGTTTGAAATTCGAAAAAATGATGTAATTTTTTTATGTAAAAATAGTAGGGAAACTTTTCTTTTAACTTTACATTTTAAAAATTAAATATTAACCAATATTTATGCGAAAAAACGTTATCGGTCCATTTTAATTAACAACTTTTAGTTGTCATAATTTTTCCCATTTATATTAACTTCCTTTCGCCAATTAAATTAAAATTATTCATTGTTTTTTAAATTGTTTTGCAGCTCGAAGAATTAGTAATATTTATGCTTTAAAAATAGCCAAACTTACAACTTTTATTAATAAAAAAATCTAAACTCTCTGCACCTTTCTTAATACATATAAGGAAGCATCAATAGAACTATTGTGATACATACTATGGCGTCATTGCAAACTGATTTATATAATAAGTATTCCTTCGTTTTATTTTCATTTTAAATGGAGTTTCTCGTGCGTTTGAAGTAGTGGCAACAGCGGAAATATTGAGTAAAAATGGAATTTTCTTATTTAAATGTAGATTTAATTTTAGTTATTTAAATTTTAAATATATTTCCAATTAAAATTTTTAATGAAATTTGGGATACAGCCTAGTCTGATATTTTGCTTCAATGACGTATCCCACTTTTTGTGAGACTTGTGGTTCGATTTTGTGATAGTAGGTGAGGGACAGGCGAACACTCTTTACAAAAGCATCCACCTTTTACGCTATAAACGTTGTGTGGAAACCAAAAGTAGGTTTACTACTAGAACATTTAAACAGTTTTACAAAATTAATTTCACTATACACGAAGTTTCAGATTATAGTGTTATGTATGAAAAATGTGAATCCTAATTGTTTGAACAGAGTAGTTAGGTAAAGCTATTTTAGGTTTTGGTTGAATTGTTCGTCGCACTAAATTTAAGCAGGCTGTTGCCTACTTAATGTGGCCAGATCCATTTAAATTGGCAACCATAGCATTCGACTAAACCGCAGTTGCTCGGAAACATCGAATGCCAAAGTGACCGTCGATTGAGGGACAAACCAGAACAGAAGACCTTAGCATTCGACTTCACCCTAGTTGCACGGAAACATCGAATGCAAGTGAAAAGTACAGGGGGAAAACGCCTTCATCGACTAGAAATCTGTCCGTATTGAGGTCTGTATGGCGCGTAGTGGCGATCGAAAACCGGTTTCTCCCTTGGCGGTTCTTCCGCGGTTCAAGCGTCAGACTACTGTCTGGCGTGAATCTCGATCATAGATAGTAAACCCATGCACCGCGTGATAAGAACCAAGGCAAAACTGGTTTATTTACACCAGTTTAGTCGATGACTCGCCATCTTTGCCAAGCAGAACTGATGCAGACAGATTCTCAGTCGATGAAGAGGGTTCTTCTCCATTATTCTTCAAGTACGGTGACTAACAAATGTGTGATAAATTCGAAATGAATATACTTTGTTTAAAAATTCCGAATACGCGTCTAAGGTCCGTGTCAATTTAAATTTTTACATGAGATGTATACTAAATAATCAAATAAGAAATTAAGGAATCATTTAATTATAACAAATGATTAAAAAGCATGTCTCAACTATTGACAAAAATTAGTAATTCTTATAAGTAATAATTAAACAGATGAATAACTAAATAAATATTTAAGTAATGAAATTAACTATTCTTATTTTTAAAAAAATTAAATTTTAGAATGTCATACTCACTTTATTTAAAAAAACGTTTCATGTCGTTGAAAAAAAACAAGCTTTATAAATCAAATTTTTTGATTTCGCATTTGTGTAACCTCTAAATGCAAATTCATTTAGTGAAATATTTTAAATATTTATTCAAATAAAGAAACTTTAAAATGGTTCAGTTAAATTGTTTTTTAATAAATTGTTAAGGAAGGAATTAAACGCTGTTAAATATTTGACATTTGTTGTAACACACGTGAAGAGTACAGGGGAAGAACCCCTTCATCGCCTGGGAATCTGTCTGCAATAGGTCTGCTTATCAACAATAGCAAGGCTTCGCCTAAACTGGTGAAGAAACCAGTTTTTCCTAGGTTCTTATTACGTGGCGCACGGGTTTATTATATCCATGATCGAGATTCACGAAAGACAATTGTCTGACGCTTGAGCCGTGGAAGAACCTAGGGAGATGCCAGTTTCCGATCACCACTACTCGCCTAACAGACCTTAATACAGACATATTCTCTGTCGACAAAGGTTTTTTCCCCGTATGCTCTTCAAGTGTGTAGAAATGGTTCTAAGCAGTTGCGGAATACCATTATTTAAATTTTATTAAATATTCAACTTGTTTTGCTCTTTATTGATAACAGTTTAGTGCTCTTTAATTATAATAGTGTCATTATTTTACTAATCTTTAGTAATCCGAATTAGCACTATTAATTCAGTTATAGGAATCCTTTCCTTTAACATTACTTTTATATTCCTACGATTTTTTATTATGATTTTTTTCAATGAGAGTTTAGAAAAAATGTGCAATTTTCCTTATTTGGGTTTTGAAAATGTTAATCTCCTAGTTTATGCCTGTACTTAAATTAATTCTGCATGAGTGCAAAAGGGATAATGAGGAAAGGCACAGCGTGTTAATTTTCAGCTCCTACTTTAAGCTCATAACGTAAGGATGGAAGGTATTTCCAGCGTTGCATTCATTCGTCTATCCATCACCCACTTTCACAGCCCGAACCACAAACGCCATAGATTATGGTGCACTCCAAATTTTTATTAAAAGTTTGAATGATAAATATATCCAATATTTTAAAACCAAGAAATTTCATATCCATTCAAATAGCTTTAGAGTTTAATTTTCGTTAATCTGGTATAACTGTTGCCTTAGTTTTAAATGAGTTTATCGTAGGGTATTGTTAAGATTTGAACGAAAAATTTTATAAATCTGTTTGAAATGACGCTCCAATACATTTTGCACAATTGAATTTATATGATGACTCAACACTTGTTTATTTTATAAAAAGCGCAGAGCCATATATTTCTTTTGCATAAAAAACGTACTTAATTTTTGGTTAATACTTCAGTGTTTGTAACTGCAAAACACGACGTAATTTTACAAATAAAATTTATTTCATTCTTTACTCACTGCGGGCAACATTTTTATTTTTACCTTTTATACACACAAAATTGAGTCATAATACAAATTATTCACTCAGATGGTTTGTTAGAAAACTTTTCCGAAATCTTTTTAAAAATCATGTTAAGATTATTTGTATAACAATCGGGAAAGTTTCAGAGTATAATCTATATAAAATGACAGTAATAAAGTTTACTTAAACTTTTAGATTGTTAAACTTTGTACTTAACTGTGTAGTTTTAAATATCCAATGATTTTATTTGTACAATTTTTTAATAAAAAAATAACGCTTATTAAAAAATCCATCAAATTTTACGATAAATAATTTGTTTTTTTTATTTGAATTAAAACAATATTTTTTAAAAATATCGCATTTTCGTATATATTTTGAAGCATTTACTTTGAAATACTTATTTTGTACTTTTAATATTATCACTTAATCAAAGATTAATTTATAAAAATTCCTTTAAGTTCAAATAAGTTATAAGCAATGAGTATTACGCTGCTCAATGCATGAACATATTCCATGTTGCAACAACTAACAAGTGCTTATGCTTAGACTAGATATTCTCATTAGTAAGCAATATATTGTATAAAGTAAAAAAAGTTTTGAAATAAACAGACACGTTCGAAGCCGGGTCATAAAAAAAATCTTGAAATTTAGTAAATTTAGGTAACATTAGTTCAATATTCAACTCCGCAATTCGAAAAATCTTTTTGAAAAAAGAAACACTAAGTATAAAAACAGGAGTACATAATATTACGCCATAATTTAAGTCTTACAAGTTTATGTAATTAATCAAAGTTGACATATTTGATTAACGTGTCAAAAACAAACTTCATTACTTGTACACAAAATTTATGGTGAAATGATTTTGTCGCAGAATCAATGTTACATGGAGCAAGGAAGACTCGTATCGGAAAATAAATGATTAAAGTAAACAGTAAGATTATAATAAAAAAGTATATTTAAAACTTTCTCTCCAATTTCCAAATAGAAATGCCCAAAGAAATATGTTCTAATAGAAATGTTCCAAACATAAAAATTTAAAAACTTATTTTAAAATATTACTCTTAGAAGAATAGGCGTGATTATAGATTTAAAGTATAGGTTTTTTTAAAAACTATTTGAGGTTTTGTTTAACCCTTTCAGTCCCAATGACAATTTGGCATCATTTTAGAAAAAAATCTGATCGTCTATAGCCATTTATGACATCAAAAAGCACATCATTCGATTCTTCAAACTTTTTTTATATCAGAAAATATTATTAATCCCAATAGATGTCAGCCTTATTTTTTTTTAAATTATGATCAGAAACGTGATGCCAAATGGCATCACTGGGACTGAAAGGTCTAAAAAAAAATCAACAATTGCACGTTTATTTGAAGTTCATTATCTAAATAATTATCGCAATATGATTTTTCATCATTCGAAGATTTTGTGTCATCCGAAAGTGACGCGCCATCTATTGGAAAACTTATCAAACGAAAACTTCGCTTTAAAAACAATGAGATTTAAAAAATTGCAGTTCATTACAAAATATACGAAAAATGAAGTGTGTAAAATGATATTTGTAACTTCCTGTAACAAATTATATTTTAATATAGTATTCTCTAAATCTTCATGCAATATAAATATTTCTTAAGGAAATTAACTGAAGTAAATTTGTTGATAAGTATTTCAAAGACTAGGGTTTTGGTAGTGGTAATTTCGAAACAAAATTTAATGAGGATAGATAACCTATTAATGATTATTTTTTCAACCACAGCATTTTAACGTCGACATTTAGCAGCTTTTTTCAACTAAAACGCTGACTAAAAGGGGGAAAAGCGAAAATTAAATTCTAAATTTGTTTGGTATTGTGAGAATAGATTAAGTTGTATATTGCGCGTAGATTAACAATTAAAGGATATCTATAAATGCTATAAACATTTTGTATCATTCTACCAACCCGATGCGTGAATAACAAGTGACCATTAAAGTTCAAACTAAACATTGTATAAATACTTTAAAATTGATTTTAAAACCCAATAAGCATAAGAAATTTATAGCACAAATACTATTAAACAAATTGCATACTAGAATTTATTTAATCAACCACCATTTATAAAATCGATACGCTATTAACATCCTAAAAATTTGTCGATATAATTGTTATATCAACACACATTATCGCTTAAATATTTTATCAAGTCCATTTATATTTCGTAAAAAGTATGAATTCAAATTATAATCGTAGTCTATTTAAACGAATAATTTTTATTAAGTACAACAGTAAAGTTTTACATAGTTACAAAGTAAACTAATGATGGTAAATATTAAAATATATTTTAGCTAAGCAAATTTCATTGTAATTTTAATATTTACATTTTGAAAATGAGTATCAACAAACTTTTTTAATGCTAATACATCTTACAAATAACAATTATTACGGTCGAATTTGATTTTGCCTACAAAACTATCATCAATATAAATCTTTAAAAATAATGCGTTGACTTACAAAAAAAAATTCTAGTTCCTGGAACATTTGTATTTTAGCTCCTTTCTGATTAGGGAAAAAGCACTACTTTGAATTGAAATAATTTTTACGTTGACGTTTTTATTGCTTACGGTAAGCAAAAAAGCGCCTAACCCTTTAAAAGCATGGGCGGTTTTCTCCACTATATGTTCATATTTATTTTAGAATAATTCTTGCACGATAGATTCTAACTGTCACAAAGTGGTTTCAGATGCTAAATCTTAAACTCTTTATTTATAGCACCTATGGTTTGGGCAATGGCAAAGTATGAACAGTTGAACGTTATTTAATATTTATTCTTTTTCTTAAGAAAGTTTTTTTTTTCAAATTCCTCAAACAGTACTTAAGAAGTTAAGTCTTCTGTTCATTCAGTTCAATTCATTCAGTATTTGTGTAAAAATTTATGTATTTTGTTGACCCCATAATATTTAGTTTTAAGTTAATTTACTACATTTATTTTTGGTCGATTCTCTAAAACAGATTAGATGGTAACATTTGAATTTGGAGTCGTATATCATATTATAGTCACGTTTTTAAAACCAAATAACCAAACTAATTGTAAATAGTTTCAAAACAAAAAAAAATTAATCTTGTTACTTGTTATATTATAATAAAATTTTTAATGTTTCAAGATCGCAAATTGCATTTAAATTTGAGTGAAATGAATAATGTTGGAAATACTTTACAATAGTGTCGTTTCTCACTTAACCATATAATTCAAAACCTTGACCTAAGGCTGTGTTCACTACACACTCAATAATGCCAAAAGCAACAAAACTTGGCGACTTGGCAGAGTCGCCACATAGCTATTGCATCGCTTTGGCGGTCGCCAATGTTGTTTGCATTTGTGCATTTGAGTCGTAGTAGGACACAGCCTAATACTTTAGTAATTTACTTTTTTTTTGCCAACTTAAAATTGGAAAATACCATTATACTTTTGAGTCAGTTTAGAGTTATGAAAAACGGGTAATTCTGGTATGGGGAATAGTCTGATAAGGAAAATATCCTATTTATGTGCATTCAAAATTACATTTGTTGCGACTTTCCAATTTTCAAGTATGCGAAAAAAAATTCATATTTTAATAATCGTAAAACGTGTAAAGTTATCTATTCAATAGTTGCGGTACGTTAGGTAAGGTTGAATTATCGTCGCCACAGAGCTAATCGAAGTGCAATACGGGCGTCATAATTTAGAACACAGTTCAGTGACGAGCCGACAGTTTGTCTTATGAAAAGGACAGCGCTTATTTAACAAATATTTTAGTATGTTGATGTTTTAGTTGTCCTTTATATAAAAGGTTACATGTCTTAAATTAATTCATTTTAGTGTAATTTAATCAGGTCAATCACCGACTCATTAATGAGATTAGCGGGTAACTATTAATACTTCATTAATTATCAGTTCTTCATATTACCAGAGTGATATGCGTATAAACCTTTCATCTGACTATCAATTTCCAACAACGTGATTTTTAGAAAATTTAATTTTTACCCCTTAGCGATCGGAAAAGAAAACGCTCGTAAAAGTGCCTATTTTTTAATCTCTGAAAATTATATATAGATTTTTGTTTTCATTTTTTTTAAAAATTTCAAGCAAAAAATAAATTATAGAAATAGTCAACAACCTTACACCGTCATTTGCACGAGTGAGAGAAAGAGGTTAAGATCCTCCAGTGAAAAAAGTTTACATTTCAGTCAATTTGCTTATCCCTCAGAGATAAAACAGCCATGAATAACGGAAAAGAATTAAGTATAAAGTGTAACTGTTAATGATTTAACGTTGTACTTACTACATACATTTTAATTATTTTTTCATTTTAGACTTGCTTACGTATATTACGCCTGTTAAAATACACAACTGCATTTTATTCGATTTCCAAAGCAATTAATCTTTCCGAAAAAATAACTTCTGTTAACACAAGAAAATCAATTATTTAATAATTTTTAATTCCGGGTTTTTTTTTCAAATTGAATCATTATAGAACAATCATATGATACGTAGTTATTTAGCTTTAAAAAAAGTTAGATACATTCTTCGGCAAGCTAGCTAAATAGTCTGCATACAACCCACTGTAAACGTACAGGTAATTTATAAAATACCTTTTTGCTTTATTTCTTAAATTCTCTCCATTCACCTGCAAACTACATAAGAAACTAAGCGCGTTCTACTTTCATTAAAAAGATTGAAAGCAAATTAAATCTTGGGGAAAATTTTTAAAAAGGTTGGAAAATTAATTTCAGAGATGTTCTGAAGAATACCTTTTATTACATTGTTGGAGGTGTAGGATCTCTCAAGGCAATAATTTTAATTTCTCAAACGTCGTAAAATAAATGTTTTTATGTTATATTTTCGTTGCCTCCTGAGCGTATTTGGTTTTAAAACATCCCCCGCCATTTGATTGTTTATTACTTTACATGTAAAAAAAATATTTCAATGTTTACACTTCCCTAGGCTAAGGAGGAATTTAACATCTTGCAAGAGCTTAACTTTTTAATTAAAAATAAAGCTAAATGAGTTTACAAAGACAATTGATTTAATGTGGAATTTTCTTTTACATTGTTATACAGTTTGAAGCATACAAATAAACTATCAATAACACCACACAATATTTTGTCTTCATTAATATCGGTTTTGACAAACTTGTATGTAAAAAATATATAATCATGCGCAGCCACTATATTTGCTCTTATGTATTATCTACTATAGGACATGATATCGTGCGATCACCTCACGATGTTTATTGAATAATATCGACAAGATGTCGACATCATGGCATCGGAATGATGTCAAAATGTTGATATTGTTCGCCATTATCATTTGTTTTATAATTATTGTGAGAAATTCCATATTTCCCGTAACAAAGTGCCTTTACGTTAATGGATATCGAGAAAAAAATTCATATACATTTTATATGCAGAAATTATTTATGAATTTATATTACATTTCTTCAATGGAAAGGGAATGTTTTAAACAACACTTTAATATATAGCACACAATAAAATTAAAGGTCGCATATACGATTGGCTTGGTAACCTAAGAATAGATAAGGATGTGTTCCATTAGAACCTAATAATTATAAAAGAACCTAAAATTATCTAGATAATAATCATTAAATTTAGTGAATCAATTAAACGAAGTTTGATAAGTATATCTATCCCAAAGATAAGAAAAAAATATAATTTAAGGGTGTATATTTTTTTTAGAAAACAAGAGGATTAAAATAAACAGTAATTGGGACTAGAGCATACAAGAAACGCAGAATCTTCAGTACCAGTGAATGAGTAAGGAAAAAAAAGCACTAGACAAAGAAAAAACATTCTAGCAATTCTTAAATTTATTCGTCACATTGTCCTGGAGGTTAAAAAAAATCCATCACCCTTCAATTTAAACAGGTCGACTGGAACTCTCCAATTATATTTTATTCAGACACAGACTCATTTGTGCTAAAAATCATCTGTTTTATTAAAGATTGCCGCGAGGATCTCCAGCCCACTTCCCCAGCTACAAAACGCGAAAGAAAATTGCAACTACTTCGACAATTTCGAATTTGGTCCAAAGAATGGATTCCTCTAATTTTTAGTCCGTTATGGGAATTTTCGAAAAGTTGTTGACTTTGAAAGTTTTAAAATAAGTTGTCCACCCTGTTGGTTTATTCATTTATTTTTCAGAATTCTTTCTTATTGGCGTCGTCTTTGAAAATTTGGTTTTTAAGAAATGCCGCTGGCATCTTGAAGAAAGTTACAAAGGCAAGTGAAGCAGTGGCTGAAATTAATGTTGTCTTAAAACTTTTTTGTTTAAATATAATTTTAAAGCATAAATACTTATTTGCATTATAGATTTATGTTTGATAAGGTTTAATTGTTTACTTAATTTATAAATTGTAATTATTTTTAAAATGTTTCGTAATTTCTTAGAAACCTAATTATGTTGAAAAGGGAAGTTTTAATGTTCGTATAGTAAATAATTAGATAATCTTTTTTTAATGTTTCATTTTCAATATTATAGGAGAAATAAGATATTTAATTTAATACTGTATTGAGTATAAATTATATTTTGTAAATATTTATTGATATTTCGTGAGAGAATGAAGAACTTATGAATGCTAACTGGTTTAGATTTTCAATTTTAAAAACTTGCAAGAGATAAAATCCATAAAATAAACTAATAAAAAAGAATTAAAAACTTTATATTATTCAATTACTTGAAAATATTTAACACTTAATGTATTATACCACTCTTAATGATAAAATATATACACATTTAATGTCCGATCATAAACATAACTAAATGCAAAAATATACAACTATCAGTTAAGCTTTTAAAAATTAAATTCCATTATGATTACTTCGAAAGAATTTACTCAACATTACTTTAGTTAATACACATTTTCAAATGCTATGATTTTAATTGCAGGAATTAGTTTTCACAGAGAAATAAATTAAAGACTATAAAGAATACTATTAAAATGTTAATCAATCAGGGTAATTAGTTCGCAAAGTAATTATTATCAGTAATGCTTGCAATTTTTATAGCATTCACAATCCATTATGTGTCATAGCTCCATTCTTTTAAATCCTAGAATGGGTAAATTTTCAAAAATACTAATACGTACTAAATGAGACCTTTATAAAAATTCTAACTAAAAGTTACTGTAATTATTACATTTACTATCGATAAGTACAATTATTTAAAAGAATTGAGCAAAAAATAAACCTAAGAAAGCTAATGAAATGAAAATATTTTGTTAAATAATTTTCAAATCTAAAATTCAGTTTCGATAAGTATTAAAGAAAGAAACATAAAGGATTCAAGATAAGTGGTACATATACTAATAAAATATACAAAAAAAAAAATCAATGCATTCACAGATTTTTTTAATACACAACGAAACAATTTTTGTAAAAAAAAGCGTTTTTTTAGCCAAGTACAATTGAATATAATCAAAATATTTAAAAGTAGAAAAACTACTTAATAAACTAAAAAAATTATTCATTTACGGGTTTTCGTGTAAAAGAAAGGTAAATTATAAGAACATGAACTTCATTTCTTCATAAACCGGAGAAGAATGAAACTTAAAAAAATAAGATAGTTAAAAAAATTAAGTATAAAAAGTAAAATACCCAAAAAATAAGATTAAAATGAACATTTTCCCGTACTGAATAAGTATTGTTAAGTGTAAAGCCGTGGCTTGATTACTTATTGTGTGTAGGTACAAAATATTTCTTAAAAGGGGAATAAAAATATATTTTGCAAAAAGTATCCAAGTATTAAGTACATTAATGAGGTTCAAACATGCGTTGATGATTTTATTTGAATATAATTTTAAATATGAAGAAAGGTATAATACAATCGTTTAATTTTTCTAAAAATATAAATTTAAATATCCCCTTAAACAAAAATGGGAAATGGCTCAAAAACTCTTCGATATGAAGTTTTAAAAAAAGGAATATTTTATATCAAAAACCAAGCAAGTGACAAAATATTAGATTTCGCGTATCGACGTTATTTCTACAAAACCTGACAAGCATCTTGCTAAAAAATTTTGAAGTCCTCTCGGCCGCTGACCTCGTCATTTTAAAAACCAATTTTTTTAATTATTGAATCATACTAAAATATTACTATTGAAAACCAAACACAAAATTACCAATCAAATTTGAAGAGCACAGGGGAAAAAACCCATCATCGACAAGAAATCCCTCTGCATTGAGTAGTGGCGATCGAAAACCGGTTTCTCCCTTAGTTCTTCCTCCGAAGTTCAAGTGACAGGATGTTGCCTGGCGTGAATCTCGATCATAAATCCGTGCGCCGCGTGATAAGAACCAAAGCCAAACTGGTTTCTTCACACCAGTTCAGGTGATGACTCACTATCTTCGAATAGCAGGCCTGATGCAGACAGATCCCTATGCAATGTAAGGGTTCTTCCCCTGATTCTTCATTTGTGAAACATTACATATTTACCAGAGTAGCTTTTAACCATACAAGTAGCCAATTTATTTTTTTGCAATTTTTACAAATGATATTTTCATTTTTAAAGTACAAATACGAATGCGTATTTCAAAATGACAAATACAATGAAAAATACACTCAATCAGGTACTCAAAAAATGTATACCACGAATTTACTGTCAGTAATTGTAAAATAACTAAAAAAGTGACTTTTATTGTTGTTTCTACTGTTAACAGGAAATTTATACACTAAATAAAATGAACCTAGCAAAAGCAAGTTCGTACAATTTTCTAAAATACTTAAGTGGTATTAACTGACAGAGAACTTTACCGCTTTATTTGATGAAAAGGGGAACAGACGTGTTCAATACTAGTCTCCCAAATACAATAAACTAATAAAAGCTTACAATAGATAACTCGGTCATTTATTTGACGATGTAAAGCAGAGCATTTTCCTTGCAAAGAACACTTTATTTATCTGGAACAAATATTGTGCTAACTCACACGTCAATCCTATTTAAAGTTAGGCAAGATGTAAACTAATTAATCTTGACAAACACATTCAGTTTAGAAGTACTTCATTTGTATCTGTTCAGTTCTATTATTTCGAAGAAATGACATTAACGGTTCAAATCAAATAGCTTCCGTTCACGACTTACTCAACTTACAAGGCCAGAGAAGCTATCCTTAATCGAGTGCATGGACGGAAAGTTTAAAGTTACTATTCTGAGTGTCGTTGTTCCGAAGATGAAGAAACATGATCTCGAAACTTGTTCTTCATCTTTGGCACTCAGAACAGTGACAAACTTTCCTTCCACGGAAGCCTGATTAGACGTTTCAGTGATAATTTTTTTGACTGTACAATCATTAAATTTGCATAAATTATTTTATTTTTGTTGTTTTTGTTTGAAAACACGATAAGAAAAAATATATACTTTTTTTTTAATTTTTATTGCCAGATAGTTGAATAATAAACTAAACTGCTAAATGCGAGCTTGAGAGTGCTTCTCTGGCCTTGTAAGTTAAGTTGGCCGTGTTCGGTGAAGTATAGTTTTCTAAGGGTATATTTCCTACTTTTCCCCCTTGATATGGTTAAGAAATTATGCAATGTTTTCAAATATAAGTTTTAAAATATTCCATTAAAACTTTAAATTACAACAAAACCGACTGAGAAATAAAATTTAAATTGGATATTTTCAATGCTAAATTTATAAGTATGTTATAATTTTTAAAAATCTAAAGGTTCCTTTTTTGATGATCTGTGGTTATCCCTATATCTTCATTAAAACAAAGTTACTTTCAACCCGAGTTTTGAGACAAAAACATTAAGCTTTAAACAATCAAGGCATTTTCATTATTTTCAAACCCAAAACCAAACTCAATTTGTGGTAGTACCCCCAGCAGGATAGGTTGGAAGCCCGAATCCGAGTTAGCTAATAAACCGCCTCCCCCCGGAGCGCCAACGACTTTCTTTTCACAGCAAGAATCGATCGACAGTCAATAATTTCGTTCCTTCAACCGAATTTTGCGGTTTCTTCTGACAAACACTTAACTATTTCCGCAAATGGCCCTGGGCCTCTATTGAAATATTTATAGTGTCACGGTCTACTAGGAAAAAAAAGTCGCGAAAAAATAGTCGAGAATCAATCGGAAGCGAATACCATCCACGATGGGACAAATGATAGAGCTTTGTTTTAGAGTTTTATATTGAATAAGAACTTCGGGAAAGAGAAGCTTGAAATATTGCGGTTCTCGTTTCCCAAATGGGTTTTGGAAGTCTTATCTTAAAATATATAGTTTGTGAAATCTGTTTTTAAATTGCTTTCCGTTTGAATAGTTAGCGTATTTTATCCATCGACAGAAAACTTTGTAAAAGAGTATTAAAGTCTATCCTTTTTACTTTTCAAGTAGTTTTTATGTAAAGAGGATTCTTCATTTTTTCAAAAATAAATCCTAGTCTGGGCATCGCTTTAAGGCTTTTAAAATAGGTGAATCAAAGAGTAAATCCCTAAAGTAACTTCGAAGCAAGAGTATTTAGAAGTTAAAATATATTCAGTTTTCTGTCAAGATTGTGTTACAAATACTGTATATTTAAGCTATTTTAATAAAAGATAATTCATTTATTAACGTTAGAATGTATAATGAAAAAAAACTGAACTTTTTATGTTGTTACAGTATGAAATTCATGTTTATAATTTACTTGATTATAAAGAATTAATAGAAATCTCGCATAAAAAAAGCATTAAATTTTTAAGCTTATTAGTTTCAGAAGATCCATTTTTTAAAATTTAACACACGGGAGACAAAAAATAGTTCTCAAAAATGACAAATCACCGTCTGGTCTGATGTATGCAAATGTAGGAGTTATCTGCTCTTAAAATGTTACTCAGCAAAGTTTGAAATCAGGATTGATAGCTAACCGTCTTTATTAATTCAGTCCCAAAGTTTCCGTTCAACTAACATTTACGAATCACTGGCATTTGCATAAAGTTATAAGTATCTCAGACAAATTCCTCAGTGAATTAATATATACTATAAACTGCATTGAATAAATGGAGTTGTGGTTTTCATAAATAGCAAGTTGTTTTAATCGGCATTTGAGGCACAAAACACATTTAACCCCTAAACAAGATACATACAGATAGCCTCGCAGCGCGACTGTGCCCTCAGAACTTCATTCAAAATTCAGAGCCGGTTCGTTGGGATTTTAGAGCTACAATATTTAAAAGGATTTTCCAGCAGCCAAGTCATTTCCATATCAATTAATGGATACTTTCAAGTTTCAACGCATCTACCATTCAAATGGTGAATACCTTTTGGTTTAAAGAGCCGAAAGCTGCGGAAGTGAATGGAAAGTCCTAAAAGAAAGCTATTTTGCGTTATCAGTTGAATTCAACGATGCCAAGTCCTTTGAGAATTTCCCTCTGCGCATCTTCCTTTCAAGATTTCAGTGGAAGAAAAGCGTGTACCGATACCTTTCTGTGGACTTGGCACCTCTTGCATTTAGCTATTTAGTTGGTGAAATAATAGTCCTCTCATTGGCCTATCGATTGCTCATCAAAGGTTCGCCCCATCACCGATTGAAATTCAGATTAAAGCCTGCGCACTCATTAATTATGATCGGCCACTTTGCAAAAGGCTTGATTACACTCGCGCATACATTATGTATTCATAGATAGGAGCTTCGTAAATAATTTGGTTACATTCAGAGCTTCCGGCAGGACGCTAATAACAGAGATTAACTGCAAGCCCCTTTCCGATGGCTGTAGCCGGAACCCTGCTTAATCTCACACTCTGGCCCAGAACCCCCTAAAGGCCAGGGGCATAACTCATTTCCCCTTGCTAAGGTAGCATCTCTTGGGGAACGTTACCAGGCCCTTTGTCCTCCAGGTAATGAAATCCAAATAGAAGATACCCCAAATGAGGGTATTTTTCTCGCAGAGGCGAGAAACAAGTCGGCACTTGGAATTTTTCGCGAAACATGAATCCGTAACTCAAATACAAAAAGGTGTAATTGCATTTTAACTACATCAAACACAAATGAGTGTTCAAAAACCGATAGAATGTCCATTTCATAGCTTCCATTCTTACAATGTCTATCATTGAAAATATTGATTTTTTCTAAAGGAAAAGGCTTATTTTTAAAACAAAAATCATGCTGCCGCCTTCGGGAATCAAATCAAAATTATTCTATAAATACAGTGCTTTATCTTGATTTTCTAAGATCAAAATTAATCCTTTTTAATGCATTTTTAGCTTTCACACTACGTTTATAATGTAAGTGGAAGCTTTTATAGAGGATTCGTTCGTCTGTACGTCAACCACTTATATAGCCCAAATTACAAATGCTACAGACGAGTGTGATGAGTAAAAAAAATTCATCGCCTCGAAAATAGAAGTCATTGAAAATCCCAAAATTGATTCTATTTTATTCTGTTGCCATTACCTTCAAAAACTAAATTCGTTTGAAAAATGATTGGCATGTTTCACTTGTAGCTCCTTCCAGATTTCAGTCCAGGACTTAATGGTTTAGGTAACCGACTTCGGTTAGCAGCACATGCGTATTTAAGCTATTACTGTGAATTGTAACTGTATTAGTTTTTCAAAAACCATCGCAATAGAGCTGCATATATGGGTTTTATGGCTTCATTTTTTTTCACCAAATAAATAGGTTGCAGAGCTCAAATTATCACCAAAGAATGCGCCAAATGAGCGAAATGCGTTTGATATTTTGTAATGATACATAAGCTAGTTGTTCGAAGGTCACCACGCTGGAGCTGTATAATGGGTCTAACTAATTTATCGGCTTATAGGCACCAATACCAAGCTCACCAAAAAGTGCCAAATTAGCAAATTATTTAATGATGATCATGCTTTATGGTTGTTAAGTCATTGATCCAGAGCTAAGTTGATATATATTAAGCTATGTGTCTAGCTTCCTTTCTCGCCAAGTATGTCACCAAAATCACTTAACTACGGTCGAAACGCGCCAAACCAGCAAAATATGTTTGACTGCCTTATAATTGCGATTTTGATTTGACTGTCCCTTTTATCGATCTCCAGTATCTCGTCACTCTGTCGCCAAGTTAAAAAAAAAAGCTTACAAATTATAGAAATATGTTCATTTTATTTATGGTTGTTTGGAAGACGTCGCGTTACAGAGTGCAAGAGAAATAAGTGTTGGTTTGTTGGTACTTATATATTCCGGTTTGTGTGCTTGATCAGAGACCCGCTTATAAACCTTCAAGTAAGACAGAGCATTCAAACTCATAATTATCGCCAAAACATTGAAATGATGAAATCGTTTTTTTTCTCGCACTGGATATATGGACTTGAACTTACGGCGATCTTAAATGTCTGGCTAAATGTATTGCCAAGCTATCCAAAATCGACTAATGAGAGAACATTTATAGTGTGTTTAGAGGTCATTGTGTCAATTATTCATCATTATAATTCAACCATCTGTATATATCAGACGTAACACGGTTAATAAACCTTTAATGTACCATCTCAAACTCCCCTCTTTAAGCATAAATATTCAACTATCTTCCCATTCGTAAACAATATTAAATGGATTTTGGAAATATAATTAGAATCAAGCTAAGCAAATATGATCAAGCATTTAATATCAAACACAAAATTTGAAATAAACGATATAAAATAACAATCCTATAAAATATGCGCTTTTACACTACGTACTATCGCTGAAATTTCTTTCAAATCTTTGAATTACAAACCAAATAGCTAAATAAGAAAGGCCGAAACCAGAAGTATATTTCAAAATTTATATTCACAATCGAAAAACATTTACTGTACGCGTTTTCCCACGGAAATCCAAAGAAATGAAACACATTTAAAGATTAGTTCATTTAGTCATTATAAATATTTGTTAACCTATCGAAAAACCGAGAATACGAAATTTAAATGGCTGTTAAAAGTTTTTAGAACTACGAACTTTGAATTTTTTTTAAATAATAGAATGAAAAGTTATAAAAAAAATTCTATAGTGACCTGGAAACGAGGCTATCTGAAATTTGGAAATTCTGTCGCGTAGTTTATGAGCCTATTCCTAATAAATTATTTCTTAGTTATATATAATATTTATGGCATGTGTGTATGCCACCTTAACCATACACCTCTTTGTCTCCAAAGTATCTGAAACCAAGATCTCTAGTTCCAGGCTTTTTATGCAAATCGCTTGAGGAGACCAGCTCAGAGATGAACGCGTATCTAATGAGAGCTTGAGGAATCTACAGGCAACTTGTAACATTAGCGGGGAGAAGCCGAAATTGTTAATCAGTTGGTATGCGTGAAAGTTTTGCATAAAGTTGCACAAGTTTCCTCTCAACAAAATAGAACCCGCGTTGTTGGGGCACGTTCCTCGAAAACTCATCGTTAATGTGGCAATGAGGTCAATTAGAATAGTGCTGCGTGGAAAGCTCGATTGCTTGCACTTGCGTGGCTAAAGAGGATGAGAGGAGGTAATTATATGGGTTGATGATGAAGAAATAGATCGAAAGGTGGGATGTATATCTATGTAAAATATACTTACAAGGATCAAATATTTTGGAGTATATAGCAGAATATACTATCTAGAAAATAGTTTAATTATATTTTAAATAGCAATAGGGTATTTGACTAAAATTTTTATTGGCTTAAAATATTCTTGTGCCAAAAATATTAGACTATTTTTTCTTTTCTTTTTTTAAATACCCCATAAAAAGAGAGAAAAATGAATTTTAAAATAAGGACGAAAAATTACGCCCGAAAACGCTTTGTGGCTGTCACGTGGTATCCATGATGTCACTAGTAACTATAAACAAACTTTGAAACACCGTTTTGGAATCTACTTTAAGCAAATTTGAACTATCCGCTTCTGTCAAACATTCTTCCATTATCAATATAATTTTCTTATTTTAATCGAAAATTAGATTAAATCCAGTTTAATTGCAAGCAAAAAAACATCATACCGGTTTGTTTATATATACTGGTGACGTCAGCCAAATCGACGTGTTTGTAATCACGTGACGTATCGATGAAAAATAAGCCATTTTAAAATGATTTTTATAAATTTATTTAAAGATTTATTTTCGAAAAAAATATATACGTTTCTTATTTTTGGGTTTAAACTATAATTAATTTAATAGTGGAAGGTATTTTAGCGATATAGTCAAGTACCCTATTCTATATTTCTTATTTTAGCTTCCAGATTATATTTATAACGTAAAAAAGTGAATAGTATTCAATTTGTGATGTCCGTCTGTCACATCCTTTCCCTAAACGAACCACAAATATCAAGTGTGATACGGAAAATTGTAGCAAAAATCAAGCTAAATTATGTTCCGAATTATTCGAACTAGATGTATATTTATAATTAAAAAGTAATTTTTATAGTTTACAAAGTAATTTAACACCTTCAAATAGTCTTGGGATTAAATTGTTGGATACGGCTATTTCCACAGCATTTTCCTAAGAAAATTTAATTTAAAGTGCAGTTTTATTTCCAATATAATAAAGCTGAAAAATGTTTTTCATGAAATATTTAGAAGGAATAATCATATATGGAATATAAGAATGAGAGGCATGTAAATAAAATACACTGTTTCAAATCAAGTACGTACTATCCTAAAACTAAACAATTTTTAAATTTTACGTTTTAATTTTAATCTAAATACTTTAAGAGAATTAAATCGGGGTTTTGTAATTATACCTGGAATGACACCATAAAAGTGACATTGAGGTCTTTTCGAGATTTTCTATGAAAAAGCACCCTTGGGTTTAATTTTTCCCGTAAGATATTATATAATGACATCATAATACAGCTTATTCACTCTGATGGGTTGGATGCGATGTTTTGGTTTTCAAAGAGTATTTGAAAATCACTTCGTTAAGACTTTTTGCTTAAAATTTTTATAAATCAGTTTGAAATTTATAATATAAAAAGTAAGATCAGTTACGAGTTTTGCTTCCATTTTTTAGAGAGCACAATTATATTCTTCAAACTACAAATTTAGAAAATCTAAAATTTTGAATTTACGAAATAAATGTTTGGAAATGACCAATTTTAGCGAATTTCAGTTTGTTGGACTTTCCTTCAACTCGATTATTGAACGCGACGGCTTATTTTATACTAAATTGGTTTGGTATTTATATGTTTCGTCGGAAATCGCGGATTATCTAAAAAATTCTCTTCATAATCACTTTTCAACCCTCAAATACAGTGGCTTTTACTTTAGCTAATGTTATTGTGTTTATATTTATCTGCTATAATGTATATATGAATTTCAAAAATTCACTTAGTACTAAAAAATTTTTGCAAATATATTTGTAAATAGAATAAAAAATTTAAATTTTGATTTTGATTTTTTTTGTTTTGAAATTTCAAAATAAACCCCATATTAAAATATTAAAAATATTTTATTCAACAATCCAGTCTTAATTTATTTTTAGTCACTTAATGAAATTTTATTTAATTATCAACAAAGAAACGCTGACATATCACATCAACAAAAATGCTTTAATAGAAATGAAACAGCGAAGACTATTGCAGTTATTCGAAGATTTAAAGAACTTTTTCTGCATTTTAGAACCGCCTTAATTTCTATTTCTGATAATTGCTCATGAAATGTTTTGAGGAACTATGAAAATTATAGGACAGACAAATGTTTTTATTTTTTAAATAAAAAAAAATTGATGTCTATAGAAAATTTATTATTCGCAGTTGCAGAATGTTTTCGAATTCTCCCCACCAGTGACATTAAAAAAATTTATAAGATTCTAGTCAAATCCACAGAAATATTTTAAGTTGAAGCAAAAGTGAATTTTTAGAGTCATATCAGGAATATATGATGTCTTATTTTACTGTTCATTTATTCAAAAATTTCAATATCTATGAGCGCAGCGCAACATTTTTATATGTTCAGTTGTAATTCAACTATGTTTTTTATGAGAAAAGAAACACTAGCATTTACTAGAAGAATCTACCTAATTATGAAATCAGTCCAATGATTGCGGCTATAAAATTGACTAATCCATTTAGAATAGGGTAAAAGCTCCAAGTTTGGTTGAGTAAACGTCGGTCTAGAGTTATACATGGTCTATTAGCAACCACTGCAGCCGACTATACCACAGTGACATGGAAACATCGAATGCATGTGCAGTCGCCAATCCCAGAGCGACCACTAATTTTATATGCCTCAACACTACTTTAAATAGGATAGTCATTTTTACATTTTTCTGTAAATAGCTAATCTAGATTCTAGAAATTCCTTCTAAATTCATCATTTTAAAAACTCAATACAATCTTATTTCGAACTATCAATCTAGTTCGTGCCACTGCCTAAATCATTTTCTGTAGCATTGGCTGCAAAAACACATAATTTATTTAAATTTACTCTACACTAAGTTTAGTTTTTGAAAACATATCAATGCAAGTGACCTCCTGTCTCTTAAATTATTTTTTTAAACATTCAAAAAGTTGGGTTTGGTTGCATTATCACAAGAACTACAAGATGGCTATAAAGAAAAAATTAGAAAACGCAATATAACTACCAAATAATGATTGTAATTTTAAACTTGACTTAGCCAAACTTTTGCTTCAACTGTACTTGAAAATTTTCTGGGTGTTAGCTTCAAAATAGTTCTCAATTTCTTTTTAAAATTCAAATAAGTAGTGTCTCACTCAATTTTAAACTTAAGCACTTTTATTTATTATATTTACTATAACTTGCCAAAGTTTAGTACGATGCAATAAGAAACTCAATTTATGTTAATAAAATACAGATGCTGGATTGTTGAATATTAAACAATGAATTTGTACAAACAATGAATAAAGGTTTTTAAAGATATTGTCATGCATATTTTTTTATTTAACACAAATTTGATTTTTGAACAAATTAAAGTTTAAACACCAAAATTGCATTAATTTTATATTGTTTGAATCTTCTACCACGGACAAACTTACACATTTTACAATGTTAATTGAATCTGTACAAATCGAAAATATTTAATTCGTTGTCTAAAGCTTTTTTTATCTGCTAGAACTATTTATCTGTAAAAAAATTAATAAATTTTATAGTTTTGATGTTGAGGCTTTGCGATTCTAAAATTTCTATCTAATTACTGTTACCAATATTGGGGTTAAAAAAGTCCGTTTAACATTTTTATATCTCCTTGTTTAAGAAATCTAATTCCATGAAAAAAATACTGAAACATATTAATATATACTTCCTAAAATACTAAAAATAGCAAGTTTAAGGACAACTTCTCGACACTATAATCGATTGGATGTACAGATTTACCCTGCCTTATATTAATTCAATGATAGATATGAAAGTTTGATTTAAAATGAAAATACAAGACCATCTACTCTAAGACCTGCTCATCGCGTTAACTCTGCCTGTATAGTGGGGTTGTAAACGTGACAAAATTAAAACAAACGTGTTCTAGTGTTTTCACGTGTTTTAATGGTGAGGGAAAACTAATTTCATCACCCCAAAGTGAATATATACCGAATTCTTATCAAAATTAGTAAACCCAGAAATTAAGTTGATGGCTGTTGCCATAAAAACAAACATTTTACTTTTATTTTGAATTAGGTGAAACTGAACATGGTGGTAGCAACCATATCATCAGACTTTACCGCAGTAGCGCGGAAACATCTAATGTAGGTATGGGCACCATTAAATAATAGTTTCCAATTTCGAAATTAGTCAAAACTCCATACTTTTTCCTGAACTCGCTACTAATGTTGGTTTAAAATTTGGTTGTTTTTGAGTTATGGTGACGTAATTTAGAACTACAGTCAAGTAACGAACCTACACCTAAGTAGGCACCCAACGCAACTTTTAAGGGCGATATCAAATGTGGTATCGAGACTTAGGAGCATATTTAACGTACACTCCATCTACATGGGGTATTATTCACCTCTGTTCTTGGCTGAAGAAACTGTTTATAGGTCGGCAGATATTTTTGGCAATTCCCGGCCGAACATGGGAAGGTTTTCATGCAGGGCCTTACTAAGGTCCCCGGTTTTAAATTTCCTTCAAGAAATCAGAAGAGATATATGGATAGCTAATGAAAAAAGTACTAGTTTAATTCTGCAATAATTAAAATGGTTGACTTTTAATTAAAAAATAATATATTTAATATGTTTCACAAAACATTTGAATAATGTTCGAATTTAATCCATTCATAATTATTATAATTGAAAGTATTAAATTTTATAATCACAAATAATTTTAAACATATTGATCTTAGAAAGAATAAACAATTTCCTGATCATACCCTCACCATTTGAAGAGTACATAGGAAAAACCCTTCATCGACTGGGAATCTGTCGGCATTCAGGTCTGATTGGCGAGTAGTGGTGCTCGGAAACCGGTTTCACCCTTGGTTCTTCCGCGGTTCAAGTCTCAGACTATCGTCTGGTGTGAATATCGATCAAAGAGATAGTAAACCCGTGCACCGCGTGATAAGAACCAAGGCAAAACTGGTTTCTTCACACCAGTTTTAGCGATGACTCGCTATCCTCGACAAGCAGACCTGATGCAGACAAATTCCTATGCAATTAAGTTGTCTCTTCATTTTACATCAGCAATAAATTTTTACTTCGCTATTTAAATCTAGTCTGGAAACTGATAATAACTTTCTTTTAAACAAACAAAATATCAGGTCAGGAAATATATATCAAATATCTGGAACTTTTAAAATACGGATCTATGTAATGGCTATCTTAAATATAAATTACAATAATTAAGTTTTAAATGTACTCTTAAAGCAATAAAAACGTCATGATGCGAATAATTGAAGAATTTTACCACAGCACCCTTCTATTTTATATATTCATTTGTTTAATGTCTGAAGCTTGGATTTACAGCATTCTAAAATTAAAATTAACTCTTTGCAAAAACCCATTATCTTACTGCAAAAAAAAATCTACATAACCCGGATTTTCAACTGCCTTCCAAAAGCCATCCCTAATGATAGTATATTCGAGTGAGCATTTCAATTAGTTGTACTATGATGTATAATGAAATTGTAATGTGATCACATTACAATTTCATTATAAATGAATTTTTTTCAGTAAACACTTTTTTAGCAATAAAAAAACTCCTTAGTGCATGGGTACCTTCACGATTTTTGTTAATTTAAATATGCTTTTTAGTCTTAATTCTTTTTTTAGAACTTTAACCCTTTCAGTCCCAGTGATGCCATTTGGAATCATCATGTTTCTGATCATATCTAAAAAAATAGATATGACATCTATTGTGATTAATAAAAATATTTTCTAATAGAAAAGTTTGAAGAATCGAATGATGTGCTTTTTGCTATCATAAATGGCTATAGACGATCAGAAAAAATTTCTAAAATGATGCGAAAATGTCATTGGGACTAAAAGGGTTAACAGGGGAAATAGCTTCAAATCAATGTATCACACTTTAACCGCGACATTTGTGGCTCACAATGTAAACGCAAGTGACAGACGGATAGAGACTGACAAATACAAAACCGTCCACTTTTTTACGTAATGTAACGTAAAAGCTCAAATATTTAAAGATCTTTACTCTATGTACATGTTTAATACTTAAGTTTCAATTATCTAATTAGTATCTAATTTCTATCCAATTGGTATCTAACATCCAATTAGTCCAAAATGAATTTTAAAAATATTACACTGTTGATGTATTCGGAAAACGGACTTTCCAGTTGAGTTTACATAGAAGCGTCGTTTTTCCACGTACGATGCAGGTACTGTTTAAGTAAACAGATGACAATCCATGCCAAAACTTACTACTAAAATATGTTGAGAATCAGTGAGTGTTTTTTATAGCTTATAAATTATTAAATAAAGTTAAACCTTAAATAACATTTTAATATAATTTTAATCATATGATTTTTGTAAGATCTTTAATGAATGTACCGTTAAAAACGGATTTAAATATTTTTATTTGTCGGATTGGATAACAAAATCAAAACAGTTTAAAGAATCTATTTTATTCGTTTTTTATATCATTTATCAGCTTCAAACTACTTGTCAAATTTTTCATAAAACCAAAGGTTAGAACTTTGTGAACGATAAAAATTGACTTATTACATAGATTTTTTTTAACTTGAGCTAGTAAAATCTAACAATGGTAAAATGACCCATCTTCCAAAAGATCAAACAAAAAGTTTTTATGCGCCAACTTTGATCTTTGATAATTTATGAAAAGAGGACAAATTCCAATTCTACATTTGAAAAAGAAATAACTAAATGCATAAAAGAAATAATACTCGCTATTTCTTTTGTTAAACATGAAAAAGCATGCATTTGTTTTTCCAAATCAATGCCCGGGAATCAATACTCACGGGAGCGAACTTTTGCATCTCAAAATCGAATCCTCTTAACATTCGAGAAATTTTCCATTCAGAAAAAAAATCGATAGGGAAAAAACGCAAAAAACAGTCCCCTTAGATATTTGAAATATGCACACAAAAAAAAGCCGCTTTAATGGTTTTCATTCTAAATCAGAGAAAACCATCGCAGAACGAGTGATCATTTGTTCCTTGTTTTTGTCAACTGAAATAAATCAAATGAAGACAACGAGGAATGCAACGAGCTGGGGGCCTCAAGTGGAAATCGGATCATGACCAGTTTGAAATATCGGAAGCTATACAATATGGAGACGATTTTCGACACTTGGTTCGGGTAGTTTTACAAGAATGTAACTGACAAAAAATTTTTGTAAATGTGTTGGTCAAATCTTGGAGCTCTGACGAGATTTTAAAGAACAATTTGTTCCCCAAACAAAACAGAAGCACGAAACAATTTCAAATCATTCCATTTTTATTTTTAAAGCAACTGCCGTTGTCATCAAACGTGTACAAACTTATAAATAAAACTAATTATTTACTACTGTTTCACAATTGCAATAAAGTGCTTTGGCTTTGACGCCACACTTCTATGCTGATATTCTCCAACTATAAACGGTTTGATTCGAAATACCAAAGTTCAATCAATATTTGTTTTTTTATAACTGGATGCTAAACTAGGGCGACTCAAGTCCAACAAAAGTTAGACCACGGTTACTTTCGTACTGTTTGCTTCAAGTTTACTTCGATTTTTAATATTTGCTTTTGCCACATACATTTCCACGGAAATAGTATTTAGTTTTTAGGCTTCATAAAAAGCTTTCATTAATCCTTAAAGATTATATTATCGTTTTTGTTATCCTCATCCGAATTACAGTTAAATAATTGCGTTGAGAAAATTATGCTAAGAAATAAAGGAAACTATGATGGAACGTTCATATCGCAATACTTGAATGTGAGCCGCGGCAGCTCAGTCGTGTGAAGCGTCGTGCTCGCATCGGAAGGGTTGTGGGTTCTGTCCTCGCAGTTCTGATGGTTGCTGGGTCGGCGCTTGTATTCGACTAAAGACCGCCGTGTTGCTAATGGTGGCTGGGGCACGTTAAATATGTCGTGGTCACAAAGTCCTCCATGTTCCCATACCAAATTAATACCTCTGGGGGTACCAGATCAGGGGGTTATCGGCCTTTGATCTGGATCAAAATTCCGATATGCGAGTGAGAATGGATGTGTGAAAGGGACCTTCCTGTAAAACGGATGTGTCATGCTGCGAGCAAAAGTCGGACTTCCTCCCTTGTGGCGCTCAATAAAAACGGAAGCCGTCCCACTTCGCCTTAAAATCGGGTAGTTCTCTACTCCGGGCTCGGTTACCAAGTGGCATTAGAAACAACAACAACAACATACTTGAATGTATTTGTGAGAAATAAAGAAACTTCGGGTGAACAGTAAACAGAGCTTGGAACAGAGTCCTCTGACAAGAATTATAGTAATGATCAATCAGTACAGGGAAAACCTATTGCAACTGTTTTTTTTTATCAAATTATAAAGTTAGCATATTCGGCAATTTTTGAAACTCAGATTTACTATGGATTCCTGAATAAAACCCTACTACTATATTTTCTATTACAATTATCTACTTATTAGGAAGTATTGCTGACCCCATTAAAAAAAGGGGGGAGGCAAAAAGGCATTAAGCATTCAGAAAAGCTATTACTGTACAAAGTTTAACCCTAATTTACGATATTTAAAAGACCACAATTAACAGTGTCTTTACCATTTCAAAACTAGACTAACCCAAAACTAACAATTCTCTCACACCAACTCTACGCCTTGGCGAAACAGAGACCGGAGCCAAATGACACCGTTAGGAGTCACGTTTGCAAGAGGCCGCTACATCAAAGAAGAATAACGTGGCTTTTGTTTTCGCCATTTGGCGTCGTTTTCTCATTTTTATGTCAAATGAATACGGCTTATTTGTAAAAATAAAATAGTGATACTGAGCAAAGACGTATGCTAGGAAAATACACGAATTGCAAAGTCGTTCTTGATATGAAACCAGGATAGTCTTAGATCTATTTTAAAGATGAAGACTTAAATTTTCGCAATCAGTTTTCATCTTTAACAACTCAACTCCCTTAAACATTTTTTTTCATGTTGCAGTGGTAAGAATTATGCAAGCGCCAATTTGGGGCAAATTTTGAAGGATCAAAGAATTTAACTTTTGGAGCATAAACTAGAGAAATTGTTGCTGCAAAACTTAACTATTAAAGCAGAAATAAGTGTACTTGTAGCAGCAAAATAGATTATAAATTAATAAATAAGTTTTAATAAGCGCAGGATACAAATTGTGGCGCTGGCTGGCACAGTTGGCGCAGAATTCCCACTCTTCACGTTTACAAACATCTACTCATCTTATTTCTTACTTTCGGTTTGGCGCGACGTTATAGAATAAACTAAATAAAAAAATTATTATAGAATATATCAATTATAGCCAATACCACTCTTAAATATGAAGAACCGTTTACCGAGATTAATGACGTCATCTTAATTCAATGGTTTATTACTGCACTATGTTCTTATAAAGTAAATTAAAAATGACATCGATCATAAACCTTAAAATCAGTCCATAAATGGGGCGTCATTTAGCTCAGTAAGTAGGTCTTTTAATGGACAACTGGAACTGACATGCCTACGGTGACGTCAAACGTTGTCTTGTAGCCCACAAACCCGTTCCATTAGTCTATTTATATAGTATTTTACAGACTCGATACAAGATGATTAACAATTACGATCAACCGACATTTTGATTCCTCAGCGCTACTTTGTAACCGCGTATGCTTACGAGGAATTACATAATTAGACGACGACTGATTTAACTTGAATCTGTCTCTTGCAGTGTTGATTTTAAAATGCATCTTTAACAACACAATCTATTTAAAGCATGCCAAATTTCGAATATTTTTTTAACCGAACCATTGAAGTTCTGAAGGTAAAAGTCTTCCAACTATTCTCTCACGCACCCCGAAGTACTTTACTACTCTATTACCAAGTAGCCTGTAAAGGTTGGCTTTCCTTGAAGGTACTTTTATATAACAGAAAGTAACTATCGGAGAATTAGTAAGGGAAAACATGGGGCACGTGCAAATGCCAATATTTTCATTAATAAAATGCGTTTGCATTGTCGTTTACTAACATTGTCATTTATAAACAGGGGGTAATCAGCATTGATACAGTACAACATTTAATAGCTAATTATGTAACGGATAAAGTTAACTATATGTTGGCTATGTTTTTTTTAACTTTGGGTTAAAAAAACTATTATATTTCTTATTACTATACATAAAACTCGTTGCAGTATTTCATTATTAAGTAATATATTTTGAGTTATATTATTTTAAAATTTTATAGTTATGGTGTTTCACTTAATATACAATTCAAAACCACTTATCCAAATTTCCCATGCAACAATAGTGTACGACAAAGTGTTGAACATAATGTTTTTGATATCATTTATAATTTGTAAATTTTTCAACTTTAAAATGTTCAACATAACAGTTACAATGTTACATACAGTTACAACATAACATACAGTTACAATGTACAATGTTATCTGTTACAGAGATAAAATTTCATTTTACGCCTGCAATTTTTACCAATAAAACCATTATCAACTATAGCATACTTGAAAATCTGTGAGACATTTCGTTACAATTCAACCATGGATTGTTTTAAGAAAAGCTGGGTTTTTGTCTCAAAATTACAAACCTACCCCTTTATATAAATAGCTAAATGCAAAAAGGTTAAGTCACGCCGAAAGATTTTAATCCACACTTCTTTCACAAAAAAAGTTGAAAAGCGTAGTAAGAACTCATCCAACTGACATGATATCTCTTTACATTGAGCCAGTCATATAAATAAATGTATTTAATGAATTACAAGAACTTAATGAAGCAATATTTCTTGCATTAAAGCATTATTCTAACATTTCTCGAGTTATTTATATCCTTACTTATTATAAAGACATTTAAAGATAAACTAATTGTTTCAAAATAATCTTTACTATTAATAGAGTTATAACGCTGTTTACGTAATATTTGTTTGGATTACTTCAAAAAATAAACCCATATTAAAATATGTATGAGGATTCCTTCTTCAAACAAGAATTTTCCTTGTATTGTAATGAATCAAATGTTTGACTTCATTTCTATTTTTATCTAAGACTTTGCGCATTATAGAGCAAATAAACAACGATTTTTAATCCAATATCTTTTGTTGAAGATCAAAGAGCAAACTTTTACGAATATTAGTTTATTGTAATCATAAATACTGAAGTGTTTAATAAGCTGACAAATAAAGATTTTAATTTGTAGTCATATTGGGGAAAATTAATTCTCTTTTGCGATTGGAGGATTTTAAGTTCATTAACAAGAATATTTTATCAAAATAAATGGCCATGAAAATTACCCTACTTTAGAAATTTGTTCAAAATAAATTAATCTAAATGGCAAAATCATTGCATTATGATTCTTAGCAATTTAATTTCATGTGATACAATTTGAAACGTAAACATTTTTAACAAATTACTTCTAATTTTCATACGGCACTGTAGAAATGACTACAATTATTAAAGTTAATTTGAATTTTAAATCATTTATGCAGTATCATGCAATAGCAATGGTTTTGCCTTACTACGGTTGTGTTATAATTATAAAATATGGTAATTTGCAAAAACCTCGCATGTCCATATGATTTAATCCACTTTAGCACTGAAACATTAAAACAGCATATATTTAACTTGGATAAGTATAAAAACTGAAGTGGATTAGGTCAAATGTGGGATTTCAAAAATTACCTCCTCAAAAAAAGGTCCAATCTAGTTAAGGCACGAATTAAAATAAAATTATTGTTATTATAAGACTTGTTTGTTAGTTAAATGTATTTACACACTACATCCACTTGCAGAATTTCAAAGCCAAATTTCAATCATAAGACCGAAAATATTAAACTCCTAACTATTTCGTACCCCTCAAGTCAGATACCAACTATTTAAACGAAAAACTGAGCCCTTAGGGGAAGGAAAAAACTTCCATTCAAAAATAGAATTCCAAAAAAGTTTGATAAGGCCAAAAGCCAACCGAATAGTCCCCATAATAGAAAGCCCGGTAAGAGCCCTCGACGAAATGTACTGGAGTCGGAGAAGCTTAGTATTTGTTTAGTCTTCGTCGGCAGTATTTCGTCCTCCCCCGTGTCACCTCGAAGAAAAAGCAAGAAAAGACAAAGAGGTGAAGATGGAAAAAAAATGTCGGGCGAATAGAAAAAGAGTAGTCAACTTGATCAATATAGCGCACGAGCTCATTCCCTGTATTTTCCCTTGATTTCTTTTTCAGAAAAGAAATAGCTGGCGACAGTAGCGGTGCAAGTCATTGAAGATGACTAAGGTTTGATTGGAAATAAGAGTTACTCCTCTGAGGAGTTACTGCAACTTAGATTTCGAGTTAAAGGAAGCCATGGAACCCTAGGGCAGTGTTCACAAGAATAAACCACGGGATATTCTTTTAAAATTCTGCTCAATTTTTCAGAAGAAGCCATAACTGGAGCTAAGGGAATTTAGTCCCATTGTGAATGGATTTCTTTATCAAGCTGTTTTAGTTAATATTGGCAAGTCAGGAATAAATAAAGGATATGAATACAGTCCCTGGACAAATTATTAGACGCACTGTATTTTTTTAGTAATGATGAAAACATACCAAAGAATGTCGTATCATTAAAAAAGATGTCGATACATGTATTAAGTATAGCAGATAGTATTTTCTATTCAATAGCTTAAGTTTAGGAGCACAAATGTCCTTCTAAAGGTATTTTGTTCATCATTGATTGATACATGAAATCTTGAAGTGCGTCTAATAATTTGTCCAGGGACTGTAGACGTATAAATCCGTCATCTGGCTGTAAGGTTTTCAAGCTACACACATAATTTTTTTAAAAAAATTATAAATTTAATAAGTTTAATAAATTTCAAAATTTAAGGCATGAATTAGCATTTATAACCATCTACTACAGAAAAGATGTTTAAAAAATTTAAGAAATTAAAGTTTCAGTTAAAAATTTTAGTTTACCCTTTCAGTCCCAGTGATGCCATTTGGCATCATCGTGTTTCTGATCATAATTTTAAAAAATAATAGGGCTGATATCTGTTGGGATTAATAAAAAATATTTTTTAATAGAAAAAAGTTTGAAGAATCGAATGATGTGCTTTTGATATCATAAATGGCTATAGACGATCAGAAAAAAAATTCTAAAATGATTATGCCAAATTGTCATTGGGACTGAAAGGGTTAAATCTCATGCAGGCAGTGAAAAGAATTTTATACTTCAGCCGATTTGCTTATCCCTCAGAGGGTTACTAAAAGTTTGAGTAGAAACTCGACCCTTAATTTCTTCGAATTTCTTCTAAGTAGAGGATTTATGCTTAGGTTGAACTATCATCGTACTAGAGCTACACGTGGGCTATTAGCGACGGTTGTCGTAATTTAGAAGCACAGTCAATTGATGAGCCGGCACCAAACGCAACTTTTAGGGCGACATCGTACGCGGCTTCAGGACCTTGATGGATATTAATCTTCTGATGGCTGATAAAATTGGCTGAAGTGTAAACTTGTTTTCTTTGCATGATATTAAAATTTAATTTTCTTACGGAAATTTAATTACTTTTAATTTTTAAAAACTGTTTTTCTGAAGATGATTATAAATAACCGATTCATAAAGAAAAAATTTTAATCAGCGTACTTTCCTCTACACGGGGTGTTATTCGGACTTTTTAGATGCACGAGCCGTTTATAAGTTCAGTTATTTTGGCAAATGCCCGGACCCGAACATGACTTTCGCATGCAAGGCCGAATCTGCTCCTCTGCCCAGTAGATAATTTATAAAATAGAGTACTGTGTCTACATGTAGATGACGTGCAATTCGATTTTTAAAAAAAATGCTCAATATGCCCCTTTACCGAAAATTATATGCAGTCTCACCAGGATGACATAGATTTGCCCAAATGGGGACAATATTCTAAAATAACTTCTATAAGAATATTTAAAGTTTTTTTCAATTAAATAAAAGCTGCCAACACGCCATAAACGTAGTACAGGGTAGGTTTTGGTTCTAGCAAAATATATTGACTTCAGTAACAAAGTGTAGAGAAAAATATTTTTGGCTTATAGATTTTATTTAGATACTTTAGTGAATAGAGTAAACATGGCTCAGGAATACAAAAATACGGCCACCCAATTTTAAGTTAAATAGTTAAAATTGAATTTAAAACTAAATAAAAATTCAATTTACGTATCTTTCAACATGTGTTTATAAAATATTGTTATTTTAAATATGGAATAATAATTTTGGTTTGGCGAAGAATTTGAAAATCCTCAAGACTACATAATGGAAAACCAATGCAAATAACCAAAAAACTTATATCGGACCCCCATAAAAGTGGTGGAAACTAATGATTTTGCAATTTATCTTGCGTTTACATGTGGAATATTTTAACAGATTATGATGTGAAAATTTTCAGACAAAATACCACCACTTTTGTCCTCTATACGTAAAAATAGATTATATTTTTTCTAAAGTAAAGCCTACTTAAAATTATTACAAATAATCGAAATATGCTTAAGTCATAATTTAATTGGGTGTTTGTACTAGTTCAGTATTCAATTTATACAAATCTAGTCTTTAGTTATTTATGAAACTTAATACTCTCAGTTTACTTAAGAGTAACTAAAAACAAATATAAGCGAAGTATTTTAAGCATTCAATCACCTTCATTTAGTTTCTTAAGAAACGTATTTAAAGAAATAAAATGAAAATATGTAATTTAATAGAAAATAAACTTCAATAGTACAAAAAAGTTCCGACACAGAAATATTTTCTTTATTAATATATTTACCAGTTTTAACTATCATCGAAATTAATTCTACAAAAATAACATGAACGGATTGAACGAAAAGTACACATTTTTTTTAATAAATGCGTCAGTTTTATTGTATAAACTATATATTTTTCTGTATGATGAAAATGCGTTTATTTAAAAATTACTAGTTCAAAATTCAGTATCTATTTTATAACTAAAAAAAACTTTACAGACTGTTTGAATCACAAAACGGTTAAATTGTTGCACAATAAGATCTCTTTATACTTATAAGTCATAAAATATATATATAATGAACCTATTAACCCTAACATTCGATTATTTGCGATTTATTTATGAAAAAAATTGGGCAGCTATGCCACTGTATAAACCTCAACAAGATTGTGTTAAATTAACGCGAATATTCTTTAAGCCAATAAATATAAAGGAAAAGCATATATCCACCCAATCCCCTCTGTCAAAAGTTACTCAATATTAATATTTTTGATTAAAAAAACCCAAATTCGAAAAAACATTCAGACACCAAGTTAAATCCAAGGTCTTGCTATACACCACTAACCCCCAAACCAGCTTCAAGCAGCAGTGAGGTTCTGTCACGTCCAAGCACGGAATTCTGTTAGATGGATAGGTTTTCGTTTCCTCGCTTTTAACGCGCGCCCGAAATGTGTTAAGACTCAGCACAGCAATCATAAAGGGGAAAGACTGATCTTAACGTAGAACTAGTACTTCATCTTCCACGGCAGGTAGACGTTAGGATTTCCTTTTGTTTTTGCTTGATTTAACATGTTTACACCATTTCGTTAAAAAATGGTCAGGGTACGTTTTCTTTTTGAAGAACATTGGTAACAAAAATAAAGGATGTGTCATCTAGTGTCACGTCTTTAGAAGGACCAGGATAATTTAAAGAATGATTCGTATTTTTATATTTTGATGTTATGAGACACACAACAATTATAAAAATAATGGACTGCATGATAAATAAAGGTTAAAGACCATTCTTTAGTTGTGCCATTTAAGAAGTTTGTGAAAAAAAGTAAATTAAATGCCAACTGATTATATCACTCAAAAGCTTTTAATCTAGAGTTACCAAAATATAAAATGAAATTTTGCATTTTTTTACTTTTTGAAAGTAATCCAAAATGTAGAGTAACTCCCAAATCCAAAATATTGCTTCAGTCGGCATTTACTTAGTGACTCAAAGTCAGCGATTTCAAAAGCCCACTAAAAATGAACAGCTGATAACGTAGCTCGTGCCCAAGTTATTCAGCTTCTCTGTCCTTTATATACCTGCCCTCTATGAGTTAACAGAGGTTTAAGATAGTAACTATTTTACTATTAATAAATATATAGAAATCCAAGCAAATACAGAAATCCAACATTCTTCAAAAGAGCAATAGGCACGCGTGACGAAAGCAGCGACTTGGGGAACAGTGTGAGATTGCATCATATTTTACGTTTTTGTAAAGTTTATAAGTTGGTAAATAATTTTTGAAAAATTTGTTTGCCGATTTTATTTTTCCCCCATGAAGTTTTTCTTAAAACATAAAAACGAAATTCTAAAAATGCTGATAACTTCCTCACTAGAGCTTTAAATGCCTTTTAAGTTATTGAAAAGGTAATGGCATTAGCTTAAAAATGACAATAAGTTTTAACGAACACCAGTTTATTCCCAAACTAAATAATCCTTTTAATATTAGCTTATTGCATAAGTCAGTAGATAAAATGTCTAAGTTGATATTGATATATCGCGGATTCGATTTACTGCGTTGCCAATTTTGTGAAATCATCATAGTGACAATGAATTTTTAGTCCATTGAAAAACAAGATTACTTTTAACCCAAATAAAACACATTTTATCCACAATATTTCAAGTATTTTAAAAATACACAAATAACTAATTGTAGGAAGTTTTAAGAAGTTGAAATCGACTGTTAGTTCCACAACCACGAATTTTAATTATTCACTGACGTAGAGAAATCTGCTTATTCAGCAAATTCAGAGGTCGCAAAGAACTATTACATGAATGCAAATGCTGTTTGCATAGAAACTGAATAAATCTAACTGTGCAATAAGTGCCGGAGAAACGCGGACTGTGCATTTGAAATACTCGGTAACATTGTGGAGCTGCCATTTGCTAGAAGGCTAGTTATTCAATTATAATGCAGATTTTAATGCACCTTTGGGAGAAAATTAATTTTTATCAAAATAAATTATCGCCAAATTACTTTTTCATATTAATTTTGTTTAAATTATATAAATTGAAATCTTAAGTAGAATTTTGGAATAGCAGTGCTTTGAACGAAACTTTGTAATTTTTTGCATCATATCAAGTCATTGTCTTTCCAAACAAAAATTTGAGACATGCGTCTGAGTTTAAATATTTCAGATTTCAATATAGTGTAATAGATCATTCGATGGATTTTTTAACAGGTTCGATTAACATATATCTAAATTCTTTATAAATATAAATTGAAATAACTCAAAGCGAGGGCATAATACTGATGTTCGTAAATATTGATAATTTTATTTTGCTGCACTTAAATATAAACATTTAAAAGTACATTAAGAAAAATTTTATTGAATGAGGCAGCAATTGTACACCCTCTTACGCTAAGATATATTGCCGGGCCACATCGAGTTAGTTTAGTTTGAATTATCGTCGCACTAGAGCTACACGGCCACATCGAGAACAAGCGATTTTTAAATACATAAAATCGTTGTTTAAAAACAAATAAAATAACAATATTAATTATGAAGTATGAATGTAACAAAATAAGTATTAAATTACACAATCCCTGATCACTTCAACCTAACAAACATCACTCTAAACTAAATAAGCACTAACTAATGCAAACTGAATCAGTCAAGAAGCTCTATTGGAAAGAAGGAACTACATACTTGGCAAAAAACGTCTAAACAATCCTTGCCATTCTATGCTTGGACCTCAGGAGACCACAATGAAAACCCCAAGAATCAAGATATTTTTTCCTAAAGCTTCATTCCTTTTTATTTCAATAAAGATAGCTCTTGTTTCGAATAAAAAATGTTTCCTGCTTCTACGGATCGATTTGTTTTGTTTCTTTGTCTCATTTGCATTTTTGTATGGGAGTGTGCTATTGAGAATAAAAAAATCCTTTGAGATACAACTTCCTGTGTTGATATATAACTATAAATTAGATTTTTTTGGGCATTGTTGTAAAATTCGATTATTTTTGGCCTTTTGAGCTTTGGTGAAAAAAAATTTGAGAATAGTAATAGCTTTCAATAAAAAATGAAGATAATATTAAATATATACCAGTTGATACCATTTTTCATTCCAATTAGATCACTGCATTATATAAGATGTCGGTGTGTTTAACAAAAGGTTAGATATTATAATATAAAGATTAATATTTATTAGCGGTTCAACTATTACTAATTCTGTTTATGTAATTTTATCGCGTTTTTCAGCTTTAGCTTTAAAGAAATTTAGTTTATTTTCTTTCGATTTGTTAATCTTTAATAATGCAATTGGAAAAAGTAGAAAGGGGGCGTTTTTGTATTGTATATGTTGGGATTTTGTATTTTTGCACTAATAACTTGTATTTCAGTGCATGTTTAAACAATTGAAATGTACAAACGTTGCACGCCAGTGACCAGAATTAAAATTTCGACTTGTGAGCGAAGAAAAATAACAAAAACAATTCCATACTAATTTTAAACGCCCCAAATAAATATATTTTTATATTAAAATAGATTCAAGACCTAATTCTTTATAGTATATTTGACTATAAAAGGTCAAACAAAATCTCAATGTCTAACAAATAGTTATACTAATAAAAATAACTCCTCCATCCCAAGAAATAATACAAACCCTCATAACCTTCTGTCAAGAAATATGCCCAGCAATTATAAACACGTGATATTCAGACAAAGAAATACTATTACGTGCTGATCTAACGTATAAGCTTCTATAGCTATTTTATTAATACTAGTACAAAATGACATTGTTCCACCAGGCCACAGGAGGCAGTCATGATTTATATTTTCTACGAGGTGTTTTGACTGTTAATGACAGGAGAATCTCAGAAAGTAATTACTTTTCATACAGCGGGAAGAATAGAAAGTTTCCGTCACTTTGTATGAAATCATGCTAAAGAAATAATAAAATGTACCGACTTACTAGTTTAATTATATGAATACCAACTGTTTTAAATGAATTATAAATAAAAAAAAGAGTCCTTGTATATAGAAGTCATAATGAAAAAGTGCAATTTTAACAATTTCGAAGTATCGGACCCCCTGAATAAAAAATGTATAAATATATGACATATTATAACTTAACCCTCTCAAAATAAATTTTATATTTTTAACCCCATTTAAAATTAATAACTTAAATTACCTTTTTCCCATATCTTTAATATCACTTATTAATATCTTTAACATCCCAACAACAGCGTCATCAAGTCGCACCAAGTAACCGTTCCCACAGAAACTGTTTAGTCATCAAATATTTTACTGTGGCCTTAAACCTCTCTCGAAGAACAAACAATAATAATCTGTAGCTGTGACGCACCTTTCAATTAGACCTCGAGATGTAAAGTTGTGCTTTTTGGCGTGCCGAGCTACGGTTCCAGCCCCTTTACAAACTCTAAAATATGCTTTCTTTACAATAAACCACTCTTTGGACGTCCAATATTCCTTCATTTCTCGATTAACTAAATAAGAATTATATACTCTCGTGTGTAGTATATGTTATTCTACTACATATATATAAAACATAACCATATAGTATAATACTATAATAAGCTTATATGGATATCGTTTAAGCCATATTTTCTTTTAGAAAAGTACGATTACTTTTGAGCTAGATAAACATTTTCATCCGATAATCCGTCTTGAATACTACTATTAGTTTGGAGTCATTTTTTGTTTTTTATATATATCTCGCATGATTTGGTGATTTCGCTGAAGAAATATCGAAACGTTCTGAGGTGTATGGTGAGAAATTATCACATATATTGTAAAAAAATCATTTTTATTTTCAGCTTAAGTTTTTTTTAATTAACTGTCGAGACAAAAATTCCATCATATTTGTATGACTGACTGATCTGTATAGTAAGCAAAAGAAATTTGCGAAAGCAAATGAGAAAATTGATTTTAGGGCATTAAAAGGGTGTTAGTAAAGCAAGACAAATGTGATCTTAAGTAATAAATCCATACTTAATGGAAAAACTACTTAAATAATGTTACAGAGAACAAAACCCGAAAAACAAAATTCCATGATAGCTACTTATCAAAAAAAGCACCATAACTTTCTAAACCTTGCTTATATCTACTATACTACCGAAAAGAAAGCTTTGATATAAGTACAAATTAGATACGCGTAAAAAAGAATTATGAGTGTCTTCTGTGGGAATTGTTTTATTTTATGGTGTTTGCGCAGTGCTGGAGATTTTTTTATTGACCTAAACGTGAGGCAGTTTTCATGAATAAAACAAACCTAATATCTCGTGGTTAGACCACTGCTGTGGGGTTTACACTCGTGTGGGGTTAGGAATTTTTTTTTCATTGTGTTGTTTTTGAAAAAGATGTGCACAAACGTTTATAAATTCGATTTTTCTATCTGAACAATTTTAAAAGCACAAAATCGGTTAAATTTTTCAATCTCGGTATTATAAAGAATTTTTATATGTTTAGATGTAGATTTTCTAAAATAAAACTTCATTTTATTATAGGTCAGTTGCTATGATCACAATCGCTATCGATATCTTGAAAGAAGAATCAATGAAGCTATCGATATCTTGTTTGTTACAAATTATTTTTACTATATTAAAAATACAATACAGTTTTATCAAGCTATAATTCTATAGAGGTTAGCTTCATTAACCAATAATTAAATTTTGCAGGTAAAACGAAAAATATTCAGCTACAAATGATTCCAAAGTACCTGTCAATACTATTCTTTTAAACTTCAAATATCATCCGACAGATCATATTTTATTTGTCCACTTTTTCCGATATAAAAAACGTCTTTCCTTAACTTTGAGTGAATTGGGAATGTATTTTGGCACACGCATCACCACCGATTCATGGTTTTCTTTGAAATTTTTACCACGTTTTTATTTCTTGAACTGCTTGAAGATTTCTGCAGCTACGTGCTCCCCATAGAGAATAGTTTTCGTGAATACCGCAGCATTGTCAGAACTGCACAAGTAATAGGACGCGCTAGACATACTAGGTATTGTGGTTATGTACGCAAATATACACGTATTTAAGTAAAGAAATATTTCGCAATAAAATTTTATTACGGCCTGAGGAATTGTTAAAAAAAAAAAAAACTTTAGATCCTGTGTTATTCATATAGTTTTTAACTATTTAATAATTTTATAGTATGATTAGTATTAATTTTGACAAAATATGGAAGTTCACAATAACATCTACTAAATTTTACAAATCCAGCAATATATATTCTTAAGGTAAATTGCCCTTTACCAAAAAGATCAGTTGCAAGACAATGTAGCCAATAGAATTAAAATTATTCTTCGAGAGCAAATATCGTTACGAAGACACTAGCATAGTGAATTTATTCATATATAAACCAAAATATAGACTTGCTAATCAGGTTAAAGGCTCAATCAGAAACATAATTAACATTAATTGATTTAAAATAAATCGAAGGTACTACATTAAACTTTCATCTCCAAGGATAACACATATTTTCAAGAAATTTCACTTAGTACCAAAGAAGAAATAAGTTGTCTACAAGGTTTTTCCTTGCATTTAAAGCAAGAAGTTTAACAAAGACGACGTTTAAGATCAACGTGTAAATTACAAAATTATGTAGTAAAGTTTTCTCTCAATAACACCTTTCAGTTTTCTATCCACGGTACATTGGAACATGAATTCATCCATAAAGTATTCAGAAACTTAACATACCTTGCTAAGCAGGACTTGTACTATGAAGTTGGAGAATTTTACCACCGAAGAAGACTTGGTATGGAGTTTATCGCTGAACACTTTAGTTCGGAGGCACTTCTACACCGTCGACAATAAGTTCATATCCTAATAATTTTTTCTTCGTTATGTTGAATATCTTGACACGAGAATTAGAAATTCCCCTAGACTTGTGAGACTGACGCGCTGTCTACTGCGCTTCCGAGGGTGTCCCCCTAGACTTCTTTCCAGACAGTCAGTATTGGACGTGTCACATTTCTATATGTTGCCATAGGACAATTTTAAATAATGGATTTGTAATTTTATATTTGATTGGTAAGAGCACTGTTGCACTTGATCTGCCTAAGGCTGTGTCCTGACTACGACATCAAATGCCACAAATGCAACAAAACTTGACGACCGCCAAGGGCGCTAAGCGATGCAATAGCATGTGACTGACTCTGCCAAGTCGCCAAGTTTTGTTGCATTTGTGGCATTTGATGTCGCAGTCAGGACACAACCTTAGAGATATTGATTATGCGTAAAGCTGCCAAGTTAGTATTTAAAAATTTTAATTATCATGGCAACACCTGAGCTTGAACTTCATTGTGTGTTAGTAAGGCTATGTCCTGACTACGCCACAAATGCCACAAAGGCAACAAAACTTGGCGACTTGGCAGATTCAGCCCCCATGCTATTGCATCGCTTGGCGCCCTTGGCAGTCGCCAAATTTTGTTGCATTTGTTGCCTTTGTGATGTTTGATGTCGTAGTGAGGACATAGCCTAAGAGATGGTTGGAAAAGGTGGTTTTCTAACACTATACTGGCACAAGGTGGTTTACTAATACGTTGAGTAAATTATGAATCTATTTAGGCACACGCATTACCACCTTTTCATGGCTAACTTTGAAATTTGTAACACGTTTTTATTTCTTGAACCGCTTGGAGATTTGTAACTGTATTCCTTAAAAGTGTATAGTAGAAGAAAGTGGGGACTGATGAAACACAGGACTAATGTGGTGAATATTTTTTTACAAATATTTCTACACCACAGCATGTCAACAGACGAACTTCATCTTTTAACAACCGAAGACTAGCCTTTGAAGGCAGGCGTTAAAGATGAGAGAAGATTTGCTGATTTTGGAAATAAAAGTAAGTTATAAAATTTTCTTTAATTGAATTTTTATAGTGTTAATTACTTTTAATGAATTGAACTATAGTTTTAGGTAGTAGACATGCCATAGATTAAGATTAGATATATCAAATACTGTGGTAAAATGCATGTGGTTCTGGGTTAAATCATTTATAAAGAATAACACTGTGGGGTCAAATGGGACACTAATAAACCTAGCCTTGTTTGCTTTTCTTGAGGAATCTATACGAATCTCAATACCTTATTCTGTCAAGTTGTCAAAAACTTTTTTAAACTTAATTTTAAACTTTTTAAACTTTTTCGTCGTATAATAAGTGAAAATGCAGGTGGCTTTATTGATGACACATTTTGTCACCTGTAAATTCATATATTCTATCTGAAAAGATCTTTGTTATATAAATAAAGGTAAGCTTGGCGAAGGTTAATGATTTAGTGTTGGTAAAATTTACTAGGAAGCAAAGTATTATTTATTTTAGGATATTTCATTATGTTGGATTTATTTCTGAAATGGAAAGCGATGAACTCCGTGTACGCTTATCTGTTTAAAATCACGTACTGAAATAGAGGACAAGTTTTGGATAAATTTAAAAGACTTAGTTACGAAACTGCTCTCTTCAGCGATTGAATAAAAGCTAAACGAGCATCTTCGATTTTAGTCGTAATTTTGATATTTCACCTTTTAATGTGACATAATTGTTTAAAAAAATAAAATTGTATTATGTTTACAGATATGTAAATAGTGTATGCTTTTAAATATTATTTTCTGGTCATTTCCTGAATCTCTTCATATTTTTTGAAATTTTAATTAAGACAACATTTACCATGTCCTATTAGACCCCGCACATGGGGGCTAATGGGACATTTACATGTATGTTTACCATATTTTAGTTGTTGGATATTTTAATGTTTTAACATCTGTCTAACGACTTTTTAAATAATGTTCTTTTTATGATCTTGTAAAAAAAAGAAATTAAAATTCATGTATTTTTGCTGAAATAAAGTTAATAAAATTTGTCCTATTAGCTCCCACTTCCCCCTACATTAAATTTTCGATAGCATATAAAACCGTACGCAGATAGTCAAAACATCTTGAAATTTAGATATTTTAAAGTTTTCTTTTAAACTCAAATTTGCTTATTGCGTGGTATATCCGATAGTTAAATTATACTCAATCTCGATGTAACCAAAATCTTTTGGATCTAGGATCAACTATGTAGAATATCCCATTATAGAGCTCTAGTTAAACCTTGATTCAAACATGAATACGTCACAAAAATTGTTGATTGTTCTGGAGTCGGTTTCAGCAAAAAGATGAGCGCGTATCATAGCAAAAAAATTCGTTATTTCGCGACAAGTTAATAACTTGTCTGCCAAATAATAATAGTCAGCGTAATAATAGTCAGGGTTGATAAATCGTTAAATTGAGACCAGAAAAAAGCCAAAGTGAGATAAGGGAAATAGTTAGTCCCTGGACAAATTATTAGACGCACTGCAAGATTCCATGTAAAATATTAATTACCGGGTGATATTGTACCGTTTTATTATTTTAAATTGATTTGTTTTTTATTTTATATTATCTAATCAATTACCGATTTATTTGACATAAATAAAACAGCATTCATTTAGAAAAGCATAAGTTTATTAAGTTTTAAAGAAAAGTGAAATTAATGTTAGTAAAAGACAAAAGTCAATATTTAGTTGAGCCACCTTTAGCCGCTATCAAAGCTTTAATTTTGCGCGGCATGCTATCAATGCAAGACTGTAGTGTCTCCTGCATTTGAGGATGATGATTCCACACATAAATAATTTTATAATTAATATAAATTGATATTAATCATAATTATCTTAAAATAAATACAAATATGTAGTCTACAACAATTCTTTTATATAAAAATCAATAATATTGTAGTTTAAATATACCATTATTGCATAAAAACTCTTAAAAAAACATAAAATTACTAAAAAAAATGCAGTGCGTCTAATAATTTGTCCAGGGACTGTGTAGCTCCAGCTATCTGGCATTGGTCGTATTTTTTAACATTAAAAAAGCTATCCAGTATGTATCAAAGATCATTGACAGCTGCATGTCGGCAGTTATAAATGTTAACATTATCATAATGTGGGTAGACCAGCGAGTAAAGAATAAAATATAAACCATGCACAAATTACGCAAAAAAAAAACTCCAATTGACCACTAATACCAGACAATACAATTGCTCAAATAAATATTAAAAGCTCTAAAACAACCTTTAAACTTAGCTTTAGATTTGTTTAAGGTAACAGGGAACAAAACGACCACTCAAAATATCGAATTTTCATTTCAACTTTAGTTACTGAATTGTGCCTTTACGAAAAAACTTCTATGATGCACATTTGTATATGGGGCTGGAGTTTGCAAATTTGGTAGTTAATTTCAATCTAACTTTGTTGCCAGCTTTAAATGTCATTATTCCAAAACACCAATTTTCAGCCTTAAGGTACACTTTTCTCTTTTTCCTTTTTACTAGAAGAGTTGAAATTTTCTGTGATGTTGTATACATATCTATTTTACACAGTGAACCAAAAATATTCCAAAAAAATATTGAGTAAAAATAGGACGATTTTTCAGATTTAAGAAATGCGCAAAATTTATGTTTAGGTTAATAACTTAAAATTATAAATGTTTTATCGTCAAACTTGAGGTTCATTGCGTTGAATGGACTTTTTTATTTCTATAAAAAATTATTTTCAGATACACGCAATAGTTGTGCTGGAAAGTGTACTTAAAGCTAAAAATCGGTGTTTTAAAATGACATATGAAGCTGGAAACAGTTGTATTGAAATAAACTACCACATTTGCGAACTCCAACCCCGTATTCAGATGCGTATTATATACAATTTTTCGTAAATATTAATTTTAGTGATTCAAAGTTAAAATGAAAATTTAATATTTTGAAGCGTCATTGTATTCCCTGTCCCCTTAATTGTAACAAAAATGTTTATTTACAAACACATCAGAAGCCAACGAATTGTAGACAAACAGTATATATTTTAAAGACCCCAAACTATCCTATTAGCAAGTAATATATATTTCAGTTTTAATGTATTATGATTGGGATCCATTGATAACACAGCGATTATAACGTGAAAGATCCAAACATATTAATAAAGATACTTACCCATTTGTTATCAATAATACTAAAACTTATTAAAAAAATGTAACTTTTAAAATTTGTGTTTGTTAAAAAAGTTATTCGTTTATAAATATCTCTTATACATATTGCCCACTTTATTTTTGAGCTTTCTTCATGTTGAGAGATTACTTTCTCAAGGCCACTGAAATAACAATTTTGTTAAAATTTACCGTTTGGTATTCCTGAAGATATATTTTTGTTTTATGAATCACAAACTTTCGTTAGAAATGAAACTAAGTAAATTTATACTTTTTATGAACATTATTTTAGGAAAGTACTCAGCCTATTTTTCATAATAGTATGACATTTTCATTACTTGATAGTTACTTGATTATGCTCAAAGACTTATTCAAAAAGTATTAATCGAAGAATCTATACATATATATTTTTTAATATCTTTATAAATATATTTTACTAAGTAAGCAGCACATATTCTTAGAAATATTAGCATCAAAATTTAACTGGTTTTATCTTGATAGTTATAACGATGCAATTCAAATTTAAAAAAAACATACAGCTTAAAAATAGTAAAAACTTTATTTTTCTATCAAAACACTTTATGAGCTTTAAAATATGAAAATGCAAGACATACTTTTACTGTAGAAGCATATAAATACATTACAACATGGTTATCATGGCACCATGAATAACAAGTCATTTTTTGTATAGCATTTCGTTAAATTGTCCATAAGTAAACTAATCATTAACTCTTACAAAAACTGTTTTCTACAAAACCTTAAATGAGATGTTTACGTTTGGTTTGTTTTCATACTTATTTATAAATAAATTTTCCATTTTGAAAATTAAAGAAAAATCGCAATATAAATTTAATTTGATTTTGAACCTAAAAATTTTAACTCGTTTATTCAGAAAACTTAATTACTGTCGATTACTATTATAACTATTAAACTAATTTATTACATTATGCACACAAAGATAAGTAAAACTGAAGAATAAATAGAAATTCTAAATAAACTTCAGTCACAGTACTATAATTGCAAAAAACATTTACAAAACTATTTTTTTAACAATAGTTTGACATATCGAAATCAATATTTTCAAAAATATTATGTATCCTTTATAACTATCAAATTACAAAAACATTGTATCGATAACAACTACATTATGGATGAACGACCAAGTACATTCTTTTAAACCGCAATGAAAGAGTATTAATGTATATTCTCTTGTAATCAGAGACCTTAAAGTAGAGCATTGATAATTTGGACATCTCAAATTAATATTAACAGTAGCGCTGTCTATGTGACCTCAAATATTTTTTATCATTTGAAATTCGTAATGTCAATAATAATTATCCATTTATGTTAGTATTATAATTCGTTTGTATTATAAAATATATGTAAATTTATATTACTTAGTTTAAAAAATGGTTATGTAAATTTATATTACATAATTTAATTATGTATTACCTAAAAAAATATGTTTGTTTTGTGTCACCTACAACAATATTTGTCTCGGTTTAATTTTTAATCAGCCATGAGGAACTCTTTATATCAATAAATGTTAGCAGTTCTGAATTAAAAGAACTGAATTGTCCGTTTTTGGGTTTTTTGTATGTAAATTATAAATTGTGAACATTAGTTGTTATTTTTACTCTAACAGAAATGAATCCAAATCAAAATTTACATGCATCAAATAAAACTAATCAAACAACAACAGTTATTCAACAACAGATGGTGACTCTTCAGATTTTTGATTGGCAGATTCATGTGTTTTTCAAAAATTCACAACTTCATTTTAATGCAAGTTTTCAATAACCCTACATTGTTCTGTCCCGCCTATTCCAAATTAACAAAACTCTACTACATGGATGCAAAATAAACGCATGTAAGATTGTCTAATTCAAAAAGTTATGCAATTCCTATACTTTTCTGGCTGGATCAAATGAGCTGTTGAAGCTTTCTTGTTGCTTCTGTTGCCTGTAGACGTAGAAACAAAAGAACATAGTCACGACCAGACCTGCAAGGGCTCCTACACAGGCGATACTAACTCCAGCAATGGCTGATGGCGTCAAATCGCCTGGAATATAAATATTGAAGCATTACAATCAATAGTTCTACTTGAATAAATATTGATTCTAATCGTTACAGATCATGGTCTGCTCAACTTGCAAGACCAGAGAAGCTTTCCCAAACACGTGCGTGGGCAGGAATTTTGACGTCGCTGTTCCGAAGATGAAGACACCCAATCTAGAAAACCTGTTCGGAACCACTCCTTCTCGGCTGACTATATTTTTAGGGTTCAGAGTGATACCGAACAAGTTTCTTTATCTTCGGCATGCAGAACAGTGACGTCAAACTTTCCATCCACGCACGCATTTTGGGAGAGCTTATCTGGCCTTGTGAGTTGAGTAGGCCGTCTACAAACCCAAATGTTGAATGCTTTTTTTGTCAGTATAGTTTTTTCAACAATACACATAAAATCTAAATTAGTAAAAAAATATTAGTTTATTTGATTGAATTAAAATTTAAGATGACTGCCTTTTCTGCTGCTTTTTTACTTTATACATGTAAGTAAAAAAAAAGTTTTGAAAGAATTATAAAATAAATTTTTATAATTAAAAAAAAATTAAAAGTAAACACTTTACCATATGAATTTTTCTTTACTCTTAGACAGAAAAATGGTTAACTTCTGGATAGCCTTTAAAGTATTCATTTTAATTTCAAAATTAAAACGCAAAAATAAGTTACAATTTTAAAAACATTTGTTTTCTTTCAAATGTGAATTCAAATTATATTTTGAATTGTAGATGCCCATGAAAACGGTTTTAATAACAGCCATTTCTTTTAATCATTAACTATGAAGTTTATAAATTATTATTACCTCTTGTTTAAAATTTGCTGCATATTTTACAATTAGAAACATATCCTTAAACATTATCTAGCGTAAATTATATTAAGTTTAAGTAATAATAAAAAAAAATCTTAAATATGTCACTTTATTTCACAATAAACTTTTTTATAATTCAATAATCCCTTCAATAAAAATATTTATATTCGTTCAAAATGTACCTTCACGTTCTCCTCCGGTTTTCTTTGCAAAATTAAAACTTCCTCGCTGTTGCCCATGTGACCAGTCAACACATACTGACACTGAAATTAAAAAAACGTAATAAATGTTTAAGATATTAAATAAATACAACTTGTGTTAATCATGTTTTTAAAAATACATATACGGTGATATATTTAGATTTTTACATTACGAAGGGAAAAAAGTTTTCTAAAATTTTCAAATGAAAACATTAACTCATTTTAAATTTTATAACTAGCTTTGTAATTCGTAGTAATTAAATATTTGATAGCTTATAAAAGTAATTTTTAGCATCAACGAAAGAAGTCAAATTTGAATGGGTTTCTTTTTCCTCTGAAACACCCAAATATAAATTCTAAAACAAGTAGGTTTGTAACAGAATCTGTCACTTAACCGGCTTCCACACAACAGTTATGTTTAACAGGTAAAAAGGCGCCAACCACAGCATTAATTCTATATTAAACATTTACATGCTAAATTTGACTAGTTTCTCCTATTTTATTTCGAAAATTCAATAATTATTACTTATCGTTTGCAAAGATTAATTTATATTTCAAAGAATAAGTATGTAATATTCATCGCTTTTAAATAGAATGAAAATATTTCATATCAACGTACAAAGAATCTCGTAGTGAAATATATTTTACGTCATTTCAAACTGATTGATGTCGCAAAAATAAATTTATTTTAATTTATTATCTAAAAGAATTAGTTTCTCGAGCGATTGTTGCGATGGCAATGGGGATTTAATTGTAATAAAAATGGCTTCCTATGCTTTTTAAATGAGCATCAAATTTTGCAGTTTTCAAATTTTGCAGCACAAAACTGACTCAGATTGGGCTTGCATCATCGTTGTTCTGACACACCCATCTTATATCACCAAACACGGTAGTTTTCTTTGTGTGGGAAAAAGTGCAAATAAAGGACACTAGATGGCTCTGAGGTTGCAGATAAAAAGCAACATACTAAAACTTGTTTTTATGAGACGAATGTTGACGTGTTTTTACCTTTACAAATAATTTATAATATAATACAGTTTTTATATAATTTATAATTTGTTTATAATATTTTACAATAAATAATGTTTTTGCAATTAAATAAAACTGATATGCACTTTTGGAAATATAATGAAAAGTTCCACTTGTGAAAGTTTTTAAAATCGTATATCATTAAAAAACTATTATCATTAAAAGTTTGGATAATTTTTAAGGAGTTAGGGTTTTGACAATATCTAACTGACAGGACACAAGGTTAAAAATAATTTAAAGAAACAACAAAAAAAACTAAGCAGTCACAATTTCTATTTAAAAAAAAACAAATTTATAGAAGCAGATATTGAGATTTTTCAAACTTTTAAACATGTAAAACAATATGTGCCTTAATGTGATTAATTTCAAACTAATATGTAACATTGTAACTATATTATCAGGGTCATTCTCACCAAATGTCCCGTGCCATGACACAAATAATATTTTATTAAAAGCATAAACGTTGCGGATTTATCAAAGATTTTCAAATTAAATGAGTATGATCCATATCTTTGATAAAATACTAAAATAATTATAAATCATGCAATAACCACCGTGATTTTTTGATAAATAGACCAGTTATTTACATAAAAATGCACATAAAAAGAATGAATGTGCTTAAGCATAATATATATTAAATTTTATTCAAACATATACACACAGTTTTTATGATAACAATACACATACTTATGTATACAATACGTATCTCATGAATCTAAGCATTTCAATTAATATAAACTGATGTTAGAACCTAATAATTAGACTTGAATGACTAATTTATCCCCAAGAATACTTCATCAAAAAACGCTTAAGGTTATAAATATAAAGACATTAATATATTAATGTAAAATCTCTTTAGATTAAATTTAATCTAGTTAACTTTGTTTAAAATCTTATCAAGTATGTTTGAAATTCTAAATTATGCAATCGACTATAAATTTAAAGTATGCAGTTGGTAAGCAGAAATTCATTTTTTTAAACAAATTTTAAGTTTTGAAATCCAAATAAAATGAGTTTCAAAGTTAAATTATTTGGGCATAGTTGAATATAATGTCAGGATAAAATACATCAAATCAAAGGAAGTAATCATTACATATTTCTATCATATTTTTAATAATATTCAATTTTTTTTAATGCATCACTTTTGAAAATAGTTATTCTTTTAATTATATAATTGTTAATGTTTTTACATTTGTTTATTAAAATATCAATCTTTCACTTTCGTACGGAACTAATTTTTTAAGCACATTTTTTGTGAAAAAATTACATTTAAAATTACTTATAAATAATTAATACACTTTGTGCTAACTGTCAAAATACTTAGCGAATAGAAATTTTCAATCATAAAACAAATTTTTCTAATTTAAAGTAGATATTTTTTTTATTTTTGAGCTTTAAAAGTTTGATTCAAATATTAACCATTATTATTTCGGAAATATTGAACTAATTAACAACAGTTTGGCATCACTATTTAAACCAATTTTATATGAGCCCCATAAGGTTTTGATAAAGACTATTGGAAAAAAGTTGCAATTGCATGTATCAAAATGTCTTTTAAATATATTATGTTAAATTCGTATTACTTTCAAAAGGCTAAATAAATGAGGCTGAATATCAAATATTATTAGTTTTATAAGAAGTGTATAATAGCTATACAATATTAATGGTAAATATAACATCACGTTACGGTACTTTTTTTTAGCATATGATGACTTAGTGCATACGATTATGTATTAAGACCACCCGGGGTAATTCCTAGTCGCAGCCTTTTTTTGTTTTAAAACCTTTTCATTAGAAAAATCATGGATACCCTGAACTGTCCATATACAGATACCCTGAACTGTCCATATACAGATACCCTGAACTGTCCATATACAGATACCCTGAACTGTCCATATACAGATACCCTGAACTGTCCATATGCAGATACCCTGAACTGTCCATATACAGACACCCTGAACTTTCCATATACAGATACCCTGAACTGTCCTAAACACATAATTCTGAGATAACTATTCATTTATTTTGGAAATATATATATTTGATATGATTGTTAAATGTCTGTAAAATAACATTGGACTTGGTTATGACACATTTTTACAAAGATCTTGGAACAACTTAACTTTCATTTTTTTCTCTTTTTGGTTGAATTAGGATTTACTTTAGCAACCAAAAAATAGTTTTAAATTGTCTCATACAATTTTAAATAGTTTTTAGGAGTGAAATTCCTCATGTTCCTAGGTCAATGATGTGCTCATCATTTATGCCTTGCTATGTTGCTATTTATTGTCGTGTTTTATTGATTTTAATTACAATAATATTTATAAAATAAAATAATAATAAATTTACTAATAATATTAAAATTTTTATCGATTTGCATCAAAGTGAGTGACCAAAAGTTACTTATAAGGTGGCCAGGAATTGCTCCAGTTCAAATGTAATTCCTGGTCACCAACTAATTAATACACTTTTCATTCAATAGTTTTGTTTATTTTTTACCATGAATTACCCCTGTCGACACTATTTAATACATTTTATGTATCGTATATTTCATGTTTAATCATTCAAATGAAACCTTTTTAAATAATTCAATATATAATAAAATACATAATTTAGATACAATTATCGATTGAATACATGAAAAAATATATTTTGATACAGTTGTACTCAATTTCGTATGTTATGATACACTAGTAACGCATTTTACCTAACTAAATGAACTACAGTCCCTGGAAAAATTATTAGACACACTGTATTTTTTTAGTAATTTTATGTTTCTTAAGAGTTTTTATGCAATAATGATATATTTAAACTACAATATTGATTTTTATTTAAAAGAATTGTTGTAGACTACATATTTGTATTTATTTTTTAAAAATGTGGCAACACTGTTTTTGGCAACACTATTTTACATGAAATCTTGCAGTGCGTCTAATAATTTGTCCAGCGAATGTAGATGCTTTATGAGTTTACAATTGCAATTGAATAGAAATTATTTCTACAGATATTTTTCATTTTAGCGTTATCTTTTTATTCAACTTAAATTCAATTTTAACTTCAAAATTATATTAATTCATCAAAAAACACCTTCGAAATTAACTTAGGTACTACTTTCTACTTAAATACTTTTATCGCAATAAAATGTGAAAGCAACCTCAAACATCTTTAAGATAATTGTAGTGAAAGATAACTATTCTTTAGATATTGAATTTAATCTACTAAGGAATTTATCAAATTTTTTTCAAATACTACCAATCAATTTTATTTTCACAACACAGAAAGTAGATAATCTAAAATATTCAATAAAAATAATTATTTATGAGCAACACAAGTTAAGAAAAAGATTTTTTTAATTAATTGCAGAATTTTTAAATTAAGGAACAATACAAAATGTCTAAATTGATAATACATTGCGATAAGTAACGTTGTAGGTACTAAAATTGTATGTTATGAACACAATTTAGCTTATTTACCATAGTGAGCTATTTCCAGACATGTATAAACTTAAAATGTATTTTTATGTCAAAAGTATCCAAGGTATTACGGTTAAAAATAAAATATTTAAGCTTTCGATTGATGAAAGATAATACAAAGCCATTTTTCTGTGTGGCAAAGTTACCATGCCTGAATCATCAACGCCTAACGGGAATCTTCAAACGAAACCATTTCCACTTACCTAAAACGAGGGCAATAGCAGTCAGAATCACGGATTCCTTCATTTTATCCGAATTTCTTGAGGAAATTTGTCTTCCAACAAATTTTTCGTCGGCAAAAACCGTTTATTTTCCAGCGAAACACTCAAAAATGCGCAGGTAAAACGCTGAATTGGTGTTGCCTCGGGTGGGATTGACTGAAGTATGGCCTTATCTTAAGGAAGTATTCGTAACTGATAATCTCTCGGGCAACGAGCAACTTTCATCGCCACAAAGGTGATAATGATGGAAAACACAGGTAAGGATATATTGTTGGGGCTCAGTTACGGGCGCTACGTAAAATGGCACAACAACTTGAAATGAATACGTTGTTTTGGGTTGATAGTCGTCTAATGGAATACAGTAACCCCTCGCTATATCGCGCCTCGTTACATCGCGCAGTCGGATATATCGCGCCTTGCATCGTGTCTCCCAATTTTTCAACCGTTTTTTTTTTCAATGCGTACTTTCCTTACAATCTACATGAGACACACGGTCAAGATAGGCGAGGCTAGGCTATTTTCTGTAGCACGCAGTAAAATTCTAGACTTTATTCAATTTGGAAGCTTCAAATAGTTCTTACTTTAAAATGGCTGCTAAGAAAGTAGGTTTATGTATCAGTTAAAGTTAAACTGAACGCAATAGAAAAATTAAAAAGGGTTCTACCCAAATTTTAGTTGCTAATGAGTTGGGAGTAGGTGCATGAACACTGAACAGTGAAAGAAAAATGTTTTTTTTAAACTAGAAAATGAGTGAAATATGTATATAGGTACTTGTACAATAATGTGTAATGTTTATAGTAATTAATAATGTCCTTTCCAAATTTTTGTTTCTTTTTTTTGAGTAGTTATATTATTTAAGTTGATTTTGTTTTATCTTTCAAATACATACTCTGCTTTACTTTAAAAACTTTATTGAGAGCATAAATACATCAAAAGTACAATGCATTTATCAAAACGCTCGTTATATGGCGCATTCGGTTATATGGCGGTTTTTTGCTTGTCTCCCGGAAAGCACGATATAACGAGTTGCTGTGTTCGAATCGACTGTTTTTAGCCACTTAACAAGAAATTGGAGTCACTTGCAATGCCGTGTTACATGTAACGGTTACTTTTTTTACGTAACGCCGAGTAACACCGTAGATTTTTCAGAAAGTAACCATAATTGTAACTTATAGTTACTTTTAGCGGTAACAAAAAATTTACTTTTCCGTTACTTCTCACGCCGTTCTTCTTAGATATATTTGGTAGTTCGACGTTCGTCTTCAACTTAACTATTTTAAATTTAACTATTAACAACGTTTAATTCATTTTTTTTGCTTTTTTACGATTGCCACTATTATTTTATATTGGTTCTCTTTGAAAAACGGTAAGGTGATTAAATTACCCAATTTATAACAATCTAAGGTATTTAATGCAGTTCTTTTCAGCTTCCACACTACGTTTATAACGTAAAAAGTAGAAGGTATTATAATCGTGTCTGTCTGTCACCCACTTTCATAGCCGAAACTACAAATGCTACGGACAAGTGTGACGCGCCGAAAAATTCAGCGCATTGAAATTAGAATACATTGAAAATTTTAGAAAAGAATTCTAATTCAACGTACTTCAATTATTAAAAAAAACCTGCAAAATTTAATGCTCATTTAAAAAGCATAGGAAGCCATTTTTATAAGAATTTAATCACAATCCCCATTGCCATTCGCAACAATCGCTCGAGAAACTTTAATTCTTTTAGACAATAAATTAAAATAAATTTATTTTTGCGACATCGATCAGTTTGAAACGACGTCAAATATACTTCACTACGAGATTCTTAGTACGTTGATATGAAATGTTTTCATTCTATTTAAAAGCGAGGGAATATTATTCTTATATTTATTCTTTCTTCTGCCATATTTATTCTTTGAAATATAAATTAATTTTTGCAAACGATAAGTAATAATTATTGAATTTTCGAAATAAAATAAATGAAACTAGCCAAATTTAGCATGTAAATGTTTAATATAGAATATCAATGCTGTGTTTGTCGCCTTTTTACCTGTTAAACACAACTGTTGTGTGGAAGCTGGTTAAGTGACAGATTCTATTACAAAACCTACTTGTTTTAATACCATCAAGATATATCAGTGTTGCACTTAGTAACTGATTATGTGCATTAAAAGTAATTAAATGTGTCATTAATTGCACTAGTATTTTTATTTAAAATAAGTACATTTATATTGAATGCTTTCAATAGCCTTTGATTTTAATCTGATTTATGTTAGATGTATTTTATTATCATTTGACATTATATTTATAATTATTAAAATGTAATCAGTTTTATTCTTTCCATTATTAGTTGAAGTGTTACTGATAGTTAGATAAATTAAAACTGTCATCACTAACTATTGGTAATAAATGTTTTATATTTTTAACTTATTTAAATTTGAGTAAGCAAAATAGTATATTTTACTAATGGGTGTAAAAATGCATTATACTCTTGAAATCCGTACTCTGAAAGATTGTTCAGGTCTTTAATACATTTTCTAACAATATTATTTTGACTTTTTAATATCAAATATTGCACAAGTTAAATTAAAAATCAATGCAATATAAGAAAAAACAAGTAGGTTTTTGAAACAGTAAGTGTTATTTAGATTCGCCTCCACAAACTATTTATCCACCTTACAAAAGAAATCGTCGAACACGGCCTTTAGCTAGTTCTAAACTTTTAAAGCCAAAAATTAACTATTTTCATAATTTTTTTGTAAGATGTAATTAATAGTCTTTATAGTAGAATAATTATGCGTTTTTTCTCTAAAAATGAAAGCTAAACTTATCATAGCATCATTTAACTTTTTATTTTAAAAATAAAAAGTAACCCGATTTTTATTTTTAAAAAATAACGTTTTCCGTCTTTCTTGATAAACAACGTCGCCATAGTTCCCCATTTTCATTAACTTTCTTCCGCAAACTCACTTAATATTCTTTATTGTTTGCTAATTTAATTTGCAGTTCAAGGAATAAATATTTAGTGAAATTGATGCCCCAAAAATAGAAGCGAAACTTAACTATTTTAACTTTTAACGTTTAGTTTTCATTTTTAGCTTTTTTCTTATTGTAACTATTTTTTTAATCTTAGTTTTCCTTGATAAACGGTAAGATGGTTAAATTGCAATTTTTCTTATAACTTGAAATTACTAAAAGTTACAAATTAATAACTTCGAGCTTGATTGTTATTCTTTATATTTTGTAGAAATATTTACAATTTTCAACATTTTTCGTATTTTTTTTTTTTTGTATTTTGACGTCTTTATACAATTATACCTTAATAAACGCTAAATTGTAAATTTAAAGTGAATAGGGGAGCCCGGGGCACAATGGACCACTTTTTTCAGTTTTTGCGCTATAAGTACAAAAATATTCCTCACACTTGTTTAAAAAAAGGTGTATATATTACATATATATCCTGGTTTAAAAATACTTTACCTAAAAAATATAATTTCAAATATTTTTTTCTGAATTCACTTTTTTATTACAAGTGAGAAAGTGGTCCATTGTACCCCAGGTTCGGGGTACAATGGACCACATCACGGGATACAATGGACCATGGTATTTCTTGCTGAAAAAAATTTATTTGCACTTTTTAAAGATTAACATACATATAAAATAAGAGTATCCAATTGCATTAAACTTTCTTTTACAGAGAAAATATACAGTCAGTCAATATTGAAAAGATGAGGAAAACCAAAAAAGTACTATTGAACGTTAAAATTTACTAATAATATTGCAAAAGATTTTTGTACAACTGAAAGTTTACTACTCTTTCTCCAGCCATAGCATTTTTATTCCGCGATGCAGGCATGTATTTTTTGTCCATCACTGCAAATTCATAAGCCAATATTCTAATCATTTTCAATGTAAGACCATGATGCATTCTTGCAGCATCAAAAATGTAATTTTCTAACATTTCGTCTTCTTCCCTTGAAAATACTTGTCTGTTTGCATAATTAGGCTCGAAACTAACAGGTGTATGGGAGGTTTTGAACTCGTATGTTAATTTTTTATGTAGTTTTTTAATGCCTTTCTCTTTGCTAACTGAACAGATAGAACGATTATCATCAATAATATGTTTTACAGCCTGTTCCATCACTTCTTTTGGCACTGCTCCTTTACTAGTCTTTCGAAGACCAATAGACCAAATTTTCAAGCAGACCTAATGGATCAAATAACCCTGCTATGGTGGAAAGCACTGACCTTTTTTGAAGGATCTCAGGGCATCTGATCTGTTTACATTGATGGTGAAGGTATCCGTTCCAGGCTGCCAATTTACTCCAAGTACCTTCACGGACTTTTCACAATTAAACTCAATTAGTGACTTGTCTTCACGCAAGTCTTCTGGAATTACCCGGAGTAGCTTAGGACTGTTCGAGCACCACTTGCGCAGCGTGAGACCACCTCTCTCCATCATCTGCATAAGTTGAGATGCCAGCTGTATAGCATCCCTTTCAGTTTTTGCACCGGTGAGCAAATCGTCCACGTAGCACCACTTTTGAAGCTTGTGGAACTCTTCTCATCGACGGCGAGTTGTTGAAGCGCTCTGGAACTCAAGAAAGGAGAGCAACTCAACCCATACGTCACAGTGGTAAGCCTGAATTCTTCGATGGGTTTGGTTGGATGGTCTCGCCATAAAATACGCTGAAACTCAGTCTTCCTCGTGAAGTCTGAACTGACGAAACATTTTCTCAATGTCGGCAACCATAGCAACCTGCCGACATCGGAACCTGAGCAAGATCGGGAACAGGTCGTTTTGAATCCGTGGACCAGTCAGGAGAATGTCGCTTAGTGATTTTCCGGAATTTGATTTAGCCGAGGCGTCAAATACCACTCTAATTTTACCGGTAGAGTCATTAGTCTTGAAAACTGCATGGTGAGTTAAGTATAAAATGTCCCCTGCGATGAACTGTTCGACATAGGAACGTGCTCCATGTGCCCCAACTTTGAATATTCATTCATGAAGTCTTTGTATTGTTCGTAAACGTCTGGTTTAGCGACCAACTTTCTCTCGACAGACTTAAAACGTTGTAATGCTATTTCTCTAGAGTTACCAAAGTCTGAAGTTGGGGCAGAAAAGGGTAGTCGCACTACATATCCAGTTGCATCCCTTGAGTGAGTTCTTAAAAAATGCTCCTCACACTTAACGTCCTCATCTTTACGATTATCTGTTGGTAAATAATCACCAACAGACTCAATTTCCCCGAACCTCTTTAGAATTGATCCCAAATCCTCTACTGCACTAGTTAACCCACAAAATTTAGAGCTTGATTGACCTTCATTTATCTCCTCAAAAGAACCTCCAAAAACAGTGTTTTGAGCAGAAAGATTAGAACTGTGCAGTTTAAATTTACCTGATCTCAAAAACTCAAAAAGGCACTCGGCTCCCAGTAGCAAGTCTATTTTACCGGGGGCATGATAGCTGGGATCTGCTAATTTTACATTTTTAGGTAAATTCAGAAATGGTAGCTTCAACCTTTTAGGTGGTGTGAAATCCGTAATTTTTGGGAAAACCAAGAATGATAATGTCTTAGAAAAACAACCCTCTAAATTTGAAATGGTAGCTACCACACTCGTTTTGACATTAATCGCACCTCCCCCCAGACAAGAAATAAGAACATTGGTTCCCATTCGCCGAACTCCTCACATTATTCAAAAGTCATGAAATTTGATTGTGAACCACCATCAAGCAGAATCCTGCAAGGTTGAAACTTACCAAAACTATCCTTAACATAAACCACAGCTGTAGACAAGACTACAGTTTTATTAACCAAGACATTTGAGCTTGTACCAGTAAATGATTTTTGGGTTAATTCACTATTCACCTGATCAGACCGGATGAAACAGGGCCTTGGTTCTTCACTATCTGTAGCTGCTGCTACAGTACTAGTTACAGGGGTAGGTTTTTCATCAAAAAGTAAAGTATTATGGCGCTTTTTACATTTGCTACATGAATACTTTGACTGACAACTATTTACTTTGTGGGGATTTAAACAATTAAAACAAAATTGTTTACTTTTAACTATCTCTATACGTTCACTAACTGTCATAACTTTGAAATTAGGACACATGTTAAGGTAGTGATTGTTATCTGTAGTGCAGATAACGCATTTTCGTCCTTTAAATCCAGAAACTAACGATTTAGAATTATACTTAAACTTACTAGTTGGGTATTGATTTCGAGGTTGGTTTGGTTCACACTTATTTATCTTACCCCTTGAATTTACATAAATATCACAGCATTTAGCCATCTCAGAAGGCCCGAACCAGTTTTCGCCTTTTAATTCTTTGTCCAATGAACTAAACAATTTATCAGAAATCATTAAATGACGCAATGTCTCGAGGTCTTCAACCTCTCTCAACTGACAATAATAGTCAAAAGATGCTCTAAGTCTAGTCGCAAATTGCACATAGGTTTCACCTGGAAGCTTTTGGGCTTTTCGAAAACTAGTCAGAACCTCCTGAGGAGAGCACTGGAACTCTCCTCAAAACCTGATCCTTTTATTTTAAAATAATCCCTCAAATTCTCTTCGCTCAAATACCCCAACAAATTTGACGCCTTCTCACCTAACAAATTGAACAAAATTTCCGCTTTTAAGTTGTCAGGCACTTGCTTGGTCACAAACGCCCTCTCGATACTCTGAAAAAAAATATTCCAATTCTCAGGCCTTGTTGGCAAAGGAATAGATAAAGTTTTAACACTCTTGATTAAGTTTTCCAAATCAACTGTTTCCAATTTGCCAATGGGCTGTTGCCCTACAAGTTTAGACTCCTCTCGATCGCGAATGCATTCCAGCTCCTCAAGTACAGTTTCGGCAACCGAATCAAACTGCTCGCGTTTGTTTTTGAAAATGTCACTGGTCTCAATGGCCTCTCTCAAAGAATAAATAGTGGGTTTGCCGAGAGCAGGTAGCGGTATACCTAGCTCCTCCACAATCATTAACAATGCATTTTTCCTGTATCTCGGCAAAGCCGCCATTGCACACAAAAAAAATACCTCAAATAGGTAAACACAACCAATAATCAAGAACCCAATGACAACTGAAGTATAGTTAAAATATTTTAGTAAAACTCAGTAACACAGTTATTAAACACACGTATATATAAATATTAATAAAAACCATTAGTCATAAACTGGGAGAAATCGTAACAAGACCAACAAACTCGGTAACTTAATTAGTAAACCACAATGTTAATAAAAGCAGTACAACTCATTGAATGCAACTAGTAAAACAACAAACTTTAAGCACATGATTCTCACATAAAAACCCACTATCATAAGTTAACTAGGGAGCAACTAATTAATTTAATTAAAAACTATTAAAGAACTCACTCGGGATTTGCAACAACACACGATGCATGGCACACCAACACTGAGTCATATTCACCGTACCACAAACGACACGTCGGAAACAGCCCATCAACCATACACACGTCGATAGCACAGAAACTTCACACTACGAAACTCTTCTACTTCCACGACGGACCACATAAAACAGGAGAGATTGGCCGGTTCGGGTTAGAAGGTGCATAAAGACAACACAAGAAACTGTGGCAAGAATCTTCACGGTATAACAACGTTTATTGAAAACAGATAACTCGGAAAGATGACTAGATTTATCACAGCCAGAGGAACATGAATCCAAGGTTGAATAATGAAACTTGACCAAAATGAGAAACAAAAGCCAAGTTAACAAATCATCAACTTATATACGAAGATAACAGTTACAATTGCAGCTCAAGGGAACTTCCACGTGATGGCAGTAAGGTGGACTTTCACGTGGGGCTTTCACATGATAGATTGAACACCCATATTGCAGTTGAACAAAAAAAAACAAATTAAAATATGCTGTATTTTGATTTCAGAAATTAATTTACAGATGATATAGAAAGACAAATATCTTACCTTGCAACTATGCTAAGCCACCTTGTCCAACTAATGTTACTTTAATGATGAGAAGATAATTTCTATAGGAGAGAGCTTTTTTACTTTCACCTGGTTAATACACATCAAGAAGAAAAATGGCAAATGTATGAGCTAACATAGTTTTCATAATAACTAGATCAAGACTTTGGTGTCATCTATGAATTATAATAAAAACTCATTTGGAAAATATACAAAATAAATAATGGGGGGTGGTCCATTGTGCCACGGTCTCCCCTAATAATATAAGCAAAAAATTTAGAACTTTCTTGCCGCTTTCTTAATACCCAAATAATATACTTACTGTATTACGTCATTACAAGCTGATTTATTGCACATAAATAAATGTTCCTGTTTTATTTTCATGTTATATAAAGTTTTTCGAACGTTTTTCGAAGTAGCAATAGTGGAAATATTGAATTTCATGGAATTAGAATGTTGTAATTATTTAAATTTTAAATTTACTTCTAGTTTAATTATTGAAAGAGATGTTGTATATAGCTTTGCCTGATTTTTTGCTTCACTATGACGTATCCACCTGTTTAAGGCTTGCGGTTCGTTCTGTGAAAGTTGGCGACGGACAGATAGACAGGCGGACATAGCCTTTATAAAAGCTTCAACTTTTTACGTTATAAACGTAATGTTGAAGCTAATAGATATATTTTTGAAATTAAAAATCATTTTTTATTCAAAAAAAGTTTTTAATTGAAGATTATTAACGTATAATACGGCTGAAAATATCCAAACGTATAATGGATTATAGTGTGCTGCCTAAAACAATGTAATTTTTTTTAATGAATTGACAAAAGACGTTTATAAAAATATTATTTTTTTTACAATTCGATATTTTTTTTAAAGTTACAAGAAATATTAGTAGAGAAATCTGGCTTGAAATAAATGTGTTTTTTAAAAAAAAAGTATAAGGACGTATAAACCCGTCAACTGACTGTTAGGTTTTCTAGCAATTTTTCTAGCATAATTTTTAAAAAATTATAAATTTTACAATATTAATACATTTTAAGTATAAAGGAGTCATTTTAAACTTTAAACTGAATGAATAAAATTTTTGAAGCAAAAATTAATGATTAACAAGTTGAAAAATTAAAACGTATACAATGAAAACAAGTTAACACTTTGGCCAAACTAAGTATCCCTCGGAGGGTTTATCAAAATTACTTAGAAGACTTATACAAGAAAAATAAAACACATTTCGAGCGTGATGTTATTAGAACACACAAAAAAAATCCTTATTTTATCTAGATGTCCTTAATTCTGACCTACAACACCCTAACCATCCCAATTTCTACAAAAACACCGCACTAAGTCCATTTACTACATTGGCTAAAACTCCGAACGTCAGCACCCCGAATTAAGCCGCATTTTTCGCGGAGAAGTTCATCTAGGATATGACTTCCCCATTCTCTGGCAGGACAAATTATAGAAACCCTTCAGGGAACGCCACCAGCGGTCCCTAAAAATGACATCCAGGACTCTTGGAAACCTCAGCATTACGCGGGATTAAAAGAGCACAGAAAAGGAGATGGCCGGGAATGGTCCTATATAATTTCAGAGAAAGGTTTTAAATCTTCTTCCCGACTACTGCTGCGTCAGGCAATAATGGGAAGATGGAGAGAAGTTCTATTAAGAGATTAGCGGTGTGGGTTACTGTTATACACTGCTCAAAACAATTAGGGGAACGCATGGTTTAAGCCCTTTCACCCCCAATGATTCCATTTGGAATCATCAGCTTGCGATTTTTTTTTTATCTCACACTAAGTTGAGCTCGCTTTTATTTATCGTTAGAAGGAAGAATCATGTTTTTTGAAGAATTAAATGTTTGTTTTAATTAAATGAAAATATGAAAAACATGGTAAAATAAAATTCACTCTAAAACAATTTTACAAATAAATTGACCCAAAATTCTTGATGCTTGAATTTTTTAGATGTTTAAAAATATATTTTAACTCTTTTTAACAAATAAAGTTTTAAATTTGTTATAATTTATTCAAAAGTTATGATTTCAATTCCCCCCCTAAAGTTAAACTAAAAAAATTAAGATTTTTTTCTCCTGTTTTTTACCATTTCATTCTGGATGCATAATGAATCTATTTCATGCATTTTAGATTTTTAGAATAAAAAATAAAAGTTGGAACTGAGAAAGGGTTAACAAAAGCACGCAAAGTGCTCCCCTAATTGTTTTGAGCAGTGTATGTTGAAATATTAACTACTGAATGGTCAGTCGTATGGACTTTTGTTGATATCACAATATCTGACAATGTTTTGCTATAAAATTCAGACATTTTTTTTTCACCAGCTATGAAACTAGCAATAATAACTTCACTGTAAAAATAGCACTCTAATTTACCTGTAAAAGTGCTGCCATCAACTCTGTGCTGTGAATTTACATGTGATGTAAAATTTTGTGTGGTCCCGGCAAAATCGTTTGCTTCACAGTGGTTGGGTGCACCCAACTTCTCTGTTTAAACGCTGGTGGAGTAATTTTTGATGATACTCTATACGTCAAGAAAACATTAATTTGCTGTAAAACAAACATTACAACACTATGATGTAAAAAAAATTAACCGCAAAATATACTGTAGTTTTACAGAATTTTTGTCCCAGTATAACAAATATGAAGGGAAGATATCATCAGGTGATTTAATTATTAATAATGGATGCCGTAGTTAATGTCGACAGACGTTGACACTATATTTAAAAATTATAAAATGTTTAAATATCATTAAAAAAAGTGAATTAATTAAATAAGTAGGTGGTATAAACTGTATCTTCAAATTTGTTTGGTTTGGTTATTATATTTTGATACGAGGTAAAAAAAAATCCATCTTTGACATTACAAAAGAGTTAACGAAACTCAAAATTAACCATCCTATCACTTACCTTACTAACCTTACTATATCATTGAAATACTGTTATACCAAGAACTACTATAGTTTAATGGGATTTAAGTCTGACTTCAAAAAAAATATTTGAATTTATCATTAAGCAAGTCAAAAGGGTAAAGAATTAAAAATAATTAATTAAAAATATAAACATGTGTTAATTTTTTTTAAAGCAGTTGAGATGTTTAAGTGCCCGATGTATCATAAAGAACATGTGGAATAAAACTGGACCTTTTTTTCTTTTATACTCTTTGCAAGTTGGACTGGGACGATTAAATAGATTTGGGCCTAGGGAATTAATATTTTACAGCCCTCCTGGCGATGTAAGAAGAGCTTTAGGGGATATTTGAAATTTCGCTTGATTATTATCCCTTTTAGAAACGTTAGAAATAGTTCAGTTAATCATACAAGATGTACTACACCAAATGTTAAAATTTTCATATGCGATGTTAAAATTCATTGTTGTGTACAACAATTATAAGTATCCTCATTAAACAATACATTTCCAGTGTATCTACTACAAGATATAATGGAAGTAGGTACTACTATTACACTATGAATTAAGTTTAAATGTTAATAAATGTTTAAAAAATCTAAGGTTTTAGTATTCTATTTGGTTAATCAGGTTTTATGATGCTTTACAGTAATTTTGTGAATCAAGGGCAGATGTATTTAAATTCTGACAATAAATGATGAATTTAAACTTTTTAGGGTAAAATTAGCATTATTTTTAACAGAATAAATGTATTGTTTAAGTTTAACTACAATCTTTTTAACACATAAAATATTTAAATAATTCTTCGAATGATAGCTGAAACAATACCCCACGATTCCTTCGACAATCAACAAATCTCGTCTTGATCTTTAAATTTAGAAGTTATTTTTGAATAGAATTTTTCTTATTATTTATCAACAAAATAACAATTTCGCACTAAATTGATATTTCTTCTGAGCTTAAATTTAAAGTTGAAATTTAGAGTTTATGAATTAAATGAAAAGACGACCTTATATTTATTTGTAGCTTACTTACGTTTATACTTCCTTAAGACCATCAACGTCTTCGTATCATAAAACAAACAATCCGGACCTAAATATCTAATAAAACAAAACTCTTACGAGGGACTGTCAGTCCCATAGAGCTAATGCATTAAGTTTTGAATCACAACTTTTTGCAAAAGAATTGTTTTGCCATATTATCCCATTTTCGTCAGGTATGGGAATCATCATAACATCAACTTAAAACAAAATTGAAAATAAAATAACGTTATTTAATTATTAATTGATAAAATGTTAAAATAATGTTGCCATCTGCTGTATATTTTCAGCCTTTTAAAACTTCAAAAATATATAAGTAACTAGATAACATTTTCGTTTCAAATTTGTCTCATTTCGATGTTATGTTGATTAAAGGGCTAACATGGCAAAGCAACATTTCTGCGTAAGTTGTGATTCCAAAACTAATGCATTAGCTCTATGGTACTGACAGTCCCTCTTAATGATAACTTTATTTAAAGTGAAGCGCAATTACAACTTTAATTTAATCCACACGGCTATACTATAGTTTATTATAACAATAACTATGGAGTAATAATTGTTTTGCGAAATTTATCATAACTTTAACGGAGAATCATCAAACTAAAATACCCTCGCATGAGGGGGCCCGGATGGCCGAGTGGTTTGGATCGCAGACCATTACGCTAGCAGTCTGCGCGCTGTAACGGGTGCGGGTTCGATTCCCGCCTTCGCCCTGGGTGTACTTCCTTTCTCTGTGACAGTAAAAATTCTTTCTGTGTCTGTCTTACTTGACGAAGGCTTATAAGCGGGTCTCTAATCAAGCACACAAGCCGGAACATATATGTACCTACCCAACCCTACCCTACCCCTCGCATGAGTATCGTCCAATTAAATTTACCATCGTCAGAAATCTTCAATGAGTGGATCGGGCCCTATGTCTTAGGTATACTTTGAATGAGTATGGTGTCGTAACATAATTTATTGTTATTAATAAAAACTACGTTGAAGCACGGCCAACTTCAATAACAAGGCCAGAGAAGCTCTCCCAAACATGAGCGTAGACGGAAATTTTGACGTCACTGTCCCCAGTGCCGAAGATCGAGAAACGAGACGCATTCGGAACCCTAAAATTGTGGTCAGCCGTGAACGAGTGGTTCCGAACAGGTTTCGAGACAGGTTGTCTTCATCTTCGGAACAACGTCACTCGGAACTATGACGTCAAAAATTACGCCCCCGAGCTTGTTTGAGAAGGCTTCTTCGGCCTTAGTAGTTAAGTAGGCCGTGGTTGAAGTCCTTTTTTTTTAATCAATAACACTTAAACACAAACTGCCTATTAAATCAACTCTCGTATAAGTGTAGGCAGTATAGTGATAAAATGCATTTTATCTAAAACTGTTAAATTAGTTAATGTCTTTATGTGAGTTTTATCAATAAAACTTTAACAGGAACTTGTCCGATTCCCATTAAATCTATTCTTTAAAAAAATACTGCAGTGATAAAAGTTCATTAGTAGTAACAATAACAATGGTAAAATACTTCTTTTTATATTTATTAATGACAATTTAATAGAAATTTATTATCATCAACACTATGCTACTATTGAAGTAATTAATTTCTTTCTGGGAGAGATTTATCAATAACACTTAAACAGAAAGTTACCCAAAGTCCGCTAAATCCACCGTCGTATAAACCGCTCGAGTAGTTGTCATATTATCATCACAGAAATCATTGCCAGATATCCGTTTCATTCCAGTTTGGCGCGTTTGACGAAGATAGATTGTTGCAGGGATTTCGAAGGTAGATTACTCCAGTATCCGGATTTGGAAGGGAGAAAATACCTGGCTGACAGCTCTTGTTATTTCTGTTTTCAGCGGGACATAAAAGCAAAATAGGATTGTCGGTGTTTGTCTTAGCACAGCCATTAGAACCTAAGAGCTTTAGCTTCTTAGTATTGTATAAGGGAATTTATCTGTAAATAATAAGTTATATTTTAACGGTAAATAGCGAGATTATATGTAAAGAAAGTGATATTCATATTCATTATTCAAACTCAAGAACCTTAGTAACTTATTAATGTAGGAGCGAATTAATATCTGTAAATAATTCTTATTTAAAGCTATAGTAAAGAGTTCAACTATAAAATAAATGTAACATTCGCAGTCATAAGAAGTCCATAGCTTAAGTTAATTTATTATTGTAAGGCTAAATTAATAAAAAAATAAATTATCAAATTTATAAAGTTTAAGCCGACTGAATGGTCAGAGAACTGGTCAGGCAGTCAGTCCCGAGTTCGAATCCTGTAATTATGGGCATGGATATTTGTGTTATGTGTTTCGTGTGTTCCGAAATATATTGCGACATACGTACTCGGTAAACTCTGTTCAGAAGTACCTGAAAAGCTTTCGCAAGAAATGGTATCAGCTGTTGAATTCGATGGTTAGCTGGATTAAGCTTAAGACGAGACAGTCGTCATTCTTGCCAATGGGTTTTAAAAGTCACAGGTCAATTACTGTGTTAAGCTGTTCACAAATCTAGAAAGACAGTTGGAAGCGGTGCTGACGCTAATTATACTTAAAAATTCTGAAAAGTATCTAGTATTGATTTAACCCTCTCACTCCCAATGATTAAATTTTGATCATAACTAGAAAAATTGTGTTCCACAGTCGAAATGCAACTCATTTCGTATATTCTAATAAATTTTCCTACAGCTTGCTATAAAGTTATACTTCCTTGACGGTTTAAGTAGAGGAAGAATCATGTTTTTGAAGAAAAATAATAATAATAAGCATTTTTATTTAAAAGTTTTGTTGATTTGATTCATCTGTATTGTAATAAAAATTGACTTACTCGATATATATTTATACACTACTAAGATTCTTTTAGTTAAGGAACTTTGGTATTGTTTTGTTATCGTATTAGGTTGGTTGAATGCCTGGTCCGCCCTAATCTTGAATATTGTACCCCTATATGGGATCCTTACTACGAGAATAGCAATAGTGTCATTGAAAGTGTACAGAATAATTTTTGACGTTTTTTGTATTTTAAGAGTTTCAACCATGCTTCTCGGGAAGTGCCTTCTAGTGTACTCCGTAATATGTTCAACATTTGTACCCTTAAGTCTAGACGTCAAGTTTATTGTGTCTTGTTTTTTTATAAAGTTCTTAATAATATGATTGATTCTACTTACATTACTAGTACTATAAAATTAAATGTGCCCTCTAGAGTTACACGTAATCGTTGTTTGTTTTATTTGAATTCTAATCGGAATAACTGTATTTTAAATTTTGGTCTATATAAATTTTATAAAACTTATAACAGTGTGTCTGAGGAACTGTATATATTTTGTATGCATTTCAATGTTTTTAAATCTAATTGTCGGATGCTATTCTCTTTGTAATGTTTCTTTTTTTTTGGGGGGGGGGGGGTTTGATTGTTTTTCATTGTCTTTTATGATGTGCATTGTAATTGGATTTTTTTCTGTTATGTGCATCTGAAACAAATAAATGAAAATATTGAAAACATGGTAAAAATAAAATTCACTTTGAAACAATTTTATTAAATAAATTGTCGCTGGATTCTTCATGCTTGCATTTTTAAATGTTTAAAATTTAATTTTAACTATTTTTAACAAATTAAGTTTCGAAAATTTATTGTTATAATTTATTCAAAAATTACAATTACAAAAAAATTCCTAAAATTTTTGTTAAAACAAATTTAGATCTTTTTCTCTACTTTTTACCATTTCATTCTGGATGCGTAATGAGTCAATTTCACAAATTTTAGATTTTTAGAATAAAAATTAAAAAGTTGGGATTTAAAGGGTTTAAAAAAACGTCGTTTGTCCATATAATTTATGTCGGAATGATAGGTACAACAAATTACACACAAAATGTTTATTTATTGGCGTTTAAAGATTATAATTTATTTCAGGAGATGCATGATATCGGTGGACATGGTGGTGGGAATGGTAGAATGTATGAATAAATAAAGAAGCAATACATACGTATGTTCCTCTGTTTATTTTTAATAATAATATAAGCGAAAATATTCAATATTTAAAAAAACTATTCTTTGTATAAACCGTGACAAAATTTGCTTGCTGCTTTTGCTTTGCAAAAGTGTTTTTTTTTTAAAAAACCGGTATCCAGAAAAAGTGTACAATTTTGTTCGCGTTGTCTTTTAGAAATGGTTAGTAATTTAAAAACCTTATTCATACTATTGGATAAGAAACTGGGCTTTATAAGAAACCTGGCGCCATCTAGTAAATGCTTTACTTAACATTTTTTCTAACTAAAAATAGTAGTTTTTGCTAACTAAAAATAGTAGCAAACAAGCAAGTTCGCGATTTTGCATACATGTATCTGCACAAGTAGTATATAAGTATAATGTTTAAGAATTAAGTAGATTTTCATAGAACATTAATTCCCTTAGTGATATTTTTAATTTACAAATTTATTTTGAATTTAGCCTGTAGCGGCCTCAGTAACCCACAGTCTACCAAAAGGATCCTCAAGGTGGAGATGAGTTACCTCGGCTTATATACTACTATTAACGTTATAATCTGGAATAGTGGTAGGAACGTGGCTGTAAATCAGCGCCACCTAGTTGTTGATTGCATATTGAGGTTGCGTGTGTGGTGAACCGCCACAAGCCACTTCACTCCAGTACACGTAGGTGGACCTTTATAGAATTTACTTCACAGCTTTATTTTACAATTTTTCATACGGCAACAGAAAGCTCAAGCTTTTCAAAAATAACGATTCCGAGCAGCTAACAAGCATAAGTAGTTTATTTGTTTAAAAAAATATTTCAGGTTAGGTTTCACGTTACGAGTCCAGCAAAGAAACATTTTTCAGCGGCAAAAGTTTTTTCAGTGGTAAATTTATAAGACATGATAAATCTAATACTTTACCAGTTTCCAATGACTACCAAGATTCTTTCTTAAAATCTTCTACTTTCTTCGAATACACCACATAATCTGATAAAGCATTCCACTCATTGACAACTCTATTTTAAAAATGTTTTCTTACCTCCCTTCTTAAGCATGATTTATTCAATTCCTGATCATGTCCTCTGGTCCGGCTATTTAAGGTAAAACCTAAGCCCTCTCATGTCTTCCTGTTTTATGTACTTGAATAACTGAATTGAATCACCCCTAGCTCTCCTATTTTCCAGGGAATACATGTTTAAAGATCTTAATCTGTTATCGTAATCAATACCAGATAGACCCTTAATCATTTTTGTAGCCCAGTGCTGAACTGTTTCAAGCAACTCTTTATCTTTTCTGAGGAAGGGAGACCAAAACTGAACAGCAACCTTTGATATACCTTATTATTATGTTCAATAGGTGCAAGGAACTCGTGTATCAAATTTTGTCTGCAATTCAATTAATTCGAGCTGTTATTCGAGTTGTTCCTCCGTTTATTTTAAAAAATAATAATAGTAAATAAAATAAGCAAAAATATTCAATATTTAAAAAATGTATTCTTTGTATAAACTTTGGCAAAAAGAGCTAAGTGTTTTTAAATAAAACGGTAGCCAGATTTTTTTTTAAATGTAAAATTTCGTTCGCGTTGTCTTTTAGAATGGTTAGTAATTTTAAAAACCTTATTCATACTACTGGATAAGAAACCTGGCGCCATCTACTGAATGCTTTTATCACCATTATTTTTTAAATTAAGTACTAAAAATTGTATCAATCAAGCAAATTCGCGATTTTGCATACATGTATATAAACAAGTAGCAGGGATTGGAGTAACGCGTTACTTGTAACAGTTACTTTTTTTAGGTAACGTCGGGTAATGCCGTTACATTTTTCAGAAAGTAACTGTAACTTAGTTACTTTTAGCGGTAACGAAGTAACAAAAAATTGCGTTACTTTTCCGTTACTTTCCGAAGGCTGTCTGATGCTAATTTTGAAATTCAGCTCCTAGAGAGAGAAGGAAACATTTCGCATTTTCGAAATATGAGCTTTTCTTGGGAGGGAAAAAGCAAACTAGCATTGTCCACTTTGGCTGCTAAAGGCGTGACGGCTGTTTTCAGCCAGAATTGTTAAAGTACAAATGTTTCTCCTTGTCTGTTTACCTTTCCAAGTATCACATTATAAGATCCGTAATTACAGGCTTTTACCGAAAAGAAGGGTTTTGAAATAAATCGCGCTGATTGTCAAGCAGGTTGTCGTTCGGCAAGTTTCGACCAGTGCAAACCCCTTTGTGTTGCCTGAACCTGGATGGGTTCTACAGCAATGACCAACAACAAAGTATCTCCCCTTGAAGAAGCGGGGGGGGGGGGAAGAGAGGGCACGTTCACACCTATTTCTTGGATTGAACCAGGATTGAAATTAAATAAAAAAATTAATTATAATTTCAGCATTTTGTTTGGGCTTATGTTTCGTTAATAATGATTTTCTTTGAAAAATGGTAAGATGGCTAAATTACAATTTTTCTCATAACTTGAAATTTCAAAAAGTAACTGTGACGTGTTACTTTTCATATTAAGTAACTGTAACGTGTTACTTTTCATATTAAGTAACTGTAACGGTAACAGTTACTTTTTTATTAAGTAACTGTAACTGTAACAGTTACTTTTTAAAAGTAACTTTCCAATCCCTGACAAGTAGTATACAATCAATGTATAGCGCAATGTTCAAAAACCACTTTTTCAGTATGGGCACCCTCCAAAACGTGCAAAAAGCTCAAAATCTCCATTTCGGAATTTCGACCCCATAATTACTTTCAAACGGAAGTCATTTCATTTAGTTTTTTTTTGTTCCAAAAGAGCTTAAGTCATGTAATTAAATTCAAAATCATAACCTTTACCAGATCAGTGAATTTACTAATTAAACGTTTGAAGTTTAGGTGCTTTTAATTAATATCGTTCATGCGATTTATTTTAAGATCCGTGTTTAATTTTTAAACATAAAATTCGTTTAAATTTGTTTCACAAAAAAAATGAAGGGTCTTAAATAAATCCTAATTTCATTTTGAAGTACGGTCATCGGTTTCAGCAATATTTTTTCCCAATAAGAGAAAACATTAATTTTTAAACTTATTTTTTATTTTTTTTTCTATTGACCATACATTTTATTTGTTTATTTATTTATTTTTAGTTTATTCGAGCTATTTTAATACAAGAACAAGGCATAAGGCCTAATAGGAGGTACGATGCAGAGGAGATTTCATACTTTGCCATCATCGATCCAGACCTCTTACCTGCTGGTGCCAGAGAAATTCCACAATGGGGGCATCTATTGAAGTGGTTCGGAGGCTATTGGAGCAGCTTTGACGATGGTAACACAAAATCTCAAACCTCACGATCTAGTAAGATTTATTTTGTCTTCAGATACTTAGATTCAACCCATCTTAGACGAGTCGATAACATAACGGTCCCTAGTAGCAATTTTTCATCGACCGATAATCGAATTTTCATCGTTCACCGGTGAGCCGATGAGAATTCGAATATCGGATTTTCGTAGAAGATTGCTCGATAACTGCTCGGTTTTGTCCGCTCGATCGACCAGTCTAGGATGAGTTTTTCCGATGAGATTCCGATCAAAAGTCAAGAAGAAATCGATAAGAATCCGATGAGTAGTAATCGAAATGTCATCGTCCGATGGAATTTCGAACACTTTCCGATAAAATTCCGAACAGTTCACGACATGTTAGTACAAAAGGTTTAAACGAGATGGCGCCACTATTTTTTCTGTTAGTCAGGTATTACTTCGAATTTTAGGTGGAGGAGGACAGAACCAACAATCTCGGGATCCGCGCTTTTGACTTGCAACGAGGCGTTTGTCCTCTCGGCTATGGAGGCTTGCAGGGAGATTGCGTTAAATAAAGAGCTCAAAAGGTTGATCGTTAAAGAAGTTTTATGTTGTTGATTAAGAAATTTTAATTTGATTTTTCTTTTGCAAGTTGCAAATTCCTTTTAAATATTAATTTAAGTTAACAATACTAATATAAATATGTTTAATTTAAAAATAACTCGTGGTAACTTACGTATTAAAAAGTTGTTTGGTTCATAATATTTATTCAAAAATCTATTTTCTTTAAGTTTTTTAAAAATTAATCAAGGCCAACAAGTTAAAAATTAATTTCCAAGTAAATAAAAGAAATCAGTTATCATACAGTAAAAAATATTTATCTTCGCAAGCAATTAAAAATGTTGTGTGTAAGTAAATAAAAAATAACTATTACCAGAGTTTGAACATAATAGCTTTCAGATATCAAGTTTTCGAAATAATTTAACGCAATTTTATGTACTAAAATAAAAAAGCCACATTTTTCGGTTCTTATCGTTGCGATATCGATTCGTCATAATTTTCCGATGAAACGTACATTGATTGAATTTTCACCTTTGACCGATATCGAATCGATGACTTTTATCGATAGAATTTCGTTCCCCGATTGCCGATATCGCCTCGTGCACTTTCGGAATACGGATGCGATCACCGGTGAGTTTTCGCTGAATCCGATGAACGATCGATGATCGATCGAGCAAATTTCGAGAAACAATGCTACTAGGGGTGGATACCGTTATGGATGCCATCACAAAAGTGCTACAGTCAAAGGACGAAATTAGACTGGATGCTGGTTTCAGAGTCGATATCGTCACCATTAGAAGACCAAGAGGTGCCGGCTGAAATCGACGTGTCGTTACCCCTGAAGTTGATCGTCTGAAGAAGGGGTCCGTCATCACCATTCCGAGAAATACTCTGGTCTGTGTTGTGCCATGGCCATAACTTTAGGATTAGCAGTTCAAGAGAAAGATCCTGCTTTACGGACCCTGAAGGATTAGAGATGAGACCTGTTGAAACGAAGAGCAATGCGATTACATGCAGCTACTGGGATTGCGGAGGGTCCTTGTGGACTAGACGAAATGGCCGTTTTCGAACGCCACCTGCAGGTGCAGGTTATTGTCATAGCCAGTTCGGAAATGCCAAAGGTAATTTTCTTATTTTATGAGTAAAATCCGATTATATTTTAAGATTACATTTCATGTCTAATATTTTTTTACTACAGCTCACTTATAAAGGTGTGGACCAAAGTAAGAAAATCTATCTATGACTTCATCGAGACCACTTTGACTTGATAACTTCACCAAAAGGATTTTACGGCTATTGCGAGTTTTGCTATACAGCGTACAACCGAGTGGAAGCACACGAGACCCTTTGTTACATTTGTAGGAAAGCTAACTGCAAGACCATCAGTCCTTTACGCTGCATTCAATGTAATTGCAAGTGTCAATCTGATGATTGTTACAACGAGCATAAAAGATTAGGGATGTGTGATAAAGCAATTTTATTTTTATTAAAGAAATAATTATCATTTTAATATTTAATATATATTTATTTTACATATATTTTTTTATTTAAAGTTAAAGCTTGATTTAATTTTTTATTCTAAAGTTAAAAACAGTTGTGCATATATTTTTTATTTGAAGTTACGAGCAAATTTTTATATTATTTAATTATTTTTATCTAAAGTTAAAATTATTTATTTCAGTTTTTTAAATTTTTATTTATTTGTAGTTAAATATACTTTTTATATATCAAGTTAAAGATTGTTTTTTTTTATATATATAAATTTTGAAGTTAATTATCCATGTTAGAAAATTGTATTTAATGTTAACCATTTACATTTTACAAAATGAATTTTTTTTCAGTTCTGTGTCGATCATACAACAACGAATAGAAAGGAGGCTCTGTCCGATGGATCTACACGACTGTAACAAATCGAGGTGTAAGGGTTGCTAGCAATTCGTCAGTTTAGAGAATCGATGTTTCATCTAAAAAAGAGCCCAAACCCCCCCCCCCCAGTGAGAAGCTGTTTTTTTTACCTGGAAACGGATCAGAGCAGCGGAGAGCATGAAGTAAATTTTGCGGAAGTGCAATACTTTGATGGTGAACGTCGTGTTTTCAGTGGAACCTCGGCTCTCCATGATTTATGTTCCCTTTTCTTCGTCTCGGATCATAAAGGTACACTTGTATTGCCCATAATATGAAAGGCTTCGACGGGCAATTTATCCGGAAGTGGCTCTTGGATAATGGATTTGAGCCAAAAGTTATTCCTCAAGGTAGCAAGTTGATGAGCGTAGAGGTAACACCCTTACAAATGCGGTTCATTGATTCCTTCAACTTCTTGCCAATGGGTTTATCCAAACTACCCAAGACGTTTGGCAAGGAAGAAATCACCAAGGGCTACTTGCCTCCTCTATTCAACAAGCCCGAAAACCAGAATTATGTCGGAGAACTCCCCGATGCCCACTTCTATAACCCTGATTTTTTTTCCATGTCAAGTTCTAAGCGTACCAAGTTTTACACGTGGCACAATGAAAGAAAGTAAATGCCCTTCAACTTCAAAGAAGAAATGTCTCTTTACTGCAGGTATTAAATCTATATTTTCGATAACGTACTATGTTCTAAATTTTTTTATAACTTTTTATTTACAATAAATATTTATTACAGTTCCGATGTGACCATTTTGAGGCAGTGTTGTCTTGAATTCCGAAGCCAGTTCATAGATACGGCAAGGATTGATCTTTTTTGGTAAGTTTATTACACCTACTTCTTACTTTCAAAAGAAGAATTGATTTAACAATTTGATTTTTAATGACTACTTTTTTTAGATGTGACTATTGCTTCATGCATGGCTTGCTTCAGAGGTTTTCACATATAGGAAGCAAAGATAGCAATGATTCGTGAACACGACTATGTAAATAGTGGCAACCATAGTACAGACAGCATTCGATAGCTGGACTATTTGACCATCACCGGCCATGGTTTCGTGCATCGTGCCAGAAACAGCACCGGGGAGGTACGCATAGCTGAAGTGCTCGTCGATGGATTTTGTCCCCAAAGACCATCTATCAGTATCACGTAAGTTACTATTTTTTTTAAAATCTATAAAATTGAATTTTATATTTTCTGAAAATTTGACATTTATTTTTTTTAATTATTTAAGGATGCCTGTTCCATGGCTGTTTCTTATGCTATGACGCGAATGTCGTAAACCCCATATCAAGAATTAAAATGGGGGTATTGTTCCGACAAACGGCAGAAATGACGGAGAAACCGAGGACTGCTGGATATCAAGTACTTGAAAAATGGGAGCATGAGTTTCAGAAGGATAAGAAGAGTGATCCTCAGCTCAAGCCTTTTTTGGAATCGCATGAATTGCAAGATCGCCTAAACCCTCGGGACGCCTTCTTTGGCGGTAGGTCCAATGCAATCCAGCTTTTTTATGAAGGAAATGCCAAGTACTCGTTCATTGACTTTACCAGTTAGTATCCATGGTGCAACAAATAAGCTAGGTAATAAATGCTTTCAGGTGTGCTCCATAGCAGAGGATCCAGGTGATCTGGTGAGGGTAAACCCTCTGAGGGATACAGGCGTATAAACTCATCACCTGAATAGCAGATTTCCCAGCAGCACCCATAATTTTAAAATTTATAAATTTTATAATTGTTACTAAATTTTACGTATGAAGAAGCCATTTTTAATCATATGCCACTAAAATAAAGTTTCCAAAACAATTTAAAGAAATTATTAAGTTAAACTTTAATATCTAATCTCAACCAGTGAAACAACTAACTTTCCCTCAGAGAATTTTAACCATTTGTATTTAAAGCCACTTAGATCTCATATGTCAACAGTAGACGTATATATTTTTTATTCCTTAGATGTAAGTAATAGTTGGTAATTTCTGAGGCTATTTAAAACGGAAGAAACAAAGTTCTTTTAAACTTTCCCAGATTACTTTTATAAGTCAAATAAAATCTTCATTAAAATAAAATACTAATAAGTGTTTAATAAATGTGTTTAATAACTAATGCTTATGAACAATCAATTTCATTCAATAATAAAACCATCTTTTAAATAATTATATTTCAAATCCTTGGTAACTTTAAGTTTTTCTAAAATATCTTAAGTCCGTTGTATATGAATCACTTGTAAATATAAAGCGTCGACGTTCTTGATGAATTTTGTTTTTGTAATGTTGGAAACTTTTTTGGAATCTGTTCTAGTTGACAGTTACTGTTACAAACTTACTTGTATAATAAATTCAAATAAATGTATAAAAAAGTAAAATAAAAATAGTAAGGATTACTATTAATAGCCAAAAAATATCAAATACGTGAACACATATTTCAAAAGTTTTTTTAAATGTAATTTTATTTTAAATAGTATTTTATATTAAGGAAAAAAACTTCAACCTGGAAATTCAAACAAAATTTGGGTTCTTATACTTAAACATTTTAAACATGTAGTTAAAAAGTGTTAAGTGTGTTTGAATGAAAATAATTATTTGAAGCATAGTAAAACAAAATATTTTCAACACGATAATATTAAAATTCTTAAAAATACGAAAGTAAAATCTGTTCAGCAATACGCATAATTAATAAATTAGCAAAACATAATTTTGATTAAAATTTAAATTAAATTTTTTCTTTACGGTCCGAAGAGTTAACGCATTTCTTAAGTGATATGAACAAAAATTAAAAATAAAATACAATATTTTCACTTATCATTTATTTAATAAGCAAGTAAAATAAATACATTGAAAATGTGTGCATTCGTACATAAATAAAACTCAAAAATAAAAAGATATAGATTATCTAATAAAACAATCTCGTCACAAATAAAAAAAAGCCATATAAAAAAATACATATACAACAAGCTAATAATTGATCGCTTAATGCTTAATATAATTGATCGCTTAATGTTTAATATCATACTTGATCGCTTAAATAGAAATGTAGCATATAAATTTATTTGAAATACGTAATAAAAAAATGACATAAAAAAATTAAGTATCTGTATTACTAACAATACTAAACAATACATTCCATTAAATATTGTATCATTTTACATAATTCTGTCTAAAACGTTCATAATAAAATAAATTGTTTGCATGCTCGATAACAAAGTTTTTTTTGTCTAGAAATGCGCATAGATTCATAAAATATTAAAACAAAAAGCACAAATATAAAATTAAATACCACAGTTATTGTCACTTCATCACCTGTGTAAAAATATTAGTTTTAATGCGACATAATTTAAATAATGTATTTAGTAATGTTTTCCTAGTTTTTATAATGTTAAAGCAGTAGTATATGTTGTTTTATACTTAAATACGACAATTCATCGCAATAGGTAATAATAATATTAGCAGTTAAAAAAAGTTATCTTGATTTAAAGCTCTGAATAATGACGAGTTAGGGAACATTAAAATTTATGAATATTTTTTTTTATAGGCTTATTATCCAAATGAAATGTGGGAGATAACTTATGCTTCTAACTATTATACTTTTAACATTTATTTCCGCAGTATTTTAATTATTTTGTCAAGTGATTTTTGATAAAAACTAAAAAAAATAATTTTCCAAGTATTTAAATTGGGTATTTAAGGTCAAACCCTTAAGGTGACGTTGACAAATACTGAGGTACTTACCCTACTATATTAAAATGGCAAGAAAAGAGTTTCAGACAAATTAAATCATTTCAAAGTCATCCGGGATATCAGATGCCCTTTTTGGTTTCGAGTTGGCAGTCGGATTGACTTTTTTGCGATAAGCAGTCGCTGAACTTTCTCGATCTTTCACGTTCTGCTTATCTTTGAGCTTATCCTTCAAGGCTTTCTTCTGGGCTTTCTCAATTTTGATCTTCATGTGCTTTTTGCTCTCCAAGTGATCCCGGGCGCTTTCGGGACCAGAGAAACTTGCGTGACACAACTTGCACACTAAGAAATACTGTCCATTCTTGAAATTCTCTTTTTCATTCAGATCGTCCTCCTCTTCGTCATCAGAGATGTTTTGAACAGACTTGACGGCCACGATGTCCGGATTGGCCTCAACGAATTGAAACAGGTTGTCTTTAACCTTCTGCTTTCCGTGGCTGTTGTTTGCGATGTGGGATTTGAACGAGAACGGGTCGGGGAAGGCCTTCTTGCATTCCTTGCACACCAACTTGTCGCTGTCTTCGTCCTTCTCGAACAAATCCTTCAGTTCTTCTTCGGTTTTCACTCGTTGCAGCTCTTTCTGGTGTACCGAGCTCATCAAGTGCATCTTGTAGGGAACGGGACCGCTGAAATATTTGCTGCAGGGTTCGCATCTGTAAGTTCCTTCGGCATCCATGTCGTTTCCAGCAACAGTCTCGTCCTTCTTGAGGTTTTCAATGATTTTCAGCTGTCGTAACTTTTTCTTATGGTTGGCACCTTTCAGGTGCTGCTGATAGGACTCTGGCCCATAGAATGTCGTGCCGCAAATCGAGCACCGAGCAAAAGGCTTCTGAAGAGTGTCATCCTCGACTTCGTCAAGGGCATCATCCTCGAATCCTTTCATTACTTTAATTTTGTCTCTCAATTTCTGCTGTTTGAGATTCTTGGTGTGGATGCTCCCGTTCAAGTGCGCCATGTAGTTCTTGTAGCCAGACATTTCTTTGTCGCACACATCGCAATAAAGCTGCTCATCGCCAGAGTCATCAGCATAATCGTTTGGATCATCGGTCGGTTTTTTCTTGGTTTTTGCATCCCCTATCTTCGCCATGGTTTTCAATTTCGAGACCATCTTGTAGTGCTTCTTGCTGTTCAGATGCTGTTTATATACCTGAACGCTGGGGAAGATCTTGCTGCAAGGCTCGCACTCGATGTCAGAGCCTTCATCCTCCGAGTCAGTTGTAGCGAGTATTTGGTCTAGCCTATCCATATACTTTTTTGAAGCTTCGTCATCAGACTCTTTAGCTTTGGAACCCATTTCAGTAGTCACTGAAAATATATAAAACAAAAAAAGATTAAAATATGTTCAATACATGTTATATTTTGGCTCGCAATTTCTGGCGGATGGCAAACACGGGCTGCGGAAGAATTAGCTTGGAAAAAAACGGGGAGACTGATTGCCGATGGGTAGGCCATTTAAAAACATTTGTTACAATAAATACATTTAAACTGATACTTGTAGTATAGTCGATTTCTGTCAGCAAGGAAGTATTTGTTTAAGCTAAGCTAAAGTTAGAGTGGATATTAATCAACTATATTGTTTTATTAATCCCATTTTTAAGATTATAGAGTATTTATGACTCTACATAATTCCTTGCTAAATTATAAACATACACATTAAAATGTTTACTTTAGCCTTTCGCCCTTTTTACAAATAAAATATTCAAGGAGCGTGAAATAAATCGATTTTTTTTTTCAAAACGTTTTCCATTACAAAAATTACGAACCCGTACGGGGGAATATTAATAACGAAATATTTCTGCAGTTTATGGTTTTAAAAATTTATTTCCTCAAGCTTTTAATTTTCAAAATTTTACAAAAAATAAACAAAAGTTGTGTGTCGTGTTGGAAAACTTATGGTTTCTAGATGTATTAGTATGTCAGCAGCCTTCAAATAAACGAATTTCCGTAATGACAAGCAGAAATAATAACGAATAAAATTTTATTTAAAATAATTACAAATTTTTCCGCAGAATACATATTTATGTACATAAAAAAACGTTACCAAATCTAATTAACATATCAATTGCGTGGCCTTCCTCAGAAGATGGACGAGTTAAAATTTGATTTTTTTAAGTGAACTATATTTTTGCTAATAGGTAATAAATAAATTATTTATTACAGTGAATTTCATTTGAACTAACACAAAAAAATTTGTAATTAGTTTTGCGAATTGAGTTATACTGCTATTAACTAAACAATATTTTCTCTAACACCTTAATAAACATTCCATTTTTTAATTAAAATGAATTGCAATATGAACCTGATCTTCCATAAGGCCCGGGCCCAGGGCCCTCAAATCTCAGGTGGCCCTAAATTTTAGTGATTTTCATGTTAAATTGTTTTGCCTCCTGAAATTTCAGTAAATTGTGTCATTTTGTAGCTTCGCATTCTTATTTTTAAAGCTAGGAAATGAAGCATTAAAAAAATACAAGTATGCGAAAAGAGTTAAATTAGTGATTATTTTAAATTTTTTACGATAATAGGATTTTGATTCAGACATTAACCATTATACGACCTATCATACACAAGTGTCTTTAGGGGACCCCTAAAAAATTTGCGCTGCCTATAATCCCTATTATCCTAGATTAGGCCCTGACTTGTAATAGTATATTCTCCCGAGACCCCAGCAAAATTCAACACATATTCTTTATGCTAAACTCATTTTCCAAATATATACTTAAAAGTATGTTTGCAATTAAATTAAAACGGCAATAATAATTTCTATTTATAACACACAAATTATAAAAAAATTACAAAAAAACAATATTTGCTAAAGGCACGACAATTTTAATAGATTTTCGGGTCTTAAGCTCTAAAAACAATTTTTTTGTTCTATGAATGCGTAAATAATCTAAGTCATTCTTTTAGTTAATAGACCATTTTGTAACATTTTTATGCATAATGTATTTAATCTTTACTGCTAAAAATATTGTTTTAAAAGATCCCAAAAATCGTGCGTGACCCCTGCGCTACGTCTATTTTTATACAAATAAATGACCGATACCTGTTATCAAAGGTTGAAAAGTGATTGCGGATTATCTTTTATTGAACCTTTTAAAGTTCGTAAAGTTTAAAATGAATTCTGTAGTAACAGAAACATAACACAAAACATCCATTTAAACAAATGCCAAGTAACATAAGGTTATAAATTGTTTAATCCATAATAAATTTAAATTTTTAAAGTAATTAGTAACTTATTTAGGAAACCAAATAATATTGTTATTAAAATTAAATTTAATGAATTATCAATTTTCTTTTAGGTTGGTTATGATCAATATAATAAACCACCTGATTAAAATTTATATTAATAATATTGCTGTAAACTCCGAAATAATTTGTGTCAGAAAAAAAGATTTAGTAAACAAATCAAACTAAAAATAGATATTATTATAATAAATATTTTTTATTTTTATATTAAATTGTATTATAACTTTATCCTCTTTAATCTATAAAACAATTGTTTTGCCATATAATGAGTAAATAATGATTAAAACAGTGTAATGTTTTATTCGTCATCACATCGATAAATGTACCTCATGCGCATATAAATATATTTTATCTCTAATAAAAATTTTGCGCAATAAAAAAATTAATATTTTGAAAAATTATCTTATTTTAAATGCGAAAATGTGGCTCGATTGTCTAAATATGTTAAAAGAAACACATTTTAATTTTACCGAAATCAATTCTAAATTAAATGACTAATTTAACTAAGTATGGACTGAATTAAAAAGTATTATTCTGAATACGAAAAGATGTAAAACAATTATTGATGTATAATGTAACTTTAAAAATATAACTTTTGAAAATAAACATTTTTTAGTATTAAAAATCATAATTCATCAGGAAGCATGCTCTTAGAGGAGAATTAAAGTATATATTTTTAATTTAAATTGTTCTAATAAATAAAAATTACGTAAAAAAAACATGTGCAAAATTAAATTAAGGATGTTGGGATGTAGCATATATACATTAAAAAAATAATGGACAATAGTTTCTTATGATTATATTGAACTATAGCAATATATAGTTCTCAATATACAAATTTGTTGATGTTTCTTTATACTTTAAGGAAGAATATCATTGATTATTAAAATTTAATAATTAAAAATATTCTACGCTACGAAAATTATACATATTAATAATATAATTTTTTAAAATCCGGACTATAGTATTTTAAAATACTATGCTCTCTAATACAAAAACAGTTCTTACAATTTTATTAATTTAACAAGTGGGTATTCTATATCTATAAGTTGCTATTATAGTAAAAAATGTGTTGAAAAAAATCTTAAAAAATGTGAACTTACAGAAAGGGCATTATTTAAAAGTATTAAAATTCAAAATAAAATGTTGCAATAACTAGTTTTTTCCAGTTCTACTTTCAAATAATTAGAGACTCAAAATTATACTTCGATGCAACATAAAATATTTCTTAAAATATACCAAGTTACAATAACTAAAACACAAATATACAAATTATACATAACATTTAAACCAAAAAAATCATAATTACCTCAACGCTTGTTTGAAGTCGAAAAAAATATTCCACAATATTCAGTCGTGCACAATAAATCACAACAAAATACCATTTGAGAATTACTGCATCCAAATTCAGCTTTTGTACTTCGAAAAATACGAATTAAAACCGAAAGTTGAGATAACGGTTTGATAAAAACTGAAACCTTGTTACAACTTCCTTTCTAATCTTGACCCCGCGACAAGCTTAGTGGCAGAACGTTTTAAGTAACAAAAATCCGAAAACGAGAAAATCAGCTTTATAGTTTTTCGTTTGCACTTAAATCCGTTAAAAACGGTTCTTGCAAACGGTAAAAATTATTTATTACTTAACTTCAAGTTTATAAGTGAGGGGAAGTTATCTTTAAAGAATGGAATAATATGTTCATTGACACAAAAATATCAATTCTTTCAAAAATGTCACTTAGCACGTTCTTCTACTAAGCTCTTCAATTGGGTCTCAGTCCAGAATAGCGCATGCGCATTTCGGTCATTTGTAGTTCGGGTTCGTACTTTTAGCCGTTGTTTTGCTTCTTCGGTTCGGATTTTTCCCCTCTTTGAGTTCGAGTTTTGATGAATAGGGTTATGCTGAAAAGCCCTTGAAATATACCGTTGAGTTAGTTTTAGTTCGTCATTCGCGTTTGTTAGGTTTATTTATAAAAATAATTCACGTCGCTTTGAGTTTGAGTTTTGAATGATAAGGTTATTCTGAAAAGAGTTTGAGTTTGTTAATCGTTTTTGTTAGTTTTATTTATTAAAAAAAATTGAGTTTAGAAATTTAATTTTAGACCAAATTGTTATAGTTATTAAGGATTTATAAACTAATCCAATTATTTATTTAAAAAAATTTAAAATGTTGGCTCTGAACTATTTAAAATATTATATGCAAATATAAGATATAGACGAAAACAATGTACGGATTTTCAGTTTATTGTAAAATTGTACAGACATATGAAAAAATTGTATGATTTTTTTAAAGAAATATCCTTTTTTATTTTTTTATTTTAAAATTAAATATATTAGGGATCGTCCGATTTCGCTTTTTGGCCGATGCCGATGTTTTTTGGCCGATAAAAATTCTGTGTTTTTTTAGACATTTTTTCTACTAATGCGGATTTTCGGATATTGTACAGGTTTTTAGTTTAAAAAAAAAATGGTTATCAATTCCGATTTTATGATTTTTATTTTTTTATTTTTACCTTTTATTTTTCTGGAAAAGTATTTGAAGGGTGCTTGAATTATTTGTTCCTTCCAAGTGTATGAACAGTGTAAAATCAAATTAAAAAATAGGTTGTAAAAATTGCGCCTTATAGGGGAAAGTTCGAGAATTTTAAAATGCTTTCCCTGTGGATCGGTAACCGTATGCAGTTACTTGAGGATTTATGTTGTGCTGTATGTTTTTTTAATCCTGTATATCCTCTGTTTTTTTTTATTATAAATCCTATATATTCCTAATTTGTCACCTTGACCCCTTCCCTTTCGAACCCCATAATTGAAATTGAAATCTTTCAAAATTTCAATGTTGGCAAGTATGCGTCAGATAAACGTGCAATAATAAAAAAATATAAATTATTTTACGAAGATTTATTTTGATGTTCAAACAAAGATGAAGCTCAATTTAGTAAGCTTTACTATTTTTTGACAGAAAAGGGTTGATTTTAAAAATGTTTTCTCTTGTTAAAATTAATATATCACATACAGAAAAATGTGTAGAACATTTTTTAATTCTGATTTCATTTGATTTAAAAAAAAATAACAATAATTTAAATTTATTTTTCTTACAGATTACTTGGAAAGCCCTCACTGTTTTCGTCGGGTCTCTGTACACAGTTGCAGCCGTTACTATCGCCGGTCGGTGGCACAAGTTGCAAATACAGAAGCCGAGGACACACACTGTAAAAAAAATTACTGAAATTAACGGGAAAAGTATACCGGCAGCAGAGTTGCCGGGACTTTCCCGTTTCGTTAAGTATTTTCCCGTGTATTTACAGAAGTTCCGTTTCTTTTTTCTCCGCTATTAAAATTTTCCATTTCCCCGTACAGATAATACAGGTAAGGTAATCGTTTCCGGCTGCCTATTTCTACCCTCCTTTAGGTGCTTTAACACAGCCAATAACGCCTCGTAATTTAGAACCCTGGTCAAGTGACGAAGTCGACACCTAAACGGGCACCCAACTGAACTTCGAGCGACATCGTACGCTAACGCCGTCGGGACTTTGGACTCCACAGATTTAACGAGCACGTCTGTCCCAGTGTAATCGGGCCCATCCGTGAATTGAGGATTTGTTTACTATTTCCAGCACAGATCCGATTTATAGGATGACTGGCAGTAGGTGGGATTCGAACCCCCGCACTCCTGCAAAGGTTGAATCTCTAGGCCTAACAACTCGGCCACGGACGGGCCTGGTAATACAGGTATTTGATGTTCGAGTTTCGATGTGTATATTCTTAGTCCATTATCGCCAATTCTACGATAGGGTAATAAAAGTATGGCAGCTCTAAAAACGGGAAAATTCCGTTTTCATGTCTTCGCTCGTGGTTTACGGACATTTTCCGGTTTTAGAAGGAAAAACCCGTTTTCAGAAGGAAAAAACCGTTTTCAGTCGTTACGGGAGAGTTCCTTTAAAATCAGTAATTTTTCTCCTGAAATTTCAGGGTTTTTTTTTTAACAGTGCACACACATTTGCTGGTATGGAAGGCTCTTACAGTCATTTCAAAAATTCAGATTTAAATGTGGATTAAAAATATAGTTTATATCTAAATTGTTTCTAAATTGTGTACGTTTTAAAAGTTATAAATATATATATTTTTTGTTAACGAAATTTAATTTAATAGGGTTACTAAACAATTTATTCCACTAAGAATTTTTTTAATGATATCCGGAAAAGACAAAACATCTGAGATTTTGGAATTATTTTTATAATATTTAGAAGCTTGAAATATACATTAAATTTTACGTAATTTTACGACGTTAAATCATTTAATTTAACAAAACTATAACGATAAATCATACAAAATATCTCAAATAAAAAGGATCTATCTGAAATCACAGCAAAATATATAATCACAAAGTATTGAATTCGTTACATTTAATACTTCGTAAGTTTTCAAAATTATAAGTGCTAAAGCCTGATAAGCCCCTTTCAGATTAAGAGACCTGATTCAACAAAGTGTATTGAAGCAGATATCTCAATCTATTGTTCAAAGTGACGTAAAACCTTCCATGTTCAGTACCCAAGCTAGCTTAGTCCTCAAAAATATTCCAAATATAGTAACTGATTTAAACCAAAATCTTCCTTACCCCTTTTCGTTTTTCGAGTGATAGTTTGGACTCGTCTAAAACACACGTCATAGATGCTAAGAAGTGGTGGGAGGACTATACTGCTCTGTTGTAATAGCAAATATAATTGTTTTCGATGGGTGTACGAAAGTTTAGAACACCTAGCACAAAACTATTAAGATTAAAGGTCATTATAGGGACATCCATGTATTTTTTTTTTGTGTGAAAAGGCGATTTTCTAACCACTACTCTCACTAACAAATATGCTACAACCACACCAATAGTCGGTAAGTCTAGAACTATCAATTACAGCATGCCGCCTACGCAGTAAACCTATTTAGGTAAGATTTACCGTATAGTTGATATTATAGAACAGCGATTCCAATACTACGATCCTTTAAACAAAAGAAAAATTGATATTCTTGGAGTTTTTATTGGCTATATTATGCTTTTCAGGTAATTTATAATGATTTGGTAATTAAAGATTTTTACACCTAAGTTTTGAGAATATATTTTTAACATTTCAACTGGGTAAGTAACACTCTTGAATAGTGAATAACATGTATTTTAGCTATCGTTTTCCCTGTGCTAATTTCCTGTTTTACTTGGCCTTAGCAATGAGTGGCATTTCTATATCATCACCAATTTCATCAGTGCTGCCTTACCACCTACATTTTGGCCACTGGGCAATTTCATAATAAGTTATTTCAATTAACCGTTAGTCATCTTAAAGGAATGCATATAAATTTAATTTTAAATTGATATTAAACAGTTGTTTAATATAAGTGTAACTAATATTATGAAATTGCCTGAATCCTACAGTATTTCGTAGATAGATTTTACGTTTTTCAGGTTTATCATTCGGTTCTATTGCATGAAAGACAAGAAAGTGGCTGGCACCTGGATATAATATAAACGCCTGTTCAGTCACGCTTATGCAATATTTCCTTAGTATTATTACCCTTTTGTATGATATTTAATTGACACCTAGTAATTCCAGATGTGACTGATGAATTTCCATACATAGATTTTAAAGCTTATGCCGTTTTTGTGTCATTGCGAAGTGTATGTTTCGCCTATTGACGACAAATATAATACAACCATAATTATGTAGGGATGTTAACACCTATATTTGAATTATGTTACCACCGCAAGCAAATTTAAGTATTTTTGGTTAACTACTGTAACCTAATTTTGGAATTCTTTTGGAAACATTTCGTATGATATGTTAATGTAATACTTATACAAAAACATGTCATGCATGTTTTCCAAGTTGAATAAGCTTTTAAAAACCAAACGTAACGTGGTAAAAAAGTTTGACTTGTGGCTTTGGAAGTCCATACTGGTCTTTTTTACATGGTCACAATATATATGGAATCTCAAAAACAACTTTGCGAATATTTTTGGTTAAATCACATACACTTGTTATATATAGGCAGTGCCGGATTTAAAGACCCTAGGCACTTGACATTTGGGGCTCCCCACCATCTTGAAGCTATTTTGGAAATTTAGCAAATTAAATACACTAGTACAGAACATATAATTTTTAATCGACTTAAATAAATTAGCAGTTTTTGAGGCCGTCGGGCGATAGGTTTTGGGAGTTTGGCGATTTTCAAATTTTTTTGGGTGATTTTATCTTTTTAAGGGCCCTCTTCCTGACTGGGCCCCTAGCTCCGGGCCTTGTAGGCCTAGGCCGAAATGCGGCACTGTATATAGGTCAGGTTTATATATATCAACCTAGTTTCTGCGGGAAAAGCCAATCCTGCTTGAAGAGCCCCTAAATTGTGCTTAAAATTTTAGTGGGAATCCTGTAAATGCTACTGGGGTTGTTTATTTCTTTTCTTTTTTTTCAGACCAAAACCAAAGGATTTAAGGAGTAAAAGAGATGCTAGTTTGCTAAGAGATATCAAAAGAATCAAGCCATCGACTGAATGTAGGAAGTGTGTTGCATTAAATAAGGACCTTCAGTGGCTTCGGATGGAACTCTAAAGAAAGATGCCAGCGCCAAAGACGAAAAGTTGGCACATTTATAAGAAAAGGTGAAAAAGTACAAAAAAAATATCGTGCAGCCAAGGAGGAGGTATTGACCACGTCCTACAGGGAGCCCGAATCAATAAAAGAAATCTGCCCAAATGTACGTGTGCCTCAGGAGAAGCTGGCGTTGTGTCGAGTTACAGACTCTTCGAAGTACACGGGGGACCTGATGGAGGTTGTCTTTGGGAGCAGGTGGGTGCAGGACATAGAAGCACACATCGCCCTAAAATTTGGAGTCGCTCGAAGGGAAGTACGGTATGCCTTGAGGCTGAAACTAAACTATATGCACAAACTGCACAGAGAAGAGATGCTTGTAATGAAAGTTGAAAAAATTATGTAATAAAAAATTAACCTTTGTTCTTGTGGTTCTGTTTAATGAATTATAATTTTTTAAACATTTTAATAGAGTAGGGCTTCGTTGGTTTTTGCATTTTAGGATCTAGATAGCAATATAAGGTAAGTATTTATTTAAGAAAACTTATATGTTGCTATTGATTTTATACATTCAGTCTTGAATATTTGTTTCCCTTTCACTTGTTTCTACATTTTTAAAACAAATGTTTTAATAGGATTTTGTTTATGAATTTGCTTAGTTTTGTATGCTTTAAAAGTATTTATTCTATTGTCACCTGTTACCAGTACTTTTTCCCCCATAGAAAAACTCCAACATTTTATATGGCAAAGTGTTGACAGGTTAAAGGAAATAAAAATTTCTTTTGCACTTTAAAAGTTATTATAAAGCATAATCCGTTTTTTATGGAAGAAAACTGCAAAAGGTCTGCAGTTTTTCTGCCTCCTATCAAAATATTCTGCAAAATTGCTTTAAAAAAACTGCAAAAGGGCTGCAGTTTTTCTGCCACCCAGTGAAAATATTCTGCAAAATTGCTTTACAAAAACTTCAAAAAAAACTGAAGGGATTTGAAGCACTAGGTCTGCAGAAAAAAGCTGCAGTTTATTTGTAGCAAAAAAAAACTGTAAAAAGACTGCAGTTTTATTTTGCAGACTAAGTGTTTCAAATCCCTTCAGTTTTTTTAGTGTCGTTTTTTTGAAGCAATTCTGTAGACTTTTTTTTGGCTGGGGTGTCAGGCAGAATTGCCGGCAAAAGCCTTATATCTGTTTTGAATTTTTATATTTCTTGTATGTATTTGAATTCCATTTTATTAAAGTGTTTCCAGTTAATATGTTTAGGTGTTTTTAGTAATGTTCTTATATTGAAATATTGTTACTTGTATCATTGTATAATTTCAAATAAAGATTAAATACTTTCATTGATGGCTGTATTTATTTCATTATTAACTTAATATAACTATGTATGTTAATATTTTCAATTAGACAGTTCAAGTTATTATTGTTCTAAAAATGAGTTTTGTACATTGGACACATAAACAGTTGTTAGGATAACATAAAAAGCAAAATATTTTAGAATGTTAATGTTGTAAAAAGGTAAATTAATTATTTTTATAGACAAATTTATTAGCCTTAGGTATTTAAAAAGCATTGTGATAATTTGAATTTTTAAGTTCTTATTCTTCCATTACAAAGACTAGGCCATAGACCGGAAAAATCCTCATAACTTTTTCAACGAAAGTTCCGATCCAACTTTGCGCCAATTTTTACAAAAAGTTATTACATTTCACTAAAGGATTTATCCTATATTTAGTTTGGCTCACTCAAGTCCTAAATTGTAGATGAACAATATAGCAGCCGTTAGTTTTCCAATAATACCGGCCGGAAACTTTTGCCAGACGCTTTAAAGGTCCCCGTAAAGTTCAGACTTTGTCCCACACATCTGGTGGCTCTATAAGGCTCTACGTATTTCTAACTAAACAAAAATTTAATTCGAAATGACAATCTTTGTTTTTATTGCTTATCGCCTCAGATTTATTTCTGTCATCATAAAAGTAACGAAAAGTTATTAAACGAAAATATATTATTTTGATTTAATTAAATTTTTGTTTAGTTAGAAAATACGTAGCGCCATATCGCGCCACCAGATGCGTGGGACAAAGTCTGAACTTAAACAGGGATCTTTAAAGCGCCCCTCAAGGATTTCGGCAGGGGGAAAGTGTCTGGCAGTATTTATTAACTTTTAACAATATTTTCTAAAACGTATGTCATTTCCTCAAGGCTGATTTTTACGTAAATTAACTTATAATTTACCTACCCTTTGCACCCGGTACCTGTAAATTGGCCGTCGGTCCACTCTAGCGGATATGCATATGCATACACTAAAAAGTATATGAAAACCAAACCTAATCAGATGCATTTCATTCGTCAGAAAATAACAAGTCTGGGGGCCCTGGGCTCTTAGACTAAAGAGTGAGTGCCTCCATATTTGAAATACATGACTAGTTGATACACATGTGTCATCATAAAAATGAAAAAACTACAACTACAATAAAACAAAGAGAATTTTCATAACTACCACAAAACCTTGGAGAACCGGTACACTGGGACAGACGTGCTCGTTAAATCTGTGGGGTCCAAGTGCCGACGGCGTTAGCGTACGATGTCGCTCGAAGTTTCGTTGGGTGCCCGTTTAGGTGTCGACTTCGTCACTTGACCAGGGTTCTAAATTACGAGGTATTATTGGCTGTGTTAAAGCTTCTAAAGGAGGCTAGAAATATTCAGTAGGAAATGATTACCTTACCTTACCTTGGAGAAGCATCTTATTTTCGATCAATTTGTTTAGCATTATAATTGGGTTAGTTTCGCCGCTGGCGGAGCAGAAAACCAGCTATTAAACCAACCAATTGGGTTAGTCGTTTTACCCTTATCAATATAACCAAAAACTACATATAACAACTACATATAACAATACTATACCAACTTTATTATATCTACAAAACTCTTACTCAACCAAGTAATCGTCATTTTTTTAATGGGAGTATTTTTAGTACAAATATTCAAATATTGTAAAATATCGTCGTTCAAATGATAAAACCACGAATGTGCAGATTCTAGGGATTTGCGATTTTTGAAAATCAAAACCGTTTCTCGGTTCATTCGGTTCTTTTTCCTCTAGTTTTAACCGGGACTAGTTAAAAACAACATTAAAACCGGTCGTCACTTGACCAGGGTTCTAAAATACGAGGCGTTATTGGCTGTGTTAAAGCTCCTGAAGGAGGCTAGAAATAGGCAGCCGGAAGCGATTACTACCTTACCTTACCATTGGTGGCCCAGCACAACTGAATATTATGTCAACACCACTGGTTGGTAGACATATATATTCAGGTTTGTGTGCTTGGTCAGCGACCCGCTTATAAACCTTCGTCAAGTAAGACAGACACAACAGACACACACAAGTGGATCCATCTAATTTTTAGAGACAGAGGCCAACTAGATACCTTACCATTAAAACCGGTCCTTTGAAAAATCGTTTATAGTTGCTTGGTTGGTTGAATGATTTCGGCTGTCTATTTAGGTTAGCTTTGAAATATCGTCGCACTAAAGCTACAAGAGGGATATTGGCGACGGACGTCGTAATTTAGAACCACAATCATGTGACGAGTTGATAACTGAGTGCAGTTGTCACCCAACGCAGCTTTTAATGGCGACATCGTACGCAGCGTCGGACTTTGGAGTATTAAGTGTACTAACTGTACTGTAACTGCACTAAGATGTACTACATTAGGGCTTTGGCGACGGGAGCCGTAATTTAGAACGCTAATCATATAACGAACCGATACCGATTTTTCTACTTAAATATCTCAAAGATATGATTTACGAAAACTTCCTGAAAAATAAAAAATCGCAAAAAAGCCTTATCATGAAGGATAATTTATATTAAGACGCAGTTTTACATTTATAAACAACGTTGGTTGGTTGGTTGGTTGGTTGATAGACATATATATTCAGGTTTGTGTTCTTGGTCAGAGACCCGCTTATAAACCTTCGTCCAGTAAGACAGACACAACACACACATAAGTGGATCCATCTAATTTTTAGAGACAGAGGCCAACTAGAGGATCCCCAGAATTGGCTTGTCACCCCCAGAGGTATTGATTTGGTATGGGAACTTGGAGGACTTGGTGACCACGACGGATTTAACGTGCACCAGTCACCATTAGCGTGCACGGGGGTCTGCGGAAGGCAGCGGGACTCGAACTCGCAACCTTAGGGATGCCAGTCCAAGGCCTTACCGACCAGGCTATCCCGGCCCCTTTATAAACAATAAAATTTATAGTAATAGTTACGCCAGCTTTTTTAATTAAAAAATAGAACTGAAGATTTTTGTTGCCGCGTAATGTGTCATAGGAATAGCATTACCGGTAGCAAAGTTCTTGATGGCTTAGGGCAGTATCCGCAGCGAGAGTGTTAATAAATAATGAACCCATATCATACAAATCCATTGTGATATATTTTATGACGCCATAATCAATTGATTTATCTAACTGAATTAAAATTTTCCTCCAGTTTATTGGTGTCGGCTCGTCACTTGACTGTGGTTCGTAATTACGATGCCCGTCGCCAACTGCCGTCGTGTAGCTCTGGTGCGACGATAATGCAAACTAACTATAACCTTCAGTTGCCGACCCGGCGGCGCAACGGTTAGGGAGCTAGCCTTTGGAGCCTCTGGGTTCGGGTTCGAATCCCGGTAAGGCATGGATGTTTGTGTTTGTCGAGTATATGCGGAGTACGTGCTCGTTAAATCTGTTGGGTCCGAAAGTCCTCCAAGTTCCCATACCAAATCAATACCTCTGGGGGTGACAAGCCAATTCTGGGGATCCTCTAGTTGGCCTCTGTCTCTAAAAATTAGATGGATCCACTTGTGTGTGTTGTCTGTTGTGTCTGTCTTACTTGACGAAGGTTTATAAGCGGGTCTCTGACCTAGCACACAAACCTGAATATATATGTCCACCAACCAACCAACCTTCAGTTTAGCCGGTTAAAATGTTTATTCAAACCGGTTCTTCAGTTTTAACCGGTTCAGCTAAAGAACTGTTTTGGCCATTTATTTGAAGCCAAAAACCGTTTTAACTGTTTCCGGTTTTCCATCCTTTTGTTCATTTGTGTTTTTGCACATTCGTGATTTTGTCATTTTACCGACGATATATATGTATATTGTGTAAAATAGTTTTCATATATTTAATGCTTAGTAGTTAATCTTACGATGCCAAAGTTATCCATAAAAAAAATCCTGGCAGTATAAGATGGTCAACAGCTAGTATATGTATGTGTAGCTCTGGTGCCACGTTTATATAACCAAACCTAACGTTAGATGATGTTAGATAAGTGGCCGGATGAAAATGTAGTACTAATTTAAAATAAATAACTTTTTTTATACCTAAAACTATTGGAAAGAATTTTGTAGTAGGATTTGTATTTTGTCTAGTGGCAGTACTGCGAGTTTTCAGACTTATGTATGTTTTGCATTGTTAGAAAATTGAAGGAAATGTCTATAAATTTGAGGTGTGGTTTTGTAAAATATCCCGAAAATTTAATAGTGAATGAAAATTAAATTGTGTTTTAAGTATCAAATTGGTACCTCCCTCGTGAAATGTCCGTTAGTTTACTGTGTGTATTCCCTGTCGCTAAGTGGTAGGCTCGAATTTACATGGTAACTATTTTTACTAATTTTTGTTCATCTAGGTTATTCATAACCATTCTTATGTAAAAAGAGTGATATTATAATCATAATATTTATATCTGTTGAAATAAGCTTTCATTTCAAGACTAATTTTTTTACTTAATAGTTTTTTGTTGTATATGTAAAAAAAAAGTTTCCGAAACATCATCTCTGTTTCTACAAGAATATAAATTTATGTACTTTGTTTCTATAAGAATATAAATTTATGTACTTTGTTTCTATAAGAATATAAATTTATGTACTTTGTTTCTACAAGAATATAAATTTATGTACTTGAATCAATTTTACTTTTTTGAGGTAGTTACTTTTTAATTCTTTAAGCTAACTTTCAATTTAACTTTGATACGTGATAAATAATATGATACCTTGTTGTGGCAGCATTTAAAATGTTTATAAAATGTGTTTTTTAAACTAATGTGTTTTTTAAACTAATGTGTTTTTTAAACTAAACTTTGCGAAAGGCAAAATGAGGTTTTTAATTTCATTTCAATGCTTTACTTCCCTATCAATAAATGTCAAATAATTGCAAAGAAACTATTAATTATGCATCTACTATTAAAAAGCACCCATTTGGCGCTCGTATTTCCAAATACGTCGAATTTGTTCATATCGCTAAAATTCCGAGCTTACTCGAAAGAATTCAGCGAAGAATAATTCCCGGTTAAATTGATATCTTGATTGTATGGTTAATTAGGGCTCTAATTGAAACTTAATCGAAATAAATTAAAAGGAGCGGGTACTCAAAACGCGATTAATCCAATTGTAGTGAATGAAAATCGAATACATTTAATTTTTGAAAGGTTTCCTGATCGAAGGCAATTTGAGACGGCTATTTTTATTCATTGATGGTTATATCAAAGAGTTTACTTGTCAGAAAAATGCAGAACATGGCTTTCGGTTTTAAAGTTACCATTCGCCATAAAGTACATTATAATATTTCAATTGTAAGTATGTCTACGATTATTGTGACTAGACTCTAAAAAGGAAATTAGTTATTTACATTGTGTCATTAGATTGATTGTACAAGCATCCCCAAAGCGATATATTTATGTACATGGTGGCGCAAATAAAAGTGGCCCCGGCTTAGAGATAGGAATGCATTGAGATGCTTGTCGAGAAAAACTATTGAAGCCGTCTGAAAGCCATTCAAGTCGAAATAAAAGATTATTCAAGCGTGCAATTGCTTTACATGGCAAACCTGTTTTTGCATTGGTTGGATTCGATTCGCATCACATTAGACCTATTCATGGACTATTGGCATGTTCAGATCTTAGTGAGTAAGTGTGAGTTCATCATTGCACAGGTGATGATGGTACAGCTGGGGAAAAAAAAAAACGATCCACCCTTCGTTTTTCGGCTGCTATTGATCAGGGAATTTTGTGAAAGGTGTCATTTTACAAGAAATAGCGTAAGGAATTCAGAACTGGCAACTAAAATTGTATAAGGGGTCGTCTACATATTAAAAGGAGTACCAACTTTGAAAATTTCTATGGCAACACCCAATTTTTTTTATATAAAAATGTTTATCATCTTCAAAATACCCCAAATCCAAAACAAAACGTATTAATTCGCATTATTTGTTGAGATATAAGCATTCGAAGTTGAAGGCCCATAATGTTAAAAAAGTTTCACAAACTTTTATTTATACCTCCACAAATAAAATGAATTAAACCAACATTTTTTTTTTATTATATACTTCTTAATCTTCCAAAAACAAATCACACAAGTTTTTTCATCAATTTTTAATTTTTATTATTTTTTTATTTAAATTTAAATAAGAAAAAATAAATTATGAATAGCAACCCCAAATTTTTGTTACATAAATCGATAAAGTAGATCAAGTAGAACCAAATTCCCAAATTTTTTTTAATTCAACAACAATTATTTGTCGAGTTATTGTAAAAATACTGAAAAAAACGAATTTTAGGGACCGTGCAAAAAATTACTTAGCAAATTGGACACTAATTTGCATTATCGTTTGGTGGTTGAAAAGCGTTTTTGGTAAATGTTTATTCAAATTATTGATGTCTGTCAAATGTCTAAAAATCTTTTCTTGTTTCAAGTGCATACAATGTATTTTGTTTGTATAATTAACATTAAATTATATCGATTACTATGTTTTTGAATGTATGTTATTTCCAATATTATTTATAATTATTTTATTATAAAATTTCCAATAATATGTTATTTCCTCGATTTTTTTTTAATTATTAGAGATTACTTATTTATTTAGTTATTTAGTCAGTCAGTTATTTAGTCAGTTAGTCAGTCCGTTAGTTAGTCAGTCAGTTAGTCAGTCAGTCGGTTAGTTAGTTAGTCAGTCGGTTAGTTAGTTAGTCAGTCGGTTAGTTAGTCGGTCAGTTAATTAGTCAGTCCGTAAGTTAGTCAGTCAGTAAGTCAGTCAGTAAGTTAGTCAGTCAGTAAGTTAGTCAGTCAGTTAGTCAGTCAGTCAGTCAGTTAGTCCGTTAGTTAGCCAGTCAGTCAATTAGTTAGTCAGTGAGTCAGTCAGTTAGTCCGTTAGTTAGTCCGTTAGTTAGCCAGTCAGTCAATTAGTTAGTCAGTGAGTCAGTCAGTTCACTGACTAACTAATTGACAGTCAGTTAGACTAAGTTAGTCAGTCTGGACTAACTAAAGGAGTGACTAACTAACGGAGTGATTAATTGACTGACTGACTAACTAACTGACTGACTGACTGACTAACTAACGGACTGACTAACTAACTGACTGACTAACGGACTTACTAACGGACTGACTGACTGACTAACTAACTGACTGATTAACTAACTGACTAATTAACTGACTGATTAACTAACTGACTGATTAACTGACTAACTGACTGACTAACTAACTGACTGACTGACTAACTTACTGACTAACTAACTTACTGACTGACTAACTAACTGACTGGCTAACTAACTAACTAACTAACTGACTAACTAACTGATTAAATAACTGACTAAATAACTAAATAAATAAATAATCTCTAATATTTAAAAAAAATCGAGAAATGGACAAAAATCTATTTTCGGGATTTAGACCCATTCGGGATTTTGACTCATTCGGAATTTTGGTTTGTCGGGATTTCGGCTGTCGGGATATGTCCCAGACCCAGAGTGCCGAATTTTAAACCAACCTTTTGTAGCAATATGAATGAAACAAAAATTTGCATAAAATGTAAAACCTAAATGTAATAATTATGTTTGTCTATCTGATTGTAACTAATCGCATTTGAAAATATGTTCGTTATAAATAATCGTATGTGTGACTTAATTTAAAATTAAAACTTTTTCTCGTCTACCCTTTATTTTATTTCTGAATTTTAAAATCCAAAATTTAAAAAAAAGGTAAAAACATTTTAAAAAATCACAATATTAGTGAAGAAGGTTTAATTCTAGCATCTTTTGGCGAGATTATGGTAACCCTTTTGCTAGCTTGTCGTTTCGAAAAAACACCCTAAATATTACCTTTATCAATTTGGAGATTTCCCCCCAAACGAATTGAAAATTAATGCTTTAATATCTCAGCAAATAATGCAAAATGAATAATTCTTTTTTATACCTGGGGTATTTTGAAGTTGCTGAACATTTTTATGTAAAAAAAATTGGGTGTTGCCATTGGAATTTTCAAAGTTGCTACTCATTTTAATATGTAGACGACCCCTTATACAATTTTGGTTGCCAGTTCTTAATTCCTTACGCTATTTCCTGAAAAATGACACCTTGCACAAAATTCCTTGACCAATACCAGCCGAAATATGAAGGGTGGATCGTTTTTTTTTTCCCCAGCTGTACGAACATTACAGCCGAGGTTCCCCAAAGTAGTATATTTATGTATAAAAGAAAATTTATAATTGTAATTGAATTTTGGCTAACGTTTAAAATAACTTTGTGTATAATTTAATTCGTGCACTGTTTAAATCTATGCAATTTGTCCGCTTATAGATTATTCTGAGTGGAAAATTGAATTTTAAAAACGTTTAATTATTGGAAGAGCGATAGAACTAACTAATTAAAAACTGCTTTCTAAATACCAATACTAACTTTACAGTTTTAAAAATAGCTTTTCATGTAACTTAATTTTGCCTTTCATAAAGTGATTGGGACTCTGGTCATCATTTGTCTTTTATTTTGTTTATTTAGAAAAGCTTAAAGGGCACCACATCCAATGTGACCACCAATTTTTTTAAGCACTGTATCGATTGTTTTAAATTTGATGATATACTTGTACATAACTAATTAATACATAGTAAGTTACTTTTAACAAAACATTTTGATATTCAGCTAGTTAGTTGCAATCTAACCAAGTCTCTAAAAAAAGTTCCTCAACTGCTGTAGTAATTGCAACTTTTAGAAGAAGATATTAGAAGGTAATGTCTATACAATAACCTAGGATTTTGAAAATGAATTGGAATTTAAGAAAATGACAGTTTTGATAAAATTTTAAAATTCGGCTTAAAAATTGGATGATTTTTGGCTTACTAAAATGATATAGAAGCGAAAAAATGGCAGGTCATTGTATATAAAAACATAAGCAAGTTAAACAGAAAAAATCAAGCGGATGATTTGTAGTGGAGTCAAAATTGCAGCAAATACGAAAAATTCAGTTTTGACAGAAACACGTTTAAAAATAAAACGATTTATTTCACCATAAAAAATAAATATTTCGATGATATTTATGTTGTTTAAATTTAAGAGTAATTTTTTTAAAGGGGTACTACTTGTGATAGTCGATACCTTCATTTTCCCTAAACTTTTCAGGATATGTTAGTCGTACTAAGATAAGAAAAAGTGAATTTCGGTTTTTACTAAATCTGTCTTGTTTGACCTTGAGAGAAGGTCCAAGTTCGAGGTCAGGAATAAATGGTGTACATAATATTATGATTCTCCTTCAAAAGCCATGAGTAACCCATGAGTTTTTTCTTAAATATGAATACTACTTGGTACATATCAGCATAATTAGTTTGGAGGGTCACTCATGGTTAAAGGTCAAAATCATTCAAAAGGTTTACACACTCTAGGGTAGTACTTAGGGATATATGAAACACCATGGGTGACCTTCTGCTTTGGTAGTAACATAATGAAACCTTTTGACGTAATTCGATTAAAGTGACAAAAATAATTTCTATGTTATTAAAATAATCTCAAAAAATGATTAGTCATATCATGGCAATTAATTTATTTGAAACAATACAATTATTAGAATAATTTAATAAGTTTTTCAAATTTAATAATTTTTATAAAGTTTTTAGTGGGTGGCGCTAGTGTATAAGAAAATCTCTATTGCAAATGCGAATGTGCGGGTAGACAATGCGAGAAACGCCCTTTTATTCCGATAAGGAAATGACCAACGCCAGCTGTCAAAAGTTGAGAAACACTGATTTAAGGCATCAATATTTCTATGCTGTTCAATAAAATCAACTAAAAGAACTTATTTCATCTTCTATATTTAGGGTCAAGACCTCAACTAAGAATATCTCAGCACTGCAAAATAGAGGCTCATTCAACTGCCGCTGATATTGGCCTAAGACATCAATATTGCTGTTCTGTTCAATAAAATTAACTAAAATTATGTCATCTTATATGTACAGGGTATTGATTTTCAATGCTTCAAATGTTTTTGTATGATGACTTCGCTATAATTAGGAAAAAGGCCTTTGAATCGATTAGTTTATAACATTTGCAACATTTGTACATGAAAGCTGTAAAAGTATTTCATTTCGGGTTTGTGTGTAGAAAAAATACTGTTTAGAAAAAATTTATTAGAAAAAAAAATCTTGCGGTTGAATTATTTTTTGTAAAAGAAATTAGGAATTTTTTTTATTACAATGTCTGGAAATGATAACTTAAAATGTCGGGGTTATGGCTCTAATCCCAAACGGTTAAAAACCTTAGCTTTTAATGTAAAGTATTCCGATGGGAATAATTTACTGCATCAGTTTGTGCTAGCTAATTCTGATCCGAATCATTCGGGTATTGAAAACGATATAAACGCTGCACTGCTGTCAATGCCTGATGTTTCAGTAAATGCACTCAATGATAAAGGATATAGTGCACTTCACTTGGCCGTGTTGAAGAATAACCTTTTAATGGTGAAAAAGTTACTCTCTTGCCTTGTAAATATTGATGTAAATACAAGAGCAATATTTATTTGGTAGAGAGGAAATACTGCCTTACACTTGGCAACGAAGTTGGGTCATTATCATGTTCAAGAATTATTGAATAGAAGCAATGTTTAATATAAAAATGATAGTGGCATACTGCGTTTATGTTTGCAGCCGATCAGGGATTTAGAAATAATAAATTATTAGTGGTAAAGGTGCAGACGTGAATCGAATAGGTGAATACGGTTCCCCTACATTATGCAGCAAATCAGGCATTTAGAAGCCGCTGTAAAATTTTAGTAAGCAATGGTGCTATTAAGTGCTATAAAGTAAATAGATACCATCTTCTGTATGCAGCAAATAGTAATTTAGCACTGTAGAATTTTTGGTAAGCAATGAGGCTGATCTAAATGCTATAAATGAAGATGGAATGACTCGTCTCTATTATGCAGCACAATCGGGTAATTTAGCCATTGTAGAATTTTTAATGAGCAGTGGTGCTAATATAGACGATGAAAATGAATTGCTTATTCTTCTTCGTGCAGCACGATCAGGACATTTAAATATTATTAAATTCTTGTTAGATAGAGGTGTGCATGTTGATATTAAAAGTGAAAGTGGTTGCCGTCTACTTCTTCATGCCGCATATTCAGGCGATTTGGAAAGTATTACGTTTTTAATAGATAAGGGTGCTGACGTAAATACTAAAGATAATGATGGCTACACACCACTACATTGGGTACTACGAACAAATAATTTCACTTTAGCCGCTGTAGAATTCTTAGTGAGCAATGGTGCTGATATAAATGCTAAAGATACATGGAATGATACCCCGCTTCATAGGGCAGTGTTCTGGAGAAGTTTAGAAATTATAGAATTTTTAGTAGGTAAAGGTGCTGATATAAATGCTAAAAATAAAAATGGAAAGACGCCACTTGATTTAGCTAAAGAAGAAAAAAATCAGTTATGCATTGATGCTTTACAAAACATTAGGTAATATGATTGTGTGATGCGTAGGTGCGACTCGCAAATTAAGATTCTATGAGAGTTCAATCAATTCCCTCTTCCCTATACATCACGGATAAAGCGTGTCTCGCATTTAAAAACATGGTGAACTTCAAAGTGCAAGCATGAGGTAAAAGCGGGTAACGCTAAACCTTATAGCGAATCCTTGCAAATAGTTAGATATGGTTAGGTAAAAAACCGGCGTTTGAATTGTTGTGTAACAATATGCATAATCTCTTCCAGGTCTCTATAAACTTTGTTTTATTTATATTGTCACTTAACGGCGAATGATACCAAATGACATTGGGTCTCCAAACCAAACCTCTGCCAAATGTTAATCCAATGAAGAAAGAAAATGATTTTTTTTTCTAAGCTAGATTTCTCCGGCTGTATTGAATTTTTTGCCATCGGTCTTAATAAAAATTGTAATTAATTATGAATTTAAATTGTAATTAATTATGAATTTAAATTGTAATTAATTATGAATTTAAATTGTAATTAATTATGAATTTAAATTGTAATTAATTATTAATTTAAATTGTAAATGTGAAAATAGTAAAATTGAAATGTCGAATTATTGTAAAATTTAATTGAAATGTTGAATTGTTTATTCACTATTTTATTGTAAGTATACTATTGTAGTTTAAAATGATAAATAAAATTTTTAATAAAAGATAGATTAAAATATGCTATTGATTTGAAATAGATGTTCTTTGTGTCTGTTATTTTACCTATTTTTTCATCATGCAGCTTAGACTCAGTCAAATTTGCAGGTTTAATGCGATTAATCTATCATTATATTAGTTCTTAAAATTTTGTTTTTGGTTAGTTCTAATTACCGTAGTACAAGACCTCCCCAAGGCAACATTCAAAAATGAATAAGTGGAGAAATTATCTTTTAAAAAGGTTATTTTTTGAAAATGTTCTGGGTGGGATTCATTTATATGATACTCGATTGAATTTCGTAAACTGTAAGAGGGAATTTATTTTTTAATTTTCTTAGGCGTTGATATCAGCTTAATTTTTCAATAAGCTTTTAACGTAAAATTGTTGTATTATTCATTCTTGTTAAAATTCCACAAAACCCACTGAGGTTTTTAGTTACGTAGCGTGTATTGGCTGTGTTAGAGTCAATACACTGAAATGAAAATAAAAATGTCACATTTGAAGTGCGCCCATCCTTTAATCGACCAATAAGACAATGGTTTCAGGACTGAAGTGGCCGTATACCTTAAAAATACGAAATTCGGTCAAATTACACATTTTTCTTTTTTTTTAGATTATTTAAAAGAACAAATCATTGGCTTCATAAATCAGCATAAATTTTTGTTTCTAGTGTAAACGGGAAAAGGTTATCATGGTTTTAGTTAGCACTGACCTGACGAGTTTCATAGCAAATATTTATTATAAACGGAAACATATATCGTCGGTCAAATGACAAAACCACGAATTTCCAGATTCCAGGGATTTGCTGTTTTTGAAAATCAAAACCGTTTCTCGGTTCAATTGGTTTTTTTTTCACTCTAGTTTTAACCGGGACTAGTTAAAAGCAACATTAAAACCGGTCCTTTGAAAAACCGGTTATAGTTGCTTGGTTGGTTGAACGATTTCGGCTGTCTATTTAGGTTAGATTTGAAATATCGTCGCACTAGAGCTACAAGATAGGGATATTGGCGACGGACGTCGTAATTTAGAACCACAATCATGTGACGAGTTGATAACTGAGTGCATTTGTCACCCAACGCAGCTTTTAATGGCGACATCGTACGCACCGTCGGACTTTGGAGTATTAAGTGTACTAACTGTACTAAGATGTACTACATTAGGGCTTTGGCGACGGGAGTCGTAATTTAGAACGCTAATCATATAACGAACCGATACCGATTTTTCTACTTAAAATATCTCGAAGATATGATTTACGAAAACTTCCTGAAAAATATAAAAATCGCAAAAAACGCCTTATCAGAAGGAATAATTTATATTAAGACGCAGTTTTACATTTATAAACAATGAAAATTATAGTAATAGTTACGCCAGTTTTTTAATTAAAAAATAGAACTGAAGATTTTTGTTGCCGCGTAATGTGTCATAGGAATAGCATTACCGGTAGCAATGTTCTTGATGGCTTAGGACATTATCCGCAGCGAGAGTGTTAATAAATAATGAACCCATATCATACAAATCCATTGTGATATATTTTATGACGCCATAATCAATTGATTTATCTAACTGAATCAAAATTTTCCTCCAGTTTATTGGTGTCGGCTCGTCACTTGACTGTGGTTCGTAATTACGACGCCCGTCGCCAACTGCCGTCGTGTAGCTCTGGTGCGACGATAATGCAAACTAACAATAACCTTCAGTTTAGCCGTTTAAAATGTTTATTCAAACCGATACTTTGTATTTTCTCAACTGACAGGAAAAATCGACGCTCCTTCCATCCTTCCATCAAGCTCTTTGGCTCGGAAATCAAACAAACTTCTAATCCACGATACCTTGGACTCACTCTTGACGCAGAGCTCAGATTCTCGCAACACCTCAATCACGTCTCAAATAAAGCACTAAAAAAGCTTAACATCCTTAAGAGACTTTGCGGTGGATCCTGGGGATCAAATCCAAAGACCCTTCTTAATACATATACCTCCATAGTCAGGCCCATTCTTGAATACGCTGCACCCATCTGGGCACCAGCTATGCCCACTGCAAGAGAAAAGATCGACAGGATACAGTACAGGGCATCAAAAATCATCATTGGAGCTGTCTCATCAACGAATAACATCAAAGCTGAAAAGGAATGCGGCCTAACTCCTTTGGAAAACAGAAGAAAATTATCCACAATTAAATTCACAAAAAACATACGGAACCTACCTGAAAACCACATTTCCAATGTAACTTTCAAAGCATGGAGCGAAAAATCCAGGCTTAAAAGATCCTCAACCCTACAGCATGATCTGGAAATCAGGAAAGATATCAACCTCCAGCATAAGTCACTTGAAATTCCGAAAGAACCTATTCATACTTTGCACCTTCACCCGCAGACAATCGTAAACCTAAACCTCCTACGACCCTGCACCAAAAAAGAACCGGTCTCGATAATTAAAGAAAAAGGCGTCCATACCATCAATGAAGTCACCACCAAAGCCCAAAATTTAGTATTAGCCTACACAGATGGCTCCTCCGATTCAAATCTTGATGGAGGAGGTGCAGGAGTTTTCTTAACGGGTCCAGGCGATGAAAATGAGTGTCACAAAATTCCTGTACGGAAAATTGCCTCCAACTATACATGCGAACTCGTTGCCATCAAGAGTGCGTTGGAGATTTTCCTGTCCAAAAGCATCCACAGATCCAGCGGCATTACCATCCTTTCTGATTCAAGATCTGCCCTGCAGGCCATTCAGAAGGGCAAGTGCCAAATCAGCCATGAAATAATCCTATCCATCAACAAAGTCATCGCAGCCAAGAAAACCTGCACGTTACAGTGGATACCAGCTCATGTTAACATCCTTGGAAATGAAAAAGCCGATGAGCTTGCCAAAAAATCAAGAGATTGCCCCCAATCATCTAACCTCATAACTCTCGTTGACGCTAATGCAGTTGCCAGCCGTAGACTTATTAAAAATAATTTTAAATATTCCATCCCTGCTCTAAATTGTAACCGTACAATATCTTCAATAATAGCCAGACTACGAACAAAACATTTAAAAGGAATGAAAATCTCAACGGAAGGATAAAGAAGCTTCTCCACAAACTGCCCAAACTGTCCTGGTGTCCAACTGTCCCCGCAGCATATATTTGGCTGCCCAGCAATTCAAGCCAGGCTCTTCAGGATGGCTTTGAAGACCCAGAAATTTTAATTCTCTCCGAAGATGCAGAAGAAATAGCGAAAGCTGTCTACGACAGCTTCGGATCCATCTAGTTTTTGCACACAACATGGACACGACAACAACAACAACACATTCAAACCGATTCTTCAGTTTTAACCGGTTCAGCTAAAGAAATGATTTGGCCATTTATTTGAAGCCAAACACCGTTTTAACTGTTTCCGGTTTTCCATCCCTTTGCACATTTGTGTTTTTGCACATTCGTGGTTTTGTCATTTTACCGACGATATTATAAATATACAGGGTGTTCCAAAATTGACCGGAAATGGAAAGGATGCAATTCCGAAATATTTACCCAACCCCTCCAAAAACTAGTACACAGCGTCACGCATTTTGGTCGTGGTTGCATCCTTGAACTAGGGCAGCACAAGAATGCTTTGACGAAGGGATGCATTCGTTTTGAGTTTGGTTTGGTTGTATTGACATATCGTCTAGTAATTTTACAGTTTGCAGACTCTGTTACATCGCAGTTTCTAAAACTACTAAAAATGATTAGTAACTGCTAAAATGGAATTTTTGTGTTTGGAAATCAATTTAAATGATTTGGTGGGTTTCAAATTGAAGCAAGATATTTGAAAATTCAATAAACACTAAACGCTTTGCGATGGAAATGTACAGTTTGTCGAAATGTGTATGTGTTGGGACTTGACAACAGTCGGTTTTCTGGTGGACAGGTTTATGAAATTTGTTGAAATTTTTAACAACTGATATACATGTATTTGTATAACTATATCTATAGGTGATTTGAGAGATTAATAAAATAACGCAGACTGTGAGATCGCCATTCTCGCCTTTCTGCTGAAAGCGTATGCTGTTCACTAATCACCAGCTTGCTGTGAAGATGGTTTATTCTGGTATTGGAATTTTCTGGTATTGGAATTTCACCACTTAAAACACAACGTTCCTGCAACAAGACGAAGTTTCCAACAGAAGTTCAATGTGACCAAAGGACCAAAAACTGATACAATAACGAAACTGTTTACGAAATTTCAACGAACTGGGAACATGAATGATGAGAAAGCTGGAAATGTCTAGGGAAATGTCGGGAGACCACGTTCGACAACAACCGCTGCCAATGCTCAGCTGGTCGAAAGTGTAATACAAAAGCAGCCTTGTGTATCCGTTCGCCGTTTTGCAGCAACGAACGGTTCAAATCAAGCCAACGTCGACGTATCGTCTCCTGCGCCAGAGCTTACACGTGTTTCCATACAAAATTCAAGCTCGGCAACTTCTCACTGCTGCTTCAACTAATTCAAGGAAGATATTAGCCAACGATATGGTGCAAATGATTGATTTGGCGATATAAAGTTAGACGTTTTCAACCGACATTATCCCCCGCTACTGGAAATTCTTCGTGAATTTGTGGCGTCAAAATGCCTTAGATACAAAATGCCATAAGGGGGGAGTGGAAAGCTTGGTTGATACAACTTGGTGTTTCAACGGATATAGAAATGTTCCAAATCAAAATAAAAATACTTACATTCTTGTTAACTAGTGCAATTTATTCAGTACCAATCCATTAATTGATCTTTTTTATTTGAGTGCAGGCAGAGTAAATATTTCAAATTGCATTCATTTCTATCGAGAATTGTGAAACATGTATTTTTTGTAATCCATTCTTTTTAAAATAAACTGTTAAAAAGTGGACTGCTATAGGTTTGCCAAATTTTCAAACTTTAATAACTAAAATGGAAAATTATCCTTGTATAGTAATGCCATTAAAATGTAACTTGGCGTTAATATTCGGTTAGATTTTACTAATAAAAAAAAGGGAAAATCCGAGATAAATTCCACTTCACTAAAATTCGGTCATCTGCATAATTATTTCTTTGCCTTAGCACATTTTTCTAAAAAGGAGCCGGGTGTGCTTGTCGCTGAACAAAAAATTGGGTTCTTTAACTTGTAATTCATAGTAGTTAGCTGTCAATTAGCCCAAAATATGCCGATTCTGTTAGTAGGGTTTGATTTTTAAATTTTTCAAAACCGCGAATAATGGTTTACCATCCCTTATTTCTTCTCGTTTTATCAGTTTTTAACAAGAACATTTCTCAATTATCAATAGTATCAGCGTGGACGATGTTTCCTACTAAAGCTATTTCTGTTTCTAATTTCGAATTCAGCGTGAGCGATGATGCTCTTTAAAAAATTCTGACCAGAAAACTTACGCCAATACATGAAATTTAAATAATCTTTGTTACAAAATTATATTAAAGGATTTTGGAAAATAAAAAATAATGCCTTAAAATTTTATAATTTGAAAAAGTGTTTAAATTTTTAACGAGCTATATTAAACAAACTATAAAAACAATTCAAAAACAGTTCCTGAGAAAAATGTTCCTAAAGTTAGTAAAATTAACATAGGCGAGATAGAACCTTTCGACTCCCCAGAGGCGATTGCGATCTGTCTCACGATGCAAATAGAACAAGTGAGAAATATCTCTATCAGTAAACAACGTCACGTGATTCCGCTTGACCAATGATATGTCCTGTTACAAAATCTGATTGAAACCTGAGGAAGAAACCCGAAAGGTGAAACCCAGATAAATCTCGCGGTTGTGAATACGAATTTCAAATAACCCTCAAGTTGTCCCTTCTTCGCAGGATACATGTTCTGGGGATATCTCGCTACTTGACTCGAACTTGTGAATACGGCGGGTAGGTGATATGAAGGTAGACAACGTTTTTCAGAACCGGAACTATTACTGCCCCCCGCTACCTGGAAATTCTTCGGGAATTTGTGGCGGTTCAAAATGCCTTAGATGACAAAATGCCTAAGATATGTGTTGAAAACTTGTTGAACTTGTTTTAATCAGATATAAATCCAACCAAACCAAACTAAAAATACTACATTCTTGTGTAGCACAAGTGCAAGCTTTCATGCACGACCGAAAGTGCGGCCAATTATTCAGCCGTTTTTTATTGGCGGGGGCAGGGTAAATATTTCGGAATTGCATTCTTTCATTTCCGGTTAATTTTGAAACACCCTGTATTTTTTGTTATACTCCTATTCTTATTTAAAATAACATGTGAAAAACAAGAGACTGCTATAGGTTTCCCCATCTTTTCTAACTTTTCTTGCTTGGGAAAATTGATATTCTCCTTTGTATAGTAATACCATTACGAGAAGAGACTTGGCGTTGGTTGAGTCGAGTTCATTTTAAAAAAAAAAGGGGAAAATCCGAGAAAAATCCACTTCACTCAAAAATTGCGGCAACTCATAATCTCGCGAACTTCTCTAGCCAAATTAGCAACTTCTAAAAATAGGCCGGGTTGTTGCTCAATGTCGCACTAGAACTAAAAAATTGGGCTAACCTCTTTAACCGTTGTATTCACAAGTTCGTGTCAAGTAGCAAGATATGCCCAGAACATGAATCCTGCGAGTAAGGGACAACTTGAGGGTTATTTCAAATTCGTATTCAAAACCGCGAGATTAATCTGCGTTTCACCTCTCTAGTTTCTTCTCCAGGTTTACCTCAGATTTTGTAACAAGACATATCATTAGTCAAGAGGAGTCACGTGACGATGTTTACCACTAAAGATATTTCTCGCGTGTTCTAATTTCGAAGTTTGCAGCGTGAGACAGATCGCGATCGCCTCTTTAAAAAAATGGCTGAAGCCAAAGAAAATAAACTTTACGCCAGATAACACTGAAATTTTAATAACTTTAGTTCAAGAATATATAAAGGAATATTGGAAAATAAGAAAAGTAATGCCTTATAATTATCAATATGTATAGATGTATAAATCTTTAACCAAGAATATTAATCTGCTAATTATATTTTACAGTGGCAAATACTATAGTATGGTTATAATATCCCCTTGCTATTTGTATTTTATTATTATGTTTGTAAGCATTTTTGTCCATTACTGCAGCACACAACTTTTAAAACAGTTTTAGTCAATTTAAAGGTACCTTTTTAAATGGATTGTACAATAAAAAGTCTCTAAGTTAAAATTTAGTATCAATCCAAATCATGTTGAAAATGTACTAAACATTCTAATATGCTGTACTTCTACATTGAAAAATCTTATAAAGATCAATTAAAATGGATTATAACTAATTATAATCACTAGTTTGAAAGAAGAACCCGATAAGCTATGTTCGTTTTGATTTTGAACGTTTCTCAGATATATCCCTCTGAAAACCTACCAATATTGGAAAGGATAACCCGCAGAGCAGATTCGGCTCCTTATCTCTCACTTCTGGCATAACTCGCACTTGTGAATAAGGAATTTGACGAAACCCACTGATTTATCCCCCGGACTGGGGAAACCTCCGGTTGACTCGAACTTTTGAATACGGCGGTTCGAGAAGTGTTAAAAGTATCGTATCACATCGGTTCAAACAAAACCTTTAAAGTGTCCCCCAAGTGGGCAAATCACGCCATTGAGAGATTATTTAAAGATGATACACTGCATTATTGTCTCGTATTAGAATTTTATGTCTTCTTTATAATATGAATTATTTACACGAATGCAAATTTTACGCCCTGCCGCCAGATGTCGTTGTTTTACTAAATTTTTAATACATACACAAAATTGTGTGCGTGTTTTAAATAACGGTTTCTTATCATTAGTAATTGGGACTATTCTGCCGTGGGCAGGCAAACTGCAGTAATCGCACCAATGAGTTGTACCATTTTCGCTCTGAAATAAAAAAAAAACTCCAGTATGTTTTCTTAAAGGTTAGGTTAATTGAGTGCTTGCGACAATGGTCCAAGTCATTATGGAAGTTACTGCAGTTTACCTGCCCACGGCAGTATTGTTTCTAATTTTGGATATTTGCAGAGGGAATAACCAAGAAGAAAAGCCTATTTTGCCGGTTGATAACTAGCAGGCATAATTCCTTGGGGGCCGAGTACTCTAAGATTTCACGTCCTTTTATTGCCAGCAGTCAGCACAACGAAGCAATACTCTCGACAAAAGTAATCCTTCTATAGGAACGCGTTAACCATTCGGCACGTCAATCCCTAACGGCCTTATTCACAAGTTCGAGACACCCGGAGGTTCCCGATAGATCAGTGGGTTTCTTCAAACTCCTTATTCACAAGTGCGAGTTATGCCAAAAGTGAAAGATAAGGATCCGAATCTGCTCTGCGGGTTATCCCTACAATATCGGTGGGTTTTCAGAGGGATATCTCTGAGAAACGTTCAAAATCAAAACAAACATAGCTTATGGGGTTCTTCTTTCAAACTAGTGATTAGAATTATTAGTTCTAATCCATTTTAATTGATCTTTATAAGATTTTTCATTGTAGAAGTACAACATATTAGAAAGTTAAATACATTTTCAACATCATTTGGATTTATACTTAAATTTTGACGTAGAGACTTACTTAAGACATGCGATGATAATTTTTATTGTACAATTCATTTAAAAACGTATCTTTAAATTGACTAATACTGTTTTAACTGTTTTAAAATTTGTGTGATGTGGTATTTATGCCCAAAAATGCTTACAAACTTAATAATAAAATACAAATAACAAGGGTATATTATAACCATACTAGTATTTGCCACAGTAAAATAAAATTAGCAGGTTAATATTCTTGGTTAAAGATTTATACATATACTCATATACATATTGATAATTATAAGGCATTAGTTTTATAATTTTCCAATATTCCTTTATATTCTTAAACTAAAGATATAAAACTTCAGTGTCATCTGTTGCGTAAAGTTTATTTTCTTCGCTTCAGCCATTTTGTTTAAAGAGGCGATCGCGATCTTTCTCACACTACAAAATTCGAAATTAGAACGCGTGAAAAATATCTTTAATAGTAAACAACGTCACTTGACTCCTCTTGGCCAATGATATGTCTAGTTACAAAATCTGAGGGAAACCTGCAGACGAAACTAGAGAGGTGAAACCCAGATAAATCTCGCGGTTGGGAATACGAATTTGAAATAACCCTCAAGTTGTCCCATACTCGCAGGATTCGTGTTCTGGGGATGCCTTGCTACTGGACTCGAACTTGTGAATACGGCGGTTAAAGAGAAGCTGTGACATAATAAACTCGACATAATTAGCGTGAATTGTAGTGTTAGTTCTAGGAAAAGTCAAGTCCAGTTACTACCAACGTAGTTCGATAACACTGTATCAGTGCAATTCTTGCTCTAGTGCAACCATAGTTTAAACAACCACAGTCATACTTAGTTTTGTTTAAAAATGCTTTCTTGGGGAAAAAAGGTGCTGAACATCACAAAATTGCAGCCTTTCTTGAGAGTTTTCACTTCCTTTTTTACCTAAAATCGTTGGCACGGGGATAAAATAGCAGACGATTACCCTAACAGCTTGCGCACTGTACCGGGTGCGGGTTCGATTTCCGCCTTCGCCATGGGTGTAATTTCTCTGTGTCAGTAAAAATTCTGTCTGCGTCTTTCTTACTTGACGAAGGTTTATAAGCGGGTCTCTGATCAAGCACACAAGCCGGAAATACATGTACCACAACCTAAAATCGCATAATAGAATCGTCCTCGATGATGTCACAAGTCTGCTCTCTTCTCGTGGTAAGAGGACTATCAATGCGCGAACTTGAAAAATATAGTTTGGAAAAGGCGCTTTTTTTAACTATCGATTAGTTTCGGGATAGATGGGGTGAAAGGGTACCTTTGATAGAATGTTTTTAGATATTGTGCTTTCGAAGCCCTTGGTTAATTAAAGGTTGGTTGGTAGACATATTTTCAAGGCTTCTGTGCTTGGTCACAAAGACCCGCCTTAATTAAAGGTACTTTAGTAGAAAACAAACTAATAAACACTTTCAAGACGCACATTAGTAAAAATAAGGGAGAATTTCGATTTTTTTTAGGTTTTATTCGTCTCGCTCCTGTAAATAAGATGTCTCAAAACTACGAGACATAGCTTACCTGTCTTGCATACACAGGATAAATAGCAAACAAACTACAAACCAAACCAAGAGGTGACAGCCCCCAGACCCTAAGTTATTTTCTCGCGAATGAAATGTATCGGATTTAGAGATCGAATAAGGTTTGGTTTTTACTTTTGTCACTAATTTTGACATGATTGTGCAGATTTTAGCCACTAAATGAAAGAAAGAGAGTACAGAGCGTTGGGCTAACAAGAATGATTTATTGATAAGATAAGAACAGAGATATATATACAAGTGGAACTAAAGACAATTTACATAAAGTCATCTTCTCGTTGCGGTTTACAGTTAAGCATACATATCTTATGAACACAATTGTTTTCCGCTGACAACTTTTAACTTTTAGTGCACTTTAGTGCATGCATAAACTTTTAGTGCATATGCATACCCCCAAGAGTGGCCAATTTACAGGTAAAATATTTTGGGTAAAGGCATATTTATTTTAAACTTTTTACATGTCTTTAAACTTTTAGAAAGCCACATTATTTCTTTTACAGTTTCTGAAAGATCTATAAATTCGGACTCCATGGTCACTTACTTATTAGCACACTTACTCAAATTAATACAATTACTTGTACAAAATACATACTGCAGAACTTGGCACAATAATCTCCAATGCATTTCTGAAGGATTGCTGCTATACTGAGATAGTAATATAATTGCAAACAAAATATCAGGCCTAGACCTTTGGGCTAGAAATAAAAGGGAACCAATAAGATTACGATAAGGTACATCCTTTACAATCATACCTGAAACTTTAACATTCTCTATAACAATACCTGGACTCATTGGCACTATTCGATGGCACATAGGAACGCTTGAATAAATTTCTTTCATTTTATTTATATAATTTGTTTGATGCATCAGTATTCGACCATTGAAGTAATCAAATTGAACACCTAGAAAACATGATAAATTTCCAAGGTCTTTAAACTCAAATTTACTACCAATCAAATCGCCAAACCCTATTCAACATTTCACCATCCCTAACAAACAATACCAAATCATCCACGTAAACAAAAACTATTGCATAAGAATTCAACATATAAACACAATTTAACAATTTCTGGAATCCAAGTTTTATAAAAGTTTGATCAAGTTCATTGTACCATTCTTTTCCAGATTGGTGTAGTCCATACAATGCTCTTTTTAATTTCAATACACAACTCTCGTGCTTTTTAGCTACGAAACCTTTTGGTTGTACCAAATAAACTGAACTAGAAAGCTTACCATACAGATATGCATTTTTGATATCCAAATGCCGGGATATCCACCCTTTCAGTACAACCAATAATAGCATAAACACTCTCACCAAAGTAAATGAGACAACGGGAGAAGACACATCTTCCTCATAGTCCACTCCTTCAATTTGACGAAACCCTTGAGCAACGAGACGGGCTTTAAAGCGTTGAATATTTCCCTCCGAATCCTTTTTAATAGTATATACCCACTTGTTACCCAGCACTTTTACACCAGCTGGTTTGGGTACTAAATCAAAAGAGTCTACTTTTTAATGTACTTAATTCAATTTTCATTGCTTTAACCCACTCGTGTCTCTCGGGTGATGTCAATGATTACTCAAAAGAGTTAGGAATCTTAACCTCAACTAGATTTAACTCTGGATCACAATCGGTAGATGTGATTACACTACGTGCAGTATAATTAACACTTTTATCTTCGAAATCAAAGTCTTCAGGATTAAATTCAATATTGTTATCCGAACAGTACTTAGAAATGTCATTGATATCTCTTAACCGGATACTTTTATCCCGAATTTTGGCAAGTAGTAAACATCACCTCGTCTAGTTTTCACACGCTCCCAATTTTTGGTGTCCGATTCTAATTCAGAAGTGTAATCTTTACATTTTGGTTCTAGTAGCTCAAATTCGTCTTCACTAGTTCCCCATCAGTGTTATCACTGATTATATTTACAACACTTTTGTTAACAGACCTAGTTTTACTCCGCTTATTAACAGTTTTACTCTCATATCGATTATTCGCTCGACAATCAAAATTATCCCCCTTTTCCCTCAAGTTTTTAACGAATTCAATGCCAATTTTACTTTCGTCGAATTTTACATGCACGGTTTCAACAACTTTTCCCGTGGCAGGAATATAAATTCGATACCCACGAGTTCTATATGCATAGCCAATCATGACGCCTGGTTCTGATCTTGGGGAAAGTTTATTACGTTTTTGCTTTGGTATATGAGAAAAGGCCAAACATCCGAAACCTCTTAGATGTTTTACACTGGGTTTTGATCCGTACCAAAGTTCTAAAGGGCTTTGATGTTTCGTACCAATAGGACAACGATTCCTGATATGAACATAAGTAAACAAAGCTTCTAACCAAAATTTCTTATCCAACTTAGATTCAATAAGTAAAGATCGTACGGCATCAAACGCGTATCCGTTAAAACGCTCGGCAATTCCTCCCATTTCTGGGGTGTAAATTACAGTTCTTTCGTGTTTTATACCAAGGTTTCCCAGATAATTACCAAGTTTTTCATTAACATACTCTAACCCATTATCTGACCTTACGCACTTCAACTTTTTCTCCGTTTGTTTTTCTACCATAGCCAAAAATATTTTAAATTTATCAAATACTTCAGATTTACTTTTTAAAGGATATATCCAAACCCTACCTGAATATTCGTCAATCATACACAAAATATTTAAATCCACTACTAGTTTTAACAGGCGCTTCTCCCCAAACGTCGGTATGAACACGATCTAGCACATTTTGTACAACTGTGTGATCCAATTCGGGAAAGGAAGCACGTTTAGACTTTGCTTGATGGCAAGTCTCGCAAGTTATTTTACAATTCGGAATGCAGGGCAGATCTCTAACGGCCCCATTCCGCGACATCCCTGACATTTTTTGATAATTGCAGTGTGCAAGTCTACGATGCCAAGTTTTAATTTCCGAATCAGATATTAAATTTGCACTTTCATCACTACCTAGTTGGCCTTTTCCAGGGTCACTCTCCAAATTGGACACAGTTCATAAAATTGATCAGTTAGATTAAAAACAATCAGTGTTGAGTTATCTGGTGAGAAAACAGTTGCTTTACTATTACCGCAAACTGTTGTATAACCATTTTTATCCAAACGTATGCCAGAAAATAAATTACGCCTTAAATCTGGTGCGTACAAAACATTACCCAAGTTTACAATATTTAATACACCATCACAATTTACCAAAAATTTCATATTACCGACACCTTTTATGGGAGCACACCCATTACGAGTAGACAGACAAATTACCATTTTCAATAGGTTTACAATTTAATAAACGGGTACAATCATTAGTGAAATGGTTTGTTGCACCCGTATCAAGTGTGAAAAGGAATTTTGATTGCAAATTACTAGTCAAAGCAGATTCATATTTAAATTCAACAGTTGAGTCTTTAACTTCCAAATGAGCTTCTGTAATACTAGAATTACAATACTTTGGATTTAATTTATTACTGTTTATACCAAAAGTCTTAGGTTTGATATTGCGTTTAGTACAATCAGATTTCAAATGCCCAAATTCATTACACGACCAACATGGTCCAATTTTACCTTTATTAGAATTTCCAACATTATACTTAGATATATTATTATTAACATTTTTCCCGCGTTTAGTTAATAACACATTACTAGTTTTAAATGATTCTTTATTACAATTATATTCTGTTAAAGTTAAACGGCTATTTTCTAATAGTAAAGCTTCGGAAATTTTTTCAACAGTAAAGTCTTTATCATCAACAGTGTATAACTTTTGCACAACACCACTAAATTCATCGGGCAATTTTCTGATTAATTGAAAACTAATATACAGTTCATCAATCTTGTGATTACTCTCGTTACACCGAGATGCAGCTTGTTTTACTCTATTGATAAACATACCTATAGTTTCTTCTCCGGGTTCAAACTTGAACTCCTTGAAGAACTCGTCCAGTTGTCGAACCAGCCTGGCGCGGCTGTCCATGTCGAAGTTGTCTTTTAAAAGTTTCCAGGCAGCATTGCAGCAAGTCTCGTCATCCAGAAGCATCTGGTACCGCTCCTCTAGACAGGTGTAGATCAGGGCAAATCCCTTCTCGTTCACTCGCTGGTAAGATTGTAATTCTTTTGACAAAGCCGACTCTCCTGGATACTTCACATCACCTGTGATAATCCGCCAGGCTCCAATCCCCATCAGAGCTGCCCTCATCTTGGCCGACCACCGCCGGTAGTCACTCCCGTTGAATTTTGGGACAGCAAACCTCCCAATACCGCTTTCAGATTCGTACTCGTCCATTTGTTTTTAGTTTTTATTTTAAACTTAATATTAATTTTGAAATACTAGGGAAAACATTCAGAGGCTGGGCTGGGCCCATAACCTCATGTCACTAATTTTGACATGATTGTGCAGATTTTAGCCACTGAATGAAAGAAAGAGAGTACAGAGCGTTGGGCTAATAAGAATGATTTATTGATAAGATAAGAACAGAGATATATATACAAGTGGAACTAAAGAAAATTTACATAAAGTCATCTTCTCGATGCGGTTTACAGTTAAGCATACATATCTTATGAACACAATTGTTTTCCGCTGACAACTTTTAACTTTTAGTGCACTTTAGTGCATGCATAAACTTTTAGTGCATATGCATACCCCCAAGAGTGGCCAATTTACAGGTACCGGGTCTAAAAGGTAGTTAAATTATAAGTTAACTTATGTCATTTTCTCAAGGCTGATTTTATATAACTAAAAAAAAATTTTAGTAATTCACAAACTACAGATGTCAGCCCTAACGGCATGTAAATAGCTAAACAAAATTTGTGTTTTAATTATAACTAATTAATATCTTTAAAATTATTCATATTAATTATTTTAGTGGCAAAATAACTTTCTTCTGTATTTTTTGGCAAGTTTTCGTGAGTGCATGTCGTATACTTTATTTAAAAACAGGGTCAAAAGTTTCCCCATTGGTATTGTATAGAGATCTGTTATCATACAAGGAACCTTAAAAGTCCCTATAAAGTTCAGACTTTGTCCCACACATCTGGTGGAGCGATATGGCGCCACGTATTTCTAACTAAAAAAAATTTCATTAATTCGAAATGATAATCTATCTTTGTGTTTATTGCTTATCGACTCAGATTTATTTCTGTCATCATGTCCCACCTGCATCGGGTGGCGCGATATTACAAAAACGATAATAATGCGCGATTATTATTTAAACGATATTACAATAACGATACTCAAACTTTGTAAAAAAAAAATTGGAAAGCACGATTGTTTTCTGGTTCGGTTAGGTTAAATTATCGTCACACTAGAGCTCCACGAGGGCTACTGGCTGGTTGGTTGGTTGGTTGGTAGACATATATATTCAGGTTTGTGTGCTTGGTCAGCGACCCGCTTATAAACCTTCGTCAAGTAAGACAGACACAACAGACAACACATACACACATGAGTGGATCCATCTAATTTTTAGAGACAGAGGCCAACTAGAGGATCCCCAGAATTGGCTTGTCACCCCCAGAGGTATTGATTTGGTATGGGAACTTAGAAGACTTTCGGACCCAACAGATTTAACGAGCACGTACTCCGCATATACTCGGTAGGTCTTCAGTGGTACCGGGACTCGATCGCAGGACCTTCCGATCCCGAGACCGAGACGCTGACCACTAGGCTCACTACGGCCCCGGCTACATGGTGACGGGGGACATAATTTGTTAATTTAATCGTTTCTGGTTGTCTATTTCTAGCCTCCTTTAAAGGGCTTTAGCACAGCCAATTACGCTTCATAATTTAGAACCACAGTCACGTGATTTTCTTCTGGCATGACTCCCTTTTCAGATTTTTTAAATGTGTACCTCTAGTGCCACGTTGTTCAACCAAAAATTAGACAAGTAAATAGCAGGCGCCTGTTCTAGTGCGACACCGCAAACAACCAAAATTGGAAAATAACATTTCGATGATAGGGTAGGGTAGGGTAGGGTAGGTACATATATATTCCAGCTTGTGTGCTGGATCAGAGACCCGCTTATAAGCCTTCGTCAAGTAAGACAGACACAGAAAGAATTTTTACTGACACAGAGAGAGGAAGTACACCCAGGGCGAAGGCGGGAATCGAACCCGCACCCGTTAAAGCTCGCAGACTGCTAGCGTAATGGTCCGGGCCCCCATTTCGATGATGTGTAAATTGGGCTATATTTGCTTCACAGTGTCTGAGTTATGCAAATTTTGCCATACGTACTGCCCCACCTTTTCTGGGACAGCCAATAATTGATAATGGCAGGGATGAGTAAATAGTTATAAAAGTAAGCTAAGCTTTCGACCAGGTAATTCGGGATTTCACACCATATGAAGTTTTCATGCGTTGTGGAATATAAAAGTTAGCGGCTAAACTTAGTTAGGTATAATGGCCATTTTTATTTATTTTATTCTTTTTTAGAATGCGTTGAAAACTTAGTAGTTTTTAGCCTCTTTCTATTGCGTTTAGTTTTAGGGGAAAAGCAAGGTTTTGAAGTCTATTGTATCCGAATTTTTTTATGTAATGAAGTAGCCCAATATTTAGTTGAAGAACTGTTGTAGGGTCGGCGTATAACTGAACACTATGGTATTTAAAACTGGTTGCGTTATTGTGACGTAACTATTTGCATTACAATTCTCTAACCTAAATCTGAAATATATATACTTAAGAGTTCATAACTCGTCACGCTGCGATATCTTTAACGTACGGTTGTAATTAAAGAATCATAAGTTTAATGTTTTCCTTGTTTTACAGATTTTGCTAGCTGCTGATGTGACTGCTTCGGTGGTGCCAAATCTTAACGCTGAGCATTTTGCGTGGCTTGTGCCTTTCTTCAGTGTTGACGTAGCTCTTGGTAAGTTTTTAAAATAAAATTCATTTCTTTCTGTGATGCTTGTATCTCAATTTCGAAATATTTTCTAGTCTTCTGAATGTAATAAAATTTAACTTATTAGAACCTTGAGTCTTCAAATTGAGCTAGTTGGCGTAAAGCTTGGGCTTAAATGGTTTGCTTACGGCTCACTATCGTGGTTGGTTACTCAGTTCATAGTTTCACAAGTTACTGTCTTCTAAACTACTTTCAATAGGTTTTTAAAATTCGAGTAGTTTATACCGAACTTTAATGTTATATTTACGTGTTATTGCAAGTAGATTAAGTACGAATTGAATAAAATTTCTAGTTTGCTAATGAATTCAACTATTAAATAGGCATGCTACTGGTCTCGTCTCGCTAATAGACTTCGTGCAGTAAAAGTGGGATGTTTATTAGACCCACCCCGTCATCGACATGGCTCAAGTCAACTGGACATAACGGCTAGACTTCTGCTCTCCACTACGGTAAGTAGTGAACTTCAAATTTCCCTATTTAGGACAAATAATTTACTGTTTTTTCAATAAAGCTAATTATTGGATGCTGTAATGTTTTTGTTCGTGTTACAGGTACTTCGCCAACTGTTAACCGGTGCTATCGGGCGTTGTTCCTTCGCCTTACCTCACCAATAGTCTTCCCGTGATTCTGGTACCACGGGTCGTCTGGTCAAATTGGATGCTTTCTGCTCTACCCGTTTCGGTAAGTAGCAATTGCTAATTTAAACATTAGGGGAATATTTTCTGTTGCGTTTACGAACTCGTAACTTGCACAATGCTAATTTTCTTGTTTGGGTTGCAGGTATAGCAAAACTAACTCGACGTTAGGGGAGGAAGATTTTGATACTTGGCCAGATACCCCTCGTGCAGTTCTAAAGCGATATTGACTCGCCTGACACCGGTTTCATATTCCGTTGGCTGTTGTCTACTGACGTTACTTTCTGCTCTTCGTGTTGTGGTAAGTAGATCTGATTTTTTTCATCAGTGTTTAAACTAATATTAACGAAAAGACTCCTTTAACTAACTTAAATCTTTACTCTTTTGTTAATAGTGCAAGAGCTCGACATTGCTGTGGGAATTCCCGATTATAGCAGTCTTTGTGACCTCTTCACTTAAAGTATTTGCGGTCGAATCCCGTCAGCAGCAGTGTAGTTCCAGTACGTTAATTCAATGATCCCACCAAAGCTATCAACTGTATGAATAGAAGGTATGTAGAACTTCCAATATTTTAACGTGTAGATTAGCAACCCTCAATAAGTTCGGTTACCCTCTAAAATTGGTTTACTAAAGTTCATTAGTTTCAGAATTTGATAATTTGTAACTTCTGGAATAAAAAGTGTCGTTTTAATTCTAATTACATAAATTTTTTGTATTTGGTATGTTTGTATTAAATTCAAAGCAATCTGTTTAATTATAAAGCCTCTCTGATAGTTTTTAAAACTAAAACGTTTGTCCTCCATTAAACCCGACTGTTGCTGGGGGTAATAACAAAGTTTGTCTAATCAATTTATATTGGTCATTAAACTAGAATTTCTTTTAAAGATGTGCTTCAAGAGTTGCTGGCCAAGGAAAGTTCATCATCGGAAACTTCAATCTGCGTCTGCGCCACCGTCCGTCGTTAGATCTACGTCTTCAGCTAAAGGAAGTCCGTCATTACTGCCGTGTGTTCAAGGTATTTATACCACAACCTTATTTTCGAAACAATTACAACTTTCAAAATTTGCCTGCCTCTAAGTTGGAAAGAAGTTCCAGCTCCCCAACGTAGTCGACTTTATGAAAGTCGGTGTTTCATATTTAGAGTGGGTTAAGACTCGTGTATGGTTAGTCACTCGACTGGTTTTAAATTACGACGCCCGTCACCGAAAGCCTTAATGTAGCTCTAGCGACTAATATTTAAACAAACCTGTGGTCCTAGTTAAGTGTAAAAAAAACAAGTTGGAGATGGGAAAATATGGGATATGACTGAGATCTAGTTTTCTTGAACAGCTATAAAATGAGATCGAGCTTCGTATTAATATGTAGAGAGTAACTATAGTTTTGGAACATACTTGAAAGCATGGTAGATTAGTTTCAAATGGGTGGTCATTACTGGTGTTACTTCGAGCAATTAACAATTTAAACCTATACTGCATCATTAAATGTCAATTTTGCTTGTATTCGATTAACTCCTATGTTAACTAAATTTAGACTTTTCTAGTGAGTTTTTACTTGATGTCTAGTTCCAAGTCTTGCTAGCTATTGAAGTTCGGAAAGTGAACCGTTATATTCACTGCATTCTCTACACCAATAAGCCTCGTGTGCGACGATGATTCAACCCCCACTGTATTCTCTATATAAAGTTAATATGCATAAAACTTTGAATACATAATGTTAGTCACTTAAGCACGATTCAAAAATCGAGGCCGTCGACAGTTTAATATAAACTAATGCAACTTTATTGCACAATCTAGCTTTTAACTTTAACGCAAAAATGACAATTTTACTTTAGCACTTTAAAAGATTTAGCCAAAATATTCTTATAAAGGTTATTAATCCGAATAAAAATTAACGAACCAAACCGTAATAGAAACGCTAAAATAAGAGGAAACTACTATTGCGTAAAATAAGAATATTAAGCATCCTAGTCAAACAACCCACTAATTAAAATGCAATCTGAAGTTGAGGTAGTCTATATAAGACTCATTTCTAATTGTTCTTGGGCTAAAGCTAACTATTTTTTAAATAAACTTGAAAGATAAACTTAGAAGTTAAAGCTCTATTAAAACTTGTATAGCCATGTCTGATGGCCTCCGAGTGCTAAGATGAGAGGGCGAAACACTAAACTAGCTAAAGAATTAAAAGATCTTGGGTACTTGTGCATCTGTTACAAAACTAGTCTCGTCTTTTATTTAAATTGAAAAGGTTAAAAGGGAGGTGCATCACTAGGTATTTAAGGGGGAAAACTTCGAGTTTAGACAAATTCGTTGGCTAATTAATCGTTCATCCTTGTTATGAGATTTTGCATACTGTACGTTGATAGATACCTACTATAAATGAAAGACTGATCTAGACTTTGCTTAAAACTAAATTAAACCCTAAAACATGTAAATTAGTTACTTGCATTAGAGTCCACACCCCTTATAAACTTCAATTTTTTTTTATCCTGCTTTATCGCGTATGTTCTGACCGGAATAATATCACTATTGTGTAGGGTAATGCAAGTTTATCGAATACACTTCAGACCTGAATATCGTTATTTGTATAAACTTTAGAGCCCTAATCCAAAGTCGTCGATCTTACTATAATCAACCATTTTAAAAGCCGTCGCAACGAAACTAAATTTTTGCTAACAATTCAGGTGCATCCCACGTGTAGCTCGAATGCGACTTAAATCTGGCAAAAACAACTGTTCGATGTTGGAGGTATTTGACTTGGATACGAGAGTTTATGGGTTTGATAATTCGTAATCTGCCTTGAGTACTGATTAGCACTAGAGTAGCAATATACGTGATGCAATAGCGCTTCAACCTAACATGTCCTGAAATGAAATTATCAACTTAAATTGCAATAAAGTATCGGTCAGCTTTTAGAAGTCTCACTTTTTTCGTCCCAAAGTATGTTCAGTATAAAGGCCGCATTCGTAAAATATCTAGTTATCGAAGTCCACAGAGTGCGGAATAAATTTTAATAACACTAAACTTAACTAACTTCCCAATAAATTTTAAAAATACATTAGAGTTTGATTCAATTTAAACTTCTATTTCTGTTCAATTCGATAAGATATCAATTTTGGTTTTCAAATCGCAGAGTAAACCATCAATCGTGGAACAGAAAGAATAGTTAGAATAATATAATCAAATATTTGCTTAAATATCTTCAGAGTTACTACACTTCATAACTTTCCAAATTTAAAAATGGTAACATCCATTCCCCTCGAAAGAATAGTAATTGGTGCTCATCTATCTACGAAATTTCGAATTCCAAGAAATGTTAAATAGCAGTCAAAGATTCTTGGATACTCGGAAAATTAGTTAACAAAATTTACTTTCGTTACGTGGCAAAATCTAATGATTGACAAAATCTTATATCTGTCTTTTATTGGTACTTTTCCTAATAATAAACATGCTTCAAAATTCTTTTAGACGTGAAATATTGGCTGATCAGCACAATTATGCAACAGTATTTTGCGATAAAACATACTTGTAATTTATCTTAAATTGATTCTTCGTAACTTTTCAAACTTGAGCAATTAGGGTAGAATGTACAGACTGAAAACTGTACTTGAATATGCAATTACGATTTTAGTTAGTGGCGAAATCGAGCGTTCTAGGTCTTATTTTTTTTCTCTGGCGCCAGTAGCTTTCGCGTTCAAAGGCAATTCATAGCTTTTGCGAACGCTCGAGGACGTTGCTATCGAAAATCCTCTTACTTAAAATATTAATGGCCTGCTAAAACCAATTAAAGTAGCTATGACGTTAGATTTAGGGCAAACAAATTAATATCTTTGCTATTGTTGAACCCATACAAAACTTACTATTCAAAATTACTTTTATGGCTGGAATATTTGAATTAAAAAAATCTTTACAGAACAGTCCCGATGTTCATGTATGCAACAAAGCTACCTTCAAACTAACGTTTATTACAACTTGCGAAGATGAGTACCAATGAAATGCACAGAATTTACAAATAGTTCCGTAGTTAGATTTTATTTGCGCTATCGCGATTTCAAATTTCGGTTATTAAACTTTAAAATTTCGTTATAACCTTACACATCAATGATTTTTGTAGCGCAACATAACATTTTAACTTTTATGTACTGTCAACAATTATAACGACTGCGCATTAAAATGTAAACGGTGGATTTCAAATTAAGTAGGCACACTTCATTATACAAGAAAATATTCAAGTTGTGCACTTGCATTAGCTAAACTGGTCGACCGTTATTTAAAGTTTCAATTGCACTAAATAATGGCATAAACTTCTATTTTATTTTGCACTAAAAATATAAATTTGAACTGGATACGAGACTTGATATTCTACGAATGCGTGTAGTGATCTTGTATTGTTTATTATAGATTAAATTCGGCAGCATGAGGAAAGCGACATAGATTCAAAATTGCTTGGTCAGTCATTAATAATTGTGCAGTGTGGTTAAACCAATCCCAAATTTGAAGGTTTGACTTGCCATGTAACGTTTCGTTTTTCTGCAGATAACTGTAAATTGACCGTTAGTTAATAATTAAGCACTGAATGAATTGATTTTAAACAAATTGTTACTAGTATTCTCGCTAAAAGTCAGTTTAGCGAGTGTAGTGCAGAAAGTGAAGGGAAGAAAGGAGTTATAGTGCAGAAAGCACTAACTTGAAGGCTGGGTTAATGAGTATTCATTTAAAATCGAAACTTGCAATTTCTGGAGCAATAATAGTTAGAGTATAGTTTCCACAACGCAATAACTTTTGTATTCCTGGTGCGAGTTAATTTTTATACTTTGAGATGTGTAGTTCTGTATTAGACTGGAAATGTTTTAAATAGACAATAGCAATTTTCAGTTCATGCATTTTTAACATCTTAAATGAGCCAGCAAGTCTGCTGGTATAGTCGGGTAGATCTGAAATTCAACTTAATTCAGTCTTTCATTTAGCATGGTGTTTATACTACAGTATAGTTTTTAATGGAAAAACTTGTTAAACATGGTATATTACGTATTTTTAAAAGCCCAGACTAAAACGTGTTGCAACAAGTTGTAATAAAAAAATCTTGTCAATGGTTGGACACCCTTTAATTTATCATCGTTAATATTTGTGGTTGAATACCTTTTCGTGAAAGTTTAAATATCTTCACCCATTTAAATGCCCTAGTTATTTATTATATTCTGAATAAACCTTGTCGAAATTGACTTTCTATCCAAAACCTAGAAATTTTGTTCAATAAACAAAACACGGCCAGTGATTTTTAGCAAGTAAAAGGTTTTAAATGTTTCCAATAGTTATGCAACAAAATTACCCTACCCTTTACCTTGTTAGATGCGATGTACTTTAACAGGTAAACCTTAAATGAAATTTACATATTCAGCAAACTGCACAAACATTCTTCACAGAATGTATTGGGACAACGCGTTATACCTGTGCTTTGAATAGGACCTGTCTTATATCACAATTGATCCTTTTTTATGAAAGATAGCCGATTCTGATTCCCCGCATTGTAGAGACTAATCCCTCGGACCGGTTGCATAAGTTGGGAAGTTATTTTTTGATTATGTGTGTAGACAAGTTTTTATTAACTGTAAACTTGGTAGAGCAATTTAATAGTCTGCTTGGGTAAATAACCCATTAGATTAAGTGTTGCTTGTTCAAAATTATCGTTGGGCATTACCTATATTTTGACTTGGCATGTTGTTGAATCAACGACGCTTACGTTATTTCAAACTTCTAAGATCAGCTCAAAGCAATCAAATTTATTTTTTAGTGGTTTAAAAGCAAATTAGTCTGTATTTTTCGTAAACTAAAATATTGAGTTTTTACCTATTAATAATCACAGTTGGATTGATGTGGTCACGCAAGGTAAATTGTTCTAAAAGCACTTATTTACCCACGCCATGGCACCTATTTTGCAATAAATGAATTTGGCCCCACATTTTAAGTCGTTTATAATAAGTTATTACGCACTGTATCACCTCCCAGAAGTTTAACCCACGTCTTTTGTTACAATATTCTAAACTATGTCTCAATCTTTTAATGAATTGAACTTTAACTTAATTTTAAGGTGATTATAGTTAAATGATATCCGAACAATACCCCTTGTGTAGCTCTGCTAAATCTCCTCTCGCTTTACTGGCGCAAGGCATCCTGCCTACTCCTCAAATCTTATCTTTGGCGTTGGGCTCTGGCATCTTCCGCAGCGGTAAATCGCATGTTTCTAGGTCTCTTTGTAGCTCTAGCCTGGCATAATTCAACTAACGATTAGTTTTACTTTAACCCACCACCCGAAGCATTATTTTCACCACATTTCATTTTGACAGTTGAAACTTAAACTGAGTTATAAGTATACGATAAAATGAATTGTTTTTAATGCAAAAACTAGCCTTTGCATCTCGGTGCAGGCATATTTAGGGTATCGCAAATATTCCGCCTTCTCGGGTATAGCGTTGCTATGAAAATACTTCTTTAATATTAGTGGGAATGTAGTTAATTCCGGGATTATATAGACTTATTAGTGGAGATTGAAGAGAAAATATCACCAAGTTAAATATTTAACAAAGTTAACTATCCAGAAGTTTTTCAAATACAGCCTTCATAGTTGTAAATGCTATTAAACTTAAACTTTACAGATCCTGGTCCAGAAATTTTAAAGTACTGTACAGCCATTTTAGTTAAGGCAATTATATGTTCTCTTTTGAGGTTACTTACAGTCATTGGTGCTTATCTATCTCAAATTTCTAATGGTTAAAAATTCCAGCTGCAGTTGGATATACTAAGGAAATTTACATTCGTTTACAAATAATCAACTGGGTAATTTAAACTAAATTTAAAGTTTCATAGTAAAACAAAAATTCTCTGGCTTGATTACTCCTAAAAGTTAGTTGGTGGAATTCTATTCGTATATGCGAGCAAATATTTAAATATCAAATTCGCTAAAGTAGCTAGAAATGACTACCAAACGACTTAATTTTCACTTTTCGAAATTCAGCAATTCAGGTGGTTTGTATGCACCCAATAGGTTAATATTCTTTTCATTGTACAAACGGCAGCCTCAAGTTTGCACAAGGTTTTAGTTTGCGGCCAATTCGAGTGTTCTAGGTCGTATTTTTTTCTTTGCCGCGGCAAGTAGCTTTCGTGTTCAAAGGTAATTCAAAGCCTTTGCGAACGCTCGAGGACGTTGCATTCGAAAATCGCCTTGCACTTGAGATGGTCTACAACAACTAAGTAGTTACCTGAGAAAGTTAATTTTCCTGCAGATTTAAATCGAATCTTAATATACTAATTTTGGACGGATGCGAGGATTGTCGAGTGGTATATATATTGCTAGATTATTTCAACTCGAAAAAGAATTGTGAATTGCAAAAATTCCTTAAACATATGCTAGAAAAACTACCGTGACCAAATAGGAGAGTTTGTTACAAATATCAATAGACAAGTGCCAATGACTGTATTTCAAGCAAATAAAATTTTAATTTTTTAAACTATTCCACTCTTAAGGTATAAAAAAAATTAAATATAATATATAATTTTAAGTATTAAATAGTGATCGTTTAAAGTGATATGGTAGAAAAAATGAGCGAAATTAAATTAAAGACTATATAACAACATCTAGACTTAATATTCTACGTATTAGTCTAATCATTCTCTAGTAATTGAATATCAAGAATAAGTGCTGATATCGGGTTGATGGTGGAGTAAAGGTTAATGGGTGATTTTTGTTTAATATTAAACTATTAAATTATTGGTTTCTTTTGGACAGGTTCAAGCTATTTATCTGTTATTCAATCTTTAAACCCGAAATAGTAGAAAAATTACCCATCTGTAGCTCATGTAAGACTTCAATTCAACCTAGTGATTGAAAATCGCACATTTAGCAACCTACTATAAGATTGTTAAAAGAAATTTGGCTCGTTGATCCATAGGAAGATTGTAAAACATAAATATTATACTCTCTTATAATTTTTTTTTAAGTAGACAGGTTAGAGAAACTCTACAAATGTACCTCCCAGGACTCGCCAATTTGCGATTAATTTGATTTAAATTTGGCTAATTTCGACTATTAGATAACTTGTTTTAAATTTTATTTATAACTTATTTCAAATAGTGTTGCCAAGATGAAAGGAATCTTAATACAAGCTTGTAAGTGTGTAGATTCTTTCTGAACTTAGTGTGACCAAATCAATTGAATGGGCAATTAAGGAGCAATGGGTTATAATTTAACCAAGTAGCTAAGTAAATTCACAAGCAGTGCTAGTGATTCGTACGCAGTTAAGTTTCCAGTTTTTGATTTTAAAATGTAATGTTGGGCATTGGATTTTCGTGCTTACAGCTGTAAAACAAATTCCCGTGATATTGCTTTTCATCGCTATACTTCCACCCCCCGATCTAGTTAGGTAATCACAATCAGTGGTTAAATGACTGTCGCAACCTAATAATGACGGATTGGACATTTCGTTACCATTTTTATTGTTGCTTATTAAATATAATAACTTCTTTAAAGGCACAGGTTAAAAACTAAAGTTAATTATTTCAGCTCCGTAACTCTAATCTACCCTATGGCATCAAAGGAAAAGGTCTGATTAAAACTTATGCACAGGCATAAAAAAATTTCTTGTTTTAGTGTATAAAAAAGAAATCCCCCAAAAATTTCATTTGATTTGACTGCTTCTAACCTTAATCGGATTTTGGAAGAATGCAAAGAAGGTTTAACTCGGGTAATGCAATGTTTAGCAACTTATGCTTCCCAAATTCTAAGCTGTTCGCTTATCAACTGGCCATGGCTCTTTAGTTAGAAATTGAATTCCCTTCTTCGACACTAGTTTCGTATAGCTGCACAAATGATCTGCACTGTTAGCAAAGTTTCAACTAGTTGATGTACTGTACCCGAGATCTTGTCAGATATCAAAACACAGTTTATGATGTTAACATGATTTTCAATTGTACTGCAAGTTTAAGGAGTCTTCTAGATTTAACTTTTGATAACGGGTAGAATTTTTAGTTTCACAGAAGTAAGGCTTTCGAACCTACGTTTTCCAACCCTTTCATTAAAAAAAAATGTTTGGTCAGTCCCGTTCTTGTATAGCTATACGAAATGTGAAAGTTAAACTTGAATTTACAAGAAAATAAACTTGAAGACTTTGGTTTTGAGTTTAAATAAAAAATTTAAAATTGTAGCGGTCTGTTGAATTGATACTTTAAGTGAAATCTAGTGCAATTAAACGGTTTGAGGTGTGAAGTTTTTATCAGGATTTATGAACCTTCATTTGTAATTTTTCAAAACAAATTTTAGCTTTTCAATAATACACCGGAAAGTACCAGTTGACCCGAATAACTTGCCCAGTATCAAAATTTTTCGCGAATGCAATTCATTAAAACTAGTCTTGCATAGTATCATCGCTTGGTTAAAAATATTAGCCATTATTTATAGATCGCATTGCTTTGGCAAGGAATTTAGCGCAACCTGTAAAATAAATTTAGTAGTTCTATCTTTTCAGTGTCTCGTTCATTTGTACACCGAAATTATTAAATCATGGATAAAAATACTGTTAATTTGGTTTAACTTTATAAATGCTTAAGTTTCTTGCAGTAAAGTTTTCTATGCTACAATTTTTTTAACCGGAGGATTTTTATTTTTAAGTCTCATCTAATTGAAGAAATCAGTTTCTTTGAAAAAATAGAAAATGCGGTGAAAAGTTCAATTAAAATCGAAAGTAAATTTTTATTTTAGCTGTCCATTTTTTTCAATCATTGCTGCTTGTTCCCAAATTTTGACATCGTGTTTTGATGTAATAGGCTTAAATAGTTAAAATTCAATGAAGGAATCCTGTCTATTCATTTAGTCTAATTACCTAGATGCTTGTACTAAATGGCTCGAAGGCTTCTTAAACGTACCTTGAGAGACGTGGGTTACAACTGTAAATCTTATTTGGGGAATGTTTTAAGAATTAAGATTCTAATGCATTTATAAAATGTATGTGATGTCAATTTATGGGTAAACTGAAATGGAATCTAACATAAATCTCTAGTGATGCTTTTAAGGTTTAATGTCTTGCTAAGTTAGGTAAACAGTTTAAAAGCATCCCTTCAACCTAAACTTCAAAGAGTCAATCTAGGAGAAGTTCATTTAATCCACTTCAATGAATCCTCACTTAACCTCTTAAAATTAAAAATTTCTTCAAAAGCCCGTGTAGTTCTAGTATATAGCTCATAATGATTAAGCAGATGGCTCATAAATGATTACAGCAGCTCCACAGTGATTACAGCAGATCCTGTGAATATTAAATCTGTTTCCTTAGAAAATCGTTACAGGATGGGGATCAAATGGGAAATTTTACCCTTTTCCTCGGTAGAATTATACTGTAGTCTAGTTTAAAGTGTTTCGAAAATTAGAGTTGTAGTATGAGTACCTCTTAGGTGTTGGATGTAAAGGTGTTGTAGTTATAGTAATTGTGTTTAATGTCTAGCTATTCTCAAGTGGTGTTGGCTTTCTTTGTAATCTTGATTGTAAAACTTCATTTTAAGGGTGGAAATTTTAGAGGTGGTTGACATTTCAATAGGGGGTACCACCTATTGAAATGTTGTGCTTCGGAATATTTTTAAGATGCTTATCATTGTGTAATACAAGTGAAGTGAACATTTCAGTTGTGTGTGGGAAAAAACGTGCACGTTTTTCTCGAGGGGAAAAAATTATAGTAAAAGGGAACTTGTGGTTTTGTTTTTAGTTCAAACTCTTGTTTTATATGTTTAATTTGTCTGAGTCGTTTACAGAAGCTCGCATCAAGGTTCTGTGGATCAAAGAGTTATAGGTAAGGGTAAGTTTTCCATTTCTCTCTCTTTAAATTAATCAGACGTTACGGGATTTTAGTATCAGTGTTTGAAATCATCTTTCATATTCTAACCATTCAGTCATGACAGAGGTAAACATCTCATAGAGTTGGATGTTTTCTGTTGTCTTTACGCATTTTTATTACAGGTGCTGCATGTCAAATCGTAACTTTTTAAGCTTTTTTTTACTGTTAAATTTAAACTTGCTGTTCTTGCTTCAATGTATGTAAAATGTAATGTAAAAGCAAAAATGTTTACCATGTAGTTAGGATTATTGCAATTGTGATTAATATTGTGATGGGACAATGTGATTACTTGTAATAAATGTGATTACTACTTGTAATAAATGTGATTACTACTTGTAATAAATGTGATTACTACTTGTAATAAATGTGATTACTACTTGTAATAACTGTGACTACTACTTGTAATAAATGTGATTACTTGCTGTAGCTATGTTTTATGAAGTTAATATTGTTCAATAAATATGCGTTCACCAAATATCTCTTGTCACTGAGTCTCAAATCCTTCAAATGTAATTACTATTTTTTAGCCTAAAATCAAATTAAAAGTTTGCAATATTTCCATGCTAAACTTTATTAATCTATTTATGGAACAGAAAGTAAGTTTTTAAACTTGAATATTATAGTACTTCTTAAATTTTAAAACTAATTGGAAAAGTCTGAAGTGCTTACTCGCCTTAAAACTGAGGTGTATCCTAAATTCTTTAACTTTGAAAATCAAACTAATTCTGTAAGTTGTGGCAATTTAGTTTCGAATTGTACCATCTTATATTCAATTAACTCAAGTTTTCAATGGTTTGCGATTAACACGGCTTTTTTAGCCTAGTGATAATGTAGTGTATCCCGCGACTAAATCGCAAAATTCCTTTTAGTTAACTTTAGAAATGTTTATCATTATTACAAGCCATACTAATGTTTCTAAACTATTTCAAGTTATATTGGGAATAAATCTTTAGCGAAAGTCATTGAGGTTTACATATTTAGCCAACTTTCTTGCAACGCCTGGTTTGCAATTTCTATCCTTCTCTGGAACTTGCCTTTAAATGGCAACTTCAACTTGCAGTAAGCAAACCAGAACTTTTTTTTATAGAAATTAGTTTTGCGTAAGATGGTAAGAATTTATTTCGGCTCTTTTAAAATCTAACTATTTTCGTATAATATAAACAATGGATTGTTAGTCTTATCCTCCTCGTTTACCAGTATGTGAGGACTTGAAAAATATTTCGCCTGGGATCAAAAACGTTAGCTAAAGTGTCAAAAAATCTAGTTAAACTGTCATATATTTTTGTTTATATTTTGTAATGCTGTGTAGAATGGTTCCCCTTTCTGTTTCGCATTCCAATAGCCCTCGTGTAGCTCTAGTGAGACAGTAATTCAAACTAAACTGTTTCGCGGTTTCTGCGACAAAATTTCAGGAAGAAATTAGGATGAAGTTGGCAGAAGCACTGAATCTCGAACTATTTTGACTTATTGAACTCGACGAGTTCTTATACGATTTCAAATTTAACTTGAATACTTAAATACAATATGGTTAAAATGCATAGTTTTATAGTTATTAAGGGGAAAACTAAAGTTTGATCCCACTTTTTGTTAAAAAAATTTAATGTACAATTATTAAATTAAGATTCCTACCAATTTCAAAAAGTGGGATTGTAGAGACCTGTAAGACAACTGCATTTATCATATAAAAAAAGTTTGTAAAAATATTCAATACAGCCGGAGATATGTGGCTTAGAAAATATTTTTTTTCATAACCCTTTCCGAACCGAGCTATCACGATCGTGCGGGTATAAAAGAGAATGTTCAAGCTTTGCAAAAATATCGATACCGAAGCAGCTGACTTGTACATTCGTTATCAACTCAACCACCCAAAAAGATTATTCTCAATTTTGGATTCTCAATGGTAACTAGGTCCAATTGGTACATTAGGGATTGATACATTACTTTCAGATGACCTTAATTTGTAGTCGTGAACTTATAGAGGTAATCTAAAGTAAAATAGAATACAATTAAATGTTTAAAGAAAATGAATTAAAAATTAGGAAGTAAGACAATCTGTATTTGTATAAAACTAAACGATTTTCGAAAGAAAGATTTTTTAATCAATGTTCATGTACATGTTAATATATTTCGTTTATGAGAATAAAACCTTTTTTCCAAAGACTGTTATAATACATACTTATGTAGTTCCTTTGCATTAATAGTATTTTAATACTATATTTTGATTTAAAGATTTAGAAGGATGTTTAAATTTTCTTTATTAAATACAAATCAAAATTCATATGTTAGTATATAGCCAGTAAGATAAATATTGAGGAAAGTAACCATCACTTAATCTCCAAAAGTCCTCCAAGGTTTTATAAACCACCTAAAATGGGTAGTTTTTCATTATAAGTTTTTTTTTACCATTTCGTAAAAGAAACATGCAATAAAAATAGTCATCTGAAAATGTTTTGGGTAGGCATTAGTATTTTTTTTATCAATTGTTTAAACTTATATAGACCCACCCCCCCTGAATATTCTTAACAAGGAAATGCCCAGTACCAAGTATAGTGTTTGCAATGTCTCTGAAAAAATTTAGTATCTTGATAGATAATTTCTCGGTAAGATTTGCAATCATCTTATTTTATTGATTTAAACATAACTTGTTCACTAAAAACTTATAAAGTCTTTAAAATCACTATTTCGATTTAATACATTTAGGTAATCGGGGAGCTAAAATAATTATATTAAAAAATCTTGTTGGTGTTTCATTAGATTTAAATTATAAAAAAGTATGCTTATTTCGGTAATCGTACAATTATAAAGAAATATGACCGAAGAGTTTAGAGACGAATGTTTTATCTTTTTTTATTGGAGAAGAATAAAAGGAAAGTGATTTTAAAAATAAAATTTCACGTTAAATACTTAGAATATGCTTTTTTATTGCCATTTTTAAGATCCACTTGTTTATTTAAAATCGAATGAACTCAAATTAAATCAATACAACTAATATATCAGGAGTTATAAGCGTTTAAAAATAGAAATTCTGAATATATCAAACCTTATGGCTTAAGAAAAATGCCAGACTTTTAAACTCCAACTTTTGCACCTAAAAATATAAGCAGAATAACAAAACATCTAAAACTTCATGTAGAATCGAATGAAGTTCAAATAAAGCCAACGGCTAAAAATTTGATTGTCTCGTATAGCTCTAGTGCTACTCAAATTTAACCTAACCACATTTGGTTCTTATTTGGTAAGATCTAAACGGTGTTTTTTTTACAGGTTATATTATTTTTATTACTATTCTTTTTATATTTCTTATTTACTACTTACTTTACTTGATATTCTATTTACTATGAATTATAGTTTGCGGAATTTGTACCTTAAAGTTTGTTTCATAGCATTTACACTACATGAAAGGTGAAACGAGTTCTACAGAACAGGTTTTAAAGGTCTTGTCAGGGCCTCATAGAAGAAGAGAAAGGGAAAAAATAGTGTATTCAGGCCCGGCCATTGATCCTTGGCACTGACCCCAAACGACCGCTGAAAACGCTCTCCCCATGCATTTGAGTTAGAATTTCCATGTTTTCAAGCTCAGAAAACATCTTTATTTGCTTAAATTATGATAAAATCCAACACACCTGATTTCACTCGCTCATTTCCTCACTCACTCATTTCCTCACTCACTCATTTCCTCACTCACTCATTTCTCACTCACTCATTTCACTCACTCATTTCACTCGCTCGCTCACTCACTCATTTCACTCGCTCGCTCACTCACTCATTTCACTCAGCGAGTGAGTCACTCGCTCATTTCACTCGCTCATTCACTCGCTCATTCATTTCACTCACTCATTCACTCACTCATTTCACTCAGTGGTGAGTCACTCACTCATTTCACTCAGTGAGTGAGTCACTCACTCATTTCACTCAGTGAGTGAGTCACTTACTCATTTCACTCACTCATCATTCACCTCACACCACAATAATCTCTAATATTTAAAAAAAAATCAAGAAATGGACAAAAAATCTATTTTCGGGATTTCGTCCTTGTCGGGATTTTGACCCATTCAGGATTTCGTCCTTGTCGGGTTTTTGACCCATTCAGGATTTCGTCCCTGTTGGGATTTTGGCCTATCGGGTTTCGGCGTTCGGTATTCTGGCTTGTCGGGATTTCGGCTTTCGGGATTGTGTCCGGAACCCAAAGAGCGGACGGTGAGGAAATTCACGATATTTTTTCCGCTCTTTTTTGTGTTGAAAATAACTCCAGTTTAATAAAAATGGATTTTTTACTCCTTATACTCCATTTAAACATATTTATAGAAAAAAAATTCCAATTATTAAGCAAAAATTAACCTTAACCATGGGGGATTGTAAGGAAAGTAATAAAGCCACGCAGCTCATTTTACTGGGGTTTTTAACTTATGGGCTTATTGGTGAAGTATAGCAAAAACATGCGGCTACTAACTGAAATGTGAGTTTTCTGCAATACAGTTTTCATGAATGAAGAATCACTGTATCTCCCTCCAGTGCCTCTCTTCGCCACTTTAGTAATGAGGTCAGTGAATGTACCAAAACCCAGGAACAAACTTAGGAGAAGAGAAACACACATAAATATTAAGTCAAAATTTTATGGAAGGAATTTGTTAAGATATAGTATTAGTTCAATTTAAAATCCAAATGTAATTTTTAGCTCAACAATGTGTTAGTTGGAGCCCTAAACTAAACATTTATCATTCGGGACATGAGAAGGTAAGGAATTTTCTGCATTGTTTTGTGTCCTAAAAAGTTTTTAGAGTTTCTTGGCTTTAAAATTAAGATTTGCAATTATATAAGGACCACTCTAATAATAATAACTCTAATATATAATAAGGAAAAATTGAAAAGAAGTATTAATTTTTTTTTTAAGTTATGCCCAAGGAACATAAAATTAAAAATTATGGAAGAATTGAAAATATAGCCAAAAGGTTCGGGATTTCAAGACGCCACCAAATGAACAGGTACCTCGCTCTAGATCTACTAGAGGGATATAGCCATTAGCTTCGGGATTTTTAACCGCAATTAAAGGAATAAGTCACCTTGCACTAGATCTACTTAAAGGATAAGCCCTTAGCATCGGAATGAAAAACAATAATCAATTGAATAAGGCTCCTCGCACTAGATCTACATGAGGGATATAGGCAGGAGTGCCGGGATTTAAAGACGCCACCAGAAGAACAGGTTACCTCGCACTAGATCTTCTAAGATATAGCCATTAGAGATGGGATTTGAATACGCAAACAAATAAATAAAACACCTCGCATTAACCTCAGAATAAAAACTTTAATCAAATGAATAAGGACTCGCTCTAGATCTACTTGAGGGATATGGCCATGGTCCTCTTGATTTGAGGCGCAATCGAGAAAAAGATAAACTCGAACTAGATCTACAAGAGGGATAGCCAAGAGCGCCGGGATTTCAAGACGCCAACAAATGAAAAGGATTGTACTAGATCTACTAGAGGATATAGCCATTGGAGATGGGATTTGAAGACGCAAACAAATAAATAATAACCTGGTACTAGGTCTACATAAAGGATATAGACATTAGCCCTGAAATAAAAAACCATAATCAAATGAATAAGGCTCCTTGACTATACGACTTGAGGAAAAATAGCCATCGTCCTCGCACTAGAGCTACCGAGGGATATCGAATTGGGCCCTGGGATTTCAACTGCAGTCAAATGTATAGGGCACCTCGCACTAGATCTACTTAAAGGATAGCCAGTAGCAACGGAACAAAAAACCGTAATCAAATGAATAAGTCTCCTTGCACTAGATCTACATGAGGGATACAGCCATGGGCACCATGATTGAATACTGCCAGTCAAATGAATAGGTCACCTCGCACTAGATCTAGAAGAGGTATATATCCAAGAAAGCCAGAATTTAAAGACGCCACCAAATGAACAGGTAACCTTGCGCAAGATCTACTAGAGGGATATATCCATGAGAGACGGGATTTAAAGATTTAAACAAATAAATAAAAACTTTGCACTAGATCTACATGACGGATATAGCCATAGTAATCTTGATTTGAAACAGCAATCAAAAGAATCAGGACTCGCACTAGATCTACATGAGGGATATATGCTTTGGGCCTCGGGATTTCAACTGCAATCAAATGTATAGGGCACCTCGCACTAGATCTACATAAATGATAAAGCCTTTTAGCTCTGGAATAAAAAGCCACAATCAAATGTATAATTTTCCTCGTACTAGATCTACATAAGGTTTAAAGCAATGGATCTCTGGATTTAAAACCGCAATCAATTGAATAAGAACTCGCCCTAGATCTACTTGAGGGATATAGCCATGGCCATCTTGATTGTAGGCGCAATCGAGAGAAAAGATAAACTCGAACTAGATCTACAAGAGGAAATAGCCAAGAGCGCCGGGATTTCAAGACGCCAACAAATGAAAATGGATTTTGTACTAGATCTACTAGAGAGATATAGCCATTGGAAATGGGATTTGAAGACGCAAGCAAATAAATAAAAACCTTGCACTACGTCTACATAAAGGTTATAGACATTAACCCTGAAATAATAAACCATAATCAAATGAATAAGGCTCCTTGCCCTAGATCTACGTGACGAATATAGCCATTGGTCTTGGGAATTTAAACAGCAGTAAAATGAATAGCGCAACTCGCACTAGACCTAAAAGTGGGATATAGGCAAGAGCGCAGGGATTTAAAGACGCCACCAAATGACCTCGCAGGTAACCTCGCACTAGATCTACTAGAGGGATATAGCGATTGGAGATGGGATTTGAAGAAACAAACAAATAAATAATAACCTCGTACTAGGTCTACATAAAGGATATGGCCATGAGCCCTGGAATTAAAAACCATAATCAAATGAATAAGGCTCCTTGTACTAGATCGACTTGAGGAATATAGCCATCGTACCTCGCACTAGATCTACCAGAGGGATATCGAATTGGGCCCCGGGATTTCAGCTGCAGTCAAATGTATAGGGCACCTCGCACTAGATCTACTTAAAGGATAGCTAGTAGCAACGGAATAAAAAACCGTAATCAAATGAATAAGGCCCCTTTGCACTAGATCTATATGAGGGATACAGCCATAGGCACCATGATTGAATACTGCCAGTCAAATGAATAGGTCACCTCGCACTAGATCTAGAAGAGATATATAGCCAAGAGAGCCAGAATTAAAAGACGCTACTAAATGAACAGGGTACCTCGCACTAGATCTACTAGAGGGATATAGCCATGAGAGACGGGATTTAAAGATTCAAACAAATAAATAAAAACCTTGCACTAGATCTGCATAAAGGATATAGCCATTAGCCCAAGAATGAAAAAACGTAATCAAATGAATAAGGCTCCTTGCACTAGATCTACATGGCGAATATAGCCATAGTAATCTTGATTTGCAATCGCAATCAAAAGAATAAGGACTCGCACTAGATCTACATGAGGGATATCGCCTTGGGCCCAGGAATTCAACTGCAGACAAATGTATAGGGCACCTCGCACTAGATCTACATAAATGATAAAGCCTTTTAGCTCTGGAATAAAATGCTATATATATGTTTATTTAAAACCACAATCAAATAAATAGGTCACTTCGTAGTATACCTACAATGAGGGATATAGTCCCTTGATTTAAAACAGCTATAAATGAATAGGTACCTCGCACTAGATCTACCAGAGGGATATAGCGAGGGGCGTGGGAAATTAAAACCGCAATCAATAATGAACAGGTCACCTCTCACTAGATCTACATGAAAAATATTTCCTTTCTATCCATTTCTATATCCCTTATGTAGATATAGTGCAAGGCTCCCTATTTATAGGATTTCGAATTAAAATCTCGAGGCCTATGACTATATCCTTCATTTACATCTAGTGAGAGGTGACACATTCATTTGATGCGAGTTAAAACCGCAATCGAATGAATAGGGCACCTCGCACTAGATAAGGATATAGTTATGGGCCCTGGATTTAAATCCGCAATTAAATGAATAAGCTATCTCGCACTAGATCTACATGATATATTAATAGGCCCCCTCATTGAATACCACAATCAAATGAATAGGTCACCTCGCACGAGATCTACATGAATCATATAGCCATTGATTGACCTCGGGTCCTCAAGATTTAAAACCTAAATCAAATGATAAGGTTACCTCGCACAAGGGATAAAAGAAAAGGGGATAAGAAGGAATAGAAGAAATGTTATAGAAAACAGCCTAGATATTTTAAACCGCTATATATGATCAGGTCAAATCCTCTAGATCAAATTGAGGATCGCACTAGACCTAAATAGTCATGGGCCTCGAGGTTTTAATTCTAAATCATATAAATAGGGCACTTTGCACTATATCTATATAAGGCATATAGCCCCGGTATTTAAAACCGCAAGCAAATGAATAGGTCACGTCGTACTATACTTAAATGAGGGATATAGCCCCTTGATTTAAAACAGCTATAAACGAATAGGTCTCCTCGCACTCGATCTACTAGAGGGATAAAGCCAGGGGCGTCGGAAATTAAAACCGCAATCAAAAGGAAAACAATTATACATTCGTCATTAGGAATTTGAAAATGTTTACATTTCGACATTAGCGATTTTGAATGTTGTACGGTTCTGGCATTTTATCTTTATCTTTTTATGTTTAAAATCGTTTAATTTTTTTTTAAAAAAATCATTTAAAAAATGGGTAATCATTAAAGTATGACTTCTTCAATAATACTTAAACAGAATACACTTTTACATAAATTTTTTAAAGTGCAAAGTTCCATAAAGAAATCCTTACATCTTGGATCAAAGTTACCCGCATTCATCGGCAAAAGTTTCCCAGTGACCAATATTTAAATATAGCATAAAAAGTATTCAACTTAGATTAAAAGAAATGGTCTAATATTCATCCCCATAAATGAAAGAAAAGTATAGAGTGTTTTATTAAGCTATTTTCAATATTTTTTTAGGTGTTCCAGACAAAAGTTGGAAGAAATAGATTTTTATCATTAAATGCTCGTAAGAATACAATCGTCATTTGTAGTAATGCCAAAATTAGAATGATAATTTTTTTTACATGAAATGATTCCACTCTTTCAAAAATGTAAAACAATTTAAAGATGGGATCATTTTATGAAGAGAAATTAAGAAACAAAGCTTTTTCCGACACGTGGACCAAAGTTACCCTCCTTGGCCAGAGATACCCGCTTTGACGGTAATAAATTTTTGTGTTTGTGAAAGAGAAGAAAGAGCTCATTTTAATAAACTTTATTTTGACTTCTAGCAAGCACTAAATTAATATCAACACAAATCTGATTTCTACCATTTATAATATGATTTATGTTGACAGCCAACAAGCACACGGGTCGTTGTTATTTACCAAAATATATTTTTTTAAATAAGTTTTTTACAGTTATTAAATAATGTTAACAGTGCTACATGAAAATATTTGAAATAAGAACAATAAATAATATATCTATATACCTCTTACCTGATTTTTTTTAACTCTAGTAAGCTCACTCGTGTGTTAATAATTAAGAAACTCATATTTTGAATTTATTAATTTTTTTAAAGGATGGTTGACAAAGAGTAATAGAGAGTCAGTTCTTAAAGACTTTTAAACTATTATTAAGTAAATCACTCATTTGACTTATAAGGAATATTGAAGAAGTGGTAAACACAGAATATCTTAAAGTTATTCTCCCATTTAATAGCAAGAAAAGTATGACAGATATGAAATTGATTATTATTAAAACTTAATTAGTGAGACACATATTTTTTTGGTTTTGTTTTTACAGAAAAAAATTCCTAATATTTTAAAATTCCAAACAGTTATTATTAAATAATTATCATTACACAATAATTTAATATTACACTTTTTTTGGCTTAAAAATTATCATGAAAGGAAAATAGTTATCCTTTATAAAAAAAGAACTCCACCATACTTCAAACAAATGTGTTACTCTTACTATAATAAGCAAACAAAAAATGAATTTTATTTTTAGCTCAATTTTTGTAAACAATACTTTTAAAGCATACAATAGTTGAAGTTAGTTAATAATTTTGTTTAATAACTAAATATTATTATTTGACTCATCTTTAGGATAAAAAAATGTTCTTACAGTTCTCAAGATTCAAAGAGTCAATAAAAGAGTGACTCTGGCAGTGAAAACATAAAACAATATCTTTTTTCAAAAAAAATTTTAGTTTAGCAAGATTTCTTTAAACAAACATTAATTTCGAAAACAAACAATATTTTCTAACACCTTGATTATTTACAGCAAATATTTAAAAAAAAAACTTTGCTTAAATTCCTATAATGGAATGGTTTTAAACCTTTAAATATAAACAAAAAAAATTATTGAAGTATGAAAGCCACTGTTAACAAAAATCAAAAATAATTTATGTCCAGTTTTGCTTTTTTTTTGTTTATATATTCTAAACTTATTTACTTGCACATAAATATATAATATCACTAATAACAACTATAAAATTCTCAAGTACGGCAGGCCGCATTTTTGTACTGTACAATGTAGAAAACTTTCTTTGTAGAAAAATAGATGTGACCATCCCAATAATTAAACTAATGGGAAAAAAAAGGAAACGGGTGTTTTTTTTGTAAATAGTTATGCCATAATTAGTTTCAATTAACATTTTAGAAAATATTTAGTTCATATATTTGTGAATATATTTTAAATTTTTGGGTTTAATTATTCTTATAAAATAAATATTTTTACTAAGTTTCATGTCAAGAAACTCGGTACTCTCCGATTGATTAATCTAATTTGATCATAAAATATAATTTTGACTTGCGGCTTACTGCTCGATACTAAAATTAACCAACACTCATTACCATCAAATAGTCCCTAAACTGTAGATTCTATTACTAAAACTTAACTACACAATGTTTACAAAGTTTCTATGATAAAAAAAAAGCTTCATTGTTGTATGCTATAATGGTGTGAAGTTTTGTGCTTATGTATAATCACACACAACTGAAAAATAAGTCGTTGTACTTATGAATTTTACAAAAGTATTATCTTTCAACAATTTTCACTTCTGTAAATTTTTCGGTTAATATGAATTGATGACTTTTTTTCAAGATATTAATTTTTCCAGCTTAAGTATAAAATGAGGAGCTGTCAAATAAGCCATGACTTAGCTTTAGGAAAGTTTCTATAATCAAGAAGGGAAGCTATCTGAATCAACTATTAATGTTTTCAATTTGTCTCCATAAAAGCGATCATTTTAACACTTTCTGATACCAAATTAATTTATTGATTATGGAAGATTTCTTTTTAGACATGATTATTCAACAGATTCTCAGAAACAGTAGTACTACTCTTCAAAGAGTTGTCAATTAGTTTTTCATTGTGTGAAGCTCCTTTCAAGTTTACATGGAAGATGCTAAACTCATTTTTGTAGAAATTCAAAGATAACACACAGTGAAACCCAAAATTTTCATTTGAAGTCATACGTTTCTCTGAACGAGCAAAGTTCCAGGATACCAAGAATGTTTTGATAGTCGTTGTGGTGTCATGATGATATTCATCTGTAATGATAATCCGGTGAAAGATACTTTGGAATCTAAAATATAGTAAAAATGCACAATTTTATAATTTGTACATTAAAAATTTCAAAAATTAATAAAAGTGAGCCTAAAAAGTGAGCCTTAAAAGTGCTTGTGTCAATTTTTATTTTCATTTGCGCACCATATAAGATTTAAACTGTTTTGTAGCATTACTTAAAAAGTGACAGATCTTTAACAGGCAATTTTTTTAGGATATTCAATTTAAATTTGGGATAAGTTTTAAAGACTCACAGAAAAATTCTTAATCTACCCAAATCCACCAAACTTTACTACCGATATTCCTTATACGATTCAGAAATTCGATTTATTGGGCCACATTAGTTGTAAATTCTTTAAAAAAAAAGATCCGATTCACAACTTTTTTTCACATTGTTAGTGTTTTATTAAAAAATTATAAAAAAATTTATTTATAAAATTTTTCAAAATTCTGACAACTCTAACCAACAAGCTTTTATTACCAGAAGCTTTTAATCAAACTTTTAACACTGAATTCAAATAGAAAATGAGAATTTTTCTACTATGCTATTTTTTTAAAGCTGATCTGGATTTTCAATTTGGAGTACAGCTATGATTTTAATCCTCTTACCCTTACAATCATGATCAAACATTCTGTTGTTGCTTTTTAACTTTATAATGTGAAATTTTTGCTGCATCCAATTTTTTACTCAAATTTTTTTTAAAACAGTAGTAAATCAAACTTATTTTAATTCATATATTTCCGCAATCAGTCGATTTTGATGTAAAAGACATTTTGATAAACAACAACTTTTTGAGTATAGAATGTTTGTTAAGTGTTTAATTTTTTACATTTTTCACTCTGAATTGTAAAATAATGCACTGTACATGGAAATGTAATTTAACTGAAAAAATAAACTTAAAAAATATGTACTAAATATTCAAAATTTATAGATAAAAAAATTCTACATGTACACACCTTTTCAAAAAGGGGTTTATTCCACAACAACCCTTGTTTCATCAAACCTAGAAAAACATACAAGATAATTATTAAAATAAAATATATATTTCATGCAGCTAATTATTTTCATAAAACACTCTTGTCTACACAAAATATATAGATTAGCTAGGGATTAATAGTGACTGAGCCTCAAAATTGATAGCAGATCGCAAGGAAAAAAATTTACGTATCTGAAGGCCTAATCTGCCAAAAAAAGAAGCCAGATTAGGGAGGCGAGGGGGGATTTTTATGCTAACTGAATAACTATCAACTGTCAAGTTTTGCCTGAAATGGGTTAGCATCTTAATATATAAACATAATCAGAAAATACAAATATAGCTTACTCTTTTACTTTGTCAGGAATACAAACATGGTCCATAGGAATGAGTTCCTCCAACTCCTGCAAATTGTTGACGAATCTCAATTTCCTGCTGAATTTTGAACTAAAATGTACAATAGATTTTGTTAGACAGTTCTTATTAAAAATTGGATTAACCGAAGAAAACATATCTAGGTAAAAATTGGATTGATAAAAAATATGTGATATAGAACTAAATTAGAATATTTTATATCTGATTTAATTCAAAAAAATAATTGAGGTTCTTAAAGAATTTGACTTAGATAACTACTTTTATTTTTTTATATTTTTTCATGAAAGTCTAAAATAACTCTTTACATTTTATAGAATTTCACACATAGTAAATCAGTTAAACTATAAATATTAGAAATTAGTAATAGAAATTAGCAGTTTATGTAAGAACACATTAGATTATTTCCTTCACAATTGTAGTTCAACACATATTAAATTTCTATTTTTATGTTAAATAAAAATGAATTATTGTTTAATATTAATATATTACATATCCAAAAAATGTAGAAGAATTTTCAGCATTCTGTGTTTAGAAGACTGTGATTAAATGAGTGTTACAGATATTTGCATAAACATTTGTTCAATACAAGCTCAAAACATGGACTTTACGACAGAAGATTGTTTAGTTCGAAATAATCGTGGATAAAAGTGGTAGGTGTGGTCATGGAAGTAATGTTCAAAAAGGAGCAGATTGTTGGTCAGTACCAAAGTGGGACAAAATGTAAAGACATAGTGAGAATTAGTGGCAGAATTGTGAACTGTTCAAAGCATTATTAAAAGGTGGAAAGATGGCGGTGAAGCTCCCAGTATGCAAAAAATTTGGAGTCGAAAATCTATCTTGAACGAATGTGACCGGGGTTTTCTAAAGTGATAAGAGAAAAAAATTGCAAGAAATCACCCATTCAACTCATAGTGCTCTTCAATAAGGGAAACAAACCTACTTCCAGGTGCACAATTCTTACTTAAAAAAAGCATGACACGCTATTGGTGTATTTCAAGACGAAAACGCCAAAGTACATTAAGCTAATATTTCTAAAACTTGGTTCACTGAGCACACTACATCTTTTCAACACTAGATTTGGCTACCACAAGTTTAGCTCTCGATCCTATCGAGATTCTGTGGGACATACTTCAAAAAGAGTTAGGGGCACATAACACTCTTCCATCATCCATTAAAGGTTTAAGAGACTTATCGATGGAATTATATCCGAAAACAACAATAGATTATCTCCAAAAACTTACTGCAACAATTGCAAAACTTACTGCGACAATTTCATGACAGATGAAAGCAGTTATTCGGGCTAAAGGTGGCCCAACAAATTATTAAGGTCAGCAACTTTTTTTTAACACATAGTATATGCATTTGCTAATATTTTTATCGTGTTGAAATATTTAAAAAAAAATATTTATTTTAAAATACATCAACTTTTATTTGTACCTGATGAATGGTTTAGTCATTATAACAATTGTTTTTAGCCAAAATGTTGGGTGAACAAGATACAATCCTTTCAGATTCTTTCTTAATCTAAAAAAAATATCAAATAATTTAAATATTATAGAAAACTATAGTTTCTAGATATAAAAAAAATATATAATGCACTTAAAAAAAAATATATAACAAAAAATAAGTTTCAATAATGTTTTGAATTTCAAAACATTTATACAAAGCTTCGTCACCATATATTAAAGATATTAAATAGTTGAAAAATTACTAATTTATTCAAAATAATTTTCTTTTTTCAAATATCTATATGCTCAATTCATTTTTTATGAAGTATCAGAAATTAACAAAATTACTCTTAAATGCTAATAAGACAAAATAAAAATTTGCATTTAACTTATTGTTTCTATTTCTATTAGCTTTGGAAATATTATTCCTAATGAATGATTGTTATTACCTTCTGTCGATCATTTGATAACACATTTTTAACCAACTAAAGCTAGGCATACAACTTCGCGAAGTTGCCCCATGAAGATAAACTAAAACATAATCCTCATCCACCAGTTGAGCCAATGTAGTCAAAACGTACCTTCAAAATAAAACAAATATGTCAATTTCTTTTTAAAAGATTTTAATTAATGCATTATCTTATGCATTACCATAATTGCATTACCATACTTAAGTTACAGTTTCTTAAGAAATTGAATGTATGTTCTCAATTAAATCTGTTCAAATAAAATCCATGTTATTTATTTCAATCAAAAAATTTTTTTAGCATTACTACTTTTATTTCTTTTCATATTGTTGAATATTTATTCAATACATTTCCCTAAAATAAAAATTTGCAAATATGCAATCAGGAGTAATAGCAAAGAGTTTAATAAAAAAATTTGTCTAATCAAAGGACACAATAAAATGAGTCAAACCTTATCCCCCCCTATCTAAAATTCAATACATTCTTTATAAACAATTAAATTAGTGGTTATAAATAAAACCCAATTAGTACTTACAAAAACAGATTGTCCATTACGTAATCGTAATCTAATCTGCTGCGATCAGGTAGATAACATGCGCTAAAAACAATGATAGCAAGATTGGAGGAACCTATGCAACCTAAATATTAAATATATTCATTTAAAGTTTATAACACATCACACATATGAAACATTTACATATGCAGAAATGCAAGAGATCTTTTATTTAGTTTCAAATTTATATTACGGTATTTTTAATAAAGAATTAAATGCTTTCTCATCAACAAAATCCTTTTAACAAATTTTGAAACATATTTATCATTCAAACCAGTAACATATATATAATTTTTTAAGTAAGGGTTTTAGCTCTGCAAAATTGGAATTTACACTCATAAAAAATGATTAAAAAAAAATGCCTATGAATTATTTATACAATGTGAAGTTTCAATTTGTATTTTATAAGTAACAAAACCACATAATTTTCTAAATGACAATCACTGGTAAAATGTATTACATTGAAAAAAAAGTATCCTAACACATTACATTATAGTCTATTCATCGTACCATTTATAATGATAATTATAAAAATTTAACAGAAAACAAACTCGTAAAATGTGTACAGTTAGTTAGTACTTGGTTTATAGAATGGTAAGTACAGACCAATTATTTTCACAACCATTCAATTAATCTTAAATAGGTGGATTGTCAGAAAAATAAGCTAGATTAGTTTAGATTTTCATTACAGTGTTTTTGATGTTGAAGGAAAAAATCCTAGACAATACATAGTTAAGTTGTAAAAGTTAACAAAATAAGAATAATCACCTCCATGAGAGAGCACCTTTTTATATGGTTCAATAACTTTCATATCGATTCTTCTTTCCTCCCCACCCACAACACAGGATTTCCAATAGGTTTTATTCTTTTCTCGGAGTTCTTCTGTTGCTAATATTTGTAAGAGAATTTTATCATTAAACAGATTAAGGAAGAATTTATAAAGTTCAGGCTACATTTATATATCTCAAGAACTCTATGCATTCAATTTTCAATATGAATGTAATTTTAAATATATTTTTAAGCTAACTAATTGAATGTTAAAATTTCATATCAATGTAAGTATTATTTTTTAGAGTTACTTAAAGATTCATCAGTTCCCTTAACACTACTTAGAATTTAGATATGTCATATTTATTGTATGTTTACAAAAAGGCATTTAAACAATAAATTAATTTCACAGAAAAATGCGCTTCAAAAACTTTAAAAGTTGTTTTAATATTACTCTATGAAATTAAATTGTTTAACCTACAAATTAACTTTCCTCAAAATAATAATAAATTATTAGTATTGAAAAATTCTAATAGGCTACTACATATTGTAACCATAAATTTTATCATATGTGAAGTTTAATTATATGTGAGGTTTTAACAGCTGTTTTTGTATTTAGTATTTGAAAACGAATTAAAATAGAGTGTTAAGTTTTAAGATATATTAATTACTTAACTTTTAAAATTAAGATTAACAATTAGTAGTAATGAATAAATACTTGTTGAAAATACTGATTTTCTACCTGAACTGATTTTGAAATAACATTGTACTTCTATAATATTTGGGAAAGATGTTAATTGTTGCAATGATCCATGCAGAAAACTTACTGTCAAATAGATCATCATCAAGATCATCTGGAGTATCGATATCATCAGGGGTAGCAAGCCCATCTAGAGGAGATAAAACATCATTGTTGCTGAGTAATAGATCGTCGTCGTATTCATCTTTCAAAAGATCCGAAGTAAGAACATCGGGATTGACAGTTATCTTTCGTCTAGAATCGCTAGATGCTTTTGCACTGGCTGCACCCAATGTCTTAGGCCTCTCTGAAACAGAAATACAGATTTTTAAGTAATGATTTTCAATTGATTATAGTCATATTATTTGGCAGTACCAATAAAAAAAAAGAACATTTAACGTATTTTAGGACTCTTTTTAACAACAAGACAAAAACCTAAAAAGTAGTTCTGTACTGTGAAATGCAGTACGTCTGGTCATCCTATTAAAAGGGCCAAAATGTTAGTGTTTGAGAAATTTCAGCGATGTTTAGGGTCACACCAATTTTTCGGGAGAGGGGGGGGTGAGAGATAAGCTTTTCAACACTCATTAAGTAAAAATTGAATTCTCAACACTAAAAAGTATTTATGATCATAATTTAAAAAAAATATTTCATACATAGAGATAGCAAATATGTGCGCTCTTGTACATTTCCTAGAGGAGACACGTCTTTTCGTAATTCGTTAAAAATCTGTTTCCTTCTTTCCGCAATATTGAAGTCAGCTTAAAGGGGGTGCACAGAATAAAATCGTTGTAAAATTGCACTTTTTTTTAGAAGGTTTCATGTTAGAGTCTATATGGATAGTAGCTTTCTGAATTTTGTTTGACTGATGTGTTGTTTTGCGATTCCTAAACCAGGATTAAAAAAATTAATTTTTTTGACTATAAAAATATTAATATGTAACCATAATCCAGAACAACACTATGAAAAAAAGCTGATATAAATTATGTTTGATGGCATCTACCAGACAAAGATTTCTAACAATTATTTCCCCCATAAACAATCCTATGACTCTAATAAAGTTTAAACAATTACAACTAGTAGACTCATAAATCTCACCGAGTTTATAAAACATTTCGTTGATTTGACGACGTTCGCATGTTTGTCAATGATATCCACGAGATATTCCTGCCATATTTTGCAGCAGGCATCATAAATCTTTCGAATTTTGAATATCATTTCTATAAATTAATGACTTTCGGATAATATATACTTGAGCTTTTCCCACCAAATTGAACTCGAGGGGAAAATAACTAAATGATTGCTCTAGAAACAGTAGGACTAGGAAGATACTTGTTTCTTGTGGTTGAATGTGTGGGTGATTGAATGTAGTTAAGTAGCTCAATTTCTAGTTTCTGGGAAAGAATTTTGTTTATTTTTTAATTTTAATATATTCAATAATAGTAACTGTTTTATGTGAAACTATCTCTGCAAACATTACAACATATTTCTTATTTGTTTAATAATGTCAAATACATTTTATTAGATAAAAAGCTATGCAAAGGGAAAAGCATTTTCATGCATTAAGATTTAAGAATTGAGGGAAGCAATTGGAAGCCGCTTTTGATAGCTTCACGTTTTTGGCTATTGTTATTGGTTTAGAAACTTATATAATAAAATAAATTAATTTCTCAAATTATTTAGATTCCTGACAGCTTTTTCTGTAAAAAAATCTATTTAAACAGAAATTAAAAATAGCTTGTAATTTGTTATTATAAAAGCTATTCAAAAATGTGCTTACCTTTTTCATTTAAGGGCAACTCTGCTATCAGTAGATAAATATTCTAGGGAGAAGGTCTGTACTAGTTTTATTTCTTAATACAAAGTTACCACATTCGACGGTTTTTAAAATATCACTTTACCTACTTTTTTTGGGGGGGGAGGGTGAAACTGTTACCTCTGGGGGCATCGGCACCTCTGTATTCGGTACAAAGTTTATTTACGGAAGAAAGAAATACAAATTTATTTATGAGTAGAAATTTACTGCAAACTAACAATATTTTCGGGCTTTGCATAACAATTGTTTTTAATAACTTTTTGAGTTATTTTGAACTAACAAACATGAATATATTGTTTCTACGCATTGAGATAAGTCTTCATAAAACCAACCTTTTCTGACACGATGTAAGTGGGCTTGTCCTTTTCCCATAATGGAAAAAGTTGTAGATTCTTCTTCTTCATCATCTTCTGTATCAAGTCCCTAAAAAGAAAATCCACTGAAGTAGATATCATACAATTAATCATGAAATATGGCTTATAAAAGGCGATTAATGCCTGGCCAAAACAATAATACCTTATTTGTTGAGGTCTAATTAAAAAGTGACACTATATTTTTAATACAACAAGGGCAAAAAGTGTTTAACATGGAATATAAGTTATTTGCTGGTGGTGTGCAGTTTGTATGAGAAGGGATTTGATGATGCACTATTAGATTGTAAAAACAGTCCACTTACAAATTAACTGTGAGCTAAATCAGGAAAATGGTTTAATATTTAAAAATAACTAAACATCGTAGATATATTAGATACATAAAAAAAATTAAAGGCAAACACCATTTAAATTTTACAAACAAATGTCCTCTAATTCCGGAAGGATATCAGTAAGAATAGTTTAAATCTTAAGCGATTCCATGCAAAATTTACAAAAAATTTTTTTGTATGATTCTGTAATGATGCGAATTGAAAAGAACACAGTAAAAAGATACTGTCAAATATAAAATCCTTAATTATGAAATATTTGAAATATTTAAAAAAAAAGTAATTTTTCATTCATAAACAAAACATAATGCATATCTGGTTTTATTCAAAATTAACATTCAAAAGGTTTAACCTTACGTTATAGTCAAGTAAGTACATAATACAAGAAAAGATAACAGTTTTTATAACAAAAACAGACAACTTCAATTGGGGGGAATATAGTTAGGTTATAGTTATATAACCAATAGCTGAGCAAATATTTCGTTCTATACATAATAACACCAACTAAATTTATTTTGTATTCACATTTTAGAAAAATTGAAACACAAGAAACTTGGAAATTGAAAAAAACACAAAATCGAAATAGCAAAATAGACTGAAACTGAACTAGTTTTTCGGGTTAGTAGCACAGATTGCGCCTAAATTTTTTTTATGAATTTCTAACACTGGTCATGACTCTTATGTAGTATTAGTACAATCCTACCTGAGCTTCCCTGTTCCTTTTCTTCAAGAGTTTAAGGTGGAGCGGGCTGTCTGGAAAGTCCACAGTTTCAGCAAAATAACCTCGACCATCCTCTTCAGGTTCCGAATCTGTGTCTTTACTCCCACTTTGCAAAGGATCTGAGAACTGGGCTTTGTCTAAGGTTTCGTCTTTTTCTGTGCCACTAAAAATTAACAGATTATAACTGTATTATATATAACCTCTTCACTCCTGAAAAAATCATACGCATATATTCTTTACATAAACATATTTCTCATACAATTATGCATTTAAAAGTTTATAAAGATTTTTTGAAAAAATTAACCTTTGATATTTTTTGAGGGGCACATAAATTTAATGGAATTCAAGGATTTGAGAGGTTATAAAATACACTTTGGTGTTCTATGAATGAAAAATCTGCAAGTTTTTCGTAATTAATAGTTGATTCTAGCATTTGCTTTAATCTAAAATGTCTTATAGATAAGTTATGTTATGCACATATACATAGTATTTTAACATCAATGTATTTCTTTAAAAAAATACAATATTTTATATTTATATCATTCGTGCAAAGACACAAACTTTACAACCTTAATACCATTTCAACAGTTACAAATCATGTATTCCATTGCATGCAAAGAAACACATGACAACATAAATAATTAAATAAATAAACAATTCTGCACAGTGAAAGAAAATTACCTTTGCTATAACAAGGACAAATGCCTGTTTTCTAAGAAGCAAAAAAATCTGTAAATTTGCAGTTTTAGAAAAGGTACAATAGAACATTTGAAACGGTTTAAATTCCAGTTAAAATACAGTTTTATTCCATAAACTATTCGTAGTTTTTAAAATTGAGAAACCTTAAAAAAAGCGCCATATCACATCGGACATCAAATTTCTCGAAGAACTGAAGCAGTTTTGTTGATGGTAACGCTTCCCTTAAGTGACGGCATGGAGAACAAATTTTGAAGAAAACGGTTGTAAACGAGTTTTTAAGATATCAGTTCGTAAAGTAAGCGAAATGGTTAAAACCGCCAAAAGTACATGAAATTTCAATAAAATTCCGATTTGCTTACCGTGTAATAATATGCGGTTATAGTCAATTAATTAGCACTTAAAAACTTATTACCAATCCTTAGAAGTTTCGCAACTGTCAGGGGAGGCTTTACCACTAGCTACGTCCGCATCGCAGTCTTTCGGCTTCGTCAATCGGTTATTCTTCAACACAACGGTGGGCGTCAGGTCTTCCGTCATTCTAAAACGAGAACATTGAATAAAAAATCATGCAACAATAACTATATTGTTGAATCAACTTATATTTTTTTTATAAAGTAAAAATCAAAACTTTTATTTGAATTATATACATTCTGGATTTAAAAAATCGCGAATTTATATACTGTCATTGGTTGTGATTTTTTTTATCTTAATACATTTATCAACTAAATATTGTTCATCATTATTCATCGAATTATAAGTGTCTTATGTGTCCCAATTATGGAACGTTTTGGGATACATTTATATATCTATAAAATTTGACCAAAATAACTAAACACAAAATTTTAGTTTTGAAGTACAATCTGAAGACTATTCTTTAATTAACCTCTAACAGAAAAAACGGGAATCTTCCTCTCATTCTAGTAATTTAATCTCTCTTTAAGCCACAAAATACTACTTCATTAAATTTTTTTCATGAAACTTTCGTCTTAGGAAAAAAAACTATTTGTTAGTGGATCAGCATACTTACATTAAAAAAAAGTAAGATTTAAGTGATAAATTACTAAATATGCGTTTCATCTGCTAAAACTGATACTTCATTATGCTATTGTGTCATTGTATCTTTTCTAAACAAATTGAACTTGTTTAATTTACTTTCAAGAATCCATAACAGGTGAGAACTCTTAACTTACTTCATAAGAAACTAGTGCACAAACGAAAAAATACACCACCATTTTCGAGCAGCTTCATATCAATCCATATTTGTCTTCATAATGCATTCTTCAAGAATATCATATAGCAATAATAACTTGTAATGTAACTTAAAACTACTACGTATTTCACTTTCAATACTCATTTGTAACGATTCAATTTGCACTAAGTTTGTTTCCCTCGTAGCACTTGAGAAAAAGCGACGATTCAGTGCACATTTAATTTAATTTCTCTTCAACCGAAGAATATAACAGCCAGCTCAACGAATAACAGCAGTGGTTACTATGGCAACAGACTTAAGAGTTGGCTATAACTAAGTAATTTCGTAGTCTCTTGGAATTAATGAAAAATAGTTGGCTTGATTTTTTAATTAAAAGCTTTTGGTGTATCATTCATGAGTAAATAATAAGATTGAGAGTGTTTGTTTTTAAAATGTTTTTAATTAAAAGCCAAATCAGTCTAACTAAGAAGGATTGATTTGTAAACTTTTTTTTAAATATAAATCTTAACTAATTGTAAATTTTATTAACTCGTATTTATCCTAAAGTACACAAATTCCTCGAAAAAAAAGTTCGAAATTTAATTATATTATTTGTCATAGAGTTTTCCGATAAAAAAAAGATATTAAATGCAGTATTCTTCATTTACAAACATCTATTTTTATTTATATGCAGGTATTTGTACGATAAAAGATTATGCATTTACAAAAATATATTTGTAAATACATAAAAAAAAGAGTAAACAGGTAAAATATAACCTTCTTTAAATCACTATACGACAGCAGCAAATTGACACTTTTCAAAATTAAATAACAATTTTTAAATTATTAGGTATTAATGTAGAATAAAATCTAATAATTTATAAAAACAATTATTAAGATTAATGAACAAACAAATTAAAGATATTAACATTGGCGGAATTATTGAAATTGATCAATTACATTGCTCATTTTTTTATTATTTGCTATATTGTAATTTGATATTTCCGAAAAACTAGTATTTTTTTAAAAAAATTAAGTAAATACATTTAATTAGGGAACTAAAATTAAAATAAATTGAAACCTTATATTAAATGTTTAATCAAAATAATACAAGTATACAGATTTACAATTCATGTATATGGAAACAAAAACATGCATAAAAAATGAGCAATATATATTAGTAACTTTTTTTTAAAAAAAACTTACTTTAGTGTTAAATTACAGATTTCAATTCCCCGGTATATAACTACTCTTCTAAATTTTTAAATATTTAGCGAGTTTGAAGTTAAAGTTTAAGAGCGAAATTACAAGTGTCTTTACAACAAGTTATTATCCATTATACATGTACTGTATATTAGATAACTTGAAATTCACAAAGAACTATTTAAATTTATTAAATTCTACTTTAAGAAATCTTATTAATAATTCTTCGGAAGTTCTTTTACGTTCATTGTTGAACTTTTAGAACCCTTAAACCCAAATTATAAGGTCAATATATTTTTAGAACTATATTTACTGCAGTGTTGCGACATCTAGGAGTAGTTTGGTCAAGATCATTCTATTTTTAGATCACGTTATCCTTTGGATTTTATCCCTTTCCATTCATAGGATTATCCAATATTACGTTTAACTATAAAAAAACATCATTTTTTTTGTAATTCTAAATTTTCATTCTATCATTAATAAACAAGCATCAAATAAGAATACACATACCAACTCTGACCATAAACACAGACATATGTCAAAATTCAAATTACGTTCTAAAAATCTTACCCTTTGTCTGATCTCTTGGGCACAATAAACTGTAATTGCACTAGATCGTCATCAAAAGACGGCATTCTACTGGAGTTTCTAGAGGGAAAAGATGAGTTTGATTTGGTTTCCGAAATGCTGAGAGTTTTCCAACGATGTTTCTCACCATTATAGAAGCTAGAGCGGAGGAGAAATAGCAATGGCGCAAGCGCGGGTTTCAGGGATCAATACATCTATTCCAACAAACATCAAAAAGAGGAAATGAAAAATCAAGAAGATGGAACCCCATTTCGATTTGGGGATTCGATAGGTTACACTAGCTGAGAATAGCAATTTCATTCGGTTTCGGTTGAATTACGTCACACACTAGAGCTGCAAACAAGGGCTATTGGGGGACTCGAAATTTTTTAATCGAGGCCGAAACATCAGCTGGCATCCAACGCAAAGGAGGCTAGAAATAAACAGGGTAGGTTAGTTTGAATTATCGTCGCACTAGAGCTACATGAGGGCTATTGGTATCGTGATTTAGAACCACAGTCAAGTCACGAGTCGACACCCGAGTAGGCACCCAACGCAACCGTTAAGGGCGACATCTTACGCAGCGTTGGGACTTTGAAGCATATTTTTCGTGCACTCCATCTACACGGCATTCGTCGGACATGTTTGACTGCAGGGGCCGTTTATAGGTTCGCAGTTATTTTGGCGATGCCCGGACCCCTAACATGGGACCAACATGCGAACATGGGACCTTCTGCATGCATGGCGAACGCCTTAACCGACTGGGCTCCCCAGCCTCCAGAAATAAACAGACGGAAACGATTAAATTACCAACGCAACCTTACAGTGACGTTGTACGAGGCGTCAGGACTTTGGACCACGACAGATTGAACGTTCGCACAGGGTTGCTAGTCACATTTAGAAAAAAAATGTTTATTTGCTTAACATTTTAATAAAAACAGTTGCACTAATTATAAAAATAGTAGCAAAAAACAGCTGCCTCAAATTTAAATATTGTAAGTACAATCACAAATTGTAAGATATATAACATAATTTTAACTCCTTACTGTAGAAAAAATAGAAACAAAAGTATAGATCACATAAAATATAATACTTTAATTCTGTTTGCGAAAATTATTATTTAACTTTGATTGCCTAACTTTTTAGACATAAAATTCAAGAAGTATTCAAAAAATTAAATTGAAAAATATTTAAGGAAATTGACTGATAGTTCAGTTTTACATTTTTGATTATTATAGATCTGAAACAAGGTTGATATAAAAATAAATTTATATTGACTTAATTGAGTAAACCCTTAATGCATATTTAATTTCATCAATGAAAAACAATCTTAAAGGTTCAAACATTTATTTCGCATTAAATTTCTCATAAATTCAATAATTTATTTTTACACTTTTAATAAATACTATAAGGTTAGTAAATTTTACAGAAAAAAAGCGTTTAGGTACTAGTTGTAAAACTTTTTCGCAAATAGTTAAAATTATTTCTTTTAAACTGATACTTCAATTTATCTTCATGTTAATAAAATATTCTTAATTGATAATGAATTACAGATTATTTGTTAATTTATTTCAACAAGAGAACAGCAAACTTTCATTTATTTATAATAATAATATTATGTTTTGTATTATTTAACTAATGAAAAATAATAAAGCAACATTTTTTATTTTTAATATTAAATATTTTAAGTAAAAAGTAGCATTAACTATATTACATTAATTTTAACATTTTCTAATTTTACTTTAAGTAAATAATAACTTAAATATTTTTAATTAATTGTAAAATTTAAGATAAATAAAACATTTAAAATTTTTAAATTTTAAATGTATAAAAACACTTTTTGAATATTTTTTATTTGAAAACTAGGGATTATACGTTAAAAGAATTCTAGCGATTCATGGATTGTAAAATTGCGGCCGTCACTCATTCTGGAAAATAGTTGACGAAATGCTGAAAATAGTTGCATTTGGCTTGACTTAGAGTTTAGGTTTTTTTTCTGAAGTATAATATATTTTTGGTGATATCCATACAATTGTATTTTATAATTTTAATTAAAATTATATAATTTTATAAATATAATGATCATATATTTTTAAATTATTATTTTCTTAAACGAAAGACATGTGCAAAGTTTATTATTATAGTAGTATTTTTGTTTTAATCAGTTTATTTGTTGGAATCCAGAATTGGAAGACCATTTGTTTATGTTTTGTTCTTTAAAAAGTATTATATTTTACTTTTTTTTATTTGGTATTTTTTCTATTCTGAACCACAATTTTGTTTCTATTCGAGCATATTGTACTGTAAAAAAAAACGGTCACTTTTAAGGAAATTTCCCGTACTTTAAAGCAGTTTCTCTTAATTTTCGGTCTCGAACCATTTCTTTGAACTCGATTAAGTTTTACAACCGGTTTTCTTCTAAACTTTTCTCAATGACGTCACTTTGGGGCGGGATAATTTCCACAATATTGCTTATTTTGTTCTCAATCAGTCATGAGAATCGGTGGCCGGAGAAATGACGCTTTATATGTAACTTAAAGTTGCGCCTGACACAAAACCATTTCTCAATTTGAAAAAGTATGTGTACTTTACAGGATAAAACCGTATTGAAAGAAATTTACCATATTCGATGCAGAAAATTGCCAAATTTTTTTGCAGCTTTATTCTGGCAACTCAGTTGCCAGTTTAAAACTGTAAATTTGTAAAACAGTTTTTTTTTTTGCAGTATTGGTGCAAAAGTATGCTTATGTGTATTTTAAGTTATAAAATATCTTATCACATTTCTCATTCACCTTTGATAGCATGCTTTACATTTACATACAAAACGACACACAACAATGACCATGCAAAACTAAACTGGGGGATGAGAGTTTAATCAATTGAAACACTCCCTAACATAGGATTTAATATTTTTAATAATAATAGTAGGGATCTCGGCCTCTTGCTTGACTAATTCTACAGCTTAAATTAGTCAGAGTTCATTGACTAATAAATTACATGAAAAGGAGTGAAATGTTTAAAAATACAATTGCATTTCTTAGACTTTAGCTAAACACTTAACTTTAGTGTGGGGTAACTACTAACTAAAAAAAAACTAAACTCGTCAGCACGTGTCCATTAGTGGGCCAATGCCTGCAGTGCCCATTTCTGCTTACGTGACCTTTCTAGGGTGCTAGGCTACACAACTTAACTACTAGAGTACACATAAAAATTAACTTCAAAAATAAATTAAAGTGCATCCTCATTGTTTTAACCCTTTATTCACTGAATTAAGTTTCATAATTATTTGTCTTTGAATATTTTAATGTTAGATATTGCAAGTAATTAGAATATAAAATTGTAAAATAATTGTTGGGACATAAAATGCACTTAATGTGCTGAATTTATTTTCGTTTTTTCTTCCTTTCTATTTATAATTACTAAATTAAACTGACAAATAATGACACAATGTTGAATGAATATGTTTTACTCTTTTAGTCGTTAATGTGTTGAAACCGCATATTGCAGCCCACTACCCTCCGCATATAAAAGCCCACAACCCTCTATTTTCCCTTAAAAACAATGAAAAGTAAAATAACAGCCTTTTAAGTGGTTTTTATGAGTACCATCAGTGCATCTCAGGATAACTAAAGTAAAAATATTAGAAAGAATTCACTTTACCTTCATAGACTTCAATCTGCTAAAACAGAACATATAAATAAAAAAAAGTTCCATCTTTCCCCGTTTTCTACAAATTGAACAATGAAAAGTGAAACAGCGGCTTTTTAAGTGGTATTTATAAAATCACTGTCAGTAGATAAAGGGTTAGAGTTAATAAGGTCGGGCATATCAGACACACACCATTATGAAATATAACTTTTTTTAAAAGGTTAAATATCAAAATTGTGATGTGTTAGTTAAACTATAAGGTCTTGTAAAAAACATTAATTATGATAAAAACACACAAAATATTAATAAAAAACAATTTATTTAAAAAACTATTATCACAGTATAACTTTTAACATGTATATGTAGCTGAACTGTAATGAACAGCTGGCATTATAAATTCATTTGTAGCATTTTAATAACAATTATGAACACAAGTTAACTTGCATAATTTTTATAAGCATAAAACTTATATGTGAACAATATTAGTGCTCTATAAACAGGTATGTTACATAAAAGTTTTTAGTGTAACATACATTTTTTTTAAGTTTAATTATGAAATACACATTTTTACTTTTAAGTTTTTATTATTGGTATAAGGATTTTGCAATAAGTACTAATTGGTATATCTTAACATAAAGGGTCAATCACAATTTTAACAGTTTCACAATAATTAAAAAAAAAACTTTTCCAAAGAGCATGAAAATTTAGTTTAATTCATTTACTAGTTTTCAAACATTACAACAAAAAATATTGAAACTTTAAAAATATTTGTACAAAATATTTTCCATACTTACATTTTAACAATAACACAGACTAGATGTCAAAATATTCTTTAAAGAAAAGAACACATTTATGGAATAAAACAAAAGAAATTTGGCAACTACGTTATTATATAACAAAAGTAAAATTTGTTAGATTAACAAGTTTTACTACACAAACAGTATTATGAGGAATCTTTTATATATGTAGTCAGCAAGAACAGTATTATAAATGTAAGAAGGCCAACATACATAATATTTAAGGCTAATACAAATCACAAGATATGAATAGATAAGAAAAAAGATAAACTAAAGAATAACTAAATTACCTTATGTTTAAATTACGATTATAGATTAAAATAGATATAAATTAAAATAGATAAATTAATTATATAAATTAAAATCGATTGTTACATAAAAGCAGCTATACAACTTGATATGCAGAATGAGGATTTCTAAAAATATATTTCAATAGTAAATATTTTTTTCTCCTTAAAATTATATAATAGATTGTATCTGAAATTACTTGTAAGCAGACATTCAACTGACATATTTACATGCTATAAATCATCTTATTTCAATTTAGTATTACACAGACCATTATCAGCTTATAAACTATCTTGAAGGACTTATTTTGTTACACATATTACATAACTTTAGTTAATAACTAAATTAAAAAATTTGCTCAACTAAAGGAATGTTTGTAAAAAAAAATCTATGTAAAGCATTTTATTAAATCGTAATATAAACATGGCATATTCTTTTGATAATTTATAAAGAGGGAAAATTGTTGTTTAATTCAAATGAAAGTATTCGTTCTTGTCGTCATTAGAAATTTTTTATAGCTTTTGCACACAAAATAAAGACATGCATGATTTAAATCAGTTACAAAAAGCAATACAATATGCTAGAAACACCAAATATATAAAATCTGTTAATAATGCAGTCAAGGCACACAAGAACAAGATTATTTAAAAGAAACTATTTTTTTTTTTAAATTGACCAATTATTATACTACTCATAAACTTTTTCTTTTATTTGAAGTAAAAACTTTGAATTGAGTAATTTTTGCGGCAAACTATTTTATTATACGAAGATTTTTTTTACAACTATTATCAATCTGTAAGGATCTTTTAAAAAGCAAGGAGATGATTCAAAAATAAAAATAAGATGTCCACAATAATAACTTTTAAGTTTATGTTTAACAAAGTAATTAGCATTAAGTAATGTTTGAACAAAATCAAATGATATTTTAAACATATTTTTAATACTTTTAAAGTGGCAGTGATATTTTTAATGCATCTTTCAAAAGTACAAAATAAAAACAAATATTTAAGAATCCACACATTTTAAAAAAAAATAGATTCTCTAAGTAAGACAACTTTCCTATTGGCTTAAAAAAAATTCATTAAAATAAATTGTGAGTCATTGTGTAAGTGTCTAATCAAAGAACTAAATTATCTGAATTTTGAATTATTAAGGCAAATGAATATTGAGTATATATATGTGCTATACAATTATGTAAAATATAAATGTATTCAGAATAAAAGGCACCCTTATTTTAAGCATAATCTTTAAATACAAAATCTACATGAAATGGTTTCACAAGCACAATATATAAATTGCAAGTATTGTTAAAAATATCAAATCTTTCCAAATATTCTTAAACTTAACAGAAATAAAATCTAAAATTAAGAGTATTTTTATGAAACATGCTTTATACGTAAAACAGTTAATACCAAAATTCATGCGTATTTAGCACCATTAATTAACCATAGAACATAACTCTGCATTGCACCATGATTAGGAACTACTTGGCAAACTTGTCTACATGGTACAGTAGATTAGATTCTAATAAAATATAATACAGTCGAACCCCGCTGTAGTGAACCTGGGATATAGTGAACCCTCGCTTGTAATGAACCTTTTTAGTGGTCCCTTCCGAACTCCTATTTAACTAATGTTATTTTATATGGATATAGTGAACTACTTAGAAAAGAAGAGTTCGCTTGTAGTGAACTTAAATTTCCCTTTCCTTAATATTTTTTTCAGTTCTCTATATTTTAAGTTATATTATTAGTGGTAAGCGGTAGGGAGATAGCAATCTTTAACAATGTGTCGACTTCAACCTGCACTTCGGATCTTATTGTACTCAAACTGAACCTGTTTCAAAGTAAACGTACCCCTTTCTTGTACCCCTCTGTGTTCCAGGAACCACCCTTTCTTTTCAACCCATTATTCATGTACCCCACCACACTCCTGCACACCTCTTCTGGATTCTTGGAAGGCGTGTCTGGTCAAACTGTAGTACTCATTTGTGTGTTGCAACCTTCCTCCCCCCCTTCTCCGGAGTTAAATTAAGCTATTCACCTCAACAGCTACCTATTCTTTATTTTCTACCACCCTTTAAAAACTGGGCATCAGTGGAACTGCCCAATTGTCCATTTACCCTATACTTGCGCATACTTGCTTGTACGCATTTTGAACTGAAGGAGACCGTCTAAAAAATGGCAGCTTCTGTAAAAAGAAAAGCTTAAAATGATAATTTTTTTTTACAATGCAGATGAGTTTCGTGAAAAATCAAATATTAGTTACTATTTAACCGAATATATTTTCATTCTTTTTGAATAATTATTTTGGGAAAATTTCAAAAATTAATTAATAAATATTTATTTTTACTTATTAAATAATTAATTTTTAATTCAATTATTTATTCAATTAATTAAAGATATTCTAAACCATTATTATTCTTGTAAAAGCTTTATATCGTATAAAACTTTATTCCAGAAAAATTGGCTATAGTGAACCATCAGATATAGTGAACCAATTGTTGGTTTCGTAGAGAGTTCACTATAGCGGGGTTCGACTGTAGATATCTTAATGGATATTCTTGTTATATAACACTTACACAAGATAAGTACTTATGCAAAGTTTTGCTTACATAGTTTTAAGGGTCTTGTATGGTAACAGATCTCCATACAATTCCAATGGGGAAACTTTTGACCTTGTTTTTAAATAAAGTATACAACATGTACTCACGAAAACTTATAAAAAATACAGAAAGTTATTTCGCCATTAAAATAATTAATAAGTATAATTTTAACGATATTAATTAGTTATAATTAAAACAAAATTTTAGTAATTATTCACAAACTACAGATGGCAGCACTTACCACATGGAAATATCTAAACAAAAAATTTGTTTTAATTATAACTAATTAATATCTTTAAAACTACACTTATTAATTATTTTAATGGCAAAATAACTTTCTTCTGTATTTTTTGGTAAGTTTACGTGAGTACATGTCGTATACTTTATTTAAAAACAGGGTCAAAAGTCTCCCCATTGGAATTGTATAGATGTGTTTTACCATACAAGACCCTTAAGGATATAAAATATCCAAAAATATATCATGGCTGTTACTGAATATAGGCTGATAAACTAAATCTAGGCTGACTTGTAAGAAATTTTTTTGTAAGGTCAAAAGTTGTGAAGCTAATACCAACAGCTATTGGCCCTTTTATCCAATTTAGACTTAAGCCTTTATATAACCCTCTTCTTATACCTTCTTCACTTATAACTTTACTTAATGTATTTCTAATTGTAGTATATTCTTTATGAGTCAATGAAGCGGTTTGCATCCTTCTTCTAACTATATCAAGAGGATATGATGCTGATTGTCCCAGCATACCTGCTGCTGCCCCAAACAGAAGTCTTTCATGTGTATGAATGGCTCGGTCATTTGTATTCTCTACAGTTAAAAGTACACAAACAATAATGCTTATAAACAAATTTGAAAAAAAATTATTTCATTTTATAAAATTATGCACTTCCTCCAAAAACAATGGTATATTTATTAAAATTCAATAATTGAAGGGATGTATAGTCATGAACTAAAATTCCTATTTCAAACTTTGATCTTTGGAATAGCCAATATTTGTTGATAACCTGACAAAGTTATAGCACTTTCTCAAGTTAAAAACAAAAATTGTATAATGTTTAGCGAATATTTGCAATAAAATTAGAAATTAGCTTTTTTGCTAAAATTTCTTGCATAACGTTCTTCAGTATCCATGTGTTCGAAAATAATTTTATAAAAATTAATACATGTTAGAATTTGGGGCTCAGGATTTTAAAGCATTCAATTATACAACATAAACACTTACAAATTAATAACATTGTAATATTTTCCATCCCAGGGATGTGTTTTGAAGCAATAAAAATTGGAAGATTTTCAATAATTTGTGTTCAAAAATTTTCACACCTATTTTTAACTATTTTTTTTCTTTTTGTCAGTAGATTATAGCTTAAGAACAAAGAAAATATCACCCCTACTACCAAAGAAAATTTGTCTCAATTGTCCTTTCCTGTTATCACCAAATCAGTAACAGCATTGCTAACATTTAAAAAAAAGTTTCAATTTAAAGTTATTTTCTCTCCTAACCAACAAATTAAAGTTTTCCAATCTCAAAGACCCCATTGATACTTTTAATAACTGGGACACTATATATATACTTTAATAACTGGAAGAGAGCACTTAAAATAAGACTTAAGAATCGCCAATTTCAGAATGTAAGGTTAATGTCTTTAAAAAATAATAACATAAAAAAATAATTATAAACTATTAATTGTTTTAAAAATTATCTAAACTAGTAATGTTGAATTTGAAGCCATATATTTGTATATCAAATATCCTAAAATAGGGTGTCTGATTATTAACCTAAAACTTATTTTACTTAAGTTTTCTTTAACTTTACTTTTCCTGTGGTTTTGTTGTGCTTGATGTTCTGTTTGTTTGTACGGTCTATATATTTTTTTTACATAAGTATAGGAAGTATTTTACAGAAAGGGGAGAATAAAGAATTAAAAATAAATTAAACATTAAAAATTAATACTAAAACAAAACTGTCACAATGTTCTCCTCTCCTCCCTAATTAGTGACAAACAAGTTCAAAACAGAAGATTATTTTTATTTTAAAAATGGATTAAATTACAAGGTATTGCGACAATATTTAATAGTCTGATGTTATAAAATAATAAATAGTGGACTTTTTTTCCGAGGTTTTTAACTCAATCAATATTTATCCAAAATTTTCAACGCTGATTGCATGGGTTTTTTTTATCTTAGACCTTGTTATTTGAAATACAAGGGGTTGGCTCCAGTTAAAAGTAATTGCTATTTTTTCGATTTTTATTAAAACATGTTTATGCACTTGAAATTTTTCACCGCTAAATTTAAATGCACCAACTTTTATTATATTAATCTTTATTATTACAAGAACAAAAAATAACATAAAAACAATAAAAATACCACGGCATACCAAGGGGGGGAAATCCCGTACAGGCGAACAAAAACACATACAGTTAAAATCGAACGAAAACAAACACAGAAACAAACAAAATAGAACATAATGTGGCAATCAGCTGACATACAGATATGATTAATATGCTTCAAATTAAAGTGAAAAATAGAGATCCAAGTTGTTGATATTTATAAAAAATTCAAAAGGTTGTTTTAGGCATAATAATTATTTATATTTGTTAGGTGAATAGGCAGTTTATTATATAATTTAGGGGCAAGATAGAAGAAATGTTTAGAAAATATAGTTTTGGAGAATGTTAGAATTCGAAAAAATTACATTTCATCTGTTATTATAAAAAATTTCATTAAGTTCACAAAGTGCTTTATTGCAATAACGATGCACGCAAATTCGAAAAAAAGCATTTCAACATTAATAACAGGTAGGCAAATAAATAGTACGCAGATGATGGAGTCAAGCAACATTATCCTGAAAATCATATTCCCCAAAATGTTCTTAAATAATTTGGTTCAAAAATGGAAATGGTTGTGGTAATAATACAAATTGTATAGTAAGCCTAGGACATGCAATGTAAATTTTAGATTCTTAAAATGAATAATAAATGGTTATACCTAAATATGTTGTTTTTTGGAATGCAAGAAAATATTAATATTTAATTGAAAGTGATGGCATCACTTATACTAATTCACATGCTATCATACTATCAGTAAATAATAGTTTTTAAAAAGTGGTTATTTTCAATAATTTAATACTTAGCTAATGTTATCTAATAAGTTTTGAGTACTTACTAATGCCCATAGTGGTTTACAGTAGACTTATTAGTTGCCAAAAAAGAAAGGGTGCAGTTTCCATGAAAGTGAGTCCCATTGGGTAGAAATCTGACTGTACTCAATGAATGCCTCAAAATTTAGAACCACAGTAGTCAAGCGACTTTGGATCAAAATGATTTAAGGAGAATGTATGTCACAGTGTAATTAAGAAATACTGTGATAAATTGTGATTTATTTTTATTACCAGAAAAAAATTCATTTGTAGATGAGATGGTAGTAGGATTCAAATTCAAGTCAAGAAAGTCATATTCTTATTAACCACTGAATGAATTAACCACTTGGCCACAGGAGCTTTAAAATATTTTATTGCTTTAGTGAATAATTATCAACACTCTTATTTGCAAGTAACTACTTCTTTTTTTAAAGATTAGAGATTAAAAAAAAAAGTTTAACATACCACTGTGCAACCTCTTCAGTGTTTCATAAGTGAAAAAGCTGGTCCCTGAATATGGGATAACACCAAGCAGAGTAGGCGTGTATCCCCGATACAAAGTACACCATCCTTCTGTTTTCCATGTTTTAACAAATACTTGAACTAAACTATTGTACCTACAAAAATAGTTTGTTTTTTTAAAAGAAATAACATTAATACTGCGCAATATCAAGTTAAATTAATTATTTGAACACCACAAGTACCAGAAATTCGCTAGTATCATATCCAAGTGAAAAATTTGATAGTGCTTGTAATAGAAAATAGAATTATAATACAGTGAAACCCTGATAATAAACCCGTTTTGCACATTTATTCCGCTTCAAGCGTTTTTTTAGAAGCAAGTCCCATTTTGTCCCAATACCAATAAGTCTTCTGTTCTTATTTTTCCCAATTTTGTATGTTCTTTTAGATAGCCCAGTGAAAAAAGAACGACAGTTTCACTGTATATTCCAATTGTAATAAAAGTTAATATCATTGTCTTTAAACACCAAGTAAAAATATGTGCTTCATTTGCAATAAATGTTAGTACAAAATTTAATCTGTAATTTCTTATTAAATTTTTTGGGCACTTTATCCACATAATTTTTTGAAGTGTTATAATTTACAAAAATAAAAATTCTTGAAAAATTTATACCATGAATATTTCTTAAAAGATAACAGGGTTTACAGCAGACTTTTTTTTAAATTATGTTTACCTATCTTTAATAAATATATCTAAAATAATATCAAATCGATAAAAGAAAAATATAGAAAAATATAATTTAGAGAAATTTAATGGAAAGTTCAAACAAATTATAAATTGTTTACATTTCTTTGTGAGTAACAGCCATACGAGCTCGAGCAAGGTCTAGAGGATAGGTAAAAGTTGTTGATACGACACCTGCCAATGATCCAGCAACAAATGACGTACCAGGTTTAGCCTTCCTATAAAACAAAACTTTTATAATAAAGGAAATGTTCAATAAAGGGCTTAAAATGCAATTTTATCCTATAATTCCAATTTATAAACCTAGTAAGGTTGAATAAACTTAGTTGGTGCCTATATAATGTTAGACAGCAAAGACAATCTAAATGTCTGTATTTTAAAAATTATCAGGCAAAACAGTGACGAAATTGCCAGCATGTTTTGGAATTACTTTTCTTTACTAACTTTTATGTTATAAATTCTCATTTATATATCCATAAAATTCTCATATTATATATATACTATATATATATACATATATATATACTATATATATATATATTATTAATATATAACAGGATGGCTTAGAGGTAGCCTAACAGTTAATGTTGTACGATTGGTAAGAACTTTCCCGGCACCGTTTATTTGTTTGATGCTCTAGAAATATGCAAATGTCACCAGAGGACATAACTTCGAATCCCGTCACTTGCCAAATATCCTATAAAAGGATTTGTGCTGGTGGAAAATTTATACTTTTGTTTATAGTGTAAACCATGGCTGGAAATATGAGCGAGGAGCACGGACGGTGGATCCTTAAGACCTACTGGAAGTACGAAAATGCAGAGACTGCGTACGATATTTGAAAGTGGGTTTAATTTGCCTGCGTCTTCCCATCTTCCGCTTTACAGCATCAGAGAGAAGTTTGAAACCACGAGTTCCGTCGCCAATGCCTCAAAGTCTGGAAGACCACGTACGACGTTGACACAGGAAAATGAGATGAATATAGCCCTTACATTCGTAGACAGTCCAAAGAAGTCTACGCGACAAGCGCCTCGGGAGCTGATGATCCCGAGGGCATCATTACAAAGCCTGATGCACCAGCTGAACCTTAAGCCGTACCGCCCAAGACTGTTACATGGCTTTCTTGAGGACGATCCTGACCGCAGATTACAGTTCTGTGAAATAATGCGCGATCAACTGACTGATCAACCAGACCTGCTTTCAAAAATAGTGTGGACAGATGAAGCCTGCTTTAAATTGTCTGGCCACGCCAACAGACATAACTCTGTGTACTAGGCCGACGAAAACCCACATGTCATTTTGACTACGCATTTAAATCAGCCAGGCGTCACAGTGTGGGGTGGCATATCCTGCGATGGTGTCGTGGGTCCTGTCTTTTTCGATGGAACCGTTGATGGCCCCAGGTATTTGGATATGTTGATACAAGTTGTAGTACCACAACTGCAAGCACGGCCCGACTTTGCGGAGTTGTTTTTTAAACAGGACGGTGTCCCACCTCATTATTCTTTGGTGGTCTGACGATACCTGGATCTGACCTTCCCGAATCATTGGATAGGGAGACGGGAAGCATTGAGTTTCCACCACGTTCCCCGGACTTTACTCCCATGGATTTCTTTTTCTGGGGAGTAGTAAAGGATAATGTTTATTCCAGAAAACCCGCCACAGTACGCCAGTTGAAGAAATTCATCGATGATGCTTTTAAGGACATTCGTGACAACTTGAATTTGTGTCGTACTGTGTGAGAGTGTCGAGGATAGGTTCCAGGAATGCATTAATGTCGAAGGTAGACAATTTGAGCACCTTTGGGATTAAGAATGTAAATATATGTATGTAAATAAAGCTGTCACTTTTGACTATGGTTCTTAATTACGATGCCTGTCGCCAATAACTCTCCTGTAGCTCTAGTACTACGATAATTCAACCAAACTAAACTTAACCTGTATTAAAATAATTTTTTCTGTATAAATAACTGTATACCTAACTAACTGTTAGGCCACTTTTGGGCCACCATAAAATAATAATATAGAGTCACAAAACAATACATTGGAAGTTTTGAATGCTCAAATTTAAAACAGAAAGTGCATTTACCTTTCTTCAAAAGTTTCAACATGAAGAATATGCTTCCATTGTTCATGAGAAGCAAATTGGATGGATGCATAAGGAATTATACGAGCCATGGTAGCTGAATTTCCTCGCCATAAACTACGAATGCCAGATGTCTGATAGCTATGCTTTATGAATTGAAGAGCTTCTTTCAAAGAATAGCGTTTGTTTGTAACTAAAAATAAATTTGTACATTTTTTTCATTCATGTTATTTTTAAAGCAAGTTTATCACTGAGCAAATATGAAAAAAATGATTAAATATTTTTTAAGGATATTAGAAGTTTATTTCTCTCTAATAAAATATAAATTTAATTACCAACTAATTTTGGTTTTTTGACACTTACTTCACATGTGTTCACACTTCCTGTGTGCAGATAATACTACATTTGTATCCTATTTATTGATACGATCAAAAAGTGCCTAATCTAAACTTTGTTCTTGGGATTTTTTTGTTGTTGTTTTGTTTTAAAATCGGGAAGTATTTGGATCACTTCTATAGTTTGTAATCAGAAGAATTGTAGATAGGAATGTAAATCCCCTAAAAAAAATTTATTCCTTCACAAACATTTTCAAAACATTTAATAGTGTTACTCATTGATAGCAGCAGAAAGGTTGCTGCTCCTGGGATATCCCTATAACCGATTTCAACTTTAATAAAAAGTAGGAATTTTTTTTTCATATTTTAGAGTATCTATAAATAGGTATTTCAAATATTCAATATTATTACATGCAAAACAATTGCTTAAAATTTTACTTAAAACTAACACATCACTTCAAAAGTTTTAAATTACTTTTTACTGAAAAATAAAGGGAAATTGTTTTAGACCATTAACTTATTTAATAAATTTATACGAATAACAACTACAGCTATATTACTTTGAAAGTTGATTTTAGTTCGGTCTAATGGAGCAATAGTTGTTTTAGCAACAGCTCCAGCTGTAGCACCAGCTATAAGTGATATAATAACATCTTTTGATCTTCTGAACTAAAAATTGGAAGAAAAAAAAACATAATATAATATATAAATAAAATATTAATTGTGACTTTTTTAGCAAATTCAAGATTTTATTTGATTTTTTTGTTTCTTTATCATGAAAAATTGGTGCATTAGATACCAAAAGTTTATTGCATATGGTTAACAAATTATCAATAAAAAATATATTTTGAAGAATTAGTGTTAGATGTATACAGTTTATTTATTAACTAATAGCTTAACAAGCCTTAAAAGAATTAATCAATTGTAGGCTTCTGTACAGAAAAGTTTTAACTAGATATAGTCAGGGCTGGGCGGTAACGCATTACAAGTAACGCGTTACTTTTAATAATTACTTTTTACAGTAATCTTATAGGTAATTCGTTACATTTGAGAACCTAGTAATTTTACAGGTAATTCGTTACATAATTTACGAAAAAGTAATCTTTGTTACAGTAACGCGTTACTTTCATTAATTTTATCATTAACACTCTAATGAATGTCCAAAACAAAAAAATGCTTTAAAAAACAAAATAAAAAACTTTCACATGCTCTTTGCTAAGAGGAGAAATATTGTTAACACAAAAATGAAACGTTCCCTACTGATTGCAGTGCGGTACCTTTAGAAACGGGCGAGACATATGTGTTCCCTTGTCCCAGGGCAATGCCATTCTCCCCACATGTGGGGTCTGGCTTACCTGTCATCGGGAAAACAGATAATTGCAGGCTACCAGTAGAACGGTGAAGGGTTGAATGGGTTCTTTGTTAAGAAAGTCGTTTTTCCTGCCACTGGTTAAGGACAGTCATATGAAGTTATGTTCATATCAAAGGCATTCGCTCTGACCCAGAACTCTGGCTAAGTTTAAAACTTATTCTTGTGTGAAAACTAATGTTTTTATAACCTTCAATATTTTATCTACTCAACATTATTACTTATGAATGCTTAAACTAAATACTTAATATTTTATATTATACTTTTTTAAATTACTATAATATTTAATTGATAATTTTCTTTTTGAAATGCCTAAGCGAAAGCGGTTTTTAAGTCAGTTGGAGATCGACAATTTGGTTTCAAAATAGGATGAAGTGGGACCAATTTTAATTGATGTTAAGTGTTTATGAATATATACATTTATTTCTTAAATACTATTCAAAAATGAATTGTTTTGATTTGCAATTTCTCAATGCATATTTTTCTAATTTATAATATAAGTGGTATAATTTAATGATTCTTAAGCTAAAATATGCAATGTATGTAATCGTTAAATTTGTTCATAAATTCACTTTCTAAAACGGTATATTTTTTAATTTGCAGTTTATGTTTCATTTTCATAACTTTAAAAAGTGATAGTAATATAATTGAGACAAGAGAAGAAATTTTTATTCAGGATATATATTTGAAAAATAGGGGGGGGGGGGGGTGCAGAAATAAAATAGAACAGATATCAGTAAAATAAATAAGTTAATAAATATCTTTTTAAAGGGACTTTCAAAGACCTTTATTTGATGTGCAACAATGACATGGTTGATATTTTATTTGGACGCATTGATATCTTTTGACTGACATTTTTTAAAAAAATATACCTAATTTTTCTAATATTTCTTTAAACAAGTACAGTTTTATGCTAAATAAACTTAAACCCAAAAAATTTTTTATCAAATAATCAAAGCTTTTTTTTTTCTAAAACACTTTTGTGTCATTTCGGGTGCAGGAAATTTATTACCAATACATATAGCTAAAATTAGTAAAAAAGCTTAAAATTTTTGCAATGGCTGTATTCCGTACTCCCATTGAACATAATCCCTCCACACTTTGAATAATTGAGTTGAGTTCAATGGCTTTTCTGTTTTGTCATAGAGAGAATAATTTATTATCTGTCGTTGCAACTGAAGAACCAAACAAGAATACTCGAACATGAGTATGCCGCTGCGAATTTCCTAGAAACCAACAATTTACCCCCCCCCCCCCAAGTCAAGTGTGACAAGAAAGGGGAGAAGCACACCCTTCTCAAAGGGTCACGCCCTCATTGTGTCCACTGTCATTCTTCGACGCCTCCATTGATAGAGAGCGCACGTCGACAGCACAATCTCGAGGAATTTTTGCGCAGAGTACACTCATCTAGCAGTGATGATGATTTTTTTTTTGAGAATCTAAAAACTAGACATCCTTCCGCCGAAGCCGATTTTGAGTTGTCTACATCTTTCCAAAGTAACGAGTATAAGATGACTGTATTCTGTACCCTATTAATAATTAAAAGCATGTTCATTAAATATAATACCCCCTTATCAGCCAGTATGGCTGTTGAAAGGTTAGTTCTGTTGGTTTATGTCTCCGACCCAATCGTAGCTGTGTAGATGCAGCTTTTGTTGTACCCCAATAAGTAGATTCTCTGCTAACTGCTTAATAAAGTAGATTTTGGAAAAAAAAATCATTTATTCATTTATACTTTATTTTTCAAAACATTTGTAAATATGAAATTTTGTCGTAAAAAGTAATCTTAAGTAATTGTAATTTGTTACTTTTGGAAATTAGTAATTTTACGGGTAATTAGTTACTTTTTACGAAAAGTAATTGTAATTGTAACGAGTTACATTTAAACAAGTAACGGCCCAGCCCTGGATATAGTATCAAATGCAAGTTATATTCAAAATACTACTAAAATATATAAATTACAACCTCATATTATATATTCGGTTTGTTAATCTTAATTATTAAACCTGAAAGTTGTTCCTTATGGTGAGCAACTTTCTGAGCAAAAAAAATCAGTCGCCATTATATTTAATTTGAAAAACAATGCAACTGCAAAATTCCTAATGGCAATACTTCATTTTAACTACTACATATTTTATACCAATGAGAAATTTTACAGTGCAACAGTAATATTTAAACAATTTCATTGAATATTTGTGAAGTTATTAGTATAGAAAGTAAAGATAACATATTAATTAAGTTTAAAAAACAAAAGTATCCTACTAATGAAATTACAAATCTAAAAATTATTTTTTGTAAAATGATGTTGTTCCAAACATAATTTCACATTGGTTATATATAAGTTGATTTAATTTAAAATGAAATCATTATTAAAAATTGTATTAATAAAAACAACATTTTTTTTTAAAAATGATTAAAAGGATTAAATTATACATAAATCTTAAAATTAAATGTAGTTATTTAATGTTATCATTCTAATCTTTATTTCTTCCCCAATACTGTCCAGCAGATACGGTGCAACTAATTTGTAATTCGAATTAGTTTCACAGTTTTTAATACTTTTTAAAAACTTAGTTATTTTTAATTTATTTTGTTTATATTATACACATACAGAGATGTTAAATTGTTTTTTCGAAACCAAACGTGACATGTCATGAAACTTAATAATTTCCAGTACAGTTGTATTTTTTAATTTTTGCTTATTTTCTAATAATTACAATTATATAAATTTTATTTTGCTATTTCATATTTTCTTAAATCAATTATCTTATTAATTTTCAATCTATGGCTCTGTTAATTCTTTTAGTAAATTTATTTCTTTTTTAATAGTTAAATATATTTTTTCTTGGCAAGTTTACTTGTTTATTTTAGTAAAATTTCTTAACTTAATATTACATTTATTTTAATGCTAATCTTATAAATTTTGTCTGGGTAATATTTCCGACCGGTTATTAATTCTGATGGTTAAAAAATTGATTGAAAGTACTCTGCAATTTTTTGACATTTGTGCTTACCTCCTACATGTCATAATATTCTGCTAAGATCCTTACAAATATTGGGCAAAACTTGATGAACATTTACATTAGAGAGAATTTAGAAATGGTTAAACTTTTCTTTTAAGCTAAATAAAAGGGAAGTTACCACTGAAGTTTATCATGTTGTTATAAATTTTAATATGAAGATGATACCTCATAAAGTTAGGACTTCATCAATCAATTCAGAATGTTGAATCCCTATAAAAACACACCTTACAGGCAATTTATGAATAATAACATGAGTAACAATATTGAGCCTTTTCCACCCTCAGCTATGTAAATGGAGTCGAAAATATTTATAAACTACACAATAGTGTTTCTTTACATTTTTATTTGTGCATTTTAAAATTGAGTCCAATGGAAAAAAAACCTTCATTAACTGGAAATTTGTCTGCATGAGGTCTGCTTGGCGACGATAGCGAGTAATTGGTGTGAAAAAACAGTTTTGCCTGGGTTCTTATCACACCGCTCAAATGCCAGATTCCAGCTTTGTCATTAGAAAAATAGTAGGTAGAACTTCTTGATTAAATTAAGAAATTAATATTTTCTGATTTAATGCACTAAACTAAAATTTCAAACTAACATACTTTAGATTTAGAAATTAATCTACTTGTAGGTTAGTAGCACATATTTATTTTATTCTCGTAAAACATGTTGATATTTTTGCAAAATAATTTTAATAGATATTTTATTTACCAAAATACAGATTTACTAACGCAGATAGTAAGTATGTAAAACTTTTAAAATAAAGAAATTTTAATAATAAAGAGAATGTTTAAGATTCTAAGTAAATTAAGAAGTTTTAAGCCACGATTTTTCAACCAATCAAGATTCATGCAAAGATACTAATCTGACGCTTGAACCCCAGAAGAAAAACCAAGGGAGAAACCTGTTTTCGATCGCCATTACTCGACAAGCAGACCTCAATACAGACAGGTTCCCAATCAATGAAGGCATTTTTCCCCTGGACTGTTCTATATCCCAAACTAACTTATTTACAACTAACATATTGCTAGCTTTAAACTACTACGTCCAGGAGTTTCTATACGAGTGAAAAATACTTTCTAAGAAAAACTAATTAAAGATTTTAAAAATTTGTTCTAGAACATTTCATTTATGGAAAATCAATTTTAAAAAATACCTTTTCTGGGGTGTCAGCACTTTCATCTTTGACTGCTCTATTTGAAAACTCATTTGACATAGATTCATCACTGAATAAGTAGAAAATTTTAAATAGTTAGAAAAAAAGTTTAGTTTTTTTATATACTAAACCAAATTACAGTTAATTGTATTTCTTTTTATAAATGGATTGAAATTATTTTTTAAAAAATAGAGAAACTCTGGTCAATGACAGAAATTTAAAAATGGATAAAAATTAGATGGCCCAGAACACAGAGTAAAGGTATAACTTGTTTACTCTTAACGTAGGTTGTAAAAAGAATTGGTAAATTAAAGACTTTAACTTAAGGTTAAGACCTAACCTAGGTTAACGTCTCCAAGTTAATCTATTCCTTACAAACCCATAAATAATCCCCAAAATTTGTGTTTATTAATTTTTTTATAAAAATCATAATTTGAAATAAAAATTTAACTACCTAATATGTATGCTTGCAGTATGAAAAAGTACCAAAGTAACAACTCAAACTAGCAATTAAATGCACTATAAAGGACAATAACCCCATTTAGCACCTCACACACTACTAAGGACTTTTATATGATGCAAGACTTAATATGTTAACTTATTTGGTTTCTACTTCAGTTACAGAAGCACAAAACTGAGTAAAAATATTTTTTTCCCTTTGAGTTGAAGTTAACTACACAGTTTCCTATAGTAACCACATCACCCTTGCTTTATATATTTATACAAAAGACAACATCTGTTAAATATACATACTTATTATTGCTCACTATTTATTTTGTTAGCAACAATGTTTTTTTGAAAGTGCCATTCTGCTTTTTGCAAAAATTTGGATAATCAAACCTGTATACTACTTTAAACAAATTTTAAATGTCTGCAAATATATATACTAGAAGCAGGATTTAAAATCTACAAACTCTGTTACTAATTGCTAGCAATCTTGCTTAAGACAATTTTTATAACTTCAAACAATAAGTATTACAACCAAAAACTATTTTCCATTTGCTTCCTAATCAGTAAGACAAGGCTGCATCTACATATGATACTTAATCATAAAAGCCATGTGACAGTTTGAAGCTTACTACTTCACCAGTACTACTATTTTCAAGCTTTTCAAATAAGCTACCAGTTTTATGACAGCAAAAAAAGTTTAACACTATTAGGGTAAAATATAAAAATAGTGCAAATATTGGTAGTTATATATGAAACCTGTATATTAACATTATTATTTAAAATTTGTAATATTTCAAAATTTACCTTTTACTTTTTTTAGAAGACATCATATGACAAAATAACTTTTGAAGGGAAAATCCTGTTTAAAAGGAATTACCTATAAATTGAAACAAAAATTGTGTATAAAAATTTTATATTCACTGAAAATATTTACACACAAAAATGAATGATTATATCTAAAAGGGATATGTACTGCTGCAAAACCGAAAACGTGATTACATAACTGCAACTTAGTTGAAATTGCAATTTCAACCAACATAGATTATAATAATTTTATTTTTTTATACTAATAGTTATTTACAATGGTTAACAGTACATATATACTTTCAAATATTGTTGTATAACGCAATTTCACAAACGTTAATATTTATTATTTAAAAATATATGTTCGCCCATGTCGTAAATATATAAGAGTGCATATTTCAATTACCGAATTACAATTATTTGTGTAAAAAATAGATAGGGGAGAGGTGGCATGAATGGGACATTGAAAATAATTATTTAATTATTGGTTGCTGTAGTTCCAAAATTTAGTCAATAGATGAAGCCAAGATTATGCTTAGTTTAACAAAGTTAACTGCAATTGGCAGCTTCAGTGTTGAAGCAAAGTGAAATTTTATGTTTTTGAGGCATCCAAGTAAATAGTTTTCACTATTTAAAAAAAGTAAAAACTGGTATTTAAGACATCTTTTATGTTCTAAACTGTTTGAAAACTTCATTCCTCAAATATTTAACTTGCAGCAGCAGCTGACAACTACTCAACTCGGACTGTTTTCTCGGGTGTTTTGGATCTCGCCTGCCGGCTGCTCGTCTCTGACGGCATCGCTTCTAAAAAATACCCTTCTGATGTAACATTTAACCAAGATTGTTTAACTTGTATAATTCCACTAAATCACTACTTAAATCACTCACCTGCCAGTGAATCTTTCGTACCAACGCGATAAGTGGCGACCCGGACGCGATGGACACGCAACCTTCCGATCTGGAGTCAGATTAAACAACGCGGCTAATCACACGTCAACACCCCGATCATCTTCCCGATTTTCCCCACCTTCCATCGCCACACCGATGACGCATGACGCCGCTACAGTGACGTCTGATAACAGTATTCCTAATGGCCAGGAAACACCTACGTCTTCTCTTCCTGCTCAGATTTCTCGCGTCACTTTGCGCCTTCCGCCCTTTTGGAGGAGCAACGTTCGTCTATGGATAGCACAGTGTAACAATGCATTTGCGTACAGCGGAATAACCAGCGATGACACAAAATTCTCGGCGTTGGTGGCAAACATCGACGCGGAAATGCTAGAGCACGTATCGGACATCGTTCTGCAAAAGTATGCGTCGCTCACAAGCCGTCTAATCTCGGAGTTCGCCGAATCCGACCAACAAAAAATAAAAAAACTGCTGTGCGACCTTCAGATGGGAGACGAAAAGCCAAGTCACCTCCGCCGGAAGATGCACGGGCTTGCTGGAACCACCTTGCAGGATGACTTCCTGAAAAATATTTGGTTACAATAGATGCCTCCTCACATCCAGACGATTCTGTAGGCATCTTTCGATTCGCTAGATAAGCTGGCCATCATCGCTGACAGGCTAGCCGAGATCGTGCCTCCAGCATCCATATGCGCTGGGGTAGTCGAACGCCCCGTCCCACAGCTACGGACATTCTCAGCAAGAAGTTGGAAGAGCTATCACTTCAGGTTGCGGAGTTATCCAGAGGCCGCAGTTTCGTCTGAGACTCGCCCCGCGGTCGCTCGAGCCGTTCCAGATCACGCAGTCAAAGCAAGAACTCCTTGCGTTTCTATCATGCACGCTTTGGTGATCTTGCCAGGAACTGCAAACCACCTTGTGCATTTCAAAAAAACAAACCAGCCCCATTGTTATAGTAGCTGGCATGACGGAGCCTACAACAAGGTCCAGCCGCTTATTTTTTTTCGACCGTAAAAGTAACCAGAAGTTCCTCATCGACTCCGGAAGCGATATTTCCGTTATCCCACCCTCGTCCAACAACAGGAAGCTCCCACAAGCCAACTTTGCACTGTTTGCAGTGAACAACTCAAGGATTGCAGCCTTTGGTCTGGTAAATAAACAACTTGACCTAGGCTTGCGAAAACCCTTCCTGTGTACTTTTGTCGTAGCGGATGTCACAACCCCCATCATAGGAGCAGATTTCCTGACTAACTTTGATCTCCTGATTGACTTAAAAAACCAAAAACTAGTAAACAAACTTCTTTTCATACCTTTGGAACAATTGCACCTGTGGACCAGCCCTCTGTTGCGACACTCTGCACAATGGTGGACTTCAACATGTTGACATAATTTTAGGACATAACTAATCCAACCTCCATTGGTACAACTGCTTCCCACAACACTGTCTACCATATAATCACAAAAGGCCCTCCAGTTACAGCAAAGCCTAGGATACTTCACCCCAAACTACATGATACTGTGAAAGGCGAGTTCGAGTTCCTGCTAGAGTAGGGTATTATCCGACCTTTTAAGAGCCCATGGAGCTCCCCACTACATGTAGTCCCCAAACAAGATTGCACAATGCACAGTGTGCCCGGTGGGGGTCTACAGGCGTCTTACTGTAACAGAATTCGACAGCTATCCAATTCCACATCTGCACGATTTTGCCCAGGCACTGCATGGGAAGCACCTTCTCAAAGCTGGATATTTTTAAGGCGTTTCATCAGATCCCCATGGCCGAAGAAGACATCCCAAAGACAGCTGTAACTATGCCATGGTGGCTGTACGAATATACCCGTGCTGTCTATGCTTTGGGTTGAGCAATGCACCACAGACCTTTATGAGGTTCATGCACGAAATCTTCCGAGGATTGCCTTTCTGCTATGTCTACTTGGATGACATACTGTGCTTCTCTGCTGATCCGGAAGAGCACAAACCTCACCTACACACCATTTTCCATTGTCTGCAAGCACATGGCCTCAAGCTGAACATTTCCAAGTGCGAGTTTGGAGTTCCAGAACTCACCTTCCTGGGACACCTTGTCACATCTCAAGGCCTGAAACCTCTGCCAGAAAAAGTGGATGCTGTTCTACAATACAAGTTGCCAGAAACTATCGCTGCTCTGAGGAAGTTTCTGGGCCTGCTGAACTTCTACTGCCGTTTTGTGCCAAAAGCTGCTGAACATTAATGCCTCTTACACAGCTTCTTAAAAGGTTCAAAAGGCAAGCAGGACAATGGAAGAATCGACTGGACACCTCAAGCTGTAGCAGCATTCGAGAAGTGCAAGCAAACACTTGCCGAAACAACACTCTTGTGTCATCCAGCACCATCTGCCCCACTTGCCCTTCATATTGATGCATCCGATTCTGCCATTGGAGGAGCCCTGCCCCAAGAAATTGACGGTGAACTTCAACCCTTGGCCTTTTGCTTTCCGCCAAAAGAACGACAAGTGCTCTCCTCGACAAGCCCGTCAACTAGACCTGCTGGCACAATCCACAACTAACATCAAGCATGTCCCAGGACCAAAGAACATTGCCTCCATCCAATGGTCCTGTATTTCTGCTATCACTCTTCCTGGTCCCGTCGATTATCGTGAGATTGCAGATGCACAACAAGAAGATCCTGAACTCAAACACCTCCTTGACTCAGAAACTTCTCTGCAGCTCAAGAGCGTGGCCCTTCCCGAGTGTGATTTCAACATCACTTGTGATTTCCCAACAGGTGTGGCACCTCCCTATGTTCCAGAGAAGCACAGACAAAAAGTTTTCTCAGCACTGCATAACTTGGCACACCCAGGCATCGGACGCACCGTGCACCTGTTGAAGCAATGTTTCGTGTGGCCCTCTATCTCCAAAGATGTTGCCAAAATGGGCAAAGCACTGTCTGCCCTGCCTAAAGTCGAAGATCCACCGGCAAACAAGATCGCCCTTGTCCTCCTTCAAGGAGCCTTCACAGAGATTCGACCATGTCCACCTGGATTTGATCGGGCCCTTACCTCCATCCAATGGTTACACATACTGCTTTACCATGATTGATCGGTTTTTGAGATGGCCAGAAGCACAACCCTTCAAAGACATCAGAGCACACACAGTTGCAGAGGCATTCTTCACCTGTTGGGTTTCTCGGTATGGTCCCCCTTCCACAGTGACGACTGATCAGGGCCGCCAGTTTGAAGCCTCCCTGTTCCGGTCCCTCTCGCAGTTCCTGGGAATTCACAGATCCCGCACCACCAGCTATCACCCACAGGCTAATGGCATGATAGAGGAGTTCCACCGACCCCTGAAATCTGACATAAAATGACATGCAACAGAGCGCTGGACTGAAGTACTACCAACAATCCTGTTGGGACTACGCACAGCCCTAAAGGAAGATCTCAAGTGCACCCCAGCTGAACTCTTCTTTGGAACACCCTTGCGTCTGCCTGGCAAATTCCTGGATCTCACCAAATCCAGCAGGGATGTCACCGACTTCGTGACCAAGCTAAAGAGACACATGAATATGCTGAGCCCACTCCCACCTAAGCACCATGGAAAGCGTCAAATGTTTGTGCCCAAAGACATCTCCATGTCATCCTATGTCTTTCTTCGGAAGGACCTGGTGAAGCGTCCCATCCAACAGCCTTACGATGGTCCTTTCAAGGTATTGACTCGCACCAGCAAGACTCATCCTTGACATCAAAGGCAATTCTATGACTGTCTCAGTGGATCGGGTTAAGCCTGCCTACATTCCGAACCCACCAGAGGATTCCGTTCCCAAAAAAAGCCCATTCCCAGCAGCCACCAGAAATTCAACAGGAAAAACCACCTCCTTTCCCTCTGCCAGCAACAATACAGCCCGATCAGCACCACACGCTCTGGACGCACCACACACTTTGGAGTCCATTTTCCAAGTCGCTATCATTGACACTGGGAGGTGAGTGTGCAGCAACAGCTGACAACTACTCAACTCGGACTGTTTTCTCGGGTATTTTGGATCTCACCTGTCGGCTAACAGTTCACATTATACACTGACCACAAGCCACTGACTTTTGTTTTCCACCAAAAGAACGACAAGCCCGTCAACTAGACCTGCTGGCACAATTCACAACCAACATCAAGCATGTCCCAGGACCAGAAAACATTGCTGCTGATGTGATGTCCCGTATTTCTGCTATCACTCTTCCTAGTCCCGTCGATTATCGTGAGATTGGAGATGCACAACAAGAAGATCCTACCTCCTTGATTCTGGAACTTCTCTGCGGCTCAAGAGCGTGGCCCTTCCTCGCACTAGCAAGACTCTCATCCTTGACATCAAAGGCAATTCTCTGACTGTCTCAGTGGATCGGGCCTGCCTACATTCTGAACCCAGCAGAGGATTCCGTTCCCCAGAAAGCCCATTCTCAGCAGCCACTAGAAATTCAACAGAACAAACCACCTCCTTTCCCTCTGCCAGCAACAATACAGCCCGACCAACGAACCAGCCAGCACCACACGCTCTGGACGTAGAGTCAATTTTCTAAGTAGCTATCGGTGACACTGGGAGGGGAGTGTGCAGCAGCAGCTGACAACTACTCAACCCGGACTGTTTTCTCGGGTGTTTTGGATCTCGCCTGCCTGCTGCTCTTCTCCGACAGCATCGCTTCTAAAAATTACCCTTCTGATGTAACATTTAACCAAGATTGTTTAACTTGTATAATTCCAATAAATCACTACTTAAATCACTCACCTGCCAGTGAATCTTTCGTACCATCGCGATAAACTTTATAAACTCCTGGATGAAGTTAGCATGATGTGTCAAAAACCATTTTTTATAGATATTATCATTCCATGTGGGTAAGTCATGAATGGGACAGTCCTATTCATGACTTAAACTAACCGTGGATTGCTTTAAAAAAAATCTGCTAGAATAATTACAAGCACACCCAAGAAGATTGAATTAGAAAAAAAGTTAAGGAAAAAGCGACATAATTCCCAAAGCTACCAATAATAGTGAAACTGTGCACACTAGTACATTGTTGACTTTTGATACTGTTCGAAAGCAAATTTGGAACTCTAAAATAAATGCACATAACAAGATATGCATTCCAAAGTGTCCTGCGTTTTTAAAATACAGTGCAGTGTAAAAATAAATGATTAAAATTACTTTAAACTATTTTTTTCTTTGTCCCATTCATGACATTATGAATCATGAATGGGACAAATTATAAAAGCTAGATTATTTTTGCTCTTTACATATGTCAAATTTATTTGAAATTATATATTTTTAATCTCAAAGCTAACTATTCAATATTCCTTTATAAGTTATTAAAAAAAATAATGCATTTTAAAAATTGCAAAAAAATGTGGAACTTAAATTGTCCCATTCATGCCACCTCTCCCCTACAAGGAAAAATTGTGCAACTTATGTATTACAATATTTTAACTTCGATAATTTTAAGGTCGAAACTTTATTCGGTACTTACTGGACAACAGGACAGAAAATTAGGGAAATAGCAGATTCCTTATGCATTTAACTAAGAATCTCATCATCTTGGACGAAAAAACTGTTGATTATGATTTCACAATATCAAATGTTTATCCTTGTTTTGTTTTTAGGCATGGGCAGACGCAGAATATATAATGAGGGACAGTCGATTATGAATGACGATTAATGAGTAATCGATTATAAAACTATTTCGATTTTCAAAGCAATCGATTTTTTAAATAGATATTCCAAAAGAATATTTTACTGCCGTAAACCTCTTTGTTTTACTCTTCGACTTTTAAAACATTATTCTTCTTTTAATATATGAGAATATACAAATACATAGCTATGCCCATATATATCATAGTTAAAGTAGTAGATTGGCAGATCAGGTGACCTCCAATGCTAAAGACGGGACGCGCATGGAGGCCAAAATAAGGGGGCAAAATGGCCAGTGTTTCCGCTACTTTAAAGAGAAAAATACTACCAAAAAATACCATTTAATTCTAAAATTACAAAAAAATATCGTAAAAATACTAGCTGCATTTTGGAATCTTTTTAGTGACTGAAATGATTTTCTAGTATTTTTTTGATACCCTTATTTTGGTCTCCATGCGCGTCCCGTCGTTAGCATTGGATGTCACGTGATCTGCCAATCTATTACTTTAACTATGATACCTCTCTCTCTCTATGGCTATGCTATACATTGAGCTAGAAGGAAAACTGGAGTGAAGTGTCAACGGGCCAACCAATGAGCGACCTACGAGCTAAACTCATTATTTTCACTCCTTTGGTTTTTACCATTGCGCTTGTTTCACGAGGGATCTGGCTACAGCTCCGCGGTCTTGTTTTAATTTTTCTCGAATTACTTTTGCCTTCTTGACGAAGGTTTATAAGCGGGTCGCTGACCAAGCACACAAACCTGAATATATATGTCTACCAACCAACCAACTTTTGCCTTGGTAGAATATTTAAATTGTTATTTTTGTAAAATTCCAACTTCTTTCAAGGCAAGTTTTCCTTGATAAATGATTAAAACAAACAACAGCACAGCAAGAAGTTGTGTAATTTTAAAAAATAACTTATTCTTAGAAAACCCAATTTCGAAGCGTCGACAAAGGCTGAGGCTAGTTCCCAAGCAGATGCTGGGGTCCGAAGGAGCAAAAATGGCTAAAACCAATGTATGGGTGAGGTTGTCACCATATTGGTAGGAAGTACGTAATTTTACTTTTGGGGACTAACCAAATCTTTTGGTCTGCCATGTTGGCGCCTTTATCACTTGGAATACATATTCGACTATATTTTTTTCTCTTACACTGCTGAAACTATTTAAAGCTAACATTTTTCAGACAAAACATACGCAAAATAACGTGGACTTGTTTCGAATTAAACTCTTACTGTAAAAGGATCTTTTTATCGATACATATAAATGTCTTGAAGATTAATTTAACAATTAATTTTCAAAAATTATTAAAAATGGTTATCTATGAATAAAATAGTAAACTTTTCTTTTAAACTATATATTATTTTTAAAAAACGCGTTATGCTTAAAATAATCTTCTTAGCTTCTTGTTCATGGGGAGGTAGTTGATAATTACGTTTTTGAAATATATTTTTAGAGAAAATGAAAAACTGTATATAAAGTTATTTGTTGCTATTTTATATGATTAATAATAATAATGCAAATTTGTTTTATTAATTTTTGCTTTTTTTGTGTATCTAGAAGCGTTAATCTCAATTAAATAGTTATATTAAGTTTTTACAAAGATCCAATATTATTATATACTATCATTTGTTATTAAAATATTTTCAGAACGAACCTGCTAAATTGAAAACAAAAACATTGTATATTTTCATAAAGCACTATTTTGTTATAAATATGCTACTTAAAATACAAAAGCAAAACGAAAACATATCTAAGTAATTGTTTTACATTAAGTATCTTGTTAAATAAGGCACTGTGGTAAAATAATCGTAAAAAATAACTGTTGTTTAAAATGAGCATCAATATTGTCATAGTCCAGCAATCGAGACTGGTGATGACACCTCCCGGGGCGTAACCAGTGAGAAGATACATCTGTACTCGGCCCTGCCGCGGAAAACAACTCAGAGCGGTAGCGGAGCCTAACACATGTTCCAGACGTTGGACACCAACCTTGTGCGGCAGAACAGCCGGAACCGGTAAACGGTATGGCAAGAAGGCCATGCTGATAGTCGGCGATCGCCGAGGGCTCACGGTCCCCAAAAATGATTTTAAAATTGTTGTATTTGATTTAAAGATTTTTTAAAATTTTTAACTCTGTTTAGCAAATGCATGTTTCCGAAAAGCAAATATGCTTAGTTGAACTGGAATGTAAAGGACTTAAATTTGATATGCTACACTAAATAGTTCCCTTAAAAAATTAAAAGTAAAAAAAATCAAATAGTTCCCAATTTTTTTTAAGGTTTTTAACTTATGTATCAATTAAGAATTAAATCTCGTGAATTCACAAATATTTTTTATGAAGTTGATATTTAAAAAAAACCAATGGGGTTGTTTCACGTCGTGGGTGGCAACAGCTACGCGGTCTTGTTGTCATCTTTCTGGAATTACTTTTGTATTGGTATTCGAAAGTGAATTTTCTAAGAATATTTATTAATTTTTTTTAATGCAGACTTCTTGCTGTGCTGTGGGTTGTTCAAATCATTTAATAAAGAACGCTTGCATAGAAAGAAAAGTTTATTTTCGTCTATTTCTGCATTCTGATCCTAGATAAAAACAAGTTGCATGTTGTAAAGAACTCTGAAGCAGACGAAAAGTACGTTCATTTTGAGAATAAAATCGAAACAACCAATGAAATCGCAGTACGAGGAAAAATTAAAACAAGAGCGTTACATCAGCTGAAACATTCCCATTAAATAAAACATTAATACTCATACAATTTTCTTTTCGATATATTACAAAAAAAAAACCTCCGTTGAAATGTCATAGAAACTAATTGCATTATTTACTTGTTAAACTTTAGCAAGAAAAAGCGATTTAAAATTAAAATACATTCTTATTTTGAAAGTAGTAATCCTTTAACTACATAAAGTAAATAAACTTTTTTATCCGAATTAAAAAAATTAAGTACAATTCCTGAAATTTTTATCAAAATGAAAATTGATGTTTGAAAAGATGATGATTTGATGTTTTTGTTTTTTTGATGATGAAATTGATGTTTGATGATGATGATGAAAATTGATAACCAAAAATTTAATCTACATTGAAATACCATGAAAATTCCATTTTTATTCAATATTCCTACTGTTGCCAAAGAAATATTTATTTATGTGATATAAATCCGTTTGGAATGATGTCTATGTGACAGCAATGTTCTTTTTATGGCTCATTAAAATGAATAAAGAAAGCTACATAGAGTTCTAACTTAGCAATAAAATATTATGCAAAGTTTTGTTTTTATTTTTAAAGCATTAATTTTACTAATAGGAATGTTTCAGACGGTGTAATGCTCTTGTTTTCATTTTTCTGCGTTCTGCGATTTCATTGGTTGCTTCGGTTTTACTCTCAAAATGACCGATATAGATGAAAAGAAAATGTTCTTTCTATGCAAGCTTTCATTAACAAATGTTTTGAAAAACCAACAGCATAACAAAAGGTTGGCTTTTAAAAAATTTAATAAGTAAAATATTCTTAGAAAATTTGTTTTCGAAAACCAAAACAAAAGTAATTCCAGACTACAAATGAAAACAAACCGTTGGAGCATCTACGATGTGAAACAACCCCATTATGTATTCTTTGAACTGTAAATTGATTTAACAAACGATAAACATTATTAATTGCATTTTCGAAAGAAAGTTAATCAAATTGGGAAATGATGTTGACTAAAAGATGTTTAATAAGAAAGCTACAGAGAACTTTCTTTTTTCGCATAGAAACCGATTTTCTAATTATCAAAATAATGTAAAGTTAAATGATATTATGATAAGTTTGGCTTTCATTTTTCAGATAAAAAACATAATTATTCGTCGAACTTCAAACAAATTTCACAAACGTTAAAGACTATTAATTAAATCTGCGAGTTAAGAATCTCATGGTATATATAGTGAATTAAAAAATAAATTCCATCGCCTACAGAAAAGGTTAGAATGTTGTAGTGCATTCAAGGCTATCGCTGACAAAAATTGATGAAGTAAAATTATGTACACGACTACAAACTCAAAAAAAAAAACATTTGCCTTCATTGAGGACATTATTTATTTCTCAACAAACCAAAACAAACACGATTATGCAGCTAAATACAACGAGGGATTATCATCATTAAAATGCAGAGATATTTTAATTAAGCAAAAAAATTAAGTGCATTTTTAATATTTCTCAATTGCTAGTTTGATTAAAAATCTCCTCTAAAAAAACCTATTTTATATGCACTAGTAGTAACTTTAGCCCTAATAATAATTAAATTTAATCACTGTGATTTTACGATAATTTGTTAAAAATATATATCCCAACTATACTAATCTATGATGGATTAGAAAAAAGGTTACCTTTTTGTTGTACTGCTCTAGGAACTGAATAATGGATACTTATGGGGTTATTTTCCTATTTCAGAGTTTCCACATACTTTTTGACTTCCTCAAAAGTTTTTGAAAAATCGATTGTCGCCATTTCAAAGCTGTTAATCGGAATATATAGCTGGACGCTGGTCGAATATAAGATGTCTTGCCATGTGTCGATGGCCTGAGTGGTCCGCTTCTAGATAGTCTAAAAGTCAGGTAAGATGGCTGATATAATATGAGATCGCAGAGGATGAAGGTTTATATATACGACTGGCTGCTCCTTCTCGATTGGTCTATATTTTATGGGGGTTTGCTGTGCATTCGAATAATTAAGACCATTCAATTTTTTAGCAGACATTGTAAGAAAAACCGAGGAGTATATGTGTGTGAAGTCACAGGTGTGCGCCAAAAGGGACTTTTGTCAACCATTTGAAATAAACAGATGCCAGTAGTTTGATTTTGTCCTTTCGGTGCCAGATAGACAAAGAGCATAAGGTGTCGGGTGATACAAAAGAAGAAGAAAAAGAATACCAAGCCCCCATTCCCTTTAGGGTAATTCAGATTCACTTATTGAAGAGATCGTCGGATTTCGTTAAAACATATGGAAAAACTCATTCTTTCTCTTGCTAATTCAAACCCTTTCCCCATTTCGCCTTAAGCATTATGTTGTAGAGAGGTACAATACACCTGTTCACTTATTTACTTTTGCATCCCACAAAGGAATCACCAGAATGGGGTGTCTTGCGGTGTGTGTGCTGCGGTCTTCTTTATCTCCAACCAAAGAAAAGAATAGGGTGACCCATCAGCAACACAGTATGGAAAGCGTGTGCCGTGTTTACACTTAGACACAATATTCTCCTTTTCAATCCTTTCTTTTATATCTCAAAACGACAGACACATGCCCTTTTTGTACTGGTTGATATAAAGAACTAGGATTGCCCCTCCCCTCATTGAGTGATTGGTACTGTGAGATAATTATATATTTATTTAACTATGTGTATTAACTGCTGACCGTAACGGCAGCCCGGGTTGTTGAGATGCGATGCTGAGGAATAAAACAAGATGATTACAGTTGTAATGCATTTATTATGAAATTGAATATTTAAAACTTGACATGGTGTCAGACTAAAGAACCCTGAAGTAAAAAGTAGTCATGTTGTCACTTTAAAAGTGTGACTTAGGTGGATGTTTGAATAATTCGACGATTGCCGCACCACGTGCTGAACTGTAGTGTTCATTGAAAATGGAATACTTCAAACCACCTTCTGAACTTGATTTCACCACAGGTAACGTTGCGGAGAAATGGATTCAGTGGAAGCAACGTTTCGGACACTATATATTAGCGTCAGAAAAAGACAAAAAGTCCGATGAGATAAAGATCGCGATTCTTCTCACCGTGCTGGGAGAGGAGGGTGTACAGCTCTTCAATACTTTCAAGTTTGATCCCGCTACCGATAAGGACATCTATGACAAAGTAATCTTGAAATTTGATGAACATTGTACACCCCGGAACAGCGTTGTGTTTGAACGCTTCAAGTTCTTTTCCTGCTGCCAGCAAGACGGCCAGCCGGTCGATGCGTACGTCACCCAACTAAAGACACTGGCCGCCAGCTGTAAATTTGAAAGCCAGGAGGAAAGCCTCATCCGGGACCGCATAGTTCTTGGAATCCGTGACAAGTCCCTGCAGGAACGTCTACTGCGTGAGGTGTCTCTAGACCTCGCTAAAGCCACCGACTTTGTGAGAGCAGCAGAATCCAGTCGGGAACAAATCCAGTCAATTCAGGAGAATACGCATCATCAGGTGGATGCTTTGAGGGCAAGAAGACAAGGTGACCAGATGATACAGAACTGTCCTCGATGTGGAAGGAGTCATAAGCGACTTCAATGCCCGGCTTACAACAAACTATGCAACGTCTGCAAGCGCAAAGGTCACTTTGCAGCTATGTGTTTCCAAACTGCCAAGCATCATGTGAATAATGACAGCAGAGTAGTCAACGAAGTTGCTACAAATGAGTTTGAAATGTGTAGTTTGTATATTGATTCATTAAATATAACTGAAGTGTATGAGCTGTCTAAAGACTCATGGTTACAGGTAATATTAGTACAAGAGAAACCAATTGTATTTAAACTGGATACCGGTGCTCAAGTCAATATTTGCCACTGAATGTGTGTGAAAGATTAGATTTATTCAAGTATAGTAAATTGTCAAATACAAATTTTGTGTTAGAGGCTTATGGGAATCACAGGTTGGAACCAAAAGGGCTCCTAAAGCTCAAATGTTCAACTGATAAGTGTAAAAATGTTGAGTTGCCATTTACTGTTGTTGATGTAGAGGCAAATCCTATTTTGGGATTAAAGGCTTGCGAAACTTTAAAGTTAATCCAAAGAATTGATCAAGTGTGTAAAGTAAAGGAGGATTTATTACATAAGTATTCTGAGGTATTTGAGGGGTTGGGTAAGTTTCCAGGAGATCCTCATAACATCACTGTAAATAATGATGTTAAGCCAGTCATAAATCCACCCAGGCGCGTTCCCCAGGCCTTACACGAGCCTCTTAAGAACACTTTAACGGAGCTTGAAAGGGTGGGAGTTATTTCGCAGGTAAATAAACCAACAGATTGGGTTAGTAGCTTAGTCATAGTAGAAAAGCCAAATGGAAAACTGCGAATCTGTCTTGATCCCCGCAATCTTAACAAAGCTATCAAAAGAGAGCATTACATGATTCCATCGTCCGATGATATAATTACTAAACTGGAAGGAAAGCAATACTATTCAGTTCTTGACCTTAAAGAAGGGTTCTGGCAGGTACCTCTAGATGAATCCAGTTCAGATTTATGTACCTTTAACTCTCCATTTGGTAGGTATAAGTTTAATCGGCTCCCATTTGGCATCTGTTCGGCCCCTGAGGTTTTTCAGAAAAAGAACCAAAAACTCTTTGGGGACATTAATGGGGTAGAGATATATTTTGATGATCTGATCATAGCAGGAAAAGATGAAAAGGACCATGACAGGATCTTAGTGGAAGTTCTGGAGAGGGCAAAAGCTAATAATGTAAAGTTTAATAAAGATAAGTTCCAATTTAGAGTACCTGAGGTAAGATACATGGGCATGATAGTATCAAGGGAAGGAATACGAGCAGACCCAGGACATGTTAGAGCTATTAATGAATTTGACAAACCATCGTCTAAGAGCGATATTAAAAGACTTCTAGGAATGATCAACTTTCTTTCCAAGTTTATACCTAATGTATCTTGCGTCACAGCTCCTTTAAGGGGATTATTGAAAAATGATGTTGAATTTCAATGGGGTCATGAGCAGGATAAAAGTTTTGAGGACATTAAGAAGTTAATTTGCTCGACACCTGTTCTTAAGGTATTCAATAGCTCTTTACCTATAACGATCCAGTGTGATAGTTCGAAAGATGGACTGGGTGCATGCTTATTGCAGGGGGGCATCCAATTTCATTTTCATCGAGGAGCTTAACAGAAGCCGAAAAAAACTACGCACAAATCGAAAAGGAGTTGTTGGCAATGGTGTTTGCCTTTCAGAAGTACCACAATTTGGTTTATGGCCATAAGGTACTAGTAGAAAGTGATCATAAGCCCTTAACGGCCATTGTACAAAAGCCTATTAGTAAAATTTCCTCTAGATTGCAGAGAATGCTTCTTAAACTTTTAAAATATGAGTTCACAGTTAAGTATTTACCAGGTAGCCAAATGTATGTGGCTGATGCTTTATCAAGGGCTTATATTAAGGAGCAAGTCAAAGATGATCCTGACATGGTCAATATGGTCCATTCTATATCAAAACTTTTGCCAATGAGCGAGGTAAGATTTAAACAGTTTCAAAAAGCCACTGCGGAAGATAAAGATTTAAAATTAATTTGCAAGTATTTTCTAGAAGGGTGGCCTGTAAAGACTAAAGTACCTAGTAATTTGAAACACTATTACAAAGTTAGAAATGATATTGTTTGTGTGGAGGGATTGGTATTTTTAAACGACAAAATTGTCATTCCTAGTATCCTTAGGCAAGAAATGTTAATGCTGATACATGAGGCCCATCTTGGTATACAGAAATGCAAAAGTCGAGCCAGAGAGTTGATGTACTGGCCAGGAATGGACACTGAAATAGAGCGCACTGTTTCTAAATGTGAAACATGTGAAAAATTTCAAAGAGCAAACCCAAGAGAGCCTTTAAAGCCCCATATCGTTCCACACAGGCCCTTTGAAAAAGTAGGCGTTGATATCATGGAATTTGGTAACTTAAATTACCTGGTTCTCATAGACTATTATTCGAAGTGGTTAGAAGTTTGCTTGCTTAAGAACAAATCTGCCCTTGAAGTAATTGATAAACTTAAAGGAATTTTTTCCAGATTTGGGATACCTACCACTGTAGTTTCGGATAATGTTCCCTTTAATAGTTACTTGTACAAACAGTTTGCTAAAGAATATGATTTTAATTGTGCATATATTAGTCCTCATTTTTCACAAAGTAATGGGATGGTAGAAAGAGGGGTGGGTATTGTTAAGAGCTTGTTTAAAAAAGCAAGGGAGGATAAAAGAGACCATTATGTGGCGTTAATGGAATATCGTAACACCCCTATTGCAGGAATAGGTCTATCCCAGCTCAAATGATGTTTAATCGAAGGTTAAAAACTAAATTACCTATGACCAACAAGTTACTGAATGCCAAGTTGTTTAATAATATTCGAGAAAAATTAGTTGTAAGACAGGAGGTCCAGAAAGCATATTATGATAGAACAGCTCATCCTTTATCTGAACTTAAGCCCAAAGAAAATGTAAGAATCTTAAATTTTAAAGATAAAACATGGGGTCCTGCACAAGTTGTCTCAAAGGATCAAAATTTCCCTAGATCTTATATTGTTAAAGATGAGGCGGGTAAAATTTTAAGACGTAATCGTAAACATATTAGAAAGTCTAACACTTTCTTTAAGGAGCAATCAGATCCCTATGGATATTTTGATGACGCCTTTCAAAGTCCTAATGTACCTCAGACTAGTTCTCAAAACCAAGGAACACACAACACTGTGCAAAGAACTAGCAATCGAATCCGTAGACAACCTCGTTATTTGAATGATTATGTAACATAAGCAAATTATATTGTCTGTATCTATGTTATGAATAACATTATAATTGAAAGAAGGATGTGAGATAATTATATATTTATTTAACTATGTGTATTAACTGCTGACCGTAACGGCAGCCCGGGTTGTTGATGCTGGTTGTTGAGATGCGATGCTGAGGAATAAAACAAGATGATTACAGTTGTAATGCATTTATTATGAAATTGAATATTTAAAACTTGACAGGTACTGTGACTTTTGGCAGTCTTTAGAAACGTTGCCAGTTCTCTTAGTTTTTCATAAGTGCCGAGAAGGAGGTTTTACCCTTTTTAGAAAGAAAGGGGATTGTGTGGTATTCATAAAGGGGTCGAGTAGCACATGTCTTTCGACCCCCTTGGTCGCATCCATTGATAAGGTTTAGCAACACTGTAACACAGCCTTACTACCTTAGGGGAGGGGCGCCTGATTGTATCAGCGCGCCAGTTCTTGGGTAGAATTCGTGGAAAATTGCGGGATTGATGATAGCAAGAAAGGATATTGATATTCAAGAAGTCTTACCTGTTCTTATCAACCAGCTTTAAAAAAAATTAAAAGAAATTTGAGATATCCGAGAACACTACTTAGCTATTTTGAACCACTATTATAGGACATTTTGTTTATGTATATTTTCGTTATGATTGTTTATGCGAGTTCTCAGTGCAGAAAAAAAACGGTTATTTCATTATGGTCTTGTAATCTAGATATATTGTTGCAAATTTGTAATGAAAACTAGGATAAATTAGGAAACATTTTAAAAGTGTAAAATAGAGTAAAAGTTGAAAAATGCTATCAATGAATGTTTTGTTTACCTTGAACAGGAGATGGCATATAATATATAAATGTATATGTCTACTTCTAAACTTGAGTTATTAATATCAAATTATTTGGTGTGTGTTTATTTTGCTTCAGGTAGTAAAAAAAATATATAAATTAAACAAAAAGGGCCATATTTATTTAAAATTAATCCGACTATTTAATTTTGCGCTAAATTCATATATTAAATGCTCCACATACATTAATTTTCAGTCCCCAAACAGTTTCTCAAATTTGAAAATACACAATTTTGTGTGTTTAAAAACTGTCTCAACAGTTGATGAAGTTACCTCAGCTGTACTACATCTTTTTCTGCTACAATTTTTTTTGTTTAAATATTGTATTTTCATTTTATCAATCAATTATTTTATCAATCAATTATCATTCATCTTGTATTTTCATTAAAATTTTTAAAACTTTTAAAAACGTGTTGAAAATAATATTTAAAAAATTGTTCAAAGGACAACCAAGTTTTAGTGATACAACTCTATAAAAAAAGGAAAATAAAATATAGTAGTTAGAATAAGAATTATAATAGCATCATGTTAAGAATATACGATGAGACAGGAGAAAGCATCATTTTTAAATTTTACATCCCTGTAACTATTACTACAAGTAGGTTTGTAACAGTAACTATCACCTAGAACAGCTTCATAAAATTTTTCATTTTTAAATAACGTTTTTAATGCGCATTTGACGAAATGGCAACAGTGAAAATATTGAAACAAAATTAAATTCTCTTGTTTTAAAAATATGCATTATTTTTTTAAGTTTTTAAATATACTTTCAATTCGAATTTTTTTTATGAAATTTGGAATGTAGGCACGCATTAATTTGGCCTATCACAGTTAGATCGTATTGGGAATGGAAAGTCAAACGATATTTTTCTAAACCTGCCAAATGTCCCTGGAACGATTGTTAGGATTTGACTAAAGCAATTTTAAATAAATATTCTTCGAATTGAAAATACATTAAGCCAACGAAAACAAATTAATCTGCGAAAGAAAATTAATGACAATTGTTGATTTCGGCTTTTAAAGTTTAAACTACTACTTAGATGCTGCATTAGAGATTCTAATAAGAATTTCAGTAAGTATTTAACCCTTTCAGTCCCAGTGATGCCATTTGGCATCATCATTTTTCTGATCATAATTTTAAAAAAATAATACGGCTGACATCTATTAGGATTAATAAAAAATATTTTCTAATAGAAAAAAGTTTGAAGAATCGAATGATGTGCTTTTTGATATCATAAATGTCTATAGACGATCAGAAAAAAATTTCTAAAATGATTATGCCAAATTACTCTTGGGACTGAAAGGGTTAAGTAACATGAAAGTAGTCTATTTTAGAGTTCTTATAGAATTTCTTGTTTCTTATGGATTTTATCAAAATGCTTGATAAAACGATCACAAAATACAAAATAAGTACATACATGCATTTATCAGCTTGGTTTTATTAAAATTTATAAAATAACACACAAAGAAATCATTACAATATTGAACGTGTCAATATTTTGTTACGTAAGATAAATAAATTAGTTTTAGATTTTCACACTTAAAAACCTGCATCAAATTTATGTTAATAGAGGAATACATTTACTTTAAAAATACATACAATATATAAAAGTTCGTGATTGAATGTCGCTTAATTTAACGAGTATACACGAACGATTTTCCATTAAGATTCAGTTTAAGAAAAAAAAATAACGCAATTTATTTTTAAACAACACCAACTCAATTCAACAAACAATATACTTATTAATAAGCAGAACAACATAACATTTTAACCCTAGGTATTGCATCGATTACAATACCCTAAAACCATAAAACACACACACACGCATGTAACCTATATAAACCGGCAAATATGAAAAATACAAACAAAAAAAAACCCATTGAACCTGTGCAACCATAGGTAAGCAACTAACTACAGAAAAACTCTGACTACATCGACCCAATGACGTACTTCCGTACATTGGTTTTAGTCGTTTTTCGCCTACGGAGCAGTGCACCTGCACTGGAACTAGCCTAAGCGATAAAGGCTTAGCATTGTATTAATTCATTCTCAAGAATTAGGTAGCCGCAAAATCGAAAATTACAATTATCAGTTAAAAACTGACGTATATTATAGTACATTCCGAAGAAACAGTAGCGCTGCAATCGGAAAGTACAATCATGCCAATCTCCAAATCAATCATTAATAATGTATTAGTTCCTTTCGACACTTTAGGCATCAGATTGACTTACTAGTCTAGAGGATTCTTAGCCTATGGTTTTGACCTAACCAAGATGCTTTGCGCACGCTGGCTTCAATTGTGCGCTACTGCGCAGGTACTCTGTCCTTTTCATTGATATAGCCAATGGGGATGTCATGCATTTAAATCTATACTTCAAAACCGAAAGTGGTATTTTATTGGCTGAGATTCAGCGCGCAACAAAGTTTGAAGTGTTGTGCGCATTATTCTGTCTTGTTTGAGTTTGAATTGTCATTGTTTACTTTTTAATCAAAGCGCAAAGCATGTGAGCAAAATAATCAGTAATCGGAGACTGGTGGTTTAATTTTGTAAAAGAAGTTTTATTTCTAATTTTTATGTTTTATATATAAATGTAAAATGTACAGAGCTTATTCAATATTTTTCTCTTTCTTGTCGGTAATTAGTTTTGTATCGGGAATTGCCGCATTTGTCTATTTCTTATTTTTCGCTGCCAATATTCACGCTTCGGTGTGGAGTCTGCTGTCGGGTAATAACATACTTTTTTATGCATATGATTCTATATTTAACACAACAGTGATTTTGTTATAAATCATTTTAAGTTTTTGTTATTTTTAAACTGTTTATAGACCTTTGTTAGGTACTGAGCTATTTATTGAATATAGTAAATTTTGTGTTAATTCAGTTACAAAATGTTTTGTAATTATGCTCTACTTATTCTAAGTTAAATCCATCATTTGTTCTGTTACAGTTAATGTAATTAAGATGTGGTGACAATTGGTTATTATTGATAGAAACTGGCCATTCCCAATCAATTATCATAGGTTATTCTGAATAATATGACTAGTTACTATTAACTGAATACATAATAACACTAACTGTTACCTATTATATTATTAGCCGGCACTTTAGCCTGCAGTCAATTTTTAAACTAATAAAAACAATTAATTCATTCTGTAATAGAATGATTAAAAATTTTGAACTGAGGATGATTGCCAGTCTTTTACCTCAAAAAGTTAATGCTCTACTTTACTAAACATAACATTGTGTATTGCGTCAAAAATCTAAAATTTTAGAATAGAGACAATAACTTCATTTGATTCATCGAAATTTGACTGGAAATTGATGTGTAATTTGTTTTAATTCTTAAAGCTATTATTTAAAAACTAGGTATTTTTCTGTTTAACACAGACCACTGACTCAAAATCGACAAGTAAAGGATTAAGTTACAATTATGGCAACCAGACAATCTTAATAAGCATATTACATAAGATGTCACCATCAGCATTCATTGTGGCAACCCCAAACCAATCAAAATTTCAATTCATATTTCTGTACGCTTTGTTACTACTGCACATTTTGGTTGGGGAGTCTAGTCGGTTACAGCGTTTGCCTTGCATGCGGAAGGTCCCAGGTTGGGGTCTGGGCATCGCCAAATTAATTGCGGACCTATAAACGGCCCGTGCTGCCAAAAATGTCCGATGAATAATTCCCCGTGAAAAGGGAGTGCATGTTAAATATTCTCCAAAGTTCCAACGTTGCCCTTAACAGTTGCAATTTGTGCCTACTCGGATGTCGGCTTGTCACTTGACTGTGGTTCGAATTCTCCTGCCACCATTGTCCCTTGTGTTGCGATAGTGTGACGATAACTCAAACTAAGCAACTAACGACTGCACACTTAGAAATTATGTAAATTACGGCATTAAATGTCTGCTAATGAGTAGAGATTATTTATAACAGTGAGATACCTCAAATTAAAGTTTTATAGCTTTGTATTTAGCGTCTGGGATGTTTTTTAAGGTAAATAAAGCAACAAGTTGCCATGTTTCAAATTGTCATAATTCTATATTGGCGATCTGTGATGTTTTTTTAATAAAATGTTAACAGAATTCTGTGGAACTATTTCCAAAATTTAGACTGTCATTGAAATGATTATGCCAAAAGTGCTATTTCCAATTTTAACTTGCACATATAGATTATAACGTCATTAAAATGATTACATGAAAATGATTTTCTCAATTGTAACTTCGGCTTTGGCATATGGGGTTGGCAACTTTTCAGGGACTATTCCGTTTAAATTGAGTAAGTACCCCAAACTATATTTTAATAGTTTTCAACAGATGGTGCCATGATACAGGTATAAAACTCTTATAATATATTTTTTGAATAATCATTAAAAGTAACATGTCATTTTGCAGTCAAATTTAATTTCAATTAAACTTATTATCTTCAGGTTTTTTGAAGCAATATTTCTGCTTGTGTTTTGTGAAACATAGCATTAGCCTTATTTATATGTCGTGTGTACTTTACAGTTAGATAGCAATATTTTATAGTTATGTGAACCTGTAGCAATATGGCATATTTCTGAAATTTGAGAGAAATTTCACTGCTGCTTATGAAGTTTTATATTGAAATTAATTACCCTTATATCTTAAGAAAATATGGATTTGGTAAGGCTAAATATTAAAGGGGATTAAGCTTTCTGTTGTAGGCTCTGGGTAGATCCTGAAGGCTTTACATCATTTTAACCTTTTGGCATCAAAAAATGCTTCTGCTGTGCACCGGAAAATCTACAGCAGTGATGGTTGACCCATAGATTATGCAAATATGCATTTTTGTATATGTGATACATACTCTTGGGATGGGTTTTTTTACGCCCTTATGGGGAATTTTTATTTACTATAGGCAAGAAATATTTCTCGGAATGTTTTTTATAGTTTTATATATTTTTCACTGTTTTTGCTGTTATAACAAACTGAAGTTGTTTGTTTTTTTTCAGCTATATTTTCAGCATGTTCATTACATCTATTTACCCTTCAACTACGAAGGACTTTAATAGATTGGTATACTTTGAGCAACTTGGAGGGAATATCATCATTCGGATTGGTTATATTTCTTTTGACAGATGTGGCTTTAGGAGTATACTTGTCGCTTGCAATCGTTAGACACCAGAGTAAGTTATTGAGAGTTTAAATCATTCTGTAACTTTAATAATAGTAATTTTTTTTTATTTTAATTCGGGTAAATACCTAGTGGGTAGGGTATTTATAAATGGGTATTTTCCCAGGTATTTAAACCTTACCCTGAGTAAATTCCCAAAATTATATAGGGTATATTATTACTTTTAATTATTTCTATGCATAAAATATTGTTTTTAAAATATTATAACGTTATAAATACTATAATGCTATAAACAGCTTTATGGAATTTAATTTATAAATTATGCCTATAGTTGTCTATTGCTATACAACTTGTCTTGCCGTTTGAAAATATGTTGATAAACATAATTCTAAATCCAAAAGAAAGAAAAAAAAGAATTTTTTCAAATATTTGATTTCAAATATTTAAAATGACGCGAATAACTATGAAAATTTATAACTTATTTGTTATACAATATACATGACTGCCCTAAATTAGCATTTAAAATTATAAGTACCCTGATGGAATACGGAAAGGGTGGAAAAAATTATGATTAGTTTACCTATATATATTTTTTAATTTTAGTGCATATCAATTGCAAATAAACGAACCTCATAACTTACAAGATATAACTAATCGTCATAATGAATAAGATTTTTTAAGTGAAGGTTAAATTTTTAATGTACTTCCTCAGTTTCAATGTCAAAGAAAAATTTGTAAATTAGGAATAAAAAAGAAGGAAAGATTTTTGTGGGTTTTTTTTGTAAATCTTTTTTCGGTTTAAAAGTGAACATTTGCTGTTGCCTCCCTACTTGAGAAAGCACACAAATTAAACCAAAACTGAAAAACTCTTGAATGTGCTATATTGCTCATGGATAGTTATTAATGGAGGAGTTTAATTGTTAGACACAATCTTTTTTTCATTAAAATGCAATGGATTTTTTCTGGGGCTAAGGAATATTTAAAAATTAATCTTCACCATTGCATCGTTTAAATTTTTTTTTTGTTTTTTTAATTACTTTCTATCTAAAAACTTTCCAATTTTTACCCTATTATATAGCATTTTAAATAATTTTTAAATTATGGAGAAAAATATCGAGATTTATAAAAACTCTGGTATTTTGGGGTATTTACTCTTATTTAAAAATACCTGTGTATTTCACATTGCTAGTTTTCTCCTAAATAAAAAAAAATTGCTCTTTAAAACTACTTGCGTTGATTAGTCAGACCGAAGTTGCACAAGTGTTAACGTTGAAAAATATTAAACTTATGTTGTGATTACTATTTTTATTTAGATTAAAACTACTTGTTTAAGAGCTGAGTTGTTAGATCTTAGACTCTGAAAAGCAGCAACTGTTTTTTTTTTTTTAATTTTTCATACAAGATCATTCTGTGTGTATTCTAATATTTATTAAACTTTCAATCTTTTAGCAAACTGTTTCAGTTGTATAGTTTTAGTGAAATGTTCCAATATAATTAGTAGTAGTTTTATTAAGTTATTTTTTACAGGTTTTACCCTAGAAAAATATAGTTACTATGTTGCTGCTTGTTGTGCCGCTGGAACATCCATTTGGTCATTTATGCTTTTTCTGTCATCACTACTGTTTCGTAGATTCATAATGCAAAACCCACCATTACTTAGGAATTTTAGGTCTTACTCATAACTGTATGTTAGTGTTTGCTTTCATAGATTTTTTCGCATAAATGTATTGTTATACATTGATTCCACAAAGCAGAAAGTAAAGTTAGTCTATTTTTGATACTTTTAACACTATTTGTTTCATTAATATAATATATATTTTAAAAAAATTTCTTTGCATTGTTTTTTAAACATTTAAAAAGGTACCACAACTTAGTACCATAATTAAGTATTTCTTATTTCTGTTCTATATTGAAATCAATTTGCTTTTAAAAATGTTAGTCACATTTTATTTGTTAGTCATTATGTGTAATTTCACTTTTTTATGTGATATGAAAAAAGTGTTATATTGTGATAAAGAAATGAAACAGTATTATTTTAAAGAAAATTATTTTAAATGCACATTGTGTGTTGTAAATATTCATGTTTTTATATTAATATTTTTACTGCTTGTTCATTAGATTTCAAGTGAAATGACAATCTTATAATTTCATGATAAAGTGTTTGGAACAAACTATCCAAAATTCATATTACTTTGTCAATTTTTTTCCCCTGTCCATTAAGAAATAAAGAGTAACCAATCAATACATAAAATTGTTTTAGAATCCTTAATTTTTACTTAAATAAAAATGGGTAAACATGCAAGTTGAAAATAGCAAAGGAAAATTAAGTTTAAATGAATGGCATGTGTTTAAAATGAGGGATTTTTATTTTAAACCAACACATATTAAAAAAAAATCAAGGCTTGAATTATATTTAATTTGCTGCAAAAAATATAAAATATATTTATAAAAGTAATATATATCAATAGTATATGTTTATTTTATGTCATTTTATGGAAACATGAAGATATACATTGATAAATACAAATATTTTATTGCCTATATATGCATAGAAATTTTATATTTGAAATTAATTCTCATAATGTAATTATATAAATTGTTTCGGCAACCTTTTTAACTGCAAATAAATAAATATAAATCACTTAAATAGATGTATGCTTGATGGCAAAACACTGGAATGGCTAAAAGACACAAAACATGACTAAGCCAACATGGCTCTTCAAATCACACTTCATATACAAGTTCAGATTATCTGTGTAAAACACTTAAGTATACCTCCAATCAAAACAAAACGTTGAATAAACTTATTCACTATTTTTTTTTTGTTTTTACATTTCAATGAAGTTTGATAAAACCTTAAAATCTATATTGTGCTCTTTTCTTGGCTTATAGGGGGAACCAGGGACACATGACCCAATTTGTAGTTTTTGGCTTGTAACTTTTAAAGAACACTATTTATAGATTTGCAAATGTAGTTCAATTTATACTTGACTAAGTATTACACAATATATATTATTATTATTCTGAAGTATTAACTGCAATATTTGTAAAATATAAATTATTTAAAACTTTAGTTTTGTGGGTCGTGTGTATCCCAATGCATAGGGATACACATGACCCACCCCTTAGGGATGCGTCAACCAACCCAAAAAATTTGGTAGGAAGACTTAAAATTATCAAAATACTTTTAGCTAATAACAAAACTAACATATAAAGTTTAAATAGATTTTATTGTTTTTTAAGACAAAATTATTATTTTTATCATATTAATTGTACTTATATTAACAAAGTTATCAAATTTTAACCTAAAATTTTGTCTAAATACAAAACAGGGGATTCTTTTATTTTGCAGAGAAAACACAGGTGGTTGAAGATCTTATTTGATCAATACAACTTGGGATGTATATCATTCCGGCCATTAAAACATTTTCCATCGATTCTTTCTGCATACTGAATTGTAAGCTCGTGAAAAAAATTCCCTTGTACTTTCCAACAAACCATTGTAGTACTCCAGAAGAACCCAGTCATTCTTTGAGGGACTCCGTGATTTTTAAAAAAATTTACTTTGTCTACTTTGTGTTTGTTTACTGGTTATGTATCTAGTTGTTTAGGTCAAGTATCCTAATTGCACTTTTTTTTATTAACCCAAAACAAATACATTGCGAATATTAATTAGCACTATTGTGCATGCGTAATTGAGCTAATAGCATGAACAAACAAGTAACTAATGAAAAAATCTTTCCTCTAAACCAAAAAAAGTAGACCGAAAAATCTTATGGCACCAAAAATTTACTTTCAGTGCATGGTTGATTAGCTGGTTTCCTGCTCCGCCATTCAGTGCATGAAAACGTATTTCTTTGTATAGCTAAACACATACACAATGATTCAGTTGGGTTTTTTTACCAGGTGGTTAGCTGACTGAAAGGAAAGAAGTGATGCCACTTTCAACTCATAAAACTTTTCCAATGTAGAGAAAAGGCATTGGGTCATGTATCCTTATGGGTCAAATGTCCCTAGTTCCCCCTATGTTTCATTCTTAACAGCTTCATTTATATTGCCAGCAATATAAATGTTTTTGATCACACATAACTGTCGGTCGGTATAAATGCGTTAGTATCAAATTCATTCTCTTATTTTCTTGATTGCAATAAAACTTTCAACTTGTTATCAGTACAAGTTTGTTGATATCCAGTCCGAAGTACTGCTCACTCTGTGATATATCCCAGGTTGGAATTGTTTGGCACAGGAGTAACCTGCTGATACTATACCCACTAAGTACCAGATACCGAAGTAATTGATCATCAAAGGACCACCAGAATCACCCTGAAATTGTAAAAAAAAAATTATTACGGAAATAAGAACATATTTTGAACTTGTTTTAATTTTAACCACTTCACTCCAAAGATACACATACATGAACCTCTGTAGAATTTACTTTACAACTTCATTTTACAATTTTTCTAAATTCTAACTTTTCTATTATAAACTAGAATATTCAAACTTCCCAAACATACCGATACCAACGTAGCTGATTTATTGATTGTATTTAAAAAAAATTATGAGCAAGAAGACCAAGCAGATTTCAAAAGTCATGCAAAAAGTTTTTCCAATGGTAACTTTATTAAACATTTTGCATGAAAACAAATGTCAGAATGGACTATTAATTGTAAGAAACTGACAGAGCTAGTTTGTTTATTCATAGCACTGCAAAAATGGGTATTTTTATGGTTCCAAGTATCAAATTCTTCTAAATTTACGTGCCTCTCATCAAATGTTAAACATTATTTTTTTAAAAATTTCTTGCAAAACAGATTTAAATAAGCAATTGTTTTTAAAAAATGTTTTATTTAAAAAAGATGCTTTGGAGTGATTTTTTTTGTGAGGGAAGAGGCTAACTCTCCACTAATGCCTATTTATTGTTCATGTTTCGTGTATGGCAGTTATAGATAAATTGCATATTTCCATTTATACGAACCATAAATGATTCTAATGATTTTTTATTTTTAAACTATTATATAATAAGTGTCTTTGCTAACAAAATATTTCAGAACTCTAGCGACCCCTTAATCATCATCGATTATCTAAGGGTGTAGCTCTAGTACTAGATTAATCCTAATAAAATTAATAATTGAGAAATCCCAGCATAGTAAGGCTATGTGATACAAGTTAGGACGTTGAACTTTATCACTGTACTTTACTGTAGGACATTGGAATTGTCAAAAGTGTTAATAACTTGATTTCACTGCATATAACTTTTGATTTATATATTGGTAAATTTAAACGATTCTTTGAATAAAAATTCTTTTGTAAATTTAAATGATTAAAAAAACTCCTGAAATTTTAAACTTTAAAACCTAATAACTTGTGTAAATTATAATTCATAAAGTAATAAGAAACGAGTTGAAGACCCCCCCCCCCCCCTTTCCCTAAATCATATTGACAGGTTAAAGGCAGTATTGTATTTGTAAAATATCTCAAATGACCCTCGTGTAGCTCTAGCGCGACGTTATCTATTAAACCAACCAAGTCAGAGATGAACCAGACCATTCTCTCCATAAACACATCCTTTTTTACTCAACCGAGCGTCTAAGCAAAAGTTATTTTTGAATGCAAGAGAAGTAGAGATTCAATAAATTGTGTTATATAAAACTTTAATATTCAACCAATTAACCAATAAAAGAAAAGTAAGTACAGTTATTAAATATAAGAACTTTTAATATTACAATCATTATTTACCTATTACTTTGCAAAACATAATAAGAATCGTATCTCCCATGTGGTCTAGTGGTTAGGATTCCTGGCTTTCACCCAGGCGGCCCGGGTTCGATTCCCGGCATGGGAAGTTTGGTTCCATGGTGTAATGGTTAGCACTCTGGACTTTGAATCCAGCGATCCGAGTTCAAATCTCGGTGGAACCTTTTTTTAATTTGCATTTCTAATTGAAAATATTAATTGAACTCTATTTTTCAAGACTAATTTTTTTCACTCATTTTTTGTTGTGTTACTTCAGTACAAACGGAACTGGAATGCGAGAAAATGAACTGATAAGACCTTGATAAAGAATTGTAATTCGTAATACTACTTTTATTACATATTAAAAATTATTTTGTATTAAAACAAAAAAAATATGCATAAAAATGAAGTCCAAAAATTTAATTAAGCGATAAGTAGAATTTTTTTTCGATTCAAAAAAATAATAAAACATTTGTCTCTCCCTTGTATAAGCACTTAAAATTCAAAATTTTTTTGACATTGATAAAAAAATTGTCAAAAAATGAAACCATTGGCAGTTTCCATTATTACGAAAGTTTGATGTACGTTTAACTAATATTTTTTGCTAATTTTAATAGTAATAGATTATTAACACGTAACAGAAAAAAATTAAACTTTTTGTTTCCTCTGGAAATATTTTCGATCCAGTAAAAATAGTTAAATCCCATTTCAAAGTTTGTTAACCTTATGTACAACAGATGTCGCCACCAAAAACCTAGTTTTCGTCTCCCCTTATTTCAGAATAAGAAAGTCATCCGGTTTTTATTGCTTTCGGAATTAGAATTTGCGTTTAGTTATGAAAATAATTTTAAAATTAAATATCCTGAAAGTACCTTGTACATATTTATTTTATATTAAATATAAAACAGCTAATATTATATATATATTTTTTTTACCTGGCATGAATCCCGTCCTCCAAACTCATATCCTGCGCACACCATTTCGTCATATATGACGATATTTATACCACGACGCCTGTGCCAGCCCTCACACATTTTGTTATTAATTATAGGCACTGGGACATACTGCAGAATTTTGGGCCTGAGTTTAGAACCTGAAAGATAACAATGAAACATTAGATCAGACCAGGGCCGCCGATGATTGTAAGGAATTAACGAAACGTAAATTCCTTAGCATATGCAGTGAAAAATTAAACACATTGATTGCCGACAAAATGAAAATTAATTGAAAAATTGAATTCTATTTAAACTCAAAATTTTCGAGGGGCCAGACCCATGCACGAAAACTGTACCGAGTGTGTACCGTAGAATTTTTGTCGGTGCCTTCATGTTATAATAACATGGTATAGTAGTTATCTTGCTTTGCCGGATTGCTAATAATGATACACATCTTGTTTTATTAGGTCTTATTTTCACTACAATTCTAATTTTAGATGCCAATTACTATTCGCATTTAAAAAAATCATATTTAACAATAATAAGCTGTCTGTTAATATAAATCAATTAAAATTTAATTTTTGTCCGACACACTTTTTGACCAATTGTCACAACATGAGCAAAATAATTTCTAACATAAAAATTAGCAACAGTCTAGTGCTCATTCTAAAAAAACAAACAAAATAATCTCAAAATCGGTTTAATATTCAATTCACAAAACGTAGATTCTTACTTCTTTCGGTTGCTAAAAAAATCAACCTATAGAAAATCAGTCTGTAAGCTTCACTTAAACATTAAAAAACATCAAAAGGGCTTTTAATTAAAAGCTCCCAACATGATAAAATCTACTTATACCTGGTTCCAAGGCTCCCCATCCAGCGGCGTAACCAACAGAACCTAAGAAATCTGTCCCCTTTTCTGGAAGGCAGATGGGCTTCATGTTGAACCTGTATTCGACCGATCTGTCCAACAACAGAACTGCAACATCGAAGCGGTCTGCCTGAGGGGTGAAGCGAAATTTCGGATGGACTTTCACATCGTCGACTCCGAAGGTTTCGCTGGGAAGGCCTTCAAGGTCGGAGTTTAATATATAGTCCCCTAAGGTCACTTTGATGTTACCGGGATTGTATTGAGTTCTGGAAAGAGATCAAGGAATATTATTTATTCAGTTTTAAATGCACAGTATAGAGCAAGTCTAATTATAATGTAGGGTGGGGGGTTTGGGTACATATATATTCCGGCTTGGTGTGCTTGATCAGAGACCCGCTTATATAAGCCTTCGTCAAGTAAGACAGACACAGAAAGAATTTTTTACTGTCACAGAGAAAGGAAGAACACCCAGGGCGAAGGCGGGAATCGAACCAGCACCCGTTACAGCGCGCAGACTGCTAGCTTAATGGTCCAAACCACTCGGCCATCCGGGCCCCAATTATAATGTACATTGAATAAAACAACATTATTTGTAGATTAACCCTTTCGCTTCCAATGATTTTATTTGGTTTAGTTTGAATTATCGTCACCAGAGCTACACGAGGGCTATTGGCGACGTGCGTCGTAAGGACAGGTGACGAGCCTACTCCCGAGTAGGCACCCAACGCAACCTTTAAGGGCGACATTGTACGCAGCGTCGGGAGTTTGGAGCATATTTAACGTGCACTCCCTCTACACGGGGTATTTGTTGGACATTTTTGGCTGCACTGGCCGTTTATAGGCAGTTATTTTGGCTATGCCCGGACCCGAACCTGGATACTTCCTCATGCAAGGCGAACGCCTTAACCGACTGGGCTCCCCAGCCCTGATTTTATTTGGAATCATCAAACTTGCGAAGTTTTTCTCACGAAGTTAAACTGAGCACTTTCTTCAAATAATTTATTTTAAATTCCCCATAAATTTTTCTAAAAAGTTTGTATTGTTAGATGGAAGAATAATGTCTTTTGAAGGATTAAACAACGTTTGTTGTAGTTAAATGAAAATATGAAAATCATGGTAAAAATAAAATTCCCTCTGAAACAATTTTATTAAATAAATTGGCCCTAAATTCCTCATGCTTGCATTTTTAAATGTTTAAAAGTTAATTTTAACTATTTTAAACCAATAAAGTTTCAAAAACTATTGTTAACATTTATTCAAAAGTTATGATTCCAAAATTTTTGTCTTTGAATTTTAATTAAAAAAATTAAGATTTATCCCTCTGCTTTTTACCATTTCATTCTGGATGCATAATGAGTCTATTTCACAAATTTTAGATCTTTAGAATAAAAAATAAAAAGTTGGGCTTGAAAGGGTTAAAAGTTTAAATTAATAAATTTTAGTTAATTTAGCCATTATCAAAATTTAAGGAAACATATAGGGAGACAGATAACAAGGGATTGAGGACAACCTGAAAAAAATATTCTTTCACGATTTAATTTATATTATTTTTCTTTTGCTAAATTGGTTTGAAGTTCGAAGAATAATTATGCAAAAATTCTTGTTCTAAAAATGGAAGCGAAACTTATAACATCACAAAACTTTACATTTTTTCAAAAATTAAAACAGCTTGAATTTTACGCAAAAAAGAAACGTTCTCTGACTCTGTCGCTTTTTTATAGACATCAAAGAATCCCATTATGACAGATATTATGACGTCATTCCAAACTGATTTATATCACAAAAACAAATTACCCTTCATATTTTTATTTTAAATTAATAAAATTTCTCGCGCGCTATTCTTGAGTGGCAACGGTGATAAAAATGGCGTTCTAATGTTATTTAAATAAGCATTATTTTTTTTTGTAAAATTTTAAATATACTTTAAAATCAATTTCGGATTTTTTTAAGATTTCTTATGATTTCTAGTTTCAATGCGCTGAATTTTTTGAAGAGTATCGTATTTTCGTAGTGAAAGTGGGTGACAGACGGAAATACATAGCCTTTATAAAAAGCTTCCACTTTTTACGTTATAAAAGAAGTGTGGAAGTTATAAGTGAAAAGTTTAAGTATCAACTTACTTTGCTACACAGTGCCCAGCTGTTACAACATGTCTAAAGGCTACCAAAGCACCACCACAGCGACTCCCACCTACTTGTATAAAAGCCTAAAAAATGTTTTTGGAATATTAGAATACTTATTACGTTTCTTTTGAGAAGTAAATATTTATTTCATAAAGTTTCAGGTTTAAAAAATGGCATTTAAAATATCATTTAAATGTTCTTTATTTGACATATTTAAAATTTCTGAAAATTTTATTATTGTGGCCTCGCCGGTGTTTGAGTGCGCTATTATGCTACTACCCCGGGTCAAATCCCGGATAAAGTGGGGAAATTAACACCGTCTTTCATCTCTTGAGTTTGTCGATAAAATGAAAACCAAGCTAGCTTGGAAACTAAAGAATGAGAGTCTCGTAAGTGAGATCAGGGAAGCCGTATTCCGCACACATACACTCTTAAAACAAAAGAGTGAAATCCACTCCTACACTCTTAAAACAAAAGAGTGAAATCCACTCCTACACTCTTAAAACAAAAGAGTGAAATCCACTCCTATAGAGGAAGTGCATTTTTGGCACCGGAAAGGAGTGGAAATTAACTCAGACTGAGTTAAAACCGCTCGTTTTAGGATTGTACACTCTTAAAACAAAAGAGTGAAATCCACTCCTATAGAGGAAGTGCATCTTTGGCACCGGAAAGGAGTGGAAATTAACTCAGACTGAGTTAAAACCGCTCGTTTTAGGATTGTACACTCTTAAAACAAAAGAGTGAAATCCACTCCTATAGGGAAGTGCATTTTTGGCACCGGAAAGGAGTGGAAATTCAACTCAGACTGAGTTAAAACCGCTCGTTTTAGGATTGTAGACTACTTTAAAACAAAAGAGTGAAATCCATCCTATAGGGGAAGTGCATTTTCGGCACGGAAAGGAGTGGAAATCAACTCAGACTGAGTTAAAACCGCTCGTTTTTTAGATGTAGGCTAGGATTGTTTCACTCCAATTTCTTTACCGACTCGCAACAAAGATGATACAGCTATACAAATATAGTGAATTCTTTTGACAAAAGTAATCAAACTCGATGAGATGAAAACCGTCGTTTAGATTGTAGCGACGTAGATTGTTTGTTTAATTATCGTTACCCACTCCGCAAAAAGAGTGAAATCCATCCCTACAGGGGAAGTGCATTTTCGGCACGGAAAGGAGTGGAAATCAACTCAGACTGAGTTAAAACCGCTCGTTTGTTTTAAGAGTGTAGGCTTCGGCTGGATACTGTTTCACTCCAGATAGAAAGCTTACACTGAAATGTATTACAAAGTATGATTACAGCTATACAAATAATAATTTAATTCTTATTGATAAAATTAATACGTTTTAAAAACTGCTATCGAGATGAAAAGGTTTTAGATATTCAAGTATGTAAATAACGGAAAACCGTTTAGAAAATTTAGTTTAGTTTAAATTATCGTCGCACTAGAGCTACACGAGGGCTATTGGCGACGGGCGTCGTATTTTAGAACCACAGTCAAATGACGAGCCGACACCTGAGTAGGCACCCAACGCAACCGTTAAGGGCGACATCGTACGCAGCGTTAGGACTTTGAAGGATATTTAACGTGCACTCCCGCCACGTATTATTCGTCGGACATTTTTGGCTGCACGGGTCGTTTATAGGTCGGTAGTCATTTTGGCGATGCCCGGACCCGAACCTGGGACCTTCCGCATGCTAGGCGAATGCCTAACCGACTGGGCTCCCCAGCCCTTTAGAAAATCAAATAGTGCGATTCCTAAAAGTTTCATGAAAATCACAAGTAATTAAGTCACGTAGTTTCGTCGTAAAAGACAAACTTGCGTAATGTTGGCAAAAAGCATTGCATTGGCTCGAACATTTCTAGCATTATTTGTACTTGAATTGGTAAACTGTTGCATTCATTGTGAAATAACGAATATGTAAATAATATTTTTAAAAGATATAGGTCTAGGATTATTATCTTACCATAATTCATCAAGGTATAAGAGTAAAAAGTATATTTACCAGCCATGGGAATTGTCCAAATGCGGCATCTTCCCCCCCAACAATACGGCTTGTAGACGCGGAACTCCGTCCACACACTGCAATTAAATTAGTTAACTTTAATAATATAAACTTAAACGATTTAAAACAAGAAAAACTTAATGTAAAAATAAGAAAAACTTAATGTAAAAATAAGAAAAACTTAATGTAAAAATAAGAAAAACTTAATGTAAAAATAAGAAAAACTTAATGTAAAAATAAGAAAAACTTAATGTAAAAATAAGAAAAACTTAATGTAAAAATAAGAAAAACTTGAACAATGCAAACTTAAACAATGTAAACATTTAAAAACTTAAAACAATATAAATGTTTAAAAAACTAAAACATTGTAATTGCATAAAAACTTAAAACTGTGCGTAAAAGTATAAAAACTTGTAACTAAAACAATGTAAACATATTAATTTTTTATAATTGTTAAAATTTATATATGGCCCTTTAACAAATGCAAAGAAAACGCTAGGATTGGATTCTTAATATGCATTATATCGCACCGTGTGCGGAAATTCGTCGCAGCGACGAAAATAATTTTTTTGAAAATAATTGCTTGAAGATTGTTTTTTTAGAGCTTTCATTGTATAAAGCGATGAATCTGACAATTTTAACCCAATGGTTGTAATGATACATTTTTGACTTGCATCCAACAACGAATCACATAACATATCGCATATTTATGTAGAAGTAATAAGTCATATTAAAAAAGTCATTATAAAAAGTCATATTTGTCAGTTAAAAATAACAATAGAAGCTAATGCTGCTCTTACATACTTAAAAAAATAAATATTTTTATTTGCAATTTATAAATAATATAAAATACAAAAAAATATAGAAATCTTACGATATAAATAAATGAAATCTAAACACTCTGCGGTAAGGTAAAAACCCCGCATTTCTTCATATTGTTAAACGTACAAGTAAACATGCGTATTATTATTTTTTTCAGAATGAAAATCCGCAATGATTAAATGTTTTTGACTCACATAAAAACCCGTTCACCAAAGGAAGTTAAAAACAATTTTTGCAATTCAAGTTCAAAACACAAAGTCGACAAATTGGGCAAAAAGAAATGCGAACATTTAGATAAACGAGTTGAATGCTTTTTTCTTTAAAACTAGACCTCAAACATTCTTCAAAAGGCATGCTGAAAAAACACCTGCTCTGATGAAAAATTGCGTCGATTTAGGAACAGATTTAAGATGTCCTCAATCCTTTTAGAGAATATAAATTATTAAAAAAACTAAAAAGAGGTGACGATTTCAGTACAAAGTGTTATAGTTATTTCGTGAATAATGACGGGTATGCCGGATTATGTCCAGGCCAGTTTAGTCCTATAAAATTAATTTATGTTGTCGATAGATTTCTTGTTTAAGAGTTCTTTTTTTGGAGGTGCGAAATATTACAGACATAACTATACATATAATCTAGGAAAATGTGCCTTGTTTAGTTTACTTTGAATTATCGTCGCACTAGATCTACACGAGGGCTATTGGCGACGGGCGTTGTATTTTAGAACCACAGTCGACACCTGAGTTGGCACCTAACGCAACCGTTAGGGCGCTTTTTCATTGAACGACACGACACCGATAAATCGTACACTATCGCTTGGGACGGCATACGATATTATCGTATCGTCTAGGTAGTCGCTTTTTCACTGCACCGATATCGTTCACTGAAACGGGCCGATTTTCTGCTCATTTTCGTGTTCGTCTTTCTCCGTGAGCAGACGCATTTAAAAAAATTACAAAACGCTTCTGGGTTCACGATATTTTAAAAGCAAGGCATTCTGAAGGGGATTTTCACGTACTATTTGAAAGGCTACATAAAGATCCTGCAAAATTCTTCAATTATTTTAGAATGAGCGTGGAAACTTTCGATTGACGAAACTTTCGATTGAACTTTCTAACATGACGTTAAAAAATAAATTTTTAATTACAAGCTGAAATCAGTTTTAAAAAAAATACAACCTTATTAAAACAGTTGCTAGTTAATTGTAAAAAATTTAAGAATTTTATATAAAAAAAAACATGCAATTTTTTAAAACTATTTAAAAACTAATTTTGTTAACTAGGTCATAGATTTCAGTACCATTTTATTTACTTTCCGTCATGTCTACCCTCAACTAATTCGCAGAGACACAATATCAAATTTAAGAGCCATTTTTACGAAGTTTTCAAAGAACGAAGTTTTCAAACAACAACAAACAGAAAATGTCGCCACGATTAAGAAGGATTCGTGCGTACCCACGATATAACGTGGCGATAACCGATATCGCCCGATTAGGAACGGCATAATCGTTATCGTATCGGCTAGTGAAAAGCGTCCCGGCTTCGCGTGTGTGTTTTGCGTTCCACGATATCGTGTTACTGAAATCGTATACGATTTGTCGGTGTCGTGTCGGTCAATGAAAAAGCGCCCTTAAGGGCGACATCGTACGCAGCGTTTGGACTTTGGAGCGCATTTTAACGTGCACTCCCTTTACACGGGGTATTATTCGTCTGACATTTTTGGCTGCACGGGCCGTTTATAGGTCGGCAGTTATTTTGGCGATGCCCGGACCCGAACCTGGGACCTTTCGCATGCTAGGCGAGCACCCAACCGACTGGGCTCCCCAGCTCCCGAAAATGTGCCTTGAAAAAAAAAACCTACTACCCAATTAATAAATAAAATTGAGACAGTGGAATTTTTTTGAAGTATAGTAATCTAAGGTCTATAGTAATCTTTACATTCTGAATAATTGAAGAGCTTAGTGGAAGAGCGTGCTAAGTGACAAAAAGGTGAAAACGAAAAAATGAGCTTTAAAACTTTTCGTTTGCATTTAGATACGTTAAAAACGGCACTTACAAAAGGTAAAAAATCATAGATATCATAGTTTTTGTATTAGATTGGCAGATCACGTGACCTCCAATGCTAACGACAGGACGCGCATGGAGGCCAAATAAGGGGGCAAAATGGCCAGTGTTGCTGCCACTTTAAGGAGAAAAATACTACGAAAAAATACCATTTAATTCTAAAATTACAAAAAAAAAAAAATACTAGAAAAGGATTTAAAGTCACTAAAAAGATTCCAAAATGCAGCTAGTATTTTTACGATATCTTTTTGTAATTTTAGAATTAAATGGTATTTTTTCGTAGTATTTTTCTCCTTAAAGTGGCAGCAACATTGGCCCTTTTGCCCCCTTATTTGGCCTCCATGCGCGTCCCGTCGTTAGCATTGGAGGTCACGTGATCTGCCAATGTAATACTTTAACTATGATATCTATGTAAAAATATACGTAACTTAAGGTTTATGTAAAAGGGGAATCTTTCTTATCTTTAACGAAGGGAATAACATGTTCATTGATACAAAAATCTTAATTATTTCAAAAATGATTCTTAGCATGTTCTTTCACTAAGCTCTTCAATTACTTTGTAAATATCACGTCTACTTCTCTTACTAGTATCTTTAGTTTAATTCAAAAAAAAAAATTCATCTGTATGTAAAAAGTCATTGAACCCTTTCTGCTTCAAAATAAGTTTTCTTTATAGTTATTTGCATATTTTTCAATGTTAGCCTGCGCAAATAATAATTATATTAAAGGGTAAATTAAATCGTGACATAAAAATGCCCTTTATGTCCAATTTAATTTTCTACTTCCTTCTTCTAATTAGTTATACATTGCCAAAAATGAATAACAATTCTGGTTGGATTTGCTTAACCTACATTAGTATGTATTTTATGTGTTGCAACCGAATCCGCCATTAAAAAAAGCCCTTCTACCTTTTTTTTTTAAAATACGATTAAAGAAAAGCAAAACAAATGCTTTATAAGGACTATAAGTAAGGTTAGGAGATATAATGTTGTTAATACAAAAGCCAAACCATGTTTTTTTTATTGATTTAAGAGAATTAATGTCCCACTAGAGCTACACGTGGGCTATTGACGCCGGCACTTGTAATTTGAGCCACGATCCAATGGCGACACAAAACAAATGAGGTTTCTAAACACACAGTTTGCTTTATATATCGTCGTAGTTTGCTGCCTTAGTAGTGTGCTGAAACGAAACATATCAATAAAGGAGCCTTTCACCATTTTCCCCAAATTTAACAATAGAAAGTGAAAGAAAACCATTATAAATGGGAAGAGCTGTGGAGCCCAGCCGGTAAGGCGTTTGCCTTGCATTCGAAGGGTTCCAGGTTGGGGTTCGGGAACTGCCAAAATAACTGCCAACCTATAAACGGTCTGTGCACCAAAAAAGTCCATCGAATACCCCGTGTTGAGGGAGTGCACGTTAAATATGCTCCTAAGCCACGACGCCACGTACGATATTGCTCCTAAAAATTGCGTTGGGTCACGGCCAACTCAACTACTAAGGCCAAAGAAGCTCTCCCAAACGCTCTCGGGGACGGAAAGTTTGACGTCATAGTTCCGAGTGACGTTGTTCCGAAGATGACAACCAATCTCGAAACCTGTTCGGAACCACTATCGTTCACTGCTGATCACATTTTTAGGGTTTCGAGTACGTCCGAACTAGTTCCTCCATCTTCGGCACACGGTACAGTGATGTCAAAATTTCCGTCCACTCCCATGTTTTGGAGAGCTTCTCTGGCCTTGTCATTTACGTTGGCCGTGGTTGGGTGCCTACTCAGGTGCCAGTTCGTCACTCGATAGTGGTTCTAAATTACGACGCCCGCTGTCAACAAGTACACCCGTGTAGCTCTGGTGAGACGATAATTCAACCTAACCCTTATAAATGGGCATTATTGGGGGAATACACACCCTGGACATAAAAATATAAACCAAGGAATAAATGGACATTAACTATGATATCCATGGTTTAAACCTTTAAAGTATTAGATTGGGACGCGCATGGAGGCCGGGACGCGCATGGAGGCCTTTTAAGAGGGCAAAATGGCCAGTAAGGAGAAAAATACTACGAAAAAATACCATTTAATTCTAAAATTAAAAAAAAATACTAGAAAAGGATTTAAAGTCACTAAAAAGATTGCAAAATGCAGCTAGTATTTTTTCGATTTTTTTTTTTTGTAATTTTAGAATAATTCTAAAATAAATTCTAAAATTACAAAAAAAATATCGTAAAAATACTAGCTGCATTTTGGAATCTTTTTAGTGACTTTAAATGCTTTTCTAGTATTTTTTTTTTGGTAATTTTAGATTTAAATGGTATTTTTTCGTAGTATTTTTCTCTTTAAAGTGGCAGCAACGCTGGCCTTTTTGCCCTCTTAAAAGGCCTCCATGCGCGTCCCGTCGTTAGCATTGGAGGTCACGTGATCTGCCAATCTAATACTGTAACTATGATATCTATGGTTTAAACTAAGTTACTTACGTGGATCGTTCCGCACCGGCCCGTAGTACAGCTGACTAACATGGTGGTCATCTCTACTGTCCTGACTTCCGCAACAAAAGAAGAAGGGCCCGCAAGATGTCCCCACAGAGTCCCCTGTCCACCAGCAGGACAGAATGAACGAACACTGGGTGTTGGCTGGACATCCGGAGAAAAGGTTCACTTTCCGGGGTTTCAGGATGTTTTTGATGATTTTGGATGGCCGGAGACGAGAGAGCTTCTCGTCTGCTTTGGCGGATCCTGTTGTAAAATAACTCAATCTGTAGTAATAAAAATTAAAAGCGTATCGGGCTTAGGGCGAGCACATATCGCAACTCAACCAATCAATTAATCAAAATTATGTGCGCCTTTAAACTAACTTTATGGGTCTTTTGTAACGATCTTCATTTATTTTCAAATTCGTTATCTATCTAGCCAAAATTAGTGCCATACAAGAGCGAAATAGTGTTTTTTAGCTACAAAATTGAGATTTTGACTTGCAATAAAATTATGGTTTAACTGGTATTAAGGAGGGGCCGTGGAGCAGTGGTAGTGCTTTGCATTGCTGTGCCACAGGTCCGGGATTCGAATCCCGGATTGGGCGAGGTTTACTCAACCTTTCATCCCTTAATTGGGTCGATAAAATGAGGACCAAGCATACTTGGGAACTAAACACTGGGGGTCTCTCGTTAGGTTGACCACCTAACCGGGACATATGTCTAGCACCCCAGAGCCCTTGGTCACGAAATCTGAATTGGGCACGGCAGGTCTTGGCCTATTAATGGGCTGTTGCGCCGAAGAGTTTAGTTTTTTAGGTATTAATGAGGAGAATGACGATGACAGTAAGTGTTCATATTGATGACGAAATTTTTGTTATGAGGGTGCGCATTATCTAGCGTATTTTGGGATTTCTAATTTAATATAAGTAACGGGACGTGTGCACTCTTAAAACAAAAGAGTGAAATTCACTCCTATAGGAGAAGTGCATTTTCGGCACCGGAAAGGAGTGGAAATTAACTCAGACTGAGTTAAAACCGCTGGTTTTAAGAGTGTAGGACGCAGATTGTTTTCTTTTATTTCTTTTACCCACTCCGAAAAAGAGTGAAATTCACTCATATAGGAGAAGTGCATTTTCGGCACGGGAAAGGAGTGGAAATTAACTCAGACTGAGTTAAAACCGCTCGTTTGTTTTAAGAGTGTGTGTGTAAAACTTTAGAACGGGAACAATAACCTAAGCTTATTATTATTATCGCAGATAAAATGAGAGGTGTATATACTCGCTTTGATATATTTTTTTAGTCAGTTGCGAAGAAAGGGGAACCAATCTAAAATATTCTTAGATAATAAAAAAAAAATTCTGGTGTTGAAAGTTGTGCTTTAAGTTTATCTGTTACATCGCAGTTTGTTGGTAAATGGCTTGCAAACTCTGGTGATGGTGTATTGTTTTCACTTCTTCCATTGTTTGGTAGATTATAACGCGGTGTTCTTGGTGTTTATCTTCTCAAGTACTGATGTAGCCAAATTGTGTTTAGTCAAGAAATATTTAACTTTTTAAGTTCTAAAGATGGTACTGCTGCTGAAAATATGATGGAATAGCAATTTTCAAAATGATGATGGGAAGAATCTTACGAATAAAATGTATGCCTCACAATGTCAAATTCGACTAAAGTAATTATTGTTTTATTTACCAAAAAAAGAGGTCGTTAAATTGTTATATTTTGACTTAAATAAATGTTTTTCTCCAGCATAAGTAAAAATATTGTAACAAAACTTAGGTATATAATAAATTGTTCCAAAGTACTGACCCAGTTCCAAAACTGTTCAACAAATAATTTGGGAATATCATTATACATACCCTACCATATTGTTTAAATAGGTCAAAAAAGAGTGTCTCTTAAAAAAACTTAAAATTTGGGAAACATTTATAGAGTTGAATTTTTTTTTAAATCGTGAATGGTTTGGAGAGTAGAACACGTTTTAAATGCGACATCCTGGACTGACAAAGATACACATTGTAATACAAAAAATTGCATTAAAAATGCATAGATTTCTTGAGGCTTTTTCAAAGATCTTGATCTGTCTGTTAATATGAAAAAAAATCAAATACTTTTCGGCATATCTTTAAATTATAATTGTTCACATGACTAGGTGGTATGGTTGGAAAATTTTAGAATTTAATTAACATAACATTTAATTAACATAACATTTAATTAACATTAACATAACATAACATTAAAATTTTTTGGCATAGTTTTCTGTATAAGCATTTTTTTAAAAACTTATTTTAAAGCTGGTAAAATGGTACTGACTGTTTTGGTTAGTTATGTAAAATACTAGTACATTTTTGAATTTTCAAATGACTATTTAATTTTTTTCTAAATGCAAACGTTATACGAAAGGTTATAAATATTCATTATTCGTGGTGTAACCATTGCAGTTTAAGGTAAGTGTATAATTTAGGTTAGGTAATAAGTGGTTACGGAATGAATGTATGCATAGTTAATCGGATACCATTAAAATATTACTTTTTTGAAAAAGGCTACAAAATGTCATTCCGGCCCAAAATTCACTTGTTGTTTACTTTTTACAGCAAACATTGCATTATTATGGTATTTATAAAAATTCTTTGCCCTTTTGCTGAAAATTTTAACTTAAAAATACAATTGATGATGCAAAAATAATAGATTTTAAGATAATCACATTAATTTAATAAAAATGTGTTTTTATTACTTTTATTTTCAAGTTAACTTGTGTATTTTATAAAAAAATAGCAATTTGTTTTGTTTCAAATAATCTTACTGATTTTTTTGAGTCATAAAAATATCTGACTTTTTTTACTCAATAAAAATAATGAATTCAGTTTTCAATGGTTGTTTTTAAAAATGTAAATTGTATTGATGTCTTAAAAATATGATTATTCTCAGAGCACTATCGCGTATTCACGTTGCTAAATATTCAGTAAAATTGTAACAGAATTACTTACTGCTTTGGAGAATTGTGCTATTGTTGTTGGGTCTGAGGCCACATCCATTATAGACATTTTGAAGTATCAATATCAGGAACAGCAAAGAAAAAACTGATTGCATTATGCGTCCGCCTCATGTGGAATGCTGTGTCTGAAAATAAAAATAATGATTAAAAAACCAAAAGAAAAATATCCATAATTTTTTTTTTGAAAAATGATTATATAATAACAGTTCGAATAAACTTTATTTAGATTGTTTCCATTTCAAAAAGAATAAATAACTTAAGTTGTTTACAGGTCATTGAAATCGTTTCGAATTTCAGTAAAATCTATGAAAATCGAGCAAAAATTTAAATATTTTTATTAATTTTAGGAAAAAATTCAAATCGTATAGAAATATTGCCACAAATATAAATTTTAATTTCCCAAGAGAATTCTAAAATTATCGGAAGAGATTTAAATACTAAATAGACAAAAACAAAATATCATCGATTACAGCAATTTTGCTGCGATTTGTTTTATGGATCTTTTGATTTTATTACAACAAAAATACCAAATTGTAGTTTACTTTTATTCCCAAAACGCTTTCACTTGAAAGCTAATCTTAATGCAGATTTTGTTCCATTTTTTGTGAATTTATTGTGCTTATGGGAAAAATTTTGGATATTCGGATGACTTTAAAAAATTAAATTTTAAAGTAATTGTATTTTTTGTTATAACTAAACTTATTTCGATGAATACTTTTAATTACTTTTAACACAAATTTTCTTAAAACGTAAAAAATCATGACACAATGTTCTTGTATAAATTTCATATACGAGTTTTAATTTTATGTATGCATTGTCATATTTAAATCGACGTAATCTAGTCGAAATAATACATGGCCCAACAATAAATAAAGCATCGAGAAATTCCCGTGTCATTAAAAAAATAAAATATTTGATACAGTTTATTTAATAAGTTGTAATAAAATGTATTTAAGTTCGATTGAAAGCCACAAAAAGGTGCCCTACAAACGCAATTCAACCTTCTGAACTCATCGAATCCAGTTACGCTTCTTTATCTGTTCCTCGACATAGCAGATAAAACAAAATTAATTACTTAAAACAGTGGCTTCCAACTGATTTGGGGTTATCATCGTTGTCCCTGATCCACAAAATCTTCTAAATCTTAGGAACATCCACAGAAAAAAAGAAGACAGATATCCACCATCCACTAATAAATAAAACACGACTCGTGTAAACGTTACAGCACCTCTTTCCGGTAACAAAGGTCAAGCCTAGCAACAACTCGCCTCGTAAGGGTGAAAAAAAATGCAACTGATATTTTTTGTTGTTGTCAATAATGAGTTTATTAACCCCTTCACAGCTCTGATGCCCAGGATAGAAAACATCTTTTATTTGCTATTTCAAGATTAAATAAAAAGTTCAGGAAATTTGCTTTTAAATGATTGTTGTTGCGTTAAGTTTTATTTATCAGGAAAGTTTTATTGATTATCTAAAAAAGGTTTTTTTCTTCTCACGGGTTAATAGCGCTTTTAGGGGGTTGCCTTAGATTCTTCCACATAGAGTCTCGTGTTTAAGGGGACACGGTACCACTTTCGATTTTTTTTCAATTTTGACATATTTACTATAAAATTGGTGTTTTATTAGTTCAACCTATATTTAAAAACATATATGACAAAAAAAAATTAAAAACTATTTTAATTTTTAAGTTATTAAAAAAATTAAATTTTTAAAAACTTTTTTAAAATGCCAAGGCTTTTTTAAATACAAATATTTTAACCAAACTTTTTTCCTCATGTACTTTAAACTGTTTTACATAAGAATTGGTATCCAAATTTGATTTATCTTCAGTAGTTGTTTCATAAAAATATTTATCTAGAAAATCCCAATTTTGTTTTAGCATATTTGGAAAATTTCGACTTTATTATTTTTTTATAAAAAAAGTATTACTTTTGAAAACAATTTTGATACCGATTCTCAATGTCAACATATTTAACCAGACTGCATACAAAATTCCTTAGACTTTTATAAATAATAAAAAAGGCTTAGCGTTTTGAAAACCTTGTCATCAAGGAAAAATGAACACCGAGAAAAACACGTTTAAAGTTTTCATTCGTTTGCATTTTTATCCTATCTTTCCGCATAAAAAGTGGAATAACTTTTTTTTAAAAAAATAGCTACACTTTTGAAACTTGGTAGACTTATTAAGAAGATTCCAAACTTTAATTTTAGCAAATAAAAAAAAACGCAATTTTTGCCGTTTTTGAGGTACTGTGTCCCCTTAAAAAAAGTGGTTCTACTGCCGTAACTTTTCTAAAAAAAACCCACAATTCTTATATTTAAAAAACTTATCCCGGCCTTCTCACTTATGAAATGAAATGTGCATTAAAAAAATCATCAGTTATTTTTTTTCTCCTTCAAAACATGGTTAAATAATTGAGTGGTTTTGTACTCAAATTAGGCGCATGAAAAATCATAAAATGCCCAAAATGGAATAATGATTCTCACTTGATGCAGCGTCAGCCAACCACAATCTAAAATAGCTACTCCAGTCTCTCTCTCTCTCTTAAACAGATGATCTACGTACTTATAACTCACCTGATACTTGATTTGGGTATAAACTATTACACATTTCGATTTTGAAAAATGGCCGCGATTAGGTCAAATTTTTTGAGCTAAAACAAATCTAAAATTGAACAAAAATTGGACATAATTAGGGTCTTAAGTTATATGTGTCCATCAGAAATGTTCCAAACTGGAAAGGGCGTCTTTGTAAAAGTATAGGTTGCACAAAAAATGTTTTAAATTCATTTCAGAATCCAAATTAGAGCCCAAAATGTACTTAAACTTGATGAAAATTCTTCTCATTTTGGGAAAACTCGTACTCTCTAATATGGGTTCTGCAATAAACCCAAAGTGGGTAACATTTTGGCCCTGCATAAACACTTTCCATTTTGGAACATTGCTGTACCCAGGTAACTTACAACCCAATTTGGCTAATATTTTGTCCGATTTTAGATGTTTTTTTCAGTGTGGAGTCTTTAGTAAAAATTTTATTTCCAAGCCCATTTTTTCGAAATCAGACGTATGTGAGTAACACTTCAGTGATGATGATGTCGTGTCCATGGATAGAGACTATATAGGACCAAAGGTCTCATAGACCGCCCCAGCGATCTGCAGACAGTGGTCCTCATAAAGGTCTTCGTAGGGCGAGTTGGTAATTTGCTGCAATTTTGCCAGGATGGCTGGACAAGAGAAAATATGTTTTGGATCCAGTTCCGAGTCGGGGCAGTTTCTGCAGCTGGAGTATTTTCTAGTTCCATCTTTTTGGATTTCAATACCTTTGAAGTGGCCTGTCCTTAATCTAGTTAGGGTGGTCGCAGTTACCCTATTGGTGTTTAACTCACAAATTTGGTGTTTAATTTTAACACTTCTGCTGTTAAATTTTGCTTTGGCCACTGAGTTGATGTCATTAAGAGTGGTTTGGGGAAGAACGTCATTGTTGAGTTTTCTTGCTTCTTTTGCCAGGATATCAGCCGACTCGTTTCCGTCGAAACACTTCAGTCGGACCAGTAAATAAAAAATTCGGTTTCTGTTAAGCTATAACCTGTCTATGCAGGGACTCATCTAGGAAGACTCAGTCTATAGGCATAAAATATTTCGGGGCCTCATTTACGGACAATTTTGTGTATGATTGCTCAGAATGATGATGCTGGTTGGCCGATTTATCATATTTTTGATACCATTATTTCGACTTTCTTCGGGGATCTACAGCATTTAGCATAATATAAACTAAAATGTGAGGGCCCTAAGTCCGGGCTTAACTAGCCTTATGGTAGATCAGGCCCTGCGTCTTTGAGCCTCCTTTATACACTACTCAAAACAATTAGGGGAGCACTTTGCGTACTTTTGTTTACCCTTTCAGTTCCTACTTCTTATTTTTTATTCTAAGAATCTAAAATTTGTGAAATAGATTCATTATGCATCCAGAATGAAATGGTAAACAAATCTTAATTTTTTAACTAAAATTTAAGAGGGAAAAAATTGGAATCAGATCTTTTGAATAAATTATAACAGTATTTTTTTAAAAACTTTATTTGTTAAAAAAAGTTAAAATCAATTTTTAAACATCTAAGAATGCAAACGTGAAGAATATTTAGGGTCAATTTATTTCATAAATTTTTTTGGGAGTGAAATTTATTTTACCATGTTTTTCATATTTTCATTTAATTAAAACAAACATTATTTACTTCTTCAAAAGACACGATTCTTCCATCTAACGATAAATAAGAGCAAGCTCAACTTAGTGAGAAAAAAAATCGCAAGCTGACGATTCCAAATGGAATCATTGGGGGTGAAAGGGTTTAAACCATGCATTCTCCTAATTCTTTTGAGCAGTGTATATCTTTTATCTAAGGATATTTTCTAGAATCCACCTTAGTATAAGTTACAGCTTAGTCAAACCAGCCCCTCGAGATCGGTTTCTTTGACATCAGATGACCCGTGGAAGAAGCAGCCCTGCAAGTCAGCCCAACGCGCACCCAGTCCAGTTGGTGATACTCATCTGACTAAGTCGGACGTTTTATTTGTCCCGTTATTTTTGGTAATGAGTTGAATGGAAGTTGCTTAGCCTCCATTAGGAAAAGCTTGCCCAAGGCGGGATGCGTGCTTGGCAAGGTCGTTCGAACGCATCTCTCCTTGCGAACTGGTTACAAGTGGGATGAAACACTTGGGCTCTATTTATTAAGCAGTTCTTGCGGCCCATGTTGCTATTGTGTTTGCATGGGGTGGTTGTTAACCTCGCGAGCGTCAAAAGAAACTTGTTAAGTGTTGTGACTAAAACTATCTTTACTAAACGTGTCAGACCCCGTTTGGGGAGAATGGGAAAGCAATGTTGCTTTGAACGCTGACTTTAATTTTTCCCTGTGATATATTATTTCCCAGAGGACTTGAAAAGCCAATAATTTCTAAAGACCCGTTAGGAAACAGTAAACAGTGTATCCCTGGTAAAATATAGATATACAGAAGTCATTCCAATATTGCAAGTAATGGAACTTAAATTATTGTAAAAATATTTAAAATTATCTGATTCTAAGATACACTATTCCTAATATTTCAGAGAAATATTTTTATTTGAAAGTGATGATTATGATTACTATTCAACTGCATCTAGCAGGTTTCATTGAATTATTGTTTGTTTCAATTTTATGTTATTACTAGCAGATATGAATACCCTTTCATCGCATAGGCTTAAAAAATATAGATAAAATTGAATTCAAATATATACACCATTTAGTCTACTATAGAGAAACAAGTCTGTTACTGTTCCTTTCAGTTTTATTAACTTAAAATGCCGAAATCCCTTTGCTTCCTTTGTAAAAAAAATTACTGAAAGTTCTCTACGCCATGAAAAACCATTCCTAAAAACAGTCGTCAATATTTACTTGAACCGTCATCATAATTTTTCCCAAATACCCAATTTAGCTAGCTGAACCATGAATAAAATTATGTCTTGAAATATTTTTTTACAAGTTAAACTCCCAATCGCAATTTTTTGGCGATGAAGATTACCACAAGTGAAAGTTAAAATCTCGATTATAAGGCAAAAAACGCATTTCGCTAATTTATTTCTCTTTTTGGCAATTTGGCAAAATAGGCAGAATATTTGGCGAGAAAATGGAGATCGCCATAAACTAAGCTCTATAGGACTCTCCTCGACCATCCAGAATAAAAAAAAAACGCTTTTCCCCGAAAGCTTTGCTTTGGTGAAATTATTTGGCGAGAAAGTGAAGATCCCCATAAGCTCAAGTCCAAATATCTATTATAAGGCAAAAAAAAATCGTTAATTTGGTGAGCTTTTGGCTCTAATTTGGCGAGATATCGAAGGTTTCTACAAACTACAGCTCTATAGAGCAACGATTCCCGAGCCTATCACCATTCACATAAACATTTTTGTCATTTGGCTAGCTTGGTGACATATTTGGCGGGAAAATAGCGATCGAAACAAAGGCCTAATGTTTAAATCTATAGCTCGATGACTCCGAACGACCAACTAGCATACAAAAAAAAAAAAAACAACACATTTCGCTCTTTCGGCGCGTTTTTTGTCGACTTTGGTGTGCTTGGCGACATATTTGGTGCGAAAATTACATTCGTCAAAAACGGCCCGCTGCAAAGCAGCGCGATGGTCTTCGACCAATTAACCAAAAAGTAAAAACAATAATCCTTACAACACATTGTATGTCTACAAAAGCCCATTCACCTATCTGTTATGAGGTCATGAAAATCATTTTATAATCCACTAATTTATTTTCAGCCATTTTCCAGCTACTCATTTATTTTCAGTTTAAATTATATTCCAAATAAAATAATTTAGTTTCTGAAGATAATGACCACAGAATAAAATAAAAGTTACAATGACGAGACACACCGCAAGGACAAGTTTTTAATAAACAACTAGATTTGTAACAGTAGCCTAGAACCGCTTCCACAAACAATTTACAAACCTTAAAAACAAAATCGCCAAACACAGCACTTGGTTCCAAGTTAAAAACTTTAAGTTGCAAAAATTGTCTATTTCCATTAACCTTCTTTAGGTAAATTGTCTAACATACTCAATTCTTCCTCTATATTTAAAACAACAAGTAAACAAAAAAAAATGTGTTATTTCTTTAATATGTTTAGTTTTTTTTATCGGCGCCTTCTAAGGTTGCATCAATCAAAATAGGTCTTTTGATGATTATTCTCCTCCCCAAATAGCCGCAAAAAGTCGATTTTGGAATTTTGATGGCATGAGGCGTGGTCATTTGGATAAGTGCTGGTCTGTCTCACATTATTTTATAATAAAAAATATCTGAAAACATTGCCGATTTGATAGATTTCATGAAATTTTGATATGTGTGTATCTAATGTTTTCAATAAAGTTTATCTCCAAGATGCAAATGCAATCGCTAAATCTAAATTAAGAGAAAAATCTATTCAAACGAAGCACCTTTTTTGTAATTTAAATGCAGATAGATCCACCACAAAAACCATTACCAGACTAAGAACCAATCACCAGAGAGGCATGAAAATAGACAAAGAGGGCAGGAAGGTGTATAGAAACTGTGACAACTGCCCAGATATGCAGCTTACACCAAACCACATTTTTGAATGCCCGGCAATGAGTGCCAATTTGAGAGACATTGGAGTTGTGCCATCATTAATAGATCTCTATGACATTAATATCCAAAAAATTGCAGACGCGGTTATCAAAACACATTGGTTTCATTTAGCTTGACATTCACATTTCGGCAACGTCATAGAGACGATAAAAAAATGTTTTTAATGAAATACTACAGGTTATTCACCTTTGAAGTCACTTACAGGAAATAAAACCACTTTTATAATTGTTGAAACAATTGAATTAAAATAATTGTTATGAATCTTTACTAAATTGTTATCTGGGTTTTAAATAAAAAGTTACAGAGGTTATTCACGTTAAGAGTTATTTAAAAGAATATATGATTCTTTTATATGTTGAAATAATTGGTTTTTAAGATTTTTGGCTATGAATCCATACTTAAAAATGTTTTTAAATATTTATTCATAATAATGTCTAAGCATCTTTTTGTTCGAAATTTATTTTGGAAGTTGCACAGAATTAATAAAAAATTCTCTAAATCTCTTATGAATTTTCTTTTATGTTCAACATTCAATGTTAGTTCTCATCAAATTTAGTTAGTGTAGTTTCAAACTAGAAATTTAAATTTTTTATAATTGCAGTCTGAAGAGGTCATGTGCGCAAAATTCTAAATCATCATTTACGTACAATTAGAAAATCAACTATCATACACTTTATTTAAAGGTTTTAAGCAATGCATCACTAGAAACCTTTACTTATTCAAAATAAATTATGCAAATGCCTTATAGAACTGAAATAGGAATTTCGAATAATTGTCTTTCAATATTAACAACACATTCCGAATTCAAACTGTTAATTGGATAAGGTATTCTACTTTAATAGCATGACTAAGAAAGGAGTTTAATATCTTCGCAATTCCGTCGTAGTAAAACCTTAAAAACATTTAAATCACTTTGACAAGACAATACGCAGGCTGAGCTGAATACAATTCATAATTAACAATGGCATTGTATTGAATGACACCTATAGATGCAAAAACTAATTTTTAATTGGTATATTTAAATTTATGTACCAATTTATTCGATTCCTTTTACTTAAATCTTTTACTCAGTCAAACGTTATGGAAGGTGTAGTCAACTGTGAAGTCGTTAAAATGAAGTCGGCCCGAATTAGCCTCAGTGAAACAAACTTATCATAAACTTAGCTTACCAACACGTAACTGTATTGTCATCGGTGGGGGTCCTACCCTTAATACATACAGTCCCTGGACAAATTATTAGACGCACTGCAAGATTTCATGTCAAATATTAATTACCGGGTGATATTGTACCGTTTTATTAGTTTAAATTGATTTGGTTTTTATTTTTAGATTATCCTATCAATTACCGATTTATTTGGTATAAATAAAACAGCATTCATTTAGAAAAGCATAAGTTTATTAAGTTTTAAAGAAAAGTGAAATTAATGTTAGTAAAAATCAATATTTAGTTGAGCCACCTTTAGCCGCTATCAAAGCTTTAATTCTGCGCGGCATGCTATCAATGCAAGACTGTACTGTCTCCTGCATTTGAGGATGATGATTCCACACATAAATAATCTTATAATAAATAATTAATATAAATTAATCTTAATCATAATTAATCATAATTATCTTAAAATAAATACAAATATGTAGTCTACAACAATTCTTTTAAATAGAAATCAATAATATTGTAGTTTAAATATACCATTATTGCATAAAAACTCTTAAACATAAAATTACTAAAAAAAATACAGTGCGTCTAATAATTTGTCCAGAGACTGTACGTGCAAGAAATATGGGTGATTCAATAACAGAACTTTGAGTAATTTTAAGGAAAATGTCATTGCATTTTTGCAACATAAGTAGAAGTAAAATAATAAACTTACCTTATAAAAATAGTTTTGTGTTTGCACTAACTTAAAACTAATTTTTGAGAATAAAAAGTAGGTTTGTAACAGAATCTGCCACTTAACCCGCTTCCACACAAAAGTTGTGTTAAACAGGTAAAAAGGCGCCAAACACTGCATTAATTCTATATTAAACATTTACATGCTAAATTTGGCTTAGTTTTATTTATTTTATTTCGAAATTTCAATAATTATTACTTATCGTTTGCAAAAATTAATTTGTATTTCAAAGAATAAATATGTACTATTCCTCGCTTTTAAATAGAATGAAAATATTTCATATCAACGTACAAAGAATCTCGTAGTGAAATATATTTGACGTCATTTCAAACTGATCGATGTCGCAAAATAAATTTATTTTAATTCATTGTCTAAAAGAATTAAGTTTCTCGGACGATTGTTGCGAATGGCAATGGTGATTTAATTCTAATAACAAACAGGGCCTTTAGCTATTTGTAATTCAAACTTTCAAACGCCAAAATTAACTATTTTCATTAATCTTCTTTCTCAGATTTAATAATTAAATTTAATTAAATTACAGTTCGAAAAATATTTAATTAGTACAAATGATGCTTTAAAAATAAAAGCGAAACTTTGCACATTTTTTATGCCAAGTTAGAATTCTCTTTGCATCTTTCTTCATACATATATAATGAACCATCAAAAGAACTCTATTGTGATATTACAACAATCCAAACTGAATCATATCACATAAATATTCTTTCAAATGTTTGTATTTTTTTAAATAAAATTTATCGTACGTTTAACGAAATGGCAACAGTTAAAATATTGAATAAAATTGGAATTTGCATGTTATTTCAATGTAGATTAAATTTTAAGTTATTTAAATTTTAAATAAACTTCTAATTTAAATTTTTTAATGAAATTTGGAATGTAGCCTAATATGATTTTTTGCTTCAAAATGACGTATCCCACTTGTTTGTGGGACTTGTGGATGGCAACATTGAAAATATGAATAAAATGGAATTTGCATGTTATTTCAATGTAGATAAAAAAAATTTAGTTATTTAAATTTTAAATAAACTTCTAATTTAAGTTTTTTAATGAAATTTGGGATGTAGCCTAATCTGATTTTTTGCTTCAAAATGACGTATTCCACTTGTCTGTGGGACTTGTGGTTCTTTCTGTGAAAGTGGGTGACGGACGGACAGACGGACTGAACGATTATAAAACCTTCCACTTTTTACGTTATAAACGTAGTGTGGAAGCTAAAAATGAAAAAGAAGGCAGTCATTCCATTGAACACATAGCATTACTAGCATTAAAATTATTTTCCTGATTGAAGTAACTAAATTCTGATGATTTGTAATACATAATAAATTATGTTTTTTCAACCCTAATTTTAAAAACATGCTGAATTTACATTCAAAATCGTTAGCTTATTTTCGTATACAAATAGAGAAGTGCTGTTATTCCGTAGCTATGCATTCTAAAATATATGGCCGGAACATAGCTCTAACATTCAAAACAAATGAAATTAAAAAATTGATAATTAATTTTTTTAAAAAAATATAAGTGCACGTTGGCACATAAGTTTGTAATAACAATAAAAGTGCCATTTAAACTGTACAATCAACTTGTGTAAATACCGAAATTCCTTATTAATTTTGCACTGTTACGTATTACTTGCTTTGATTGAGTGTGTTAATCAATGATAATACACTGCTCACAACAATTAGGGGAACGCATGGTTTAAACTCTTTCACCCCCAATGATTCCATTTGGTAAAATCAGCTTCCGATTTTTTTTCTTATAAGCTGAGCTCGCACTTATTTATAGTTACATGGAAGAATCTTGTCTTTTGAAGAATTAAATAATGTTAGTTTTAATTAAATGAAAATATAAAAAACATGGTAAAATACAATTCACTCCCAAAACATTTTATGCAATAAATTGACTAAATTCTTCACGCTTGCATTCTTAGATGTTTAAAAATTGGTTTTACCTTTTTTTTACAAGTTAAGTATTGAAAAAATTATAGTTATAATTTATTCCAAAGTTATGATTCCATTATTTTCCCCCTTAAATTTTAGTTAAAAAATTAAGATTTTGTCCCTGTTTTTTTACCATTTCATTCTGGATGCAAAATGAATCTATTTCACAAATTTTAGATTTTTATAATAAAAAAAGAAGTTGGAACCGAAAGGGTAAACAAAAGTACTCAAAGTGCTCCCCTAATTGTTTTGAGCAGTGTACTTGACTTTTTGGTTTTTTTAATTAGAAAAAGCGTAATGAAGTATTCTCTACATTTTTGGTATAAAGTTTGCACCGTTTCATTCGGAAATAAAGTTACCTATCGTCCCGTATAGTGAAATTTCCCAAAAGTGCAAGATATTTTAAAAATATAATATAGATTAATTAAAATAATTAACTAGATGAGTTAAATTATTTTCAATAATTTCATAATGTCCTAAAACGTGGAATTGATATTTTAATTTTGAAATGCATTTTTTAAGAACATAGAAATGAAAATAAAAAGCATAGTCATAAGTTTGCTATTTAAATTGAGTTACAGTTTTAACAAGTTTTTTTTTATGAATTACTTAATTACATAATCATTTTATAAAATGCCTGGACCTCATATCGCAATCAAACTGTATTAAATAAATACAAATTCAGAATCAATAGCTTAAGACACCTAAAAATATTTTTAAAAAACCTTCTAACAACTAAAAAAACAGGATTTAAACAAGTTTTTGGCATCCCAAAAAATGGGAACTTTGAGATAAAAATCATTATAATTATAAAAGCGTGCCTCCCTTACTGTGAAGCTATTCAAAATCGTGTTTGAATGTTTGCTTTTAATGCATAAACTTAAATTGCACTTTTATCTGAAAGTCCTCTGCACCTGGCGTTTGCTTTATTGAGAATCATAACGTTACTCCAATGACTTCAAAAATGTTTGCACGTTGCGTATAATGTTGCATTATGTAATTTTACTTTGTTTATTACACGTTATGTATGACTTGTAAATTTAGTTCTATTGCATCGTCGGCTACTTTAGTATTCAGGTGAGGGTCATTAACTATCAGTGAATATATACATTGGTAAGGTATATAGTTACCATAAATCATTTCAAACTAATAAAATTTCCATTATTGTTTGGTCATTTTCAGATCCGCATCATCATACAATAAATTAGATAATGTATGTTAAATTGCTTCTCAATGTAATTTACATTGCGCATATAAACAGTAAATTTAGTTTAAAACATATTTCCCTTTACTATTACAGCTTTTGTTTTATAACTTTGATGTAGTTTAAATGGAACGGCATAGTGCGTTGTATTATAATAATATAAATAAAACAGCTTTGAACATAAATAAACTGGAGGTTACAAAACAAAAGCTAATACACAATTTAATGTTATTTTAATGCTAAGTTATTTTTCAAATGAACTAGGATATAGAAAAAGTTAAACACTATAACATTCAACATTTGAATCGTTTTATGGCACAATTTCAGCTTATATAATTAATCATAGGCCGCAGAATAAAATAGTATTGTTTAACTCTACAATTACTTTTTTTAAAGATTAAGGAAATTGCCTCAAAGTTTTCTTCAACAAATCTGTTCTTTAGCAAGAAAAAAAAGAAAGTGTAAATAAATCTTTTGCAAGACCTCATTTATAGCGACCGCTAAGGCACGAACCGACAGCCGTTTTAATTCCTACTTATTATTCCACCAGAAGTTAATTATTAATGTGCACCCAAGATCCAAGGGTGTCCTACATTAAGGCCTACGCAATGTTCAACCCATTGGACAATGGCACCTACTTATCTGACTACGCATCACCCAAAATAGCCCAAGCAGCCTAAGATGCCCATCAGCAATCAACACAGGGTTACCATACGTCTATTAATCCGTTTTGTTTAAACTTCGTCGAAGAAGAATAATTAATTGGGATCCTTATTGTCCTGTCACTAATCAGGCTTGGCAAAAGTGCGATGCAGCAAGCTCTTATCACGGGTTCCGAGACAATGGCTTCTTAATCTATCGTGGCCTGTTACTGTGTGTAGTCATCAGTGTTGCTACCAGTGATAATTATGCATATCTGATGGATGGTGTGAAACTGCTTTGGATTTCAATGCACATCAACACTGAATACGATTTGTAATCTTTTCGAGATCAATGATCTAGTCTCTGGCGAAGAACAATGCTTCGCTGTGAAAGATAAAATGTATTAAAAATATAATTAAACTTTGCATATTGTGGCGAGCTTGAGGTTATCGTGAAAAATTATCCGTGCAGGAGTTTGATCCTTTATAATTAGCTGATTGTGTGGTTGAGTATAATTTACGCTTAAAAAGTATTACGCAAGTAAAGTATTAATATCGAAACACTAGTTCTTATTAAGGTACTGTAAGACTGTGTTAAAGTTTAAAATTTTGACAGTCATATTTTGCATCAATTGTCTTGGGATTTTGTAATATTTTTTAGATTGTTCTGCAGCTTCGTATACACTGGAGCTTTGTGCATATTTTTGTAAAAGCTGACATCGAGGTTCTTAACACGTTTTATAATTTAAAAATCTTAAATGAAAAAATGTCTTTCTTTAAAACCTGTTGAAATATATCGAATTGCTCGTTCTTTATTTGAAACAATATTTTGTTAGCATTACTTCGTTAATATTAAAAATCAAAATTTTCGATTATTTTATCAGATTAAAAGTTCTAACAGTTAGTTACTTTAAAGAGTCGGGAAAAATCCTTTAGTTTTTTAAAAAATTGCTTGATTAATTTGTATATTTGAGAGCAGTTCATATAGCTCGGCCATCGCCGATATTTGAGTTTTGATAAACTTTTGATTTTTTTAATTGAATAATAGAAGTTTATTTATAAGAAAAAGGTTTTATCAATTATATTTGACAGGATTAAGTTAAAAAATAAAGTTTCCTATTTACACAATAAAAATGGTATTTTTATTTACTATTATCAATTTTACACAAGTATTGAATTCTTACTATATATTTCAGATTCAATTGCATTTTCATTTGCAACTAGTTATTCAAAAGTTACATTAATTCGCTAAGAAAACGATGAATTACGACATAACTTATCTTTTAAATCTGAAACATCCCCCTGACCGCAAAAATTCTTAAGAGTAATTGCATGTTTTGTGTATTTGCAATACCTCAATGCGAAACAGCCATTATTGATACTACAAATGCCATTCAAACGGATTATTTTATTTTCTTTGTTCATCCACCCGTCCTTAATTTCAAACGTGGCCCTACAACCTAACAATTCAATAGATCTATTTTTCATGTTAAAATGAATTTAACCTCACTCCGAAACTGACGTTATCTTGTAGAATTACGTTCCGACGTTATCTTGTAGATGCAATGGGTAGTATAGCGTTATCCTGTATAAAAAAGACGTCAGTTTCGACATCTGAATTGAATTCACTGGACAATGCAAACTGTTCATGCATTCATGGATGACTACTGATAAATTCAGAATCGAACTCAGATGGTCACGATGAATTTCAATTGGTTTTTTTATTATTTGGTCAGGGTGTTTTGCGGTCAATATCATTGGCCTTAGTTTGGAGGGAGAGATTTGAAAATAAATTTAAATATCAATGTGCAAAAAATGATGTAAATTAAATTATTGCGAATTTCTTGAAGAATTTCTGCAAGTACTTAGTTTAAAACAAGCTAAGAAAAAATTTGTCACAACAGTTTAAAAAGTAAATTTGTATAAGCACATGTAAACAATCATATAGAAATTGCGAGGTCGTTATTTTAATACAACACGTTTGAAAGATATCATTAACTTTAGCAAAAGGGTTTACATCTAAGTATTAAAAACATAGTTATAAAGAGGAAACATTTGACTCTATGCTATAAGCCATTTAGATAATGCTATTTTAGTTTCTAGCATGGTTTATAAAAAATTAGACATTCTAAAATAATAAATACAATTTCTTTGAATTTTAACTTTTTTAAAGTTTTTTACAAAGAAGTTCCTTTAATATCATTTTAATTCATCCGCTAAATAATCTGAATCCTATAAATTGAGGATTGTGTTAATCAAATGTATACAAAAGATTCATAAATAAATCTAAAGAAATAACATACATTTTTTATTTGTAACATCTATTTTTTTGTTCCAAAAAAATAAAATTCAATTTTACTGAAATTGATATCGATATAAAACATGCATTTTATTTTAAAAAGCTAAATTTCTTAGACTAGTAAAAAATATACAGTTTAATCTCAGATTTTATTTTAAACTAAATATTTTTTGTACAAAATTCGGATCCAGGTTAGGAGGGGTAATAAGAGACACAGTAAAACCCCATAAATATACACTAATACTGTTTTAAGATTATGTAAAATTAAGTTTCAAATGTATTCTTTACTATAATACACATATTGAGAAAATTTCTAAAAAAAAACCTGCAGGTATATGATTGACCAAGATTTGAAGAGATACAAATGGTTCATGAAAATTAGTGTTCTATGGTCCTGTTAATTTTAAAAGGATATCGACACTTTCACATTATTCAGGATGAAATTTCAAAAACACGTCTGATCTATTAAAAAACATGAATAAAGACTTAAGCGTTCTAAGTAAATGTTGCTCTAAGACAACCAGCACTATTTTTTAAAAATTTAAATTAAAAAACTGTCTTACCCATTAGACTAGGCCGTATTTAGTTACAATTCTGTACATTTAAGTTTATAATGTAAGTTATCTAGTCATTACTACTTCATTACAATATTACCTAAGTTAATTTATAGTTACTAGAAAAATCTTTTATATAACCTTCAGTTGTTCAGTTGTAGACACGACTTTTGCCTATTTTGACTGCACTTTAGAAAATGAGTAAAATATTTCCTACCCATTCTAAAAATTTATAATGATGCTTTTGGTTATTTCCTGGATTATGTTGATTATGTAGAACTCTCATTAAGTACAATATTATATTATTCTAATATTAAAAGAAATGAATTTTACAAACACATTTATGAAAATTTTCGAAGAAAACATTTTTTGAATAAATGTTAATATAAAAAATTAAAAACTATTGGGGGTTCAGAATCGTTTTCAGATATTTTTTATTCTCACACGTGATTTCACATTGATATTTATTTACAGTTACAGGTCTCTTTACTACACATGGAATTATTAGATACAAGGATTTAACTAAAATTAAAAAAAATCCGTCAAATATTTAAATTAAAAAATATAAAATATATTTAAATTAAAAAATATAAAATATATTTAAATTAAAAAATATATAAAATATTTAAATTAAAAAATATATAAAATATTTAAATTAAAAAATATATAAAATATTTAAATTAAAAAAATATATAAAATATTTAAATTAAAAAAATATATAAAATATTTAAATTAAAAAAGAAGTCTATTTGATGCAATTAATACGAGATATTTACTTCAAGTTATTTAGATAATATGTTTTGATTTATCTACTAATTATTGTAACAGAACAGAAATGCAAACTTTGGAAACAGACGCATTACGGAAAACGCAGATACAAAATTCAATTTAAATAAATTAAATGAAAATATTAGATAAAAAAATCCAATTCTTCATTACAATCCAATTATTTTCTAGAAGTTCGTTAAACATACACCATTTTTTTACCAAACGTTTAAGATCCTGTTTTATTTTAATAGGATTGGCAAGAAACCACATTTCCATTACGAAATCCGCATCTTTATAGCATTGCCCTTTAAGCATTAATCTTATTTCAACGTTAAAAAAAAATGAAAACTTTTTATATACACACGAGAGTCCCATTCCATTCTTTGCTTCCTTTTTTGTATAATACCTCCCATCCACTAAGAGAACCATTTTGACACACCATAATGTTTATTATTAGTGTTACTTTACAATTGAAGGGTCTAGTTTCAAAACTCACCATTCTCCAGAGTATAACTAATATATAGGTCCCGGCACGTTCATTGGCGACTTCGTTCAATTGAATGTACGATTATAAAAAGTCGCCAACGAACAGACCGGGCCTTATATCTCAGTTATTCTTTTAAGAATGTGAGCTTTGCAACTACAACCTTCAATTATTCTTGTATTGTATTTCAGTACTAATTGAAGCAGGGTTTTATGACCAAAGGTTTGCAAAAGGGTGTGTTGTAATGGATGTTTTGATGTTTTTTACATCAATTGTTAGCGTTTTTATGTCCATAATTATGATATACTACAGATAAAAGGAATAGCCTTGGAACATACCTGTTGGTTTTACTGGAGTCGCTTTTTGTGTTGCTTGCCATGAACTAGTTCTGTAGCATTCAGCTTGGGATGATCAGTTTTAGGAAAATCTAGATAAAATATTAAAATAATAAGACAAAAAAATGTATATACATTAAAAATATTTGCTAGGCATCTTTTACAATATTTCGTTTACAAGAGATTATAAAACTTATAACTTTTGCATATTTTTTTTATTGCACCTAGATGTCAGTATGAGTATCATTCGTTGCTTTTTAAAACTTTTTTAATAATTAAATGTTTGCGACTCAGATTTTTCATTGTGGTAATTGTATGTTTTTTGTGTTTTTCAAAAATATTCTTTAGAATTTGTCACTGATATTATAAATAAAAAAAGGAAAGTAATCATTTATTTCCAAAGATTTGAATTCAAATCTTAAGTATCAAACTTTTTGAACCAAAGAGGGAATTCTAAATTCAGCAAAAATAGAACTTTCAAATAGAGATGAAAAATTAAGTATTCATGATGCAGGTGAACTATTATTGTAATGGGGAGGGGGGTTCCGAAACGCAGCTTTCATACTTAAAAAATGACTATCACAAAAGAACATTGCTTTGCAACGAAACCCATATAATCAACTATTTATCTGTTCATCTGTGATTATTCCCTGATCCAAATGGGTGTGATGAAAGATACAACGGGAGAAACGCGGGGGAAGATGTGTTTGGGTGATGGAAGGAAAGTGTTTTTTTCTTTTTTTCAAAATCTATTACCTTTTCTCGAATACCCACTGAACAAATAACCATTCAAAAACAAAATATTATTCATCAGAGTCATAACTAATGAAGAGTTTATATTTCAGATGAATATTTTCCATATTCTAAAGAGTACATTATTGCTTAAAACCGCATTTAAGCAACCGCATCTTTTCCTAGATTTCAGTTTTGGGTTTATTCAAAAAACCAATGTTATTTGTGACTTTACGTGAACAAACATCAAACAATATCTTTCCATAAAAACCAAATGTTAAAACGAACACTTAGAGAAACATTTTATTCATTTGCCTGAGAAAAGTCGAAATCAATGAACACCAATGGACCGTTTTAAAATATTTCAAGATGATGCCTCGAAACGCATTTCATCAACCGCATCTATCTCTGGATATTCCCTCATTCAAATGTGTATAGTGAAAAGCCTGGTGTTGTTTATGATATTATTTTATTCTTTTCGTCAAATAAATATCTGCCTACAGATCAAACAAACATTTAAAGACGGATAAAGCAGAGAAGGTTCGCAACTAATGACTACCAATAAACCGCTTCCAAATGCTAATTCTAAGGTGATGCCTCGAAACGCATTGATTCATCGCATCTCTATCCCTGAATTTTCTCTCATTCAAATGAGTCGAGACAAAAGCTCTGTAATGTTTATGGTATTGGTTTAGTTTTTCGTTAAACCAAGGTATACCTACTGATCAAACAAACATTTACAGACGGATATCATTCATTTAAAGAAGTTTCGTTGGCAATGAATACCAATGAACCGTTTCCAAATGCCTCAATCCCAGATTATGTTTCGAAAAGCATTTGATCAACTGAATATATCCCTAAATATTCCCTCATGACTTGAGTGGGGCGGCCCCTCACGACTAAGCACTTCGACCACTAGCCCCCCCCCCCTATTGTATTAACAATTAACCCGCATTCAAATGAGTCTATTCTGGTGTTGTATATGATCATTTTATTCTTTTCATCAAACCCAATATCTGCCTAGTGATCAAACAAACATTTAAAGACGGATATCACTCCTTTAACAGAGAAGGTTCGCAACCAGTGACTACCAGTGAACCGTTTCCAAATGCTTAATTCCAAGATGAAACGTATCCAAATGCTAATTCTAAGATGATGACTCGAAACCCATTGATTCATCGCAGCATCTATCCCTGAATTTTCTCTCATTCAAATGAGTCGATTCAAAAGTCCGGTAAAGTTTATGATATTGTTTTATTTTTTCGTTAAACCAATGTATACATACTAATCAAACAAACATTTAAAGACGGATATCGCTCATCTAACAGAGAAGATTCGCAACCAGTGACTACCAACGGACCGTTTCCAAATGCCTAATTCCAAGCTGAAACGCATCTGATCAACCGCAGCATCTTTTCCCCGAACCAAGTGGGTCCACCCAAAGGTACAATAATAAAGGGAGAGGCGTGAGGAAACACCTGGGAACCGCTGTGTATGTGATGCAACAGGATTTATACTCTCGTTATCATCTTGACTTTGACCCAGAATCAGTAGACCTTGATTTTGGTTAGTGACCTTTGCTAGCACCCCTTTCCTTTGTAGGGCAATAGCCGGAAGCTTGTATAATTAGTTGAACAGCTTTTACTTGCAATCACTGACATTTGAAATCGCCCCCAGGCCATGTGGCGCCTATCGAATTTGGTAATTGCTTCGAATTGGAGCTATCTCCCACCGATTGTTTTCGTCTTGTTTTTAAATGCGAGGAAATGATTACTTCATTTTGGAAATTGGGTTCGATGAAAGTTGGTGATGGAGGTTTGCCTGAATTGAGTTTTGACACGATTTGTTACTTTTCAAAACGACATTATTTCAAAAACTTCATAGGCATTTTAAATTCTTATTTTAAAGCCTTTTTTAATGACCAAAGTCATTCGAGTGGCCAATACAGCTTTGTCATTGCGGCTCAACAATTTCGTGGAATTGGAGTTTAGGAATTAAATTTTCCATTTAATTATTCCTGTCATCAGAATTTAGGTAGTACTGTTTATCTTTAAGTTTCTTAAGTACAAGAATTTAATTGTATCACATAATTTTCTTTTTGAAAAATTACGTAAGAAAATAAATAACAGATTTTAAAGTCTCGATTAGAATTCAGCAAAATTCATTCGAAACCATTTAATATTTTTAAATGTTCAATATTACTTTACATAGAAAAAGTTTGATTATGGTAGTATACGTAATTTAGGTTTGACGTTAAAATATTGTTTAAGGGGCTAGCTTATTATTTGAAACGGCGGTAGTATTAAATATGTTATTGTCATTTTAAGAATGAGCATTTTAAAGACATATTATAGATATATTGGTTCTAGTAAACTGATTAGAAAAGGAATGAAAAAACCCTTTTAAAATTTTGGTGAACAGTTTTGTTGAGTTTCTTTTAAAGCCATTTGTTAAATTTTTATTTGAAAAATAATTATTCCTAAAAAGATAGGTGCATAATGTTTTTTGGAAAAACACTATTTTGATATATATTACAACTTAAACACAATAAAATGCAGTTTAAATTTAAGTGTCTAAACTAAACACTTTTTTTGCATCAATGGAAAGCATAATACAAATCAGTATTACTTTCCCCCCAAAAGTACTACTTATTTCACAAGCGCTTTGAATATATACTGCGTTGAAAGTTATATATACTTTTCATTCGTTGTTAATTCGTAGGAAAACCGTAAAGGAAACGTTAGTTTAAATTTAAGTGTCTAAACTAAACACTTTTTTTGCATCAATGGAAAGCATAACACAAATCAGTATTAGTTTCTCCCCAAAAGTACTACTTATTTCACAAGCGCTTTGAATATATACTGCGTTGAAAGTTATATATACTTTTCATTCGTTGTTAATTCGTAGGAAAACCGTAAAGGAAAACGATAACGAGTTTGTCACGGTGGACTAAAAGGGTTAGAACCATCCGTCGTGATCGTATAGTGGTAATTTTACTGCTAAGACGAAAAGAATCAATGAAGGAAAGAATCATTTAACTTTATAAAGGCGATGTGTTTTCCACAAAACCACAAGATTCAACCAAATTATTTCTTAAAGAAAAGGTTAGATAAACTTTTAGACTAGTCATTAAAGACAAATTCCAAATAGTTAATTATTTTTATTAAGGTCTGAGAGAGGCACACTTGGAACTTTACAAATATGAAACCGTTGCACAGTTGGCTGAGTATTGCACAAATGGCGAAGTTGTTTTTTGTGGTGAAAGAACACTTCAGCACAGAGTTTAAAAGACTATTATTTTGACAAAGGGTAACGTTATTATGATCCTGTATCCAATTTCGACGTTCCATAAAAGAAACGAGAGTGTATTTTTGAATCAGATTTTGACGTTACGTCAAGGCCGTTTCATTTCATCTGCCGAACGCTTGGTCAACCGAATGAAATCACGGTTCCAAAATTGTACTCTCAGTGTTTTCCATAAGTTAAAAAAAGATAAATCGAGTTTAAAAGCGGATTATTCCGATCTCACAGCCCAACGCACTTTGTCCTGCTTCACATCCTTTTGGTAGCCTCGGGTAGGAGACATGCGTTGTATGTCTTCGGGCGATAGAGACGACTTTTATTTTAGTTTCAGAGAGTAGTTATTATTTGTCGTCGTTTATTTTTTTTATTCTCCCTTTTACCGTTTTTACCCCGGTAAAATTATTAATTTGCAAATGAAGTAAAATTTGGACAGTTTTAAAGTAGAAAAACAAAAGTTGCATTTAGTCGTTATGTACAAAAGTCTGAATAATTAAAATGGTTCATTTTATTAAATGCAGGATCATTAAACATCTATAAAATATATTAAAAACTTAATATTAAACTTAATAATTAGCAACATTAGGATTCTTAAATATTATTTCTTTCTAAAACTAATATCTAACTAAACTTCGATTAAAAAGATTGTATCAAATTCCCAACAAAATGTTTTGTAGGAAAACAAATGCAAATAATTTTCTAAAGTTATAAAACTGATTGAATATTTTGAAAACATTTGCGAAAGAACAAATCTTATTTCTTTAACGTGCGGATTCGAGGCGGGCAGAAACTTGAAAGATGCTTGCATTTTGACGAGTTAATTTAGCGTAGCTCCAAATTCTATTCTTATAAACTCATTTAAGTATGATTTATGTTTATTATTATTATTCAGCTAAGTACAATCCGCCCCCTACTTGTATCAAAGTGAGGATGCCATTTTATGGCCTAAATCTCAATAGGTAATAGATACACGGTCATTTTTGCTTTGTGCGTGAAAACACTCTTCGTGTTGTTTTCATTAATCCTCAAACAATGGAAAATCTGGGAAGGTATTTCGAAACCGCAATTATTTGGAGTGAATTGCTCGGACAGTCTGCAAAAATCCGCTTGTTTATATGTTAGGAGCGTGTTATTTTTGCTCTGGATGATTGAATTAACGGTTTACCTACAGCTAGCTACACCTTGACGAGGATTTGACGAAGACCATCAAATGTTTTTAGTACAGTCTTTATGCATGTATATATTAACCCTTTCAGTCCCAGTGATGCGGCATCATCATGTTTCTGATCATAATTTAATAATAGGGCTGACATCTATTGGGATTAATAAAAAATATTTTCGAATAGAAAAAAGTTATTATAAATGGCTAGAGACGATCAGAAAAAAATTTCTAAAATGATGATGCCAAATTGTCATTAGGACTGAAAGGGTTAATATATTTCATTAAATATATTCATTATATTCATTTAGAACAAATAAAAAAAAGTATTTTTAATACTTTATTCGAGTTTTAATTGATTTAAATAAGCAAATGCTAGTTAAGAAAGAGATAATTAACGTTCATTGACAAAAATCATTTAAAAAGCAGACTGAAGGGAAGACTCGCGACCGTTTTATACCATTTTATTATTAAATACGAGATGAGTAATATATAAGTGATAAAAGAAAGATTTTATTAAAAGTTAAGAAGAGATGTATGAGGTTAAGAATTTTCTATGACGTGAATGAATATATCATCATGCTAAAATGATTCAACGAAGCATTCAATATTGAATCTTTTGAATAAATGATTTAGTACAGTTTTCTATATTTCAATGACATCCTTTTTATTCCATTAATTAACAGAGTCCTAAGAGTCATAAACTTATATTTCGTAAGATATTTTAAATATATCGTAACACCTTGCAAAAAGTTTCCATGACTAATACATCGCTAAATATTCAAAAGGTAAAGTCATCCTATAAACTTGACAAAAGAAATCCAAAAAGTATTTTAATTGACAGTGAGGCACATAGACACAAAGTTTTATTCTCAAAACAACCTTTAAACCAAACGAGGCGATATTCCAATCCAAACAATTTGACACCCAAACCAGCCCTCGATAGATCCGCAATCTCATTGTCAAACCAATAAAACAAAAGTCGTTTCCCGCTTCGATTTATAGCTGAGAGCTCTTTTGTTCATCAACATTATTAGTTTTCGACAGCAGCTGCTTGACATGCGGCTCACGTATCGGCTTTTGTCGAACTGAACTCAATCGCCAACTGACTGAGACATCAGTTTCTACCATTTCGTGGAACAAAAAGCTACTTGTTAGCCCTAACCTTTCCCGACTGACATTTCAATTTTTATAGCATTGCCAATCGCTTCCTTGCATGCTAAGTATCTATTGCTTTGTAAATGTCGCTCAGATAAGCATCTTGATTTGGGAACGGAGTGACGACCATTGCTCGCAAGAAACACTTTTGCATAACGCTTACCAGAAACTCTCATTCTGTCATTTGATCCTGTAAGTTATCGCCAATTGTTTTTTTTAAAACACAGACCATCTATACTTGTCTTATAAACTTTGCTAACCGATCCCTTTGTAAGGAACATATTCTTTGCATGCTAAGTATCTATTGGTTTATATCGCCCTGATAAACATCTGGTTAGGGAAAACGACGTGACTACTATTGCGTACAAATAACGGTTTTAGAATGCTTACTAAAAGCAGTTTTTAAACTAACGAGTCCTTAACTAAAAACAAAGGATTGAAGGACAAAATGCTTCAAGTTATTACCGATTGTTTTTAAAACACGGATTGTCACATGTCCATTTTTACCTGTCTTTGAAACTTTGCAAATGATTCATTGGTGTTGAATGTATTCTCCGCATGCAAAGTATCTATTTGTAAATATCGTCCAGATAAGCATCAGGTTTTGGAAAAGGACGTGCCAAAACTGCATGTAAAAACGCTTTGCATAACACTTAAAAGCTGTATTTAAATAAACGTGTCAATAAAAGAAGAAAAAACACGTAACTTTATCCTTTAAGTTATTGCAAATTGGTTTTCAAACGTCGTGTGTCACAGTATGTGTTGTTTACTCTTTGCAATTCAATTAATGAGACGTCAGTTATTACTGTTTCGTGAATAAAAAAAGCCATTTGCTAGTTTTAACCATTTCCTATTTACAGTTTAGTTTAATTGTATTTTCAATCGCTTTGATATATGGTAAGTACTGTCTATCTCCTGTTTGAGATCTCATTGTAATGTAACCCCCCTCTAATTTACCAGTATGATGGTAAAAGTGCTACCATAATCCAGTGCGGTGAATTTACGAGGGCTGTTTTTTTTTCAACCTCCGATGGGCTGTAACAAAAAACGGGTCAAAATATAAAAAAGATTTTTTACCAAAAGTAATGTACAATACTGCCTATTTCTCCACATAATCATCTTGGCGATTAAGGCATTTGTTATAGCGACATACTTGCTTCCTTGGTCCCCTTCTTCGTGAACATCAGTATTGTTCAGCGAGTTGACCAAGTGTTTAGGGAAACTCGAAGGTTTATTATAAGTGAATTATTGATAAGCATAGTGGCTTGGATTGTAGCGCTTCCAAGTTAACGTGGAGCTCAAAGAAACCGTCACAACTCCCTTCAAATCATGGGCGGATACATTTTATGAAGAGGGTATTTCAAAGCTTGTTTACAGATATGACAAATGCGTTAATCGCCAAGGTGATTATATGGAGAAATAAGCAGTATTGTACTTTACTTTTGGTAAAAAAATCTTTTTTGTATCTTGACCCGTCTTTTTGTTACAGCCCATCGGAGGTTGAAAAAAAACCAGCCCTCGTACATATGATGCAAAATTCCTCTGCTTAAACGTTATTGGAGTAAGTTGTTCGTGTGACTCTGTACGTCGTGAAAACATAAAATTTTCTATAAAACAAACATTACAACACTGATGTAAAAATTAACCGCAAAATGTGCTGCATTTTTACAGAACTTTTTACAATGCTCCTAATCTGTTTGTTGCAAAAACTTTTTTTGTTGAATTAAGACAACTCCTCAACCATCTTTAATGGGATATTTCCGACTACATATATTGTAAATTGAACTTGTCCTACAAATTGGTAAATAGTAAGTATATTTTACATTTACAGTCTGGTAAATAAGACAAGTTAGGGATCAAGCTTGTTAACTAAAGACCAATAAGCTTGATATAGCTTGTATCTGACTCCGCCACAAAAAAATGCATAATTTCCAAAATAATGTTCATGTTGTAAGCCATGCAAAGGAAACTTACTGAGGACATAAAATTTACTGAGGAAGCGCACGTATGTTAAAAAAAAATTGTTCGCCAGTTTAATTAGAAAAGCGAGACAATTTATATCAAATTTTCAGGAAGTGAAAAAGTTAAGTTGCAATTTAAGAACATTCAATTTCTTTAAAAGTTTTTGAGTAATAGAACGTATAAAGAAAAATGCATAAGAAAGTAACCAAAGTAAAGGTGTAAAAGTTTTAAATTGGAGATAGTGTAGGAAAATATATACCAGCCAACCGATATATATGAAATTGATTCACGGTACACTCAGAAGTTAAGGTAAGTTGGTAAGCTCTTAGGTAAGTTGTGTCGACTTTCAAAACAAAAAATGTGTTTTCCCAGTTATTAAAAGTTTTGTTGAGTTTTATAATTTTTTTTTAAACACTAGAGATATATGGGGAGTCACGACTTCAAAACATCCATATTGGCCTTTAAAAGAATTGCTAGTCATTGCATTTATAATGAACGGGTACTTAAGTTCATTTTATTGCTTTTTAAATCACCTATTTAAAATGAAGCATTCGTGGTTAAAGAATAACCACGTAATTATTATTCTGTTGAGTGTTTATTTTATTATAGTTGTGGTTCGACAAAAAAGATAAGTAGGTACCAATTAAGATTTAATGACCGTAATTGCGCTTTGAAAATTAATTTTTGAACTTCAGAAATGAAGGAAATATATTTTTACGATTATATAAATTGTTTGGAACTTAAAAGGATATGCACTCTTAAAACAAAAGAGTGAAATCCACTCCTATAGGGGAAGTGCATTTTCGGCACCGGAAAGGAGTGGAAATTAACTCAGACTGAGTTAAAACCGCTCGTTTTAAGAGTGTGGGTTAAGCTTTAAACTAATTCATTGGAAGGGCTATAAAATAATGATTAATTTAAAATGCTATTATTTTAAAATTGAAATTCAAATAAAAATTTATTCTGAAATGTTTATTGAGTTAATGGGTTGAACACCATTTAGTATTCAAATCACTAAGATCTCTCCAAATTTCTACAACATTATGAAAATGTCAGTTTTTATATATTTTCAAAATATTTATTATTTTGATATTTTAAAGTTTATGGTTAACAAAAAGTTTTATTTGGTTTTTTTAAACTGAAATTCTAAATAGCCATTAGTAAAAAAATTATTCATATTACGGAGATTTGTTAAGAGGAGATATTTTTAAGGCTTAGGTAAATTAAGTGTTATTGTTTTAGTTATTTCAGCATGTCGTTGCTAATAAAATTTTAGTGACAACGAGTCTTACAAATATCACACAAGATAAAAAAAATCTAAAATGTATTTAAAATTACGTACTATACAATACTATTCAAAAATATAAAAAATACCAGTATTAACACTTACAAATCCATTTAGTTGTTTATTTTTTATACATAAATAGCTAACTGATCTTCTAAACACAGGACTGACTTACCTCAATTTTAATTTATGCGCATAGCTTCCCACGATACGATTTCTCGAAAACTGTTGTTAAAATGCAACTTACCTCTTACATGGTTTATAAAACATTACTTACTCGTCATAATTACATGGAAGAAATAGTTGTCTTCGATTTAGTTGCACGTTCGGCGATAAGTCAACTAACAATATTTTATTAGAAATAGCGAACAAGGTAGAATAACTTTAAAAAAAAATTACACGATTCATTGTATTTTAGAAGTTAGATTAGTAACGATTAAAATAATCAATTACTTTGATATTTTTTTCAAAATAAATTATTTCAGTTTTCCTACAGCTAATTTTAAATATGTTTTGTAAAAGACATTTATGTTTAACTTAAAGTTAATCTAAATACTAGTTGACAGCTTTGTGTGCTGTATTTAAGGGTACATTAGTAAAAACGTCAATCTTTTATTGAAACTAAGTTGCTTAGCTGTAAAATGTTTATAGGATGTATATTTGAAATAGTTGTGAACAATTGAGAAGAAATAGACGACGATAGAACATTACATTGTAATATTTAAAGATTTTGTCAGATAAGCAAAATGAGACGAAATTGTTGTAAAACGAGTGAAATGAGATGACAAATTCATTAGCATTACATAATCTCCTTGAAAATCTTAATTAAAAATTGTGTGGCAAATTTAAACAGTTTAATATCAATAAATAAAGTAATAAAGAAATTATTCACTTTTAACATCTCATTTTTTAACTCTGACCATAAGAATAATCATAAATGAATAGTGTTTAACTGCAAATAATAATGACAAAATAATTATAACTAACAATAAATAATTGCTTATCAAAATTGTGTTCAATTAATTCAAATAACTTTTATGTTAGATATTTTAGCTGTTATTTTTGCAATTAACTTTTATCTAAAACGAACATAATTAAAAATTTGCTTCAATTTAGTTGAAAACTTAGTTACCACACTCTAAAAAGAAATACAATGATTGTGATATCTCTTGGTATTAATTCACCCGAAATAAATAAACACGGATAGAAATGGGCACAAAAATCTGAACATCCGCCACAAGTTCAGAACTGAAAAGTGTCAAAGAAAAATAAACTCTAAATTTCCTCAATGATACTTTAGCACGTTTAGCAATTCATTAGAGTATAAATGGTAAAGAAATACAATGTTTTGAGATACTTCTTGACAGCTCAATGCACCCGCCACTCGCCATTGCTGTTGAAAAGTGCACTGAAAAGTATCAACGAAAAATAAACTATAAATTTCTTTATTGATACTTTAGCACTCTTAGCAACTCATTAGAGTAGAAAGTAAAAGAAATGCAAAGTTTTGAGAAATCTCTTGTTATGTCAATGCACCCGAAATAAACACAAAAAGCAATCGTAACAAAAATATGAACATCTGTCATCAAGTTCAGAACGGAAAAGTGTCAAAGTAAAATAAACTATACATTTCTTCAATGATACTTTAGCACTCTTAGCAACTCATTAGAGGTAAAAAAAAATACAACAATGTTTTGATATAGCTCAATGGACCCTCAATAAATAAACAAGGAAAGCCATGGAAACAAAATCTGAACATCTGTCACAAGTGACAGAGAGAAATGAACTATACATTTCTTCAAAGATACTTTAGCACACTTAGCAACTCATTAGAGTATAAATGGTAAAGAAATACAATGTTTTGAGATATCTTTTGACATCTCAATGCACCCGGCACTCGCCATTGCTGTTTGGGTCAAGGTGGGATCATGAATATGAAGTTCAAAAAGATGCTATTGCTGCTATGCTTCCGTTGTTTTTGGTTTGGGGAAAGAATAGGTTTGGTAACTTGTTGCTAGATTCGCTCCGTTTGTGTTGTATTGGGTGGCTCGAATGTCCGTGACACATTTATGTTTGATATATAAGGAATATATTTGAAAATTCTTTTGATTTTATCAACTTTATTGTCTTACGAGTCAAGTGTTTTGCCTGCACAAATTACATTTTCTTTCATTTTATACCATTGAGTGGATGGGAGATAACTGGTATAGATTTTTCTTGAGTTATAAGTGTATTAAAAATAACAATGTGTTTTAGTAGTTAAATGTGCGTGAAAAGTCCTTCCGTGGTTTTAAAAGTTAATACTTTTTTTAAAATAAAAGTTATAAAAACATTGAGTTAATTCTTTAAACAGTAGCATCAAGTAAAAATTATTTTGTTTTATTTAAACCAGTAATCCATGAAAAATACACGGTTAAATTGTTCAAGCGTTTTGCAACTTTGAGAGCTTAAATGATAACTTTAACAGAAATGAATCACAATATTGAATTAAAGTTGTTTCATGATTGTTTTAAATTAAAGCAGAAACTATAAAAATAAATGCCTAAATTTGTCCATTGCCGATTTTTTTTGCTTAGTAAGCCCCTTATAAATAATGCTAACAAATACCTATGCTAGCAATACATAATTTTTAAGTTTCTTTAGATGAAAGTCATAAAAAAAAATCTAGAGCTCTTTCTTTTCTATAAAGCAAATGGAGTTCCACAGAATAATAATAATAAAAAAAGAAAAATTCAAAAATGAAAAGAAAAAAAATTATGAAAATCATACGAATTTTGGTTTCGTGTTTGTTATTATATCTGAAATGTTGCTTAAATTGATAAAAATCCTATTCTAGAATTTTCCTTTACTAATGTAATGGACATAATAGTAAAAAACTATTACTGAGAATGCTTGAGACAATCTCAGTATAAAATATCAGACATATTTTTTATGAGTTAATGTCTATTTGGCTTGAACTTGTGTTTGTAATTCATTATTTGTTGAAAATAAAAATATGTAATAGATTACTATCAATGTATTCATCTGTGCACTTGACGTTTTAAGAATGTTAATTCTTTAAAGCTTTTACAGTTCCGTTGGGGTTCTTTGAATTATTTACTAGAAACTTTTTGTTAGTATACCAGTATTATTTTGTCCGTATTTATTTTATATTTTAACACAGTTCTGATATTTTATTTTATGAAATATGTTAAATAAAGAAATCCAAAACAAGCTCAGTTATCGAACGAAACAAAAATATATGGTAATTTTTTCATTAATTCCAAAATTATGATGATATCATTACAAAAGATTTATAAAATTATACGTTTTATAAACTTCTCAAAGTAATATGCAAATGTAAACCCCACATCTTTCAAATAGAAAAAAATAAAATTATAATATTTTCAGGATATCAGTTTAAAAAAAATAACAAAACCGAAGCCATACTCACCAAAACAGAAGCGCCGATAAAAATCGAAACCAATCAACAGAATTGAAGGTAAAACCGAAGAAAATCCCCCTAAGTGACATACAGCCTCGAGTAAGAAGAAATGGGCTAAGTTGGGAGCATCCACGCTTCGGTGGACCGCGCGTCTCTAAATCTCTCGCCGCTCGACCTCGATCCTCACGCGGCCAAGATTTCGTCGGGTTCCCGTCGGGCAGCTGGTTTCTAGGAGACCGACTCGCTGGTAAGACAGTGGCGATGTGTGAGCTGATCGGCGAGTCGATCGGGGGAGTCCTAAGATCGCGGAGACCTACTTTTTCGGCCTATGGCAAGAGAGGGATCGGTGAAATTACGAGTGATTCTCTCTGCGGAGATGGGCAGAGGTGTTCTTTTTGGAGAGGAGTTTTGAAGTTTTTTTTTAAAACTGTGTGTGGAGATGAGTTAATAACTGGGAAAGCACAATCTTTTGCATTAATATTTTGTGTTGAGTAATTGTCATTTTTTTTTTCAAACACCGGAGATAGATGGAGAGTCACGACGTCAAAACATCATTACTTGCATTTAAAAAGAATTGCAAGCAATTGCATTTATAATGTTGAATTAAGGGGACGCGGTACCCAAAATTTAGGGCTGCCCAGAAAATAATTAAACATGCTGTAATGCTGTGAACTACGGATATTGCAAAAAAAAAAGAATTCTTTATAATGGGGGAGGTTTATAGAAAATTATATAGTGGTTTGGTAAAATGAGTTTGGAAGTTTTATGTTGATATTTCAATTTTTAATTTTTTCACCTTGTGAATGGTTGAAACCCTAAGGCTTAAGGTAAATTAATGTAGAGCTCCAAATTTTTTTCCGGTGTTAAAACATATAAGATGAATAAAAGTTGGTATGGGATAAGGTCTAGTGTTAATAGTTTTATTTAAAAAAATCATAAAGTTGAAAATTTACCAAAAATCTTATTTTTTGGCCATTTTTATGCATAAACCTACATAACTGTTTTTTTAACTGATAGCTCAAAATCCATACCAACTTTTATTAATAGATGTTGTAGGAACATTTTTCAAAAAATCCATTAAAAAATTATTTAATTTGTGGGGAGAGTAGAATTTTGAAAAAACAATAAAATTTTTAATTTTTTAATTAAAAAAAACTAATGTTTCAATATTTATTAATTTTCTTATATGTTTATTGAATGTTAGTTCTTTGTAAAAATAGTTTAATTTGAATGCCAGCGATAAAAATTCTGGATTTAATATTTTGGATACCGCTTCCCCCTTAATGTCGCATTAGAGCTACACAAGGGTTATTGGTGGAGGGCGTCGTAATTTAGAACCACAGTCAAGTGAGGAGCCGACACCTGATTAGGCACCCAATGCAACTTTTAGGAGTGACTTCGTGCTCGGCGTCGGTACATTGGAGCATATTTAACTTGCACTCCCTCTACACGCGGAATTATTAGCTACAGACTGTTTACAGGTCGGCAGTTATTTCGGAAATGCCCTCGCTCGAACCGGGCATGCAAGGCAAGAGCCTTAACCGACTGGGCTCCCTAGCCTCTAACGCTCTATGGAGAATACATATGTGAAGAAGGGATTCTTAGTATCCTTACAATATAAGTAATTTAATGATTTAATTAAATTGCATGGTTTTATTAATTTTAAAAGTGATAAAGGATTCCGGATTCTTTTAACCTTCGAATCTTTAAACCGGATTTTTCCTTATTTTATGCATCAACCTTTCTAGCAACAAACAAAAATTTCAAAATTTTGTGAATAATGCATTTTAATTGATATTCTAGTTTTTTTTTCACTTGGAAATTAGTTTGAGATCATATCTTCAAAAATAAACCAAGTTCTGATTTCTGATAAATTTTTAAATTAATTTTTAACAAATTCAATACTTTTCTAAACAAGTATTGAATTTATTAAAAAATAATTAAAAAATTTATGCAGGGAAAACAACCATACACTTTTTCACATTTTTAGGCCGTTTGAAGGTTTAAGACCATTTACTGTGGAAAACAACTAAAAATACTCGTATGAAACATATCATATAAAAACTAAAATGAAAATATTTTCATTTTCGACGGTTTCCGTATATCTCAGGGCCCCTTTCGGTCGTAATTTTGATGCAACGTTCTGAAATTGTTATCTTTTAGATTTTAAAATAATTATTCCAAAAAGAAACAAAATACGGAAAGTTGGTGATCTAAGTATTAATAAAAAAAAATAAGTTATAAACATTTTAAACTGCTATTTTTATTTTTTTAAGAAGAAGACAACATATTTTATGTATTTTCTTATGCATATTTAAAAATGTTTCAAGATACAAAAATTATCTTCTATCTTCTTCAGTTTTTGTGATTTTTTTGTAAAAATCCCCGAAAAGAAAGTAAAAAAAAAGACATCTTATTTCGAATATTTTAAATTGTCGAAAGTTCTTTTAGTTAACGAAGTTTCAGATTGATACACTGTTAAAAATTTTGTGCTTGGTTTCACCATGATATTGGTTTCTTTCACCATGATATTGGCTCCTAGTAGTTGCAACGGCTGTGTGGTGAAATGTTTCACCTTGATTTCGGTGTTTGATTGAACCATTTTTCTGGATTTGGAAACAAAAACATGAGAAATGGTTCAACCGAATACCAAAAATATGGTTTAACGTTTCACCATACAGCCGTTGCAGCTACTAGGAACCAATATCATGGTGAAACCAAGCACAAAATTTTTAACAGTGTAATTTATATATCAACACCATTACTTTACAGGGGCTCGTTTCGGATTCTGTCAAAGTCAATGAGGCACGAAACATGCATAAAAAATCATTACCCAACAAGTATAAATTCCAAGTTGTTCTTGCGATTCGCATCCCCAATTCCCTCCCTGAGTGCGCCGGGGGCGTTCATCTGATGACACGAAAAAGTATTGTAACAAGTCGAAGATTTTTTGCAACGGGATATTTGAATTACCTTTCTCTTTGCTGCGACTGAGGAAAAAAAGCCCCACAGACATAACAATTTGCTACTCAGACTTTTTCTATTGATTGTCGTCGAAACCGTTTCAAAAGCCTGCAATTATGGCACAGGAAGAAGATTTGGTTTAAAACACCGAGATTGACTTAGTTTTTCAGTTGCTTGAAATTTCTTGGTTGCTTGAGTTAGAATGGTTTTATTGCATTGGTGTTTTTTGATTAAACATTTACCTTGATTTGCATTCGCGACTTAGAGGCATTGTTAAGCTCTTGATAGATCGCGCAATACTGATACGCCTTGTTGGCTCCGAAGATAGCCAGAATCAAATTATCATTTTATATGTTCGAATTTAGACGAAACTGTTGCAAAGAGTTATGTATTAGTGATGGAAAAGAGTTACCTATTAAAGTACTAAGTACTCATTGATTTAGCTCAAATTTTAAAACGATAATTGTGCATGATCGAAATAGGAATGTTATTAAAGCAGAAAAATTGTATTCATTAAACATTAAATGCATTATTAAATTTGTTTTTGCACGAACAAAATTATATTTCTCGTAATATGAAACATAGTGTCATATAAACTTCACAACACAGACAGGTACAGGACTACAGGTGTATCTGTAGTTCTGGTAAAACTCCTGTGTTTAGTAAATCAAAAAAATAGAACTGCGCAATTATTTTTGCAAAATGTTTACGAGATGTTTATAAACCCAGAATACAAATGATTTGACTGCAAGTGAAATATGTCCGCATATTAATGATATTGGGGTTTTATTCAAGTAAACAATGATCTCATATTATTAATCCAGCAGTCCTTCCATCCAGCAGAAAACACACACAAAAACAAAAAATTCATTTTAGCGTACGTGCGTGAGTTTTTCAAACAACTATTTTACTACCTTAAACATCTTTTCGATATTTTTTTTTTCTCTAATGGGGCTGAAATATTGGCGTCAAGCTTGCAGACGGCTTCCCCAGAACTGAGAGCATTTCTTGTGACATATAGCACTCTTTACAATTTTGACCAATTACAATGAATCTGACTTTGTGATGTTAAGTAGCGAATTATTTTGCCGAGGAACCACCATGCCTCAGGATCTTTTACATGCACATAATCATATACTGCGCGCCAAGATTTCCATGAATCGACGACTCAGCGGTCGACCGCGTCTGCTTACAGTGACAGTAACTTCACCAGACCGCATCTTTATCGATATGACCAGACATATAACTTTAGATATCGTTAAAAAAAACGTCTCGAAATTGAGACATCATTATGAAATGTGCCAACCACTTCCTAAATCGGAATTGCCATTATGTTTATTTTAATTCGAAACATTCGGTTTAAAAAGATAGATTGTGACAACTTTGGATTCATTATTGATTGATCGTAAGTAAATTACTGTTAAAAGGTGTCATTTTCTCCATGGAGAGTTTCTTTTCACCACAAATCATATCCTATTTATGTAAATCGGCTAACATCTGAAGATCCTCATCTATGTTTTACTAGAATAGTTGAAACAATCTTTCATTTTGGAAAGATTTCGCCTCATTTTGGAGTGTCCCAGTTTCTTGCAGATGCTGATATAAATCAATCTTGGAGAATTGATTGCCGAATGGTCGGTGAATTTTAATTGATGGTTGGTATGTTAAAGTGAAGTTGAAATAAATTTTATTTTTAGGGTATCTGAATTGAATTTTTATCGAGTTATTTAATTATTATTTGAATTTTAATTAAAATTCAAATAATAATTAAATAACTCAATTGAGTTATTTTCACTGAATATTGTGGAAAGGAATTTTTGTTATTATTCAGTTTTAAAATATAGTTTACATTGTATATTTTTTTGTATGCAAAGGGTGAGTTGTGGTAAATTATAGACACTCTTTAAATGATTATATCATACCTTTGATTTTTTGATAACTCTTATAAATGACAAACTTTTAAATCAGTACTTGGTTGATACCGGAACAAAATTGTTTTATGATTCTAAGATTTGTTTTATGGTGAATAGAAATTGAAGATGAAATGCAAAGAAAAAACAAATTTACTTAGATACAAAATAATTTAGTCAAATCCTTAACTATATTATCTTGTATCTTTATTAGTTTATCATGTATTAAATATAAAAAATATAAAAAATAATACGTTTCAATGGAGTAAATTAACTAATTAGTAAAATTTCATTCCACTAAAAGTGATTATAAACACAATGTTATAACCTTACGCGTGACATTTAATGTTTAAGTAACAATATATTTTACCATATTTATTAAAGTTTTACGCAGATAAAGTATAATATTTAGATTTTTAGGAACATACAAAATTTAAGTAATCAGTAAAAATGATTTTCATTTGTGTTTATTGTTTGTTCTTATTCTAAAAACGAATGGGTTTCAAAGATAATTAAAAAACAACAACAAAATATCTATATTTTGTCAATTATAATTCAAAACTTTGTGCCAGGTTTTATAAATATTAATTAAAAAGTATACTATGATGAAGTTTCTTAGAAAACAGCGTACTTTTAGGATATAAATGTTATTAATATTTTAGACTAAATATTGAGTATAAACTGTGTTTCTTAGAAGTAGTTTTAGCTTTGTAGGCAGAAAAAAGATTTATTTAATGATCATAATGTCTATTATATAAATGATGATTAGATTTAAATATTACATAAATATATAGTTCATAAAGATTTAAAAGTTACCAATAAAAGGAAGTTCAAGGCATTTAAATTTATTATTGAAGATACTTAGTACATGCTACAAGTATAATAAAAAAATTACAATGAAATTGGAAAGAAAGATATATATTCAATAATAGCGCATAATTTAATGAAAGTGTTAAGCTCAAAAAATATTTTTTTACAAAAAGAATGTCTGGTTTGTAATATCAAATGCTTTTAATACATAGGAAACGTGAATCTATCTAAATATTTAAATTTAAAAGGAGTTCAAATGAGTTCATAAAGAATTTCGTTCACGCCTTAAGCAAACGAACTGATACAAGTTGAACATTTACTCCACATTAAATATTGTCTTAAAACGTACTCGATAGATGCAGATGTACACTACGACATGTTTCCTTTTTACTTGCCTTGACACAATAATTTGATGCTTCACCGTTCATGGAGAAGCGAACACATCCTCATTGTTAATTCCTTGGAAGAAAAGTAACTTTTTATAGTTATGTGTGATATATTCAAGTTATATATAAGAAGTTATATCTAACTTTCAGTTTTTAAAAAAATAAAGTTGAAAACAGCATTCGTCATGAAAAGAGTCATAAAAAATTACTAAGCTTCTATAAATACAAAATGTACAAAACGTGATAAAATTTCACAAAAAAGCTACGAAAACATGATAATACGCACATAAGAAAAATATAGCGATTAAAGTTTAAATATGAAATTCACTACTTTACAATAAAAAGCTAATAAACATATGTAGGTTGTATATTCAAAAAATGCAATTACAAAAATAGAGATATAATATCATATTTCAGCTTAGGAAATGTATCAAAGAAAATATCGCTATATGAGAGTACATGTCTTTAACTAGGTTTAAGAAATGAGAAATGGATTGGTTATTAAGATATTTTTTTTAAATAGTGGGTTTTACTTCAGATAATTTTATTTTATTTAAAATTTTAATTACAATCTTATTCTTAAGACAATTTTATTAAATTTAGTAATTGTACTAATGATGGGCAATCAATGTTATTATTTAATCTGTGGTTAATAAAAATCAAAAACAGAAATAGGTCAACGACATTAGACTATACATTTTAGTAGCCTAACCAGATTTCTTTCAGTGATTAACTTTTTGAATATGAAATCATTAAGTTTTCATGAATCATTTTATTTGCGTTTTTGTTTGAAAAAATTATGGAAAAATCAAATGGAGACTATTTGCAAAACTTTTATAGCTAGATAGTTGAATAACAACTAAACTGGACTTCAAAATGCAATACGTCTAATCACCATACAGTTTGGTAAACTAGAAAATATAGGTGGTTATTATATTTGAAAGAAATATAGCGGACAAACTGATTTTGAATTTTTTCTATGGTGAATTACTATTATTCAATACTATCTAATATAACGTGTTCATATCTATTAAATGATAACTTGTAAAATGTTTTTAATGATTTAATTTGTTATAAACTGAAGATAGTGATTATTATTCCAGTATTCCTCAGTGATAATCATTCCTCAATTATTTTTTTTAATAAAATTTCATTAGTATAAAAACAATTTTTCTTGATTCAACTTTTCAATGATTTTCCAAAAAAATGTTCCCTTTAACGTCCTATTTTTTTCTTCACCGCCAAATAACTATTATAAACCGAAATTCCATAATAAAGGCAAGCGGTTCATACAAAAGCCGCCGAACATTTGTAAAAGGTTAAAGAAAAGTAAAAAATATAATATTTTTTAAAACTTATCAGATAAAATGTATTCAGAACTATTAAAGAAGAAAACTTAAGGTTTTAGAAAACAATCATAAAAAAATCATGCTTTGTCTGAAATAGTCCCCCCAAAACAGTAATCCTAATTCATTGTTAAGTTTACATTCGTATAATGGTTTTAAAATCTGCAAATCAAATTTATGTGAAGGTACCTTGGTGTTAACATAAAAAAACAGAAGGTCAAGCTATGTAATACTCACGCTGCCAGAGCTTTTAATTTAGTAAGTCTTAAAAAACTATAAACAATGAGACTTAATGTTTGTTTTAGATTTAGTATAAGGAAAACCATGCAGCGTGTCGGTTAATGTTAACAATGGAATTAGGAAATTCTTAAGAAAGTGTTCTTGAACTTGGACTCTTACTGTGAGTTACCCTGATTCGCGTTATTGAACTTCATGACAATTATTCTTATTACGTAAAAGAAGTGACATAAAAAGAAAAGATTACCGTATTCAGAGTTGTATGCGGTAAAGATAGTGTAATGATTTGAATAATACATAAACGTGATTTTTTAAAAAAAAAATTTATAAACGATATAGATATATAATATAAACTTAATTTTTTTAGCAGATTGTATTAGGTCTGTAATGAAAATTCAACGTTAAAAATGCATATGAAATTAAAAGATGAAATTTACCCATTCTAACTAACTCATAGTATATGGCTGATGATTATTATTTTGCTTTTGAAAGCAAGTATGAACTGTTTTTAATGTATATCATACTGTACTAGGAAATGTGACTATGGGCGTATATTGAAGTGGTGCGCTGGTTATAATTTTTTTTAACAAACTGCCAAAAAAGCAGCCAACTAATTGAACACATTTTGATTATGGTTGGAGTACTTAGGCAACACTTATCCGTCAATACGCCTGAGTTCTTTTAGTTTGGTTTGGTTTAATTACCCTCTCGTTAGAATTTCACAAGGCTATTTGGCCGCTGTCTTAGAAATATTAAACAACCGTTTTGTCTTTAGCTTCCACACTACGTTTATAATGTAAAAAGGAGAAGGGGTATTATAATCGTTCAGTCCATCTCTGTCTCCGTCTGTCCGTCACCACTTTCATAGCCCAAACTACAAATGCTACGGACAAGTGTGATACGTCAAAAAATTCAGCGCATCGAAATTAGAATACATTGAAAATTTCAGAGAAGAATTCGAATTCGAAGTACTTCAATTATTTAAAAAACTGCAAAATTTAATGCTAATTTAAAAAGCAGAGGAAGCCATTTTTATTAGAATTAAATCACCATTGCCATTCACAACAATCGCTCGAGAAACTTTAATTCATTTAGACAATATATTAAAATAAATTTATTTTTGCGACATCAATCAGTTTGAAATGACGTCAAATATATTTCACTACGAGATTCTTTGTATGTTGATATGAAAAATTTTCATTCTACTTAAAAGCGAGGAATATTAGATATTTATTCTTTGAAATATAAATTAATTTTTGCAAACGATAAGTAATAATTATTGAATTTTCGAAATAAAACAAATGAAACTAGCCAAATTTAGCATAAAAATGTTTAATATAAAATTAATGCTGTGTTTGGCGCTTTTTTGCGTGTTAAACAAAAGTGTTGTTCGGAAGCGTGTTAAGTTACAGATTCTGTTACAAACCTACTTGTTGCTATAGAGATACGCTAAAATATTATTTAGTATTGCAAACCAATCACAAAAACGCAAATCATTTGTAATATTTTTAGAAAACGACACAGTTTAAAAGAATTTCTGGCAGATGGCCTCGTATTTAAGATATTCTAATAATATGTCAATTTAACCAAGCCCATGGTAAGGCTCTTGCCTTACATGCAAAAGGTCCCATGCTCGGGCATTGCCAAAATAACTGACGATTTATAAACGGTCTGTGCATTCAAAAGTCCAAAGAATAATACCCCCAGTAGGGGAAGTGCACGTTAAGGTGTACGTATACACTTGAACTTGTTTTCTAATATTTCACTTAAATATCCAATTTTTTTATATTTGATATAATTCATAAATGTATGACTGTACGTGTAAAAATATTTAAAAAAAATTAAAATGTTAATTAATTAGCATTTTATGCATTAATTAGCATGTTTTTTAAACACTCATAACTCAAGAACTAATTTAGACCTATACAACTACCATGCAAATTAATCACCAATTCATTCAGGGCGTGAACCTCAAACCAAGTTTGTGGCTCTTTTAGTTTTTTTATTTATAATTTTTTATAATAAGCAATATATTATATATATATATATATATATATATATATCCATTTTTTAGAAAAAAAATAACTTTGATATGTAATATAAAATTAATTAAAAAACCAAATCTTTTTTGAGGTTCACGCCCTCCCCCAACTTATTCTACAAATAATTAAACAATTCGTTTGACAAAATGTTAATTTTAACTTAAGTTATCATTGTTTAAGCAAAGTAACACATGGCAAAAATAAAGTTTTGAGAAAAATGAGTTTATAGGCTATAAAAGCTAACTAACTTTGATGATTTGGAAGATTAGAAAAACCTCTGTAAATTTTTATTGGAGTGGAGTATCAGTACAAACTTTACATCATTTCAAAGAGGAAGAATTGGAAATTTTAATGAACTTTAAAAACAAAAAATGCCTAATTTGGTTATTTTTGGCATTTTCTAGTGTGTATGTATACCTTAAACTTGCTCTACAAAGTCCCGACGCCGCATACGATGTCGCACTTATTGCAAGTTGTGTTGGGTGCCTACTCATGTGTCAGCTCGCAACTTGACTGTGATTCAAAAGTATGACACCTGTCTCCAATATCCCTCGTGTAGCTCTAGTATAGCGATAATTCAACTCAAGACAATTTAGACATCTTGCATTAAAAATATGCTTATAAATAAATATTAAAGATAGTAGCTAAACATGTGTAGATCGTTTTTTAGCGACTAGTTTTAATATTTAAAATAAGTATTTATCTAGAACATAAATAATATCAATGAACTGAAATGTTTATAAAAAGTATTATAAGAGGTAATGCACATCTAGGTTAAGCAAAGAAAACGTGAAACATACACGATGGCACCTTAGTTAAAACACATTTTTCATATAGATATTTTTTTCACAATTTTTCGGCACATTTACTCTTTTGTATTTAACTTCCTTATGTAGCTAGCCTGGGAGTTAATTGTATCATTGACCTGCGTGTCAGTGGTGTAACATAATCGTTCATAATTTCTTTCGTCATCCAAATTTATATAAAAGACTCAAATAGGCAAGACTTGAAATTCTATATGCAAGTTTAAGGCAAGTAATTTTTAGCAAAGCATTTTGCGTATTGTTTCAGATATAAGATTGATTCCTTATTTTTTAAGTTCAAGATTGATTCTTAAATTAAAATAAAAGAAAAGGAAAGAAAAATCTTTGTTTAAAAGGTCCACCTTTTACATAAGAAGTTTAACTTACCCTATTTTCGACCCATTTTTGATTACCATTAACACTTTAAAGGGGCCCAACACGTTCGAACCACTTTTTTAAAAATATGAACTTGAAAACAACTTTGGTAGTATTTTTGTGTGTATCTGAAAGGAAATAACTATATAAAGCAAGTAAAATTTGGCATACATACCAAATTTTTTAAAATATGGTCATTTTATGCATGTTTTTTGCAGTTTTTTTTGTCAAAAACTTCAATTCGGCTAGAAAAAAAACTTGTTCAACCTACTAAGAAAATAAAACCACCAAGTTAAACTGTAAAATTATGTCTATGGAATATATCTAAAACCAAAACATTTATTTAAAAATAAATTTTTTATTAGTAATCGAAAAAAGACAGTCTGATTTTCAACATGTTTTACGGTGTGTCAAACTGATTAATAGGCTAAAACAAAATTTCTTAAATTAGTAGAAAAAAGAATTTTTAAAATTACTCAATAACTTTTTGAGTTATCTTTTTCCAACTGAAGCTATTTAATGAAAAACTGAAATGCGAGAAAAAAGCATTTAAAGTTTCAACATCTGGTTGATTCTAGTGCTACTGACCTTTACTAAATTAATCACTACTTTTGGTCTAATTGCGTCACAATTAGAATAAAGACAGTTTTAGAAACAAAAAAATCTGGGTAATCATATAAACAAATAAAAAAAATATCAATTTTTCCGAAAATGGCATTTTCAACGTGTGAAGATACCTTAATTACCTAATCAAACGTTAAGTTTTAATTTTTTTAAAAATTCAATTTTGGTGTAACTTAATTTGTTCTACAAAAACTATTCAGAACAATAGTCTTCATTTGTAAATAATAAAATGTAAAAAAATAATCGTCCAATATTTAAGCTACTAGGCATAAATGTCTTAACATCTGTTACACATGTATAGAAAAGTAAGCTTGAGTATTTTTTTGCACACAAAGTTAGGAAATATGGACTATATGAAAAAATAAATCAAGCATTAATTACTTTAGTTTGAATTCGATTGCATAATAAAAACAGAGGAATATTTAGAAGAAACGAGTCAAAATTAAAAAAAAAAATCATTAAAGAATCACTAATTATCATCATCAGCGAACTTAAAGAAGGCATTCACAAAAATCCCCCAAAATAGCATCCTAAAATACTTTCCAAAAAAGCAATATTTTGCATCAATTGTTCTAGGTCAGGTTCGATTCCGCAGGAAAAAAAAGAAAAAATACAGAAATTAGTCAACAAAGGATCAAAGACCATTGTTCCTTAATGAACTTTAATAAAAAATGTGTTCTTCCAAGGAAGAGCTAATCACCTCGGTTTTCCTCCAATGTCCTATCATCAAACCTAATTGCTCTAGTACTACAGTATGGCAACTTTTCTCCCCTCAGCCTATTTCACAAGTGAAAAGCCCGTGCTATTCAGCGCGGAACACACATTTCCAAAAATACTCAGAAAGCGGCATAAGTTGTGCGACAGCTTGCAATAGATTGCATGGAACACTGAGCATAGGATGTGCTACATATCCACATAGCCATTGATAGTAAAACCAGTTCACAAATAGAGATGGCATGGCAGAATTTAATTCAATGGAAAACGAACGCGTTCTTTACTGTATTTTCGAATGAGTGATAAGTAGAAGTCAAAAGATTAATACAGGGAAACTTGACCTCTATTTTGATTGGATTGCCGATTCTTGTTAGTTCATTTCACAAACATATGTAACGGTTTTTGGGTAGATTAGAATCAAAACCGATATTTTCCAAACAGTGAATTCGTTAGAAGATCCGATTGACATCACATTTACAGCATACTTTCCAAGCGATCAACGAACTTTGACACTTTAAATAGACCGAGAAAGCTAATAAGGTTTATGATAGTTGCCAATGTTACATTTTAGGATTTGAAGGACAAAATCTTGCTCTTAACTCATTTCTACTAAATTTTCCAAAGCCTGAACTCATTAGGAGAGCCAATAAAACTCATATTGATAGCATTATCATCCATAAAAACTATGAAAATTGCACCTTCAAATAAACGGATAAATATAGTACCATGGAAAACGGTAATTTAATATAAAGCAGAGTTAATTTTGAATAAATAGTTTCGAGACGTGAGAGAAAAAACTGTAAGGTTATGCTACTACTTTTTGCATAATTAGATAAAGCAATGCTATATATATAAACATGGTAATTCCTTACAACTAAGATCCAAATCCTCAGAACTATAGTACAGTGCTGCACAAAAGTTTAGACACAGAGGCGATTTATGAAAAAATCCCCAATATTTACTTTTTTTCAGTAGATTTTTTCGCAATGCATATTCTTTAGGCAGCATTAAAAATAATAAAGTAATTTTTTTTCCAAAACATATAAATAAATTTTACTTACATCAATAAATTAAAAATTTCAAAACTTTCCTTGCCACAAAAGTATAGGCACACTTTTAAGTTTTATGCAAATTCTCCAGAGAAATTGATTGCGTTATCAAAGGGGAGGGTTTTTAAGTTGCTTTAAAAAGTTGAAGGTAATTTTCAATGCTTAGAACCATACAGAAGTTAACTGAATTTTCGTACGAAAAAAAGAGATAAGAATCTGGATATTGAAATCCAGAGGTAAACCTGTTTCGGATATTTCTACCGAAATTAAAGCGTTTCAAAAGATGTGTTTATAAAGTGTTAGCACGTTGCGATCAATATCAACTGAAATCGCGGTCTGGAAGACCTAGAATCACCAGCAAACGAGAGGACAGACAAATAAGAAAATTAGCTTCAAACCAACATTGCTCTTCAAATCAAATTATAAGCCTGATTGCGGCTAAAGTTTCAAGTGAAACTATCAGGAGGAGAATCAAGGAATGTGGTTACTTGATAAAATCCAAGCTGAAGCGCAACCTGTGGCTTGCTATCTCATCATAAAGTTGCAATAATGCAATGGGGTCAACAACGCATGTCTTTCAACGACAAATGGCTGCAAGTGATCTTCAGCAACGAAAAAAAAATGGAACCTAGATGGTCCCGATGGGTATGCCTACCTGGCATGGTCTGCGTAAAGATCCCTGGATACAATTTAGCCGACGTCAAGGTGATGGTTCGGTAATTGCGTTAGGAGGTTTTGGATTCAACGGCCAGACTTCCTTTGCCTTTACCAAAGGAAAGCAAAACTCGGGGGACTACCAGGCAACTCTCGGCAACTTACTGCCCAATGGGTAGATTTTATTCTTCCCAAATTAGAAATTCTAACAAGATTGCCTCCATACATACATAAAGGTCAACTAAAGAGTGTTTTAGAACCAGTAATATCACAGTTCTTGATTGGCCCCTGCTTACAGTCTGGACCTTAATCCCATCGAAAATGTTTGGGAAATCCTTACTAGCGCAGTTTATGCTAATGGCAAACAATATTCCACCGTTCCGGGGCTAAAGGAAGCTATTGAAAAGGCGTGGTATAAAACCGAGCCTGGCACTTTGCAAAAGCTGGTACTTACTATGAAAACAAGGTTTTTGAACTATTAAAACAGCGTAGAAGCTACACGAAGTACTAAAATGTTATATTCGATCATAAAAACATTTCTGTTAAGTGTGCCTAAACTTATGTGCAGCAGATTTTGGGTCATTCTTGTCATTTCAGTGCAAAACTTGCTATATATCTGTATTTCTTAGTATTTAATGTCCATTATGAGTTAAATATAATTTGATGTGAATAATTCATAAAGATTTTATCTTGTGTTTCAATACTTTTGTATAAAACTTACACTTTGGGCTGTGCCTATTCTTTTGTGCAACACTGTACTACTAAGTTAGTACTAACTATGGTACTAATAAGTTAGTCTTAACTGTAATGATACTAAAATATTACTAACTATAGTACTCTTAAGTTATCTTTCATTAATACTTCTTTAATAAATTTTAACCAGTACCTAGTGGAATTATAAACATGCCCGGATCTAAGAGTACTTTCGAAATAAAATAATTGGAGAGGAAATCACTCAACATAATTTTAGAATAAAGACAATCGTTCTGTTTGTGTTATAAAGAATTAAAACAGTGTATCTGTGAAAAACGGAGCCGATTTCATGCCAATCATGGTTTCTCTGAAACCATAAGTATTTCAAATAGAAAACATTAAATAGTGTTTTTATTATATAGTACTTTTCAAAAAACAAATTAAAATTTAAGTTTGAGTTTTGAAATTGTGAAAATGCATAGTGTAAGGGTTTATTAACTTAATAATAAAAAAGCCAATTTCTGCCATTTAAAATCTTTATTTCCCATCATTTTTATTTTATATAATTTTTTACTTAAAAAGTTAAAATTAGTTGAAATCTAAAAAATTTTAATTTTAAGGAAAATGTTTATCTTGTGATTTGCCTTTTCTTCTTAAACAATTGTAAAACCCTTTTATTTTACAGCATTGAAATAGTTCTTAAAAAAGTTCTAAAAGTTAAAGTTAAGTTCCAAGAGAATTTTTTTTTAATAATGCATTTGAAGAATTATGATTTATAAATCTAAACTAGATTTAAAAAATACATTTAACGTTAGCTTTAACATAACTGCTTTTTAACCTTATAAAATTACTTAAAATGTGTTCTAATTTTAAAAACATCTAATTTTTTCAATTAAAAAAGAAAAAAAAGACAAACTAAACTTACTTAGATATTTATTGAGCAAATAATATTTAAATACAATTAAACGTTCATTTCTAACGGAATATATTTTCATTCATTGGATTAATAAATCAATTTCGTAAATTGCTAGATCTCATTGAAAATTACAATATGGAAATTAAATTTTACATTCATTTTACACACAAAGAAATAAGTTTTATCTTTACACTTTGCAACTTTCAAGTTTATAATTTTTTTAAAAAGAATATTTAACCAACAAATAAATTACTGTGTACTAACTTTATAAACTTCCAAATTCTCTAAACTGCTACTACTTTCTATTACCAAGAAAGATACAATACTAGAAGTTTATAAATACAAATTCAAATAAGCGTGCCGACAACACACACGTACAGTAAGTAAGCATATTTAAGCACACATACAAATATACATTCTTATCTATGAATAAATACAATCATATGTATACACAAATATGCTTTTGAAATATTTATAAATATCGCTTCAAAGCAAACAAAACAGTTTCACGGCGTGAATGCTAAGTATCCGAACCACAAGTAACACATCCAAATTATGTGGTTTCACTCTATGATTGCGATCAAAAGATTTGGCACTAAAAAGAGAGAAAAACACTGTTGCAAAGTCTTATTTTTTTTATTCTTTCTCGAAACGAGAAGCGGTCAAAGGGAGACGAAACATTGTGAAATGGAACAAACGCTTGGATAAGCTTGTAACAGAACGGCAAAAGTTAATTTACCTTTCCTTTTGATAATGAAGCGAAGTCTTCAGAGGGTGGTGAGATAATCTGAGGAACTTTCTTAGAGATTGACTATCGTTCTTTGTGGTATTAGAAACTCATTTTTAGAGAGGTAATTTGAGGCAAGGTAGATTGTTACGTCTTTTTTGTGATGCAAAATTAACATTTATGCACAATTGTATATACATTTATGTTTGTACGATTAATAAACATTTACATGAGGATCGGTTAGTGTTGAAAGTTATGGTGGATGACATTTTTAAATATTTTTTATATTTATCTTTCTTTGCAAGAAACAAGTTTTCTGGTGGGTGGCGAGATTAATCAGATAAATTTTATTTTATAGAATTAAGTTTCGTATAAATTGCAATTTATTTTTGCGATTCAACATGTAAACGTTTATGATGTTCATATAATTTCATACAAATAGGTTCGCGTGCACAGATTGCAAATATTCCCAGGAAATAAGTTGGTCATAAATTTTAGTATTTGACCTTTTAATTATTTAAATATATCTTTCATACAAATACATTTGTTCAAAGATTGATTAATGTTATTTGTCTTAGAAACTCAATGTTAGGGAGCAAAAATGCTTTTAGTAGTTAGGTTGTCATATCTTTTTTTGTGGTGCAAAAAACATAATTTATATGAATAACTACACATAAATATTTGTTATGCAACTGCAGAGTGATAAAGAAAGGGAAGCTTTATTCTTCAGATCAAACTATTCTACCACTTTAAACAAAAAAAAGTAAAATTACATTTCTGCATTTTTTGTTTTGATAAGAATTCTTCTAACAACAAGGACCAGAACAAAAAGAATAATTTGCATGTTGTTTTAAATTTATTATTTTTTTTATCATGTTAAATAGTTTTGATTGTGTGAATAAAGATAGTGATGTTCCTTTACTTTTATTTTACTAATGGTAATTTCCCCTTTTTTAAGAGAAAAAGCTGATGTTAGATTATAAACTTATGATGCAAAATCTATAATTTATGTACGTGTTGAATCAGTACACACAATTACAAGAAACTAGTTTAGGTCAAAAATTTAATCATATTCCTGAAAATCAAATGATAACATTGAGTTCACTTTATATTCCTCTTCTAGACATCGTTTTTTATTATTATTTTCAATTTAAGGTTAGGTTAGTTTGAATCATCATCACTAGAGCTACACGAGGGCTATTGGCGACGGGCGTCGTATTTTAGAACCACAGTTAAGTGACGTTCAATTTAAGTATTCTCTTGTAAGCTATTGTTAAATTAATTGTCATAAAAAATATTTATCTTAAATATTTGTAGGATCTAGTTGCGAAACAATAGGGTCAGGGGTCAGGCCTGTGGCGACTTTCAACGATTGTATATTCCATCGGACGAAGTCACCAACGAACGGGTCGAATCCTAATTGTAAGTTAAATTTAGAAGAATGTGAATTTTGTAATTCGGCCTCTTCATTTTGAACCTAAATAAAAAAATTTAATACTATATGTACGGTAGAAAGATAGGATTAAAGATTACACTTTTAATGCTAAGAGAATTTAAATATTTTTTAAGATTTAACTTGAATAGTCATTAATTAAAACATTTAAACATAAAAAAATATTATTTTCATTGCATTGTTTTTGTTAGACTAATAAAAGAAAAGTCTTCAAAGTTATACAAAAAAAATATTTATTTTCGTGTATAACTGTCTATTTATGACTTCAAATGTTAAGAATTTCAAAACGAAAAAAAAACAAGAATCACGATCTTGAAAAAGATTACATCACAAACAATTCCACCAGGAAAGTCTCACCTTCCAAAACCGCAATTTTTGTATCAAAACCTCCCAATTGTACCATCTCGACCCACTTTTGGGTTGAAAGTTGTAATTTCGGAAGCTTTTACCTTCAAAATTCCTACCTTAGACATAAAAAAACCATTATATATGAAGGGTCTCAGCCCTTACAAAAAGAACGGCGCCCCTGACAGTGAACCGACTTAGTTTGATAATATTTTAAGAGACACTTGAATGGTTTAGAGTAAAATGTATTTGAAAATATACATCGTTATAACGGACTAAAGGAAGACTTTTGAAAATATCTAATTGTAATTCTTTAAGGCTTTCTTTCTTGCATGAAATTTTTAAAGTTTGCTGATTTAACAGAGAATAATTCATAGTTATGATATAACCGATATATTTAGATGTCGAATTCTAAATCTTAAAAAAAATTATTTTTGTTAAGTTAAAATTTTTGCAGGTTAATAAAAATAAAAATATTCCATCAACTGCAATGATGCCATTTTCAGCTTTAATAAATAATTAATATAATTTATATCTATATCTAATATAATTATTTCATAATAAATCTATATATAGATATTATTCTCATAATATCTATATCTATATATATTATATTCATAATAAAAATATCATCCAAATTAAAATACTGTAAGTGCATCAACTACAATGATTCTGGAGTTTCTATGCTCGCCTTTTAAGTACTAACACAGAAGATATAGCCCCTAGATGAGATGTAAAATTTGATTTTACATCAAAATACGTATCTTGATACTCAATTCAATTATTCAAAAGTTAAAATAATCTGTTGAACAATTTAAATGTAATAATTGAATCAACTATAGTAACATCGTTTATAGTTCCTATGATAGCATTTAGCGCAATAAATATAAAGATATACCTTTTGGTCTAATAAACAGATATCGTAAATAAAAAAAAATACACATATGGATTTAAATATCGTCACTGCAATAACAATAAATATTCGGAAATTTCTATATTCACTGGACAATTTATTACAAGAAAAGATATACTGTCAGCTCTGACGCACACAGATTAAATAAAAAATATCCTACAGGCGAATTAAGATAACATAGTTGCAACAATTACAACTTGACTAACTGATACTAGTACAATGAGTTTTTATTCCGACCTGTAAATTGGTACTAACTACTTTATACTTCCGGGCTTAAATGTATGTAGTTGGTTGGTTGGTAGACATATATATTCAGGTTTGTGTGCTTGGTCAGCGACCCGCTTATAAACCTTCGTCAAGTAAGACAGACACAACAGACAACACACACACATAAGTGGATCCATCTAATTTTTAGAGACAGAGGCCAACTAGAGGATCCCCAGAATTGGCTTGTCACCCCCAGAGGTATTGATTTGGTATGGGAACTTAGAGGACTTTCGGACCAACAGATTTAACGAGCACGTACTCCGCATATACTCGGTAGGTCTTCAGTGGTACCGGGACTCGATCGCAGGACCTTCCGATCCCGAGACGCTGACCACTAGGCTCACTACGGCCCTTAAATGTATGTATTTTGAAACCAAAATGTTCTTTACAATGTTGTCAAACAACCAGTACTATTGAGGGAAATCCGTGTTGGCAAAGGTGTTTGACGATCAGGCCATCCCCCTTGACCTGGCGCCCTTCCATCTGCCAGAAATATCGAGTCAGTTCTTATCCAATACTGAATAAATCATGCTCCTGTCAGTTAAACGCGAGGGTCTCGTGTGCCCCACATGATGAAGTCTTGCTGAGTGTGACACGGAGGGATAGGAAGGACATAACAGTATGGTAGTGGTTACATGTTAATTTACTAAGGGTCTAAGGATTATGTGGTAGTAGTTATATGATTATTTTTTAAAAGGCACATGTAACTACTATGTGGTAGTTTTTGTTTAATTACTAAGGGTATAGTTCAGAAAATATTTTCAACTTTGGGCATGTTGTTTCCTTCGTGAATCCTCTCGTACTAAGAGCATGATTATTTGTTTAATTACTAATGGCATAAGTGCTGCATATGTAGCGACTATGTGGTAGTGGTTACAGTTTGTTTTACTAAGGACATAAGGATGTGATAGTGGTTACATGTTTATTTACTAAGAGCATAACGGTGTGGTGGTGGTTACATACTTATTTAAAAAGGACGTATGCAAGCACTATGTGGTAGTCGTTACATGTTTACTAAGGGCATAACAATGCGATAGTTGTTGCATGTTTTTTTTGTTTATTAACTAAGGGCATAATAATGTGGTGGTGGTGGTGGTTACATACTTATTTGCTAATGGCATAAGTGTAACACATGTAACCACTGTGCATTAGTTATTACATGTTTAATGTTTACTAAGAGCATAACGTTGTGATAGTTGTAACATGTTTGCTTAATAGGGGGATAACAAAGTGGCGGTGGTTAAATGTTTATTTACTAAGGTCATAGAGGTGGCACATGTAACAACTACACTCTTAAAACAAACGAGCGGTTTTTAACTCAGTCTGAGTTAATTTCCACTCCTTTCCGTGCCGAAAATGCACTTCCCCTATAGGAGTGAAATTCACTCTTTTTCGGAGTGGTAAAAGAAATAAAAGAAAACAATCTGCGTCTACACTCTTAAACGAGCGGTTTTAACTCAGTCTGAGTTAATTTCACTCCTTTCCGGTGCCGAAAATGCACTTCTCCTATAGGAGTGAATTTCACTCTTTTGTTTTAAGAGTGTATGTGGTAGTGGTTACATCTTTACTAAGAGCATAACGGTATGGTAGTGGTTACATGTTTATTTACTAAATATAATATTAAAGACAGTGTATTCATAACGGTCCTATATAACAATGGGATTTCCAGCACAAAAATTCGAAAAAAAACCCCTATCTTTAAAACAATTAAAATTAGCAGTCAAATATAATTTAAACCACAACTAAATTTTTATGTTTTGGGTCTCTTGTACATTGAAAGAATATATCATTTAGGGTGACCCGGGGTAATTATTGGACACGGAAAATCGGAGTAATTATTGGACAGGGCCCAACAACCATATTGCATCATAATTTATTGCGTCTAGCAAACCACAATTTGTTAATTGCATATCCAGCAAAAAAATTGGTTTAAACTTTTGTTCAATCGATGCCGAATTTTGTATAATCTTACTTTCTTTTAAATGGTCTTGAATTGTGTAATGCTCAGTCTTAGATACGTTTATGAAGGTGGTTTGTGCTGAAAAAAAACCATTGTAGAATGAATTGTAACGTTATGACATGCTTGTTTAGTTACGGGGTAATTATTGGACAAAGCGGGGAAATTGCTGGACATGCCATGGGGTGAGACAGACAGCATCGCAATATGCTTTAATTTATTTGGTATAGTTTGTGTGATTAAGAAACACTATCTACGCAATGTTTTAACTTGGAAAAAGAAGAAATTTAAATGTTAGGTAATTTTTACTAGATTTCACTGTTATACATTTTTTACAGAAGCCATGTGATGTTAAATAATTATCAAATACACAGTATTATAATACACACCATATAACACAATTTACTCCTTGTATCTAGTCTAAATACTATGCAGAACATATTGAAAACTACTGTCCAATAATTACCCCAATTAGCGGGGTAATTTTTGGACACGTTTATTTTTTTTTTCAACTTCTACAGAAAAAATAGTAAATTTCAACACTGGTACCTGACAGATATATCTAATAGTAATTTCGAAAAAAAATTCCGGTTAGAAAATTACATAAATGAGGGAGCTATGGTAAAAGTTTAAATTTTGTACAATAATTACCCCGTGTCACCATATATTTCGTATTTGCATTCTTCTTCAGCAAAATTTTCGTTAAGAACAAATGTTCAAAATTTAAACCCTAAGGACTTCTATTACACACCTTGAGCTTTTGTTTTCTAAAAGGAATAAAAGTTTAAAATATTCACTTCAGATAGGTTTAACCAACGTAATTTTCCGCACTAGCGAAAGTACTTTCTGGGAAGTTGGAGAAGACAAAATAATTTAACGAGTCTAACTATACTAATTATCTTTTGTGTTTGTGCGTCTTTTTTTTGTGTTCATCGTCTTTGATACCTAGCCATGTTGTTTCAGTAGAAAGTGTTTTTTTTAAATAACCCAACCATGTACAAGGGTGCATTAAATAAAAGTGGCCTGGAATTGGTTGGTTGATGGGATTTAACCGGACAAAAGCAGAATACCCGACACCCCGAACAGGACGGAGAGCGTGACGTCACAGAGAGCTTCTCAGGCATTATTAGTTGAGTGGGCCTTGATAAATCTCTATATTATATGGGTTCTAATTTCGATTATTATAGAATAGAATTTTGCTATTGTTCAGAATCGCCTTAAGGGGACGCGGTACTCAAAAATTGATCAAAATATGGATTTTTCAGTTTTTACTTCTTATTATTCACAATATTTTTCTAAAAATTTAGTGAAATTTTCTTAATAATATCTTCTGTAGAAAAAAAGTTATTAAATATTTTCTGGAGTCATTCCTATAAGTTTGAATACGTATTTCGTCTGCTTTCAATCTTTTTTCTCTGTTTCGCGTATTTCAATTCTAGTGTTTAATAAATCCCTAAGGCTTTTTTGATAATTAATTTAGAATTTTTAGATTTTTAACCTGTGTTCTTATATATATGGTGCACAAAATTGTGCATGGAATAAGGTCTATGTATAGTTGTTTTTTTAAAAAATGTTGAATTTAATAATTTGTATTTTTTTGTGATTTTCAGTATAAATGCATGTCACTCTTTATGTAGCTAACATTTCAAAATCCATGCACAGTTCTTAAACAAATAGTACTAAAAACAAACAATAAAAGTTTGGTGGAGTTATTCGCAAAATTGAAAGAGGAGTAGCGTTTTAAAAAAAGTTAAAAATTTTGACTTTTTTTTTAAATAAATGAAAAACTAATTGGAAATATTTGTTTTTATTGCCAGAAAATGTTTATTTAGAGTGAACATTATATAAAACCACTATAACTTACAATTTTATGTTATTTCTAGAAATAATACCGTGCCCCCTTAAGAAATGCTAGAATTTTTTTATTGCTATTTTAATATTGTTTAAAAATGATAATTCTAAAAAATATTTTCCTTTTTGATTTTACATATATTAGAGAATAACTAAAAAAATAAACAGAAAATTTAATTTAATATTTTTCTTAATGTAGTCTACAGTCTGCACCATTTCAAACTATACAAATTCTGATGCTACTTGCTTAATACGTGCTTAAATATCCGATTACGCTGTCAGGAGTTTTGTCAAAAAACGCCCCACTAAAAATATAAAAACCATTCAAACGTAAAAACTTTATCTTAAATTTAATTTCATTTCAAAAATATAAGAAAACATATCTGAAATGATATACAAAAAAATGGTTCCCAGTTTATTTAGCTGTGGTGTAAAAAAAACTTTTTTTGCTCTCAAATAAATACTGAACTAAACCGAACCTTAAAAGACACTCGGACAATTATCCCAGGTCAAAATACAGGTCAAATGAATTCCTACCAATGATTGAGGGGGTTCTGTTTCAAGGGATATTGGGGAACTGTGGATTCTCACCGAAAACATTAAGGGTTTGTTTTAACATTCATTGATTTTTCCCATTAAAATGTTAGATAAATGATCCGTCTTTAAAATCCCTAGTTTTCAATTTTGACCTAAGGTGTGATGGATGACGTAGAAAGCTGATCGAAACAATTAATTTTTAAAGAGGATTAAATTGGATTGAAAATTGTTTCTTGGGGGATTAAAAAGTTAATTTAGCTTTGTTATTGGGTTTAATTGCATCACGAAAAAAAGCAGGAAAATCGGACGATATTATATATTTTTTTGTAAAGTTTTTTTATATAAAAAACTCCCTTCTTTTTATCTTACCGGCTGAACGTGAAACTTGAGTTCTTCAGTAAAGTTCTTAACAACACTATTCTATGGTGTCTATTGGAATTAGTTCTTAACGTTATTTTATGATAAGTGAATATTAGACGTCCCAGATAAGGAAAAACTACATTGTCGCCTGAGCATGATTTAAAATTATCTAATGTGACACTAAACCACTGTAAACTAAGAATATTTTTACAAATACGAGTGTGTAACTGCCGACCTATAAACGGCCCGTGCAGCCAAAAATGTCCGACGAATAATACCCCGAGTGGCAGGAGTGCACTTTAAATATCCTTCAAAGTCCTAACGCTGCGTACGATGTCGCCCTTAACGGTTGCGTTGGGTGCCTACTCAGGTGTCGGCTCGTCACTTGACTGTAGTTCTAAAATACGACGCCCGTCGCCAATAGCCCTCGTGTAGCTCTAGTGCGACGATAATTCAAACTAACCTAACAAATACGAGTGTCTAATTAGAAAAATAATTAGAACATTTAGTAAGGAAAGGGTTACAAGTTTTTACTAATGAGAAAAAAAAATCGTCAATAGTTCGTTACATTTTGAGTGGAGATTTGTTATAATATCTATTTGATACAAATTTAAAATTAAAAGTACCGTTTATATCTTTATTCATTTTAAAATAGAGGCATCCAGTTCGTTAAAAATTAACTGTAGCTAAAATATATCGGTTATAAAATATTTTATTCCTGCAATATATTATAATGTAGGTTAATGAGGAAAATTTATCTTTTAAGTAAAGATTTATGATAGCAACAGCCAAGCTGAATTCTCCGTTTCTCTTACTAGAGAAGATTAGACACACATAATTTTATATTTTCGTGAAATCTCCACTTTAGTGCTCCACGTTGATTACATAAAAGTCGCCTTCTCAGTAGTATGTAGGTCATAGAAGCTGCTTAAAAAACTTTTTACAGGATATATTCTTTTCAAATACTAAAAACCTACCAAGTAACAAATACTGCAAATTTCTAAAATAAATTAACAACACTTACGAGTGTTTGTTTTTTTTGTGATTTAGTAGTTTTCACTAGGAAGGGTCGCACAAGCTTAAAGAATAAAAAGTCGAGGTAAAAAGTTTAGAGGGCAATTTTAAATTTATATACAGGTAAAATAATGCATGACTCGATTTAAATAGTTGATTCGTAATTTCTAAAAAAATAGGTAAAAGGTAAATTTTAATCTATAGCAAAGATAGATCCTTTATATAAAATATTAACTTCTAAAATATTTGACTTGCATATTTTAAAGTTGTGAACATTATACAAAAATGTGTACTTAAAACTATAAACTGAGCTTTTCTATTTTTTTATTGCTAATTAATCTGAAGGGATTAAACCAAGGCCTACTCAACTACTAAGGCCGAAGAAGCTTTCCCAAACAAGCAACCTGTCTCGAAACCTGTTCGAAACCACTCGTTCACAACTGACCACAATTTGAGGGTTCCGAATGCGTCCGAACTAGTTTCTCGATCTTCGGCACTGGGAACAGTGACGTCAAAATTTCCGTCTACGTTCATGTTTGGAAGAGCTTCTCTGGCCTTGTTATTGAAGTTGGCCGTGATTAAACCCCATAAAGGAAGAACTTGGAACATAGAGTATCGAAGAAAATCTTAAAGACTATGTTTTAAAAGTTTAATCATTTTTGCAACTACTTCGAAGAACTTCAGTGTAATGCGTTTATATAATATCAATATTTCTCCACATCACTATTTTATAATAATTGAATAGAAAGAGGACAAGGCGTAGTTTCTCCTCTTATCACTAGCACCACATTGATATTAATTTTGATAGATTTGATTCGAAAAACTGCTCCATATTTAAAATTTAACGTATCCTAGGGAAATATTTTAATCTTATCCGCCGATCGAAATCACAATTCTTAAACTTGTACACCACTGTAAATACTCAAGAATTGAATTGACCTCTTTTCGCTTGTAACGCATCAAATTTTGTATTTTGATTTAAAACATATGTACAAAGTAGATAAGAGACCGATGTATTATAATTTAACACAAGGCTCTTTTTCTAAGAAAGTTCAGAGCAATTTGTTTAATTTTACATTTCCATTAACAGCTTATCTTATTTTGAAAATACAAACAATTTGTATACTTCCTTAAATTTCGCCCATTTGTGAAAATATATGATAGAATCAAATGAATAATAAAATAATCAATTTGAATTGCTGAATTGAATGTTAGATAAATCTCATAACCAGGAAATACACTACTTTACTTGGAATACTTGGAAATGAACAATGCTCACCTACCTTTTTATGTTTTGCCGGCTAAGAACGTTTGTGGAATTGAGATGTTGGTATAAAGGATCTGAAACTTTTCATAAAAGGATATTAAATATCCCGAGGAGAAGTTTAGAAATTGCAATTGTAAATGTATTAGCAAGAACTGATCAAAACACTGTAGAAAATAAGTGGGACGTTATTCCATAAACCCCATATTGTATTTTAACATGTTACTACCTTCTACTGAGAAACAATTAAAAAGGTTTAAATTCTTAACAAGTTGTTTAATTATTTTAAAATCTTTTGACTGTTATTACATTTGTAAAATTTCACATTTAAACATGTAGAACAACTTTACTTCCAATCTCTATAACATAATTATTTAACAAATTAGTATTTTCCTTATTTCATTTTTAGTTACATAAGACTGATTTTTAATTACTTTTAAATACAAAAGTTATTAAATGCATAGTTACTTCCTAGATTTACAAAAAAAGTTAATGTAAAAAAACTGGGAAGTGCTAGTCAAGCTACACTGTAAAGTTTTAGTGTAACGTTATTCCATAACACTGGTAGAAGCCTCTAACTGACTCTGAATTTATGAAAATAGAAGCCTACATTTTTTATTAGCATAAGAAAATAACAGAACCTGTCACTTAACCCGCTTCCACACAACATTTAAGTGATGAACACATTGAAAAACGCGCCAAACACAGTATTTATTTTATTTTAAACATTAACAAATGTAACTAGTTTCATTTATTTTATTTCGAAAATTCAATAATTATTTCTTCAATAATTATTATCGTTTGCAAAAATTAATTTATATTTCAAAGAATAAATATGTAATATCCAAACATTTCATATCAACATACAAAGAATCTCTTGGGGAAATATATGTGACATCATTTCAAACTGATTGATGTCGCAAAAATAAATTTCTTGAAATTTATTATTTAAAAGAATTGAAGTTTCTCGAGTGATTGTTGCGAATGGCAATGGTGATTTAATTCCAATGAAAATGGCTTCTTATGCTTTTTAAATGAGCATTAAATTTTACGGTTTTTTAAATAATTAAAGTACTTCGAATTCTTTTTCTGATATTTTCAATGTCGGCTAATTTCGATGCGCTGAATTTTTTGACGTACACACTTGCCGGTAGCATTTGCAGTTTGGCTTATGAAAGTGGGTGACAGATGGACAGACTGAACGATTATAAAACCTTCCACTTTTTACGTTATAAACGTAGTGTGGAAGCTAAAATACGAAAATCTATTGACTGGCGTGATTCACAAATGCTCATTTAACAACATTAACTACAATTTATTATTAGGTTTATAGCTTTTATTTCCACGTTGACAATTGTGATAAAACTTTTTTACGCATTTAAATTTAGGGTAAAGTGATCTGCTAAACAGATATTTATAGTCTTTCTGTGGTTGAGATAAATAACTAGTTTACAATAATCTATGTGTAATCTAAGTGTACGTAGTAATATAATGCGTGTTAAATAAACATTGGAATAATATCAACGTCTTTTTATACTTTAAATTTAAATCCTTATAGATCATATGAAGAAAAGAAATAAATTAATGTGTATTTCATAAATAAACAGTTCCCATTAAAAGGCAATATACTGCGATAACTTAAATAAAGTTCAATGAATATTAAAACCGTATTTTCTTCGAAAATTTCTAACTGCATAACGAATTGTATTTTTTAAATTTTAATTCAACCTTAAAACTATTATATGAATGTTATTTTTGTTAAGAAACCATTGGCACTTAATATGCAATCTTAAAAACACATCGATGTAGAACGAAGAAAATCATTATTTTCTTCAAAACATAGATTTTATATTAAGATATTTTTAAGCGGTCAAGAGTTAACAAAAATATTTGGCAGACAAGGAAGTGGCATTTTTTAAACCTAATTTAACGAATGTGTTAAACTTCAGTTTAAATAGGCTAACATTTTTATTACAATAGCTTTTTTTCCCAATTGAAAAATTTGAATTTCAATTTACTTATTTTTTTTATCTCTGGGACGATTATGCTTTGCTTTATGCGGGCATAATGGCCATTTTTGCACCGTATAAGAAATAGATTATTGAGATATTTCTAATTTAAAATTTAGTAAACACTTATGACCTGAATTTTAGATAGTTAATAATACGAAGGCTGTTTTTTTCAACCTCCGATGGGCTGTAACAAAAAGACGGGTCAATATACCAAAAAGAATTTTTTACCTAAATTAATGTACAATACTGCTTATTTCTCCACATAATCATCTTAGCGATAAAACATTTGTTATACCTGTAAACAAGCTTTAAAATACCCTCTTCATAAAATGTAGCCGTCAATGATTGGGAGGGAGTTGTACTGTTTCGTTTAAAAAAAGTAAATTTGAAGCTTTACGTCAATTTTTTTCTGTCCTCCAAGCCACTGCTAGTCCATAATTCACTTATGGTGAACCTTTGAGTTTCCCTAAACACTTGGTCAACTCGCTGAACAATACCGTCTGTAGCGACAGACTTGCTTCCTTGGTCCCCTTCTTCATGAACATCAGTATTGTTCAGCGAGTTGACCAAGTGTTTAGGGAAACTCGAGGGTTATACTATAAGGGAATTATTGATAAGCATAGTGGTTTGGATTGTAGCGCTTTCGAGTTGACGTGGAGCTCAAAGAAACCGTCACAACTCCCTTCAAATCATTGGCGGCTACATTTTATGAAGAGGGTATTTCAAAGCTTGTTTACAGATATGACAAATGCGTTAGTCGCCAAGGTGATTATATGGAGAAATAAGCAGCATTGTACTTTACTTTTGGTAAAAAAAAAATCTTTTTTGTATCTTGACCCGTCTTTTTGTTACAGCCCATCGGAGGTTGAAAAAAACAGCCCTCGTATATTCTGCGATTTTCAAGTTTCTATATAGATTTGCAAATAATTTAAGGAGCTTGAAACTTTTTTGGCCCTTATGCTTTATTTTTGCAAGTTCTGAATACAAATAATCCGAAGTCATCAATATTGTATAACTAAGTATTAAATGATCATTTGGTTCCTATCTATATTTTGAAGCACGACTGTAATTGTAATGGATGATTACTTAAAAACCCATTAAGTGTGATGCGTCTGACCATCATTTACAATATCCGATCTATTTTAAAAAGAATTTTGCCATTAAATAATCATTAACAGATAATCTATCACTACTGTTAAAGACAATTGTCAAATTATCAGAGGTCAAACCGAGTAATACCAAAAAATTACTTTTAAGTACTGTCTATATTTGTATAAAATGAGGCATAGCGTTTTTAATTATACATGGAATTATTCATACATTCAACGACTGCGATATTTTTTTCGTATATTAATAGCAAGCTATCGAAAATGTCTTTTGTTTTCATACTTTTTGATTTTTGAGTCTAAACTTCATATACACTGTAAACGTAAGTGTAACGTTACACAAATAACGAGTTTACTCCATAACACCGGTGGCAGCAAGTGCTGTCTCATGGCCAACTTCAATAACAAGGCCAGAGAAGCTCTCCCAAACATGAACGTAGACGGAAATTTTGACGTCACTGTTCCCAGTGCCGAAGATCGAAAAACTAGTTCGGACGCATTCGGAACCCTAAAATTGTGGTCAGCCGTGAACGAGTTGTTCCGAACAGGTTTCGAGACAGGTTGTCTCTATCTTCGGAACAACGTCACTCGGAACGATGACGTCAAAATTTCCGTCCCCGAGCTTGTTTGAGAAAGCTTCTTCGGCCTTAGTAGTTGAGTAGGCCGTGGCTGTCTCCGGTTTTACGGAGAAATATTACACGGCAAAATATAGGTAAACTTATCTTGTGTACCGTTACTCCGTAAATTTGGTGTAAGTTTACCCCATAAACCTGGAGGCAGCTAGATTTCTACAAGTTTTATCGAGTGCTATTACACGGCGCGGTTTTACAATGTAATAACAATTTTTGCAAAAAGTAATTCGAAACTAAAGTATTTTAAATGAGTATTTTCTTAACTACCAAGTCATCTTATTAAGATAGGATTCATTTGATGTTGATGAATGACAATAAGCCTTTGTCACCAGCGTCAGGGGGGACTCAAAAGAAGGTAGGTAGCCTAGTTATCGTGAAATTCCAGATCCTTTAATTAAAAATATTTTTTCAGCCTTTCTTTAAATAAAATCTCAATAACATTATTCTAAACCAAAATAAAAAATAAGCTCGACTTTACAAAAGAATTGTACATAATTTATACATTTTTGATATATATAAAATATTTGCATATCGTTATAAATATCGAGTAGGCCTAGAAAATGCTTAATTTACTAACACCTCCAGTGAGTATTAGCTTTATTTTCGTTCTCATGATAAGATTTAGCTATTATATTTGTATTCCATTCAATTCTTGGTAGCTAAACAATTTGTATGCTTTGACTGTTCGACTTTCTTCACGAGGCAGCGGGGAATCAGACTCTAAATTGGAAAATTACTCTTTGGGGAACATTTCATATAAGTATCAATCTTCCCAGGCTGCCTTTGTTGCGCAAACCTCTTATCAAAGCCTTCAATCAATGGTTTATCAATTCAACCGATCCATTAAAGAGCTGGTTTATCCAATTAATCTCAACCCAAGCTTTAAACTATGATTAATTTGATTCGAACCATTTTAAACGTGACCCAATTAATTGAAAAGAATTGCTATTGTGTAGGGTGAGAACTCAATTGGAGGAATTGCGACAGATAGTTTGGAGTGTTGATGTTTCGATTAGCAAATAAAGGCGTGGAAGGAATAAGTTCAAGGTTTGAAGAAACATTGAGAGAACAAGCATTTTCAACTGAAGATTGATTGAGTTGAAGGAAAATTTAATTCAGGAAGATAGTTAACTGTTATTATAATTATTTCAGGAGAAAAAAAAACAGTTATTCCAAATACTGTTTACATTCAAACATTTTCTTATATATAGGTTATGATGCAAAAATTAACGAACGAAGAAAAAATTGAGTTCACTATATCGTTTTTGGGTTAATATTAGGAAAATTTTCAATTTGCGTACCAATCGATTAAAAAAAAAAATTTAAAATAGCCTCTTAAACTATTTTTTTACTTAGTAACAACTTGCTCTAAATCGTAATAAAATCAACGCATTTTGTTTTAGTTCTTACAAGGAAGTGTTTTAAAGTTTCAAAAGTCAGATTGGTAACGCGTCTCAACTAGAGATAGATATTTTGCAAATATATTATATATATAATTGTTATTTTATTTTCATATATATATATATATATATATATATATATATATATATATATATATATATATATATATATATATATTATATATATATATATAATATATTATATATACATGACTTAAGAGTTTATAGCATAGTTCTAAGCTATATTTTGTAGTTTTAATACATGATTGAAATTATAGTTTAATTTCGTCGCCAGGATCTGTTATGCCTCATCTTACATGAAAATTGGTATTTTCGTAATATTGATATATACATTAGTTTTTATTGAAAAATACTTTTGATAAAAATTTATTTAGTTTCTATTAAAAACTACGTACCATAAAAAAAAACTACAGACAATCTTTAAAGTTAAGTTATATGTTTATTAAACAATTCCACTTGGTAACACTTCAATACATGTTTTTCCCATTGATACCTACAGACATATTTCGACAAAAAATAAGTGCCCATAGGCTAAAAAATATTGCAACACAGGAGTATTTTTCCTGTTTAGTTTGGTTGCTGCAGTTTTGAAAATGAAAAATAAAATTTTATTTTTTTAAAAGGAATAAATCACTAAAATTCTTTTTATTCTCAAAATTATATTATATATAATTATTTATTCTTTAAATAAAAACATTCCTAACATTCTTGGGACTTTACGTTGACTATTCGTTTGTTACTATGATCAAAAGAATTTTATCTCATTGCTTGGATGTTAAAACTTTGAATTCAGTAAACAATTCTCAAAGACATTTTAAAAGAATAGGAACGCGTTAAAGTGTTCAGTTTAACATGCCCTTCATTCATTCAGTAAGCTTTCAAGTGGAGTTACTTATAAAAAAAACTAACAGTGTGCCGATGTCATTTCCTCTGAACTAGAAAAATGTCACTTATAACCTTTGCCCACTTGACCTTTATATTGTGTATTGTTATAGTTAAGGGAAAAAAATGGGTTTTTAAAAATTACTAACATTTTGCTCCCACCCTATTCGGTCAGTGTTTTTTCTAAAGAAAAAAACAAGTTCGATGTAGTGAACCAGTTCCCACTAAAACCTTGTATTTCCAAATGCAGTTCAACCATTATTTATTAAATGTCGCATAGCCTGCTGTTTAGTTTATTTGTTTTTTTTACGACAACTTGAAAATGTCACTGAAGTAGGTTTTTGTGAATAGTGCATTTATAAAATACATTTTAAAACTCTTACGAGTCAATATTTTTTTTAAACGGTACGACGCATTACTAAACAGAATACCTTTATTAGTTCATCGCAGGCAATTTAAAATACTTAAAGAGTTATTAAATAAGAATTTAAAAAACTGAATAAGAAAAGTATTTTAATACAAAACAGCATTTGAAATTAGTGAGATACTATCAAGATTAACGAGAGGAAAAATGTTTAAATTAATAAATAAAATTGCCGGACTTTGATGCATTTACTTTGATGCATATATAGGCACATATAAAAGAGTCTTTATGGGAAAGCGAAGTTTACGAATAAAAGATAAGTGAATTATGTTTTGGTCGAATTAATGGAGCACTAGAAAATTATCAAGACTAAATTAAAACATGACAACTTGGCACAAAGAGCTTATTAGCATCTGGATAATCGTTTCGATCACCATCAGTTGAAGATTAATTTAAGAATGCCCCTGATGTTTTTCCCTAACAAAAAATATAAGCTTCCACACTTCCTTAAAAATTAGTATAAATAAAATAGACAGAAGAACGTACAACATATTTTATTATGAATCGTTTTTTTTAAACTATTACACAGTCCCATTGAATAGAAGAAGGTTGGTAGACATATTTTCAGGCTTATAAACCTTAGTCAAGAAGGACGAACACGACATACACATACAAGACAGATGCTGCCATCTATCGCCACCTCTACAATTTAGACATGTCCCTGAAGGGGAGGGAAATAGTCTCCAGGGACCTGTACCCGTGGTAAACTGCGCAATGTCCGACCACAGGACTTTCGGACCCAACAGATTTAACGAGCACGTACTCCGCATATACTCAGTGGTATCGAGACTCGGTCGCGGGACCTTCCGATCTCGAGACGCTGACCACTAGGCTCCAGCCCCAATAGAAGAGAACACAGCTTACAATAATCCGAGATAAGAAAATGCCACATGTCTCTGAAACACGCACCCTCGTGCAAAAAATATATCCAGGTTCTTACTCCAAGTAGCCTTTAGACGATAGTAAACAATTTATAAATTTTCAGTATTGAAATCCATGTTATAATGTTTTAAATTTTCCATTAAAAGATTTGATACATATAGCTCCCCATCTTCATATTTTTAACTATTGTACAACGATTTGTATAAGCTAAGCATAAAATAACTGCAGAGATAAAATGAGACAAGTACAATGTATTCAGTCATTTCTGTAAAGATAAAGGCAAGTTTGTTAATTGACAAAACATTTAGTTACGTAGAATCCTACACTTTTCTAACTTAGTGAACAAACTGAAAACCTTTTGTTTTGTTATTTTAAGATTAGGTTAGTTGTGATTTGTCGTCGCACTAGAGCTACAGGAGGGCTATTAGCGACGTATGTTATTTTAAGAAATTTATCTTGCTTTATATAAATTCTCTGAAGATCAATCACAAGAAAATTCAATCGAGGGTGTATTAGATTCCAAACCAAATTAAAGTCTATCATGATTCTTTTTCCAAGTTACTTAGCCGAAAGTGTCATCCTGAATACGAGGTCAATGTTGCATTTTTTTCCACTTCCAAGTTACGAATCAGAATCTAGGCTTATGTAGGGGGTAGGTACATATATTATTCCGGCTTGTGTGCTTGATCAGAGACCAGCTTATGAAACCTTCGTCAAGTAAGACACACAGAAAGAATTTTTTACTGTCACAGAAAGGAATATACACCCAGGGCGAAGGCGGGAATCGAGCCCGCACCCGTTTCAGCGCGCAGACTGCTAGCGTAAAGGTCCAAACCACTCGGCCATCCGGGCCCCTAGGCTTTTGTACTCTTGAGACTTAACGGACTGAAAATTTTGATTTGTAGTAAAGTTGCAGTTTTGGAATTCTCAATGAAACTAGTTAGTAGAAGACTGAAATTATATCAAATATCACTCCCATAGAAGCTCAAGTTAATAATTTTTTGGATTGTCAGATATTACAGTCAGTTTCGCGCGCAACAGTTTCTGTAATGTTTTCCGTACTTACGCTGCTGGAGGATCGCAGTGGCAAGGCAAAGATATTGAATTGGTTAATTCAAGTGGAACTTTCATCTTAGACGGAAGAGAAAAAATGTACTTACGGTTTTACCTGCGATTTTCATTCAAGTAGGGATAATTTTAAACGCGCGCTGCCCGAATGAAACCCAAGTGTGTGTTAATCCAATGGAAAAAAAAATGCACATTTCTCGGGCTGTATTGAATATTTTTACAAAGTTTTTTTTTATTATGACAAATGTAGCCGACTTGCAGGTCTCTAATCCCACATTTTGAAATTTGTACAAATATTTGTGTACAATTATTTATTGAAAATTAAAATTTTCGAACCAATTTCAAAAAGTGGGATTATAGAGACCTGCAAGTCAACCACATTTATCATACAAGAAAACCATTTGTAAAAAAATATTTAATATAGCCGTAAAAAGGGGGTCCCTAGAGAACTTTTTTCCCCCATTGGATTATCACAGTTGTTTAGGACCCGCGGTGATTAGGGCTCGTTCGCCTTTAACATTGCCAACTAATTGATTAAAAGCCTCAGATAAAATTGTAATTAAGATTTTCGCTTTCGTCGCTCTTGAAAGATTAGATCGACTTAACATTGGCATTACGACTGTCCGACTTCGTAAGTGTGTCGAATATAACAGGAACAGTTACAAAAGTTGACCAAGACAAGCTACTCTGGTTGAGCAAATGGTTCAAGAGACCAGCCACTCAGGCTGGTCTCTTGAACCACTTGCCCATGGGATGGGCCGGCAGGCCCATCCCAGGGCATTTGAAGGTAAACCAAAATTTGCACCAGCTTACCAGGTCATACCACTTGCTCAAAGAACCGGCGTCGATGGACATCTGGGATGGGACCTTGGGTACAGCCTGGAAATCGCATGAAATTGAATACTCCAATACAACAAATTTTTCTTTGGAACCATCTGCAAGATAAAAATAGTCACCGATTGCGGGCCTATTAAAATACCTTAAAAAAAATCAAACTTCCATACTTCCTGATTTTTTTTTAATTCTCATTTACGACGATTGGCGAAAAAATTTGCTAGCAAAAATCAGCTTTCTGCTGAACCTCCATAAAGCCACCGACGTATGTACAAGTCAGGCACTTCCGTAGCAGTTGACAGAGTTCTAAAAATCAATTTAAAAAGTCGATGATGGTTAATAGTAGTAGTAGTGGCAAACACTTAAACATTCATAATTTGGACATTCCCTCTGTTAAAGCAAATCGACAGATATTAATACACTAGGCTTACTTTGAAAACAGTTAAAATACTTTTTAAAAAAATAAGTCATCACAATATATAGGCAGAATCTCGCTTAGTTCAGTGACTCGAAGGAATTTTCTTCTTTTAACTTATCCGTTTATTATACTCTTACATACACCAACTCAAGACAAATACAAGTTTTAAACCATATTTACCATAAAATGCAGGCCAAGTGCAGACAATTACTAGTCTAACACACGATTGTCACGGCGATTCAACAAAACGTAGGCAATCATGCTGTTTATTTATACAAGTAGCAAAAACAATCCTCCACTTCCGCGAATGGAACAGAAACAACAGTAATTTGCATATGGATCGAAAAAGGAGAATTTAAAAAAGTGGTTGGTGGTAATGAACCGTATAAGAGCGATATAGTTTGCTGAATTCTAAAAACTTACATCGGGCTAAGCTTTTTGGCAAACATTGTGATAGGTAGGCTGGTACATGTATTTTCCGGTTTGTGTGCTTGATCAGAGACCCGCTTATAAACCTTCGTCAAGTAGAACAGATATAGACAGAATTTTTACTTGACAAAGTTAAACATTGTGATATTATTAGTGACATTCGAGGAAAAAGACAGTAATAGAAAACTTTTCTTTATTTTATTTTTCTTATAACAGTCAACAAAAGTATTTAATCAACACGACTAATATAGACGTAGTTTATTTTTTATGCACTGCTACAAGCGTACCAGATTTGAAGTTCTGAGTTAAAATATTGTTTTTTTTGTAAGTTTTATCTTCGTATTCAATGGACGATTCGAACGGGGTGGAGCGTGGTTTGTTTGTGGAATAGAAGACATTGTTTGACGTAGCTCTAATGTGTGGCGGTTCACCACACACGCAACCTCAATATACCATCAACAACTAGGTGGCGCTGATTTACAGACACGTTCCTACCACTATTCCAGATTACAACGTTAATAGTAGTATATAAGCCGAGCTAACTCATCTTCACCTTGAGGATCCTTTTGGTAGACTATGGGTTACTGAGGCCGCTACAGTGGTGACCCGAGGACGTGATCGTCACCCACTCCAACGACAATCCTGCTACGATGCGCTCAACCACGGTTGCTCACTCGCTGCTAATGCACTCAACGCTGCACGCAACTCAACTCAACGCTCCCCGCAACTCAACGGCCAACGCTGGCACACAACTCAACCGCAGCTCAACGCACAGCGAAGCAACCCGCGCACGGTTCCTTACCTCGTTGTTTCTAGGAGGGGAGTGGTGTGGCGGTTCACCACACACGCAACCTCAATATGCCATCAACAACTAGGTGGCGCTGATTTACAGCCACGTTCCTACCACTATGATTACAACGTTAATAGTAGTATATAAGCCGAGGTAACTCATCTCCACCTTGAGGATCCTTTTGGTACACTATGGGTTACTGAGGCCGCTACAAATGTAACCGTATTCGTTACCGTTCTAGTTTTGCCAGGTGGTTTAATTGTGGGGATTTAGACATATGATGTTCTTGTGATGCCACTGCAGGCGTGGCCCTTCAAGTCGTCAATTGATAATCCGTTCATTAACCATACGCATTTGCGGCTGTAGCGTGAATTCCATACAAATCAAAACATTACTATTCTTAGTTAATGTATGAAAAGAACATTTTGCATAAGATATTTAGTTGGTTAGTTGATTGGTACTTGTATTTCCGGCTTGTGTGCTTGATCAGAGACCCGCTTATAAACCTTCGTCAAGTAAGACAGACACAGACAGAATTTTTACTGACATAGAGAGAGAAATTACACCCAGGGCGAAGGGGGGAGTCGAACCCGCAACCGGTACAGTGCGCAGACTGTTAGCGTAGTTAGCTATCTTAAACACTAGGCCCCCCCGAGCCTCTTACCGTTCTACTTTTGCCGGGTTGTTTAATTGTAAGGATTTAGACATGTACCTGAACAAGGCACCCACCGAAACTTTAAGGGCGACACCGTACGCGGCGTTGGGACTTTGGAGCATATTTGACGTGCATTCCCTCTACATGGGGTATTTTTCGACGGTATTTTTTTTTAGCTGCAAGGAGCCGTTTATAAGTTGTCAGTTATTTTGGCAATGCTCGGCTCGAACGTGGGACCTTTCGCATGCATATTGTTATAAAATTAAACACCAACACAAACAAACAAAAACATCAGAAATAAATAATTTTGCTATACTATTTTAGCTCTTGTGTGGACTCGATATCACGCAGTACGGATGATATCGAAAATATATGATATCACATGATATGGGGTGTTATACTATAGAGAATATTTAATTTAAAAATATACATCCTTCCCTGGAAAATAGTTTCCTCTATACATTACCATATTCAAAAGTACGATTATACAATAATGACTGTGAAACACACAAAATCATGTCGAATGGTTGTAAGAGCCTTTAATTCCTTCATCAACTCATTTGAAACTTTCCAATCCCTTTATTGGGGCCACGCTAATCGCATCGAAAGTGTTGCCCCCTCGCGTTGTTTACTCGCCAGTAAATTACACCGAGTATTAACAACAAATACCTTTTTTTAGGTCATCCTCACTCTTTCTGGTTGCTCCAGAAAAGCGTCTCCCCCTACCAGGATTCGCGTCGGACCTTTGGTGACCCGACACCGCCCGTGTTATCGGGTGGTGGGGTCACCAGCCACAAAAAGCAGGTATGTCACTTCTCCCAACAAAAGACATAGGCGAACGCCTTCTATTTGGCCGGATTGAAGATGTAGTTTGACAAAGTTGAAACTGGACTGATTAGAGTCGATTTATTGGAACTGGACTGATTGGACCCTTTAGTATGGAAGCACGATTAATTGAAATCAACATAAAAGGAATTCGAGTAGTAAAAGAGAAACTGGACTGATTTGGAATCGACAAAGTTTAAACTGGACAAATGAGATTCAACAGAGTTTGAACTGAACTGATAGAGTCAAGGCCAACAATGTTTGAGGAGGGACTATAGTAGATTGGATATCATAGTTATTGTTTTCAGCTTGTTCATGCCATAGCGTGGTTTGATTTCAAAGTTTAAATACAATAATCTTCAAATCTTCTTTCTTACTTTGTGCAATCTAGTTACGAATAAAGTAAGTTACATTGTTACTAATAAAAGTGACCAAAGCCCATTTACATCCTTGTCTAACCCACGCGGCGTGGTGTCAAAAACAGGGTCATCCCAATGGCAACTCATTCTTGGGGTCTTCTTCGTCGAAAGAATTCGTAAACTTGATCTTTCAACAACCTTGAAGTGTAGAAGCCAAGGCCAATGTGGTGGGGCTGGATTTACCCGAGTGGGATTGATTCAATACGGATTGAGGAAGCGGGTTTGGGTCGGTCGTAAAACGGCCTTTCGAGTAAAAATAGGAAGACGCTAGGCTCCAGCCCAAAACATTGACCCACATTTTTAAAGGGACTTCTAAAAAAAAATCTGACTCATAGGATAGATGATTCATATTAAAAGGAATGATTTTTATCTTGTTCTGTGAAAGTTCCGGTTAAGAGAAAGGTGCCTCTTTAATTGGTGATGACCCTCGATAATCCGGACTTGGACATCCGTTTTAACCATAAGTTATTAAATTTAATAAGGCAATTTCTCTAGTATCATTACACTATATTATAGGTTTAAGCTAATATATCATATACCTATATATGAATAGTTTGACTCATTAAAAAAGTTAAATTTACGGGTATATTGTACTTATTCAAAAAGTTTATAATATAATTATCAGTAATAGCCCTTGCGGACATGCAAAAAATACCCTCTCACCTCACAAGGCATCAAGAATTTAAGGGTATTTTTAAAAAAAGTAGAATATAAAAATAATTTTTAATTTTAAAAGTGACATTTGAAGAAAATATTTTATTTTAAGAAACCATACTCGAAAACTTATACACGCAGAAATTAGTCTGTATGTCAAAAATTGAGTTTTCTAGACCAAATAAATTCGATTGCATTTTGCAAACATGATGATTCACTGAAAAGCCAGATCGAGATGCATGAAGAAGAAATAAAGAAAGTTGCAATCGTTGGAATATAACTAAGGAAGTGTATAGGTGGCTGTGGGGAGCCTAGTGGTCAGCGTCTCAGTCTCGAGATCGGAAGGTCCCGCGATCGTGTCCCGGTACCACTGAAGACTTACCGAGTATATGCGGAGTACGTGCTCGTTAAATTTGTTGGGTCCGAAAGTCCTGTGTTCGGTCATTGCGCAGTTTACCACGGGTACAGGTCCCTGGAGACTATTCCCCTCCCCTTCAGGGACATGTCTAAATTGTGCGGAGGTGGCGATAGATGGCAGAATCTGTCTTGTATGTGTGTGTATGTCGTGTCCGTCCTTCTTGACTAAGGTTTATAAGCGGGTCTCTGTGACTAAGCTCACAAGCTTAAAAATATATGTCTACCAACCTAAATATTTTTATTTGAATAAAGACATCAACTAACGTTGTCTTTATTCAAATAAATTTATTCAATCGTTGTAAGCCCATCTAAGTACCGTCTAACGTAAGCCCGTCCGTAAGTACAACCCGACAAGTATTGACAACAGCTTAGAGACGCGGCGTAAAATAAGTCTTATAATACTTGGATTTGGTTTGGTCATAGGGTATCGTTAAAAAGCCCCTATCAGGCGTGAGGGTGAAAGAGATACAGACGTAGAGAGATACAGACGCATAGAGATACAGATGCGCGCGTAGAGAGATACCCTGATATATACAGACGTATAAACCCGTAACTTGGCCATCAAGTATTCCAGCAGCACACATAATTTTTAAAAATTCATAAATTTTATAATTTTACTAATTTTTAAAATTGAAATTTGGGAGGCTCAATTTATAATCATCCGCTACAGAAATAAAATTTAAAAAATTTAAAGATACTGAATTTTCACGTAAAATTTTAATATTTACCTAATACTGGGAAAACAAGTTTACACGTCATCCAATTTGCATATCCTTCATATACAAGAGAAATCCCAAAAAATGGAAAAGAACCTGAGGCAGTTGAGGGGTGTTAGACATGATGTTGTAGTATAGGTTATTAGTAGTGGATGAGTGGAACTTTTATAGCTTGATTAAATCCAATTCTATGTGTGTGTTATGATTTCCTAGTTTTATCAGAATTAGCCTTCTGTTGTAACTATTAATACCCCGGACCGTCATATACACCAAAAAAGCTGTCATTTATTGGTATTCCCAGGTTCTAATTGTTTTTGGGGGTCAGATGTCCTGACTGGGGCTTAAATGCGATTGAAGGAGGGCCTTATTACGCAATAATCAATTGTATCTTAAACTCTTATATCTTTGGTCATTTCTTAAAATGAAAATTTCGTACAGGTTTAAAAAAGTTATGAAACATCTGAACTTTGGTGGATATAATGTAAAAAATTGAACTTGTCAATGTTGATTACTGTCCTTGCGAAGTATTTCATACCCAACACGTAAATACAACAAACTAACTACAAACGAATAAGAATATTTTATAAATTTTTTAACTGAACACTTCAAATTACATTAGTATGCTTAAATTTTTTATTAATTTTCTTAAAGAAAATATTTATTTGTGTAAAGGTTTTTTTTATAAAAATTGAGAAAACATATTGGATGATAATTAGCAAGAACACAATTTTTAGTTATATATGAAACTTGTTTATTATATTATTTGATTATATTATTTTTAAGAAATTAGTTGAGTTCACATTATTAATATCCTTTACATTAAAAAAAAATAAAGCAAAAATGAAAATATGGTGCACTAAAAATGGAATATATAACTATTTGTAATTTTTTCTTCTTTTTTTTAGATTCAAAGACTATTCATGACAAAAGTAAATAAAATGGAACACGTTTTATTAAATAACTTTTATGTATATTTAAACCCTTAAAATACTTCCATAAAATTATTTTTGTTATTAACAGAAATACAACACGCAGTAAAATAAATGATGTCATCTTTTGTCTCATATAAATGGCCCTTTTTAAATCCATTTTTCTTTTCATGGCGAAAAGGTTTGTTCTTTGAATTTGGATTTTTTTTGTTTTTGTTAAGGTCACTTTACTAGTCTTTTCACGTTGGCTTATTTAGATTATTTGTTTCACTGGGACATCTTTGACTTATAACTGGGAGTATTTAAAATTACTCTTGTGCATATAAATATAAATGTGATGTTCTTTTGTAGTAATGAAAAATAGGATATCTAGTTATATGCAACAGGAAACGCCTTTTCTTTTTCATTTAATGATTTAAATATTCCGGATCTTTTACAATAAAAACTTAGATGTTTAGTAGTACTTTTATTAAAAGGTCAGTACAAAATGCAATGCTTTTATATTCCGATTTTAGATTTCCGCATTTTAATTTCCTTTCAGTTAAAGTATCAGAACTAAACACTAGATTTTAAGAATTAATAAATAAAAATCATTTAACAACAACTATGGGATTGTTTCACGGTGGATCTGGCAATAGCTCTACGGTTTTGTTTTCATGTCTTTCAACAGTGTTGCCACCAGTTTTAGGAGAAAAATACTACTAAAAAATACCATTTAATTCTAAAATTACAAAAAACATACCATAAAAATAATAGCAGAGCGTTTCACGTTTTTTTAAATTCACTAAAAAGATTCCAAAATGCAGCTAGTATTTCTACGATATTTTTTTTGTAATTTTATAATTATTCTAAAATTACAAAAAAAAAAAAATCGTAAAAATACTAGCTGCATTTTGGAATCTTTTTAGTGACTTTAAATGACGTGAAACGCTTTGCTAGTATTTTTATGGTATGTTTTTGCAATTTTAAAATTATATGGTATTTTTTCGTAGTGTTTTTCTCCTAAAACTGGTGGCAACACTGTTGAAAGACATGAAAACAAAACCGCAGAGCTATTGCCAGATCCACCGTGAAACAACCCCATTCATGAACGTAGTAATGTTTTTTTTAATTTTTTAAAAATAAACCTGTTACTTTTAGCGACCTTTAAAGGTTTTATGCCGGAATCACTTATATCAATTTTTTTTTTAATATTTTCAAACCACTATGCACGTAACTGCTCATTAAAAGAAGTATTTTAAAAATATTTAATCACATTTTGCAATAAAAGGTGATTTTAATTTTTTTTAAATACCAATTTATTCCTAATTTTGATGGATGGCGCAATTTACAAAATATGATTAAAATCAAGAGCATGTTTTCAGGCTTTTTGACGACTTGGTCATTAAATTAATTATATGTACAACATAAACGCGCAACAAGCGACCTTACCGTAAAATACTTCCTCAATTTAATTTCAGTTTAATATGATTAGTAGTAATGAAACAGGGTAAAATTAGGTTTCTGGTATATATTGGATTGTAAAATAATTAACGTTTTACCTCTTCCTGGAAGTCTATTTCAGTATTGAAGAGAATTCTTATCAAAATTAAGGATATTTGTCAAGAATTCGGTGTACAAAAACGAAAATTGTTAATGTAATGCACAAATATATTCGTTTTTTTTATAATTTTGAATCGGCCATCTAAAATTAGATTAAAAAACAAGATGATGTATTACTTACAGTTTGGATGTATACTGGGACCGGCATATATGGAGTGATCATTCTCTTGATTGATTAGGCATACATATATAATATACTAGAGTGGATAGGATTCCTTTTAGTTTTGTTCATTTAATTGCACTTTAATTATTAGTAACATAGAAAGCAAATAACCTAATAGCATTTTTGTTTTAAAGTTCATTAGATTCCCAATTCTTCCTCTTATAAATGAGTAGTTGTATGATACTCAACTCTAGTAAAAAAGTTACAGAGGATTTTCTAATCTCCAAATCATGAGTTAGTTAGCTTTTTTAACCTTAAACTAATTCTCAAAACTTATTTTTCTCATGTGTTACTTTGCTTAAACAATGATAACATAAGTTAAAATTAAGATTTTGTCAAGCGAATTGTTTATTTATTTGTGGAAAAAGTTGAGGGAGGGCGTGAACCTCAAAAAAGAAGATTTGGTTTTTAAATTCATTTTATATTGCATGTCAAAGTTCTTTTTTCTAAAAAATGGATTTTTTTAATGTTGCTTATTATAAAAAAATATAAATAAAAACTAAAAGAGCCACAAACTTGGTTTGAGGTTCACGCCCTTCAGAATGAATTGGTGATTAATTTGCACGGTAATTGTATAGGTCTAAGTGAATTAGTTCTTGAGTTATAAGTGTTTAAAAAACATGCTAATTAATGCATAAACTGCTAATTAATTAATTAAAATTTTAATTTAAAAAAAATATTTTTACACGTACCCTCATACACTTATGAATTATATCAAATATAAAAAAATTGGATTTTAAGGTAAATATGAGGGTAAATACAATAACTGGCGAATAGTTATATTTCAACCTGTATATTTTTGCTGGAACTATAATAAAATAAAAAAAATATATATTTTAAGGTTTAACATCTTGATTGAAATTTTAACTGAAATAATATTTTATTCATTTCTTTAGTAATTGATGGGTGACTTATGCCATGCCCGAAAATAGTAAATTGATTATTAATATAAATGTCTTATTGATTATTAATATAAATGCCTTTACAATAAAAATAATTAAATTTCAAAATAAACAATATATTTTTTTAAAAATTCTTGTAAATATTAACTATTAAAGTAAAGACAAAAGTAGGAAAAAACATCCAACCCATTTTCTTAAGATTTAGTTCATTATTTAACTAACACGGGTTTTTAAGATGCTGTGATAAGTTCACAGCATTACCTATTTTTTAACATTCCCTTTACCGCCCTTTTCCCTACAAACAGCCTGCGGGCTATTTTTGTCCGATTCATTTAGCAGCAAATATTCGCATTGTCACGACATCACCTTCCCATCGCTTTAATCTATTTATGACACTGTGTTTTTTTGCAGACCTGTTGTTGTTTATAAAAAAATAATCTAGCGAAAAGTTAATCTTTTGGAAACATCAGCTTCGTCTTCGGAGCCAGATCTTTAACCCTTAGCCCACCCAGGTACTATTAAGAAACTCTACAAATGATTTTAACTCGGTGTGACTTTATTTTCGGATAAAAGAAACTAGGAGATTTGGTTGTTTTTTGAGTGATGGTTTAGTTTGATGTTAAGTTTGGAATAAATTCTGGATTTTTCACTTGTTGGTTGGTTGGTAGACATATATTTTTAGGCTTGTGTGCTTGGTCACAAAGACCCGCTTATAAACCATCGTCAAGAAGGACGGACAAGACATACACAAACATATATGACAGATGCTGCCATCTAACGCCACCTCCACAATTTAGACATGTCCCTGAAGGGGAGGGAAATAGTCTCCAGGGACCTGTACCCGTGGGAAACTGCGCAATAACCGCCCACAGGAGTTTCGGACCCAACAGATTTAACGAGCACGTACTCCGCATATACTCGACAAACACAAGCATCCATGCCTTACCGGGATTCAAACCCATAGGCTCCAAAGGCTAGCTCCCTAACCGTTGCGCCGCCGGGTCGGCCACTTGTTTATTAACATATTTATTTCTATCAAAATAAAAATAAATTTAGCATATGTTTCAAATTAACTTAAATCTGTTGTCGTCACTTGAAACATGCGGATTAGAAAATGTTTTTTTCATATTTTCTGAAAATATAAGCAAAACAGGTTTCAAATATCTTTTGAATTTCTGTATATTTTTAGGTGGAAATTTGATAAAAATCAAATATTCAACTAGCAATGAAGCCGAGACGAGATTATTTTATTTAACTATATAAAATAACTGAAAACTGTTGTGAAGCAATTGGCATGGTACAGGTCTTGAGTGGCAACAGAAATACTGAATGAAAATAAATTCTTTCTCGAGCGTTGGTTGGAGTATCAATGTCACGTGGGAACAGAAACGGAGCATTGATCGAAGGAAAAGCAGGAGTGAAAGGTGTAAGGGTACGTCACCTGAAGCCAGCCAATTACAATTTTGTGTATTTTAAATAAATTTGGTGTGATTTTAAGCAAACTGTTACACATAAAAATGAAAAATACCACCAAAAATTAAAATGAAGTAACTCTTTCGCCTTTTTTAAACGTTAAAAAATTATAAAATATACATACAAATATCATATTTCTCATGATAAAGTTCTCTTTGAAACTGTAACTTTATAAGTGTCTATAAAGTACATAGAACGCAAAGAGGTAAGGGCCGTAGTGAGCCTACACTCTTAAAACAAAAGAGTGAAATTCACTCCTATAGGAGAAGTGCATTTTCGGCACCGGAAAGGAGTGGAAATTAACTCAGACTGAGTTAAAAACGCTCGTTTTAAGAGTGAAGGACGCAGATTGTTTTCTTTTATTTCTTTTACCCACTCCGAAAAAGAATGAAATTCAATCCTATAGGAGAAGTGCATTTTTGGCACGGAAAGGAGTGGAAATTAACTCAGACTGAGTTAAAACCGCTCGTTTGTTTTAAGAGTGTAGTGGTCAGCGTCTCGGTCTCGGGATCGGAAGGTCCTGCGATCGAGTCCCGGTACCACTGAAGACCTACCGAGTATATGCGGAGTACGTTCTCGTTAAATCTGTTGGGTCCGAAAGTCCTCTAAGTTCCCATACCAAATCAATACCTCTGGGGGTGACAAGCCAATTCTGGGGATCCTCTAGTTGGCCTCTGTCTCTAAAAAAAATTAGATGGATCCACTTATGTGTGTGTGTGTGTGTTGTCTGTTGTGTCTGTCTTACTTGACGAAGGTTTATAAGCGGGTCGCTGACCAAGTACACAAACCTGAATATATATGTCTACCAACCAACCAAATAGTTAAGCAACTAAATTATCCAGAAATATATGTAGCTAATGTTTCTAGAATTTCATGAAACCATTATTCAGATGTCGGCTCGTCACCTGACTGTGGTTCTAAATTACGACGCCCGTCGCCAATAGCCCTCGTGTATAGCTCTAGAGCGACGATAATTCAAACTAAACTAAACTAAACATGAAATCATCCTGTTGAAATACGGGAAACGGCAAGATTTGGTTGGTTGGTTGGTTGGTTGGTAGACATGTATTTTCAGGCTTGTGTGCTTGGTCACAGAGACCCGCTTATAAACCTTCGTCAAGAAGGACGGACACGACATACACACATACAAGACAGATGCTGCCATCTATCGCCACCTCCACAATTTAGACATGTCCCTGAAGGGTAGGGAAATAGTCTCCAGGGACCTGTACCCGTAATAAACTGCGCAATGACCGACCACAGGACTTTCGGACCCAACAGATTTAACGAGCACGTACTCCGCATATCGGTGGGTCTTCAGAGGAGTTGAGATTCGATCGTGGGACCTTCCGATCCCGAGACCGAGATCTTAACCACTAGGCCCTCACAAACTAACCACCGGGCAGCTAAACTAGAACGGACACGACTAGAACCGCAAACAAACCATTGTCCATTGTTAAATTAAATGTTTTTCATGGTATATAGCAGTTAATCTTAACATAAAAGTATACACTAGGACCCCTTTTTAGATGCCCCTTTGGAGGCCTTCCCCTTAAATGTTGAAATCGGCACAAAGATGAGGTTTTTTTTAGTTTTCCCAAAACTATAAAAGCTCACACAATGCTTTAACTTTCATCGTCACGAAGACTGGAGGTTAGGTACATACATCCATTGTTAGAATTAGGAAAGGTTTTTCATTTCTCCCTTTTTTATAATATACTTTTCTTTTGTGTCTTGAACAATGACGCTTATTATTTTGGCCGAAATGTTTTAAAAGTCAAGCCTCGGCCTATTTTTTTATTTTACGAAATGACATTCCTCAGGTATAATTTTCAGATTTTTCAAACTGTACACATGAAAAAGCAAAGAAATAACAACGGATACTTTTTAAAGAACATTTAGTGAGCAATATTATAAGCAATTGGCTTATTTATTATACAGTAGTTATTCTCCAGAATTTTCGTAGAATATAAAATCTCACGTTTTATGGCCCATTGGTAGGAAAAAAAATTAACTTCTTTTTAAGTAGTATTTAAACCCATATATTTGAAAATGCAATAGGTAACATATAATTTTAATGATTGCACTAAATAAATTTTGAAAATTTCTTTTTCAATTTTATTATTTTATGACTGCTGTTATAGAAAAAATAATTTTTAACTCTGTATATAACGTTTAGCACACATTAACGATTACACGTACAATAAGAAAATGGTTAAAAACATTTCTTATATTTTAGACTAAAAAAATATAAGTAAATAAATAATCAATCTTACTTTGTAAACTTTATATATTTTATAATTATTATTTTAATATATGGAGATTACAATTCGGATCTTCGTTTAATATAAAATCAACCAAATTGGTAAATATTTAAAGTCGCTTAATAAATCCATAATTCGCGGTTCAAGCATTCGCCAGGCGGGGGACGTTATGTAAAAAAAATGTACGCATATACCCACGCGTAATATACGCAAAAAGGGATACTTTCGTCTACAGTGGAATTAATAACAATGTTGACGTATAAAATTACTTAAAACGTAAAAAATGTTGCTGCACAAAATAAATTTAAGAACTAAAAAAGAGATCCCAAATCCCAAAATAATGTCACGTGTTTATGAAACAATACTTTCCTCCCCATTAGCGTAGTTTTTGCTATGTGCTGATACATGGCCGATATAAGTGGCATTTATACTTCATGTAATGGGCAATTTACTCGTTTGTCTATTTCTAGCCTCTTTTAGTAGCTTAACACAGCCAATTACTCCTTGTAATTTAAAACCGCGGTCAAGTGAAGAGGATGACACCTGAGCTGGAGCCCAACTGGACTTCGAGCGACATCGTACGCAAACGCCGTTGGGAACTTTGGGCCTCGATTCGTTTGTAGTATAGAAATTGTTTAATAGATGCAAACTGGGATAATAACAATAATTAGTGGGCTCCTTAGCACAAATTATTTTTATGATTGCTGCATTTGTGTGTAAGAGTAATTTAGTTTTGTTCTTAACATGTTGGCCAGTTCAACAGGTTCTTTAATGATTTCGAAAAATAAGTAATAAAATATGTGTTGGAATGCTATATTTCTCATAAATTACGTGTTTATGCACTAAAATACAGTTTAAGATTAATTATTAAAACAATAACTAAAAATTCGTTTGTGCAGACGACGAATTACAGATATCACTAGGTTTTAAGTTTAAGGAAGCCCCTTAATATAATCCCTTAAAATAAAATGGAATTACCTCCTAACAACTGTTTATAATGACTTGAAATAAGAGAAACCTTCAAAATATAAAACGTTTGTTTAAAAACAAAGAAGAAAAATGATCACTATTCGCCAGCTTCATCATAAACTCGATTGGAAATCGGCTTGGAAGCAAGCGAAAACCTATTTGTTATCAATGTTAAAATAAAGATTTTCAACCAAAGATAGCAACCCCCTAATTCAAATGCGGCAACCCGTTTTCGTTTCCCTTTTTGCATTTCGAGGTATGGCAGGACTCTTCTAAAACGGAGTAAGGTTGTTGTTCAGAGACTCTATTTTGAGACTTAAGCTGGAACCCAACATAATTTGAATATGAAACATGTAATAAATTTCTCTTCCCCAAAAAAATTTTATGTAATAATACTCAAATCTCGCTTGAATTGTAGATTTTTCAAAATGATTTTAATTATTTTAACTAGTTTGAGAAAATGTTTAATAATTCAAAAGTTCAATGAATTCAAACCCCCTTAATATTTTATTAAAAAATTTATTATAGACCTTTCCCATATTTTTTACAAATTATTGCCACAAATTTAGATTTTAGTAAGAAAAAAACGTTGGAACTGAGAGGTAACAAAAAACGAAAGTGCTCAACGCCTAAATATTTTTTCGACATGTACAATGATGTATATGTATTTTTTTATCATAGGATTTACCTGCTCAAAAGAATTAGGGGAATTCATGGTTTAAACCCTTCACCCACAATGATTCTATTTGGAATCATCAGCCTGCGATTTTTTCCCATTAAGTTGAGCTTGCACTTATTTATTGTAGATGGAAGAATCATGTTTTTTGACGAATTAACTAATGTTTGTTTTAATTAAATGAAAATATGAAAAACATGGTAAAATAAAATTCTCTCCCAAAAAATTTTATGAAATAAATTGACTCAAAATTCTTCACGCTTGCATTCTTAGGTGTTTGAAAATTGATTTTAATTTTTTTAACAAATAAAGTTTTGAAAAAATTATTGTTATAATTTATTCAAAAGTTATGATTCAAATCCCCCCCTTAAATTTTAGTTAAAAAAATTATATCCCCCCCCATATTTTTTACCATATCATTCTGGATACATAATGAATCTATTCCACAAATTTTAGATTTTTAGAATAAAAAAATAAAACGTTGGAACTGAGAGGGTTAACAAAAATACGCAAAGTGCTCCCCTAATTGTTTTGAGCAGTGTATCTTTTACGCGTGTATTGTATTTTTTTTATCGTAGGATTTACTGAAAGTAAAGTAATAGTTTCTTTGCATCAGTTCCGTGATAAAATCCGTAGGTTGAAGTAAGCGTGTGGGCATTAAGAGTACAGGCCATTCGTTTTCTCTGGCTTCGAACCCATTAAAAATTAACTCACGAGTTCAATAAAAAGTTCAAGATACCCTTATTTAGATGATCTCATTACCAAATCTAACCTTAATAAAAGGCCAATGTCCAATTGTTATAGCATAAGGTATAGGTTTTATTTCTGCTAGGGTTCACACATATTTGAATTGAATTTGTTATTAAGCATTTCTCCAGTTTTTTTTAAAGAGTAAAGAACTGTAATAAGTAATTCCTAATTTTATTACTGTTTAAATAGTACAGGTGAAACGGTTAAATTAAAAGAAAATAGTAATAAATGGGTTTAAGTTGTTTTTTAATTCCATTTTTATTCGTTTTTATTTTTACTACTTCACATTTAAATCGATTAGTTTTTTTATCAGCAGCGACGCGTGAAGAGTCAAAAAGAATTCTTTATTGTTTAGAATTCGAATTCAAAATTATTTTTATTCAATTAATTATTTTTATTTAATTAATTATTTTCATTCAATTAATTATTTATTTTTGATCTGTCAGAAAGTTTACCAATGCTTATTCATCTCATCATAATAGTTTCTTAAATTAATTAAAAGACAACAAAACATCTACAATTGTTATATTTACAAAAATAAAATATTTAACTGATATGCTTGAGCTGTTTTACATTACATTTTTATACTATTATTTATTTAACAGAAGATATTACCATGAATACTTTAACTGATTTTCTTTAAAAATAAATATTTCGTAAAAATAATTTTTTATTTAGTAAGTATTCAGGTAGCTTAAAAATTGTAGTATAAGCACATGGAAATGAGGGAAATTAAAATGAATTTAGAAATTATAATCTGTGGTTAGTTTATTAAAGCATATTCATCTATGAAGCCACAGTTATCCGCTTTTTTTAAATAAAGACTATTAGCTTTTAAAATGATGAAGTATATTTTGTTTTACATGTTACAAGATAATCATTAAATTCTACTTGTTATTGAAGCTAAATAAGGTACAAAAGTTCAAACATAACATTTTAAACAAGGTTCGATTGAATTTGATGTACACATTTCTGGAAACAGTCAGGTATTAAAAAAAACTAAGATAAAGATATTCAAAAATCAAAAGTAGTCTAAACTCAATTGCAACAATCATTACTAAAAGCTTAAATTGATCCATAACAACTATATTTTGTGAATCAAATGTATCTAAGTTTCTAAATAAGAAAATATTATTGTGTTAGTAATTGATATTTATTATTAAATAATAAAAAAAATAACTTTATTAATTATTAATTAATATTAACCTATAATCTATCGAAACAATACTGAACCTTATTATCATTAATTAATTAAATAATCTAAATATACATTATAATTGTAAATATCCCGTTCACAGGAATACGCCTAATACCTTATAATATTTACTGCACATATATAAAACCTAATTTTTTAAGTGCCGCCATCTGGATGTTAAAGCTAAAACTAATAATGTTTACGATTTTATTGCAGTTGGAGACTCGGATACGTCGCAAACAAACAAATACACTTTGAAACATAAAATGTTTTTTTTTACTAAGTACTTCTTCCACATACTATTTATAAACCTTAGAAAGAAAATATCTAAACATGGTCTTTAACTAATTCCAAACTTTGAAGGTCCCAAAATCAACCTTTTTCATTAATTTCCTAACACATATTTAATAGTCTTTATCGTTTGCTAATTTTGTGGAAGTTCAAAGAATAATGATGTACCTTTTTTTGCTTTAAAATGTAGGAGGGAAATTTATCTTAACAGTATTAACCTTTACATAAATTTTTGAAAATTTAAAATAAACTGATTTTTATGCAAAAAATGTTCTTTGATGCTTTCTTAATAAGCAACTTTTAGTTACCAAAATAGCCCATTTCATTAACTTTCTTTCGAAAATTTACTTAATATTATTGATCTCTTGCTAAATTAATTTACGGTTCAAAGAATAAATATTTAGTAAAATTTATGCCAAAAAATAAAAGCGAAACTTATCGTTATTTTTTTATATTGTTTCGTAGAAATACTTACAATTTTCGAAAATATTATCTATTATTTGTACTTTTAAGTATTTATACAATTACACACTAGAAACGCTGAAAAGTAAATGACTAGGTTATTTTTGCAAATAATTGTTGAACTCTCTGTGCATCTTTCTTTATCCATTAAAAGAACTCTATTGTGATATATACTATGACGTCATTCCAAACTGATTAATCTAAGATAAATAAATATTTCTTCTAGTTTTATTAGCTTCCACACTACGTTTATAATGTAAAAAGTGGAAGGTATTATAATCGTTCAGTTTGTCCGTCCGTCTGTCACCCACTTTCATAGCCCAAACTACAAATGCTACGGACAAGTGTGATACGTGAAAAAATTCAGCGCATCGAAATTAGAATACATTGAAAATTTCAGAAAAGTATTCGAATTCGAAGTACTTCAATTATTTGAAAAACTGCAAAATTTAATGCTCATTTAAAAAGCATAGGAAGCCATTTTTATTAGAATTAAATCACCATTGCCATTCGCAACAATCTCTCGAGAAACTTTAATTCTTTTAGACAGTAAATTAAAATATATTTATTTTTGTGATATCAATCAGTTTGAAATGACGTCAAATGTACATATTTCACTACGATGAAACGCTGTCATTCTATTTAAAAGCGAGGAATATTACATATTTTTTCTTTGAAATATAAATTATTTTATGCAAACGATAAGTAAAAATTATTGAATTTTCGAAATATAATAAGTGAAACTAGCCAAATTTAGCATGTAAATGTTTAATATAGAATTAATGCTGTGTTTGGCGCCTTTTTACCTGTTAAACATAACTGTTGTGTGGAAGCGGGTTAAGTGACAGATTCTGTTACAAACCTACTTGTTTTAATTTCAAATAAAGTTTCTCGTTCGTTTGAGGGATGACTCAGGTACCTATGGGCTGGATATTTTTAAATCTCCTCCAAAAGACATTTGGATTAATCAATAATTTTAAAATAATACGGCACATATCCTTGAAAAATATGGATAGGTAAGCGCATATAGATTTATTTAGTATATAAATGGATACATACGCTTACAAGAATCTTGTGTTCTGACTCAATTACTATTTTTACTGAAAACAATAACTTTTTTACTTGCTATTTACCACAGATCTATACCTACACTGTTAAAAATTGTGTGCTTGGTTTCACCATAATATTGGTTCCTAGTAGCTGCAACGGCTGTGTGGTGAAATGTTTCACCTTTTTTTCGGTGTTTGGTTGAACCTTTTTTCTGGATTGGGAAACAAAAACCTAAGAAATGGTTCAACCGAATACCAAAAATATGGTTTAACGTTTCACCACACAGCCGTTGCAGCTACTAGGAACCATATTTTTGGTGAAACAAAGTGCCTAATTTTTAACAGTGTATAACTTAAAAATTATTTAAAAAATGTTGATTGGTATTAGAATTTAAACTAATGACAACTGAATACCATTGAATTTAAGGCGGGCGATAGGAACAAGAATGCTCTAGTACTTTAGTTTCCCTATTTAAGAGACAATCTGCAAGAATGAGACACACTTTACACAGTAATTTACGACTGCACAACTAGACAAAATTCTTTTGTCTTAAACATCAATGACCTATAAACGTGCAGTCAAAAATTTCCGACGAAAAATACGCCGTGTAGAGGGAGTGCACGTTAAAATACGCTCCAAAGTCCCAACGCTGCGTAGGATGTCGCCCTTAACGGTTGTGTTGGGGGCCAACTCAGGTGTCAGCTCGTCACTTGACTGTGGTTCTAGAATATGACGCCCGTCGCCAATAGCCCTCGTGTAGCTCTAGTGTGACGATAATTCAAACTAAACTAAACTAAACTTAAACATCAATTTAGATTTCGAAAATTCGATTCTTTTTGCTATTTATAAAACAGTTAAATATATATATATACAATATGTTTAACTTATTTAAAAATCCATCTTATAAGAAGTCAGCAAGAGTAAACACATTTTAGACATAAATATACTTTATTTTCATGACTTTTCATATAATCATATATTATATATATATATATAATATATATATATATATATATATATAATATATATATATATATTATATATATATATATATATATATATATATATATATATATATATATATATATATATATATATATATATATATATATATATATATTATATATATATATATATATATATATATATATATATATATTATATATATATAATATATATATATATATTATATATATATATATATATATATAATATATTACATAGAAGTATACAAATTTGGCAATCAAATTCTTTCTTGAACTTAATGTAAAATACAAAAGTTACATTGAGTAAATTAAATCATAAATTTTTACATAAAATATATAAAATTCAGAGTTATTTTATTAAAAAACAACAAACGCTCAGTAACACTTCTATAAAGAATTTGTTAACCTAAAAATAATTAAATTGCATAAATAATTAAACTATCATACACCGTTTTAAGTAAAAATAGCTAAATTTACATAAAATATATCAATAAAATTTTAATGCTCAACTTATTTTTAACAATAATTAATTTTTTTTTGCAGTTTCGCTAAAAACGTTTATTTTATCATGCACTTCATTTAAAAATAAAAATTATATATTGCGTTCACTAAAAGATGTAGTTTCAATTCTGCAGAATGTGTCTTAAATGGTCATGCATAATTTCCACAAACTGAACCATTTGCTATTTTCTGTTATTTTTCAATTTTTAAGTACATTGTAGCATTTTACTTACACAAAAACAATATCTTACAATTCACTCTAAACATATCATACTTTTATTATAAATAAATATACAATAGAATAAAAAATCATTAACACATGAATATTTATAAATTAATGTTATTTAACATTACTTGAATAGAAAATAGTAGAAGCTTGTTGTGTAATGTATATGAGTAACACCCTTTCTTAAACAATTAACTTAATGGATTTTAAATATATAAAAGCCAATAATTTTCCAGTTCCAAGCAATACAAAACTCTGCTATAGATTCTTAATGATGAATTCAGAAATGTGCAATTACCTTAGAATATGAGTCATACTTATGATCAACACAATCTACAATATGACAGTTTTGTTCTATGATGATAAAGAAATTTACCCAAGTAATAAATTAATGAAAGAATGGCATTTTCGTTGATACTGCATACGTTACAAGTTCCAACTTTCCTGACATGGCTATCAGCACGTCACAGGACAATTTTCGATGCTACTCCATAAAAATCGTTCCGTTTTACAAAGGTTTTACTTTGCTTAGCTAAAACTTTTTGACTCTTTGAAAGGTATTTATTGTTTACGTGCAACGCCACCATAAACTCTTATATACACTATAAGCATCACAGTTATAACAACAATTTGGGTATTTAGGAAATACAACTTGAATAATAGATATATTTATCGATGATATATGGATATGATTTTCTGTTCACATTGACATTTCAGTATACGAACTAATGTAATACGACAAAATCTAATGCGACAGTAAATCATACGTGTTAGATTTTGATGGAATCAATCTATGGTTTATGGAAGACTTTTAAAATTTACATCACAGAGGTATTTCTAAATTTTTTTAAATGTTGTTTACATAGGAAGTAGGAAAAGAAAGATCCAGAAAGAGCGCTGTGAGAAAGTATGGGAACCAATTACAGTTAAGTATGGGATTTCAGTCACCGATTAATGAAATGTTCTTTTTGATGACAAAATCAATACAGGGCTTCATTAGGAGGGCATTCACATGTATACTCTAAGAATATTTGGTTTGCCAAAGTAATTAACGCATACATGTGGATTGTACAACAGTTATCCAGCGATGTTGCCACGAGCATAGAAAAGTTTGGGAACATACGAATGGATTCATGTTTCAGAAACTCAAAACAGCATTTATCCTTAAGGTTTGTTGATGATGGAATCAATCCACGGTCTATAAGATGACATGCGCATGTATACTCCAGGAAGATTCGGGTCAGCACATCCAATACCGTGGGATACGGTGCCTACAAGAACCCATCTGTTGTCCTCTCTCTGAACCATTAAAGGACCGCCAGAATCACCCTAAAACAGTAATAAATTAAACTACATCAAATATTTTAATATTAATAGTATTTGAACAGCTTAACATCAATAGTAGTTGAACATCTTAACAAGAAGTTCTTTGAAGCATGTTTTGTATTAAAACGTGTGAAACATGTGAACTTTGAAACATGTGTTTGTATTACAAAGTTGGAGAAAATATTAGAATTTTATATGGTGTTTAATTTTTTTGTATTGCACAAACCCTTAAAAAAATTGCCCTTAAAAACCTATGGAAATCATAGGATTTTGTATATTAATCGTATGGCAATGTACCATAAGCTATGGTTCTCTAAATATTAATATTTCCTGCTTTTTTAAAGAATTAGTTTGATATAACTTTTAAATATCATGCAGTATTTTTTCATATTTAGTTTAATACAAACATTAATTTGTATGAAATAAATGTTATGCACTTTGGATTTTCAAAATGATATATTAAAAATAATTTTTTTTAACTATTACATAATTAAAATTCAGAATCTTCATTTTCATTGAAAATTTAGTTAAAATAATAATATTATTCTTAAATACCCCCTTAAAAACATTTAATACCCAATTTTGAAATCTATACTGTGTATTAGACGGTTTAAAGTTCGTGATTCAAATATCTCTACAGCAAGACAGTGCGGGAAATTTAAACTTTAAGGAAGTAATGGATAATGTGTGTTTAACTTTAAACCAATTATTAAGTTATTATTAAATTATTATTCATTAAATAAATTGATTTTTGTGACATGAAGAAGTACAGACCTCACAAGAATCTTGACCTCCATTGGTATATCCAGCACATACAAAATTACTACGAATAGCTTTCTGATGACCAGCATGAAAGAACATACTTTGACAATCCCCATTTCCAACGATAGGTACTTGTACTTCTTGTAGGATGTTAGGCACATCACCTCCTACAAAATAAGGGGCACATTTATTTATCAGAAAAGCACAAGTAAAAACAATTATATTTTACTAATAAGTATATAAAAGATTTATTTTATAATTTAATTATACGTATCATTGATTTAAAATATCTATTTTGGTTGTAATCTATTGTTCCTATAGCTGTATTAAATTTTCAAGAGTTCAACGTCAATAGATGTGATATTTTATACAAATTTTACCTCTAAAATTAATTTCTAAGAATATTCAGTCTAAATATTCTGATGTAATATAATAATCAATAAGAAACAAAAGTTTTTAGCCTTGCAAACAGCAAGTGATGGAACTGAAGGCTAAAATTTAGACAAGTAACTAAATTCCTGCTGGAAAGAAATTCTTAATCCCAAATACACTTCTATAAACTTAGATTTTCAAGTAAGGAAGCATTTAAACTATGTTCTAATATATTTAAATCCAGTTAGGATACATATAATTGCTTTAAACAAAACATGACTTAAAAAAATTAAATTTTGATAAGCATTTTAATGATTAATACTATAACATAGATATGAATAATATAGAACTGCTTTTTTTGTAATTTATACAAATAGAATTTTGGATAAAAAACTAAAATTATTATTTTAATACTTATTTAATAGCTACTTTACAGTTCGGGAAATGTGTATGAAATGTTTCTTTAATATAAGCGTATAACATTATCAGTAGTAAGAAAATGAGGCCTTAACCCCTCTCCCCACTCTGGGAAAGAACCCCCTTTTCCCAACAACTATTATCAGGTTTTAACATCGTATTTGGTACATTACCTGGAACAGCATATTTATTTTAAACATGCAAAGGCCAACTACTAAACAAAGATAAAAACAAGTTAGGAGATTAACTGCAAGTAACGCATTCGTAGCTTCCTCTGCTTGAGCAATTTTAGATTAAATTCACTTAAGCTGTACGTATATGAAACGCTCATGAGTTCCGAAGTCGATAAAATAAGTTTTTTATTAACACACACATGGATTATATATATACACTAATATAGAAGCCATTTGTTTACCATGAGTTAGTTTCCCCCATCCCGTTACGAAGGCCATTTTTCCAGTGAAGTCTTCTTTGCGAAAGGGTAAACAAATGGGAACTACATATGGTGAAAACTCTACAGGTGTCTCCATTTCCAGTAAAGCTAAATCATTTTCAAAAGTTTGTGCATTGTAGTGGCGATGGACAACCATTCGTTTCACATTTCGGATGACAGATGCTTTATGGTTGAAAGTCTCTGAAAGGTCATGCGTTCCCAAAACAACCAATAACGATGCGAAGAACCTGGAAATAGTCATTAAGTTATTGTATTACCTTAAAAAACAATTAAGTTTATAGCAATTATTTATAAGGTACGAAAACTAGTCTTCTTGAAATTGTAATCATAAATTAAGTATGACTTTAAATCAAAACAAAAATTGTAATAATTTGTCGATGTTAAATGACAACTAACAGAATTATTTTGTTAATTGATCTCAAATGATTATGTTATTAAAGTTTTTATTAAGAATGACATACAGTTAAGTAAACTCAAAAGTTATAGATGATGAATGAACATTTACATATTTAGTGCTGTGTTTACTGGGTGTTACGTATTTCATTGCATTTTACATGAAGCTGATAATATAAGGTATATAAACTAGTTACCCAGGTTGACAATGAGCGGCTGTCAAAACATATTTTGCAGTAATGAGGACTCCGCCACATTTATTCTTTACAAAGAGTCCTAACCAAGTGGCCTCTTTGACCAAAGCCTAAAACATAGAAATAAATGCGAGAGTTATATATTAACGATTTTTACTAAACTGATAACCATGCTAACAAAGCAAAAATGTCAACATTTGAAATGTATTGTAATATGAAAAAGTAAACATTTAATTACCTGCCATGGCCATTTACCAAAATATGTATTTTTTCCTCCAACAATCCGACCTATTGGTTGCATCAATCTCACTCCGCAGTCTAAAAACATAGGAGTTTTTATCAGTTATAAAAATTAATTTTATCAGTTATAGAAATCATTTTATCAGTTATAGAGATCAATTTTACAAGTTATAAAGATCAATTTTCATCAGTTATAAAGATCAATTTTACAAGTTATAAAGATCAATTTTACAAGTTATAAGATCAGTTTTATCAGTTATTATTATTTATTTTAGTATCACTACATTTATAGTTATAAAAGTGAGAGGTACCGTCAATTAGGGTAACTTTGGTTCAAGCATAAAACACTAATATTGATTTTCTTCTTGAATATTTTTTACTGATGGGTCAAGGCAGAGTTGTCACTGATTGAAAAATGCAAGCACATTTTTAATAGTGTAATCAAAGAGAAGTTATTAGTTTGAAAATCGTAGGTCAAAGTTACCCCTTTCGACGGTAATGTAATTGACTGGTCTGTAAGTCAGTCTATGTCACCCACTTTCATAGCTGAACTTATAAATATTGCAGACATGTACGATACTTTATACTCAAACTGATATAAGAATTATCGTTCACTCCAATGTTTGAAGAAAACTTGAAGAATAGAAATATGTTAAAAAGTAAGTGAAAGCGATCATGAAGTTTGTAATATTCACCTTTTTTGTAGTTCCACTTTGTGACTTGTTGCGTAAATTCAGTTACTGTATTTGAAGAAGACTCAGGAACCATTGTTGAAATCTTGGAATCATGCATAGAAGTTCCTGTAGATGTAGTAGGACTATGACTAGCGACAGTTATATTATACTTCTGTGCGAATTTATCTTCTGTCGTATGACTGAATAGGAATGTTGAATTTTCTTCTAACGGTGCAAAGTTTGTTGAACTGGAGACTGGACTTATTGTTGAGCGATCAGTTAAATAAGTCGAACTTTCTAAAGTTTCTTTTGAATAAGTTGTATTAAAAATAGCTTCTAATATTTCAGTGTTAGTTGAAGGGAAGGAGGATGGGATTTCATCTGTTGTATTTGTATGTTGAGTTTCATGCGAATTATCTATGAGCACTTCTGTTATCAGCGGAGTAGATACATTTGATGGAAATAATTGCATGATAAGTTTTGTTGAAATAGAATCTAGTGAAGAACTAACGTTTGGTTCATATGCATTACTTACTTCAGAGTCATTCACAGCATTATCTTCAGCAGTAATTAAATTATCAAGAGTTGAAGTGTTGAATACATGCAATTGGTAAGTTACATTATTTTGACTCAAACTATCTGTAATATAACTATTTCCAGAATATAAATCATCAGTAAATACAGTATAATTTAATTGGTCAGTTGATTCAAAATCAGTTGTTTTTTCTGGAAATGTGCTATCACTGAAAGTAACATTGGTATATTTAAATATAGCATCTTCAAAAGTTGTAGTATCATTTACTGGGTATTCATTAGTGCTAATTGTAGGTATTAGAGGTTTGTTTTGACTAGTATTTAAATCCCACAAGTATGCATCCGTAAACGAAGATTCTTCAATTTCAATGGAGTTATCTGATGAGGGTCTCGAACTATTTTTGTGAGAATTTACCAATGCTGGGGATAACGATGTGTTTGGAGTTGTGAATTGATGACCACCTTTATTTGCAGTTATATCAACTTCTAATGGATAGTTAGGGATATTTACGAGTGGTTCCCTGACTTCATCTTTATGGTTTCCAAAGTCAATAATAGTTGTGTTTTTACTAGCATGATTATTAATAATTTCAGGAATTTTTGAAATATTGCCATAAATAAATGTCTCAATCCAATTGCTATCAAATAAAGTATTTGGTATTGTAGTGTTGTCGCTGGATGTTACAAATGTAGTTGGTTCAATGTCGTTGGATGGTTCAAATGTAGTAGGTGCAATGTTGTAGGAAGTAACGTTAAAATTAATTGAATCCGTTTTCGAATCATCTGCATTTATGTGATGAGTTTCTAGTACATTCACTGTTGAGTAAGACATATTTTCTGAAATACTTTGCTCTGTGTCTTCAAAATACGTAGATGCATCAAAATGTGTAGTAGATGATGGATTTTTAAGTTCATGATTATGGTTATATGTTTCATGTAAATAAGCCGTACTTTCAGATTCACCGTATTCACTAAATTCATCATCAACCGGAAAGTTTGTTGAATGAGAAAATAAGTGTGGAGTGGTTTTATTGTAACTATCTTGATTCGAAGTAACTCGATCCTCAACAACAATAGGTTTGGTCTCTTTTAAGCTAACAGTTGTAAGTGCAGGGGTGTTTACATTTATAAGATGTTCTTTTAAAGGGTTATTTGAATCAAATTCCTTATCAAAATTGTATTCTTCTTCCATATCAAGATCAAATGGTTTATTTGTATGTGAGCTTGGATTTTTAAGTGTGGATTTGTCGTTTGTTGGCGAAGTGTGTGAACCAAAGTCCATCTTTAAAGTTGTAATACTGGATATTTCTTCTGACGTCAACTGTGCAACTAGGGAATGAAAACTTGCAGGGAGAGAAGTTTGAGCGGCCCATTTAGACGTATTTGGTAAATTTACACCAGGAGTTTTCGAATCAGAATTTGTAGTTGAAAGGCCTAGGCTAGAGAACGTATCTTCTTTTCTTGTAGTTGAAATTGGAGATGTATGCTTTTCTTTAGTTGTATATGAAGTAGAAAGGGCACCGTAAATGGTAAAGGATTTTTCACTGGTAACTTCAATGTTAGTATAAGTATGTTTGTTTGTAATCTTTTCATTGTCCGATGAATATAGTGGAGTTGTTTTCTCGGAATTATAGGATTGATTTTCTGACTCGCGATTGCTATGGTCTGAGAAACTAGTTCTTTGGTTGTCCAAAAATATTTGACTTTTCGTTGCTGTTTGTTCTGATGAACTGCCATGATTGCTTATTTCGGTGGTAAGAAATTCATTGCTTTGGTTTTTCTTGTTGTTAAAAAGTATTTTATCGAAGTTCGTAGGTCCATCTACAGTCTCTGAAATTGTTGAGTCAAAGTTTGTTGTTTTTATGGAACTGCTAAAAGTACCTATACTAGTACCAGAATTTTTCCAAATCAAATTTTGTGTAGTATAAGTTATTGGTTCAATTGAGGACTCTGTGTCAAAGACCCCTGGGTCTCCTGTATATTTTATTTGAGTATTTTTAAAAGAAGATTCATTTTCTTGCGTAGTGTATGGAATACCTTCTGTGGTATCTGTGAAATTTCTTGCATCAAATTCGGAAATGGTAATAGTTGAGTCATTGAAGCTATTTAAATCTTTATTAACATTTTCTTCATTATCATTATTAATAATAATTGAATTGGGCGTAATATCTTGCGTAGAAGAAGTGGTATTTCGGAATAAGGAATAATTTATATTTTTGAGGTTTTCATTCACTTGGAAACCATTTTCAATGCCACTGGAATTACTAGATGAACTATCAATACTTGAAAATACAGTACTGCTTTTTGTTACATTGATAGTTGTTGTTCCTGGAAAAGAATCAGGCAAAGAAAGTGTAGAATTGTAAGTATCATATTTGATATCTAAATTATTAGGTTTATAAAACGCATCAGCATTAGCTAAATACTCATTTTTATCCAAAATGACATTACTTGGCTTTTGAAAAATAAACTCATTTTTGTTAGTAAAAGGAATATGCGCAATTCTTGTAAGTGAACAGCAAGCTCCAAATAGAAATCCATCTACGCATGTGGATAGGGTTAAGCCCTTTTGTCTAATACAATCATACTTAAACATGCATACGCCTACATTTCCTATGGAATCTTGACACTGCTTTTTAGTCATTACCAATTGTTTTTCTGAAAAAAATAAATAGTAATTATATAAGGTGTTTATTTAACCTATAGGTAAAACATATACTTTCGTTTGTATTTAAGTAACATAGTAATCAAACTTTTCAAACCATTTGAAGAAAGAATTTATAAAGGGAAATTTTTAATGAAAAATTAGAAATAATTTACTCTATCATGGCAAGTGTTTTGCAAGGAATAATCTAAAAGTAAAATATTATGTAACTATGTAGGGGGGGGGGGGGTAAGAAAATTAAGAAGCTAATAAATAATTAGTAACCCATGCAAATAATGAAAAATATATATGCACTATATAATACATAAATTTGAAAACAGAAAATGGTTCTGTTCCATTATAAAAGAAATATTAGAGGACAATGTAATTATTTTACCTGGTGATTGGATTCGTTTGGGTAGTGGAAGTGGATAATTCCATCCAGGTTTCACAAGAAAAAGAACTAGTCCTGCAGCTATTAGAGTTCTTATATCTACATAAATTCTCATCGTAGACTAAAAAGAGATAACTGAAAAAATGAAACTGAATTACTTTTGTGATAAATTGCTTGAAACAATACACTGTTAAAAATTAAGCAATTTGTTTCACCAAAAATATGGTTCGTGGTAGCTGCAACGGCTGTGTGGTGAAACGTTAAACCGTATTTTTGGTATTCGGTTGAACCATTTCTCAGTTTTTTGTTTCCAAATCCAGAAAAATGGTTCAACCAAACACTGAAAAAAAGGTGAAACATTTCACCACACAGCCGTTGCAGCTACTAAGAACCAATATCATGGTGAAACCAAGCACCAAATTTTTAACAAAGTACATGACTAATAAAGAAAGAAGAGTAAATAATTACAATATCGCAACAAACGTATAGCATGATTAATATTTTTTTAAAAACAAAAACAAACATTTTTCAGAAAAGGTATTTAAACATGTCCAAATTGTATGCGTAATTATTTTAATCAAAAACACAAGATACGTATGAGGCAATTAAAAGAATGTGACAATTGAATTATAATATATAATTTTTTAAAATAAATTTTAACTGAAATTAGTAATTTCGTACTTTACATTAAAAAAATAGAGTACTGGAGACACTGCACTAATATTTGCAATTTCGTTTTATTTAAGTTAACAACTTTTGCCAGGTATTTTGTCTTTTAGTTATCAATGTATTTATATTGATATGTATTTAATAATTATAATTTGAAGAAATTGATAGCAACTACATTATTATTTTTAGAAAACAGTGTTATTTTTAATAGCTAGTTTGTTATTGACAAACATTAAAAAATTATCTGTTTGATTGTATACAATGTTAAGGCATCCGCCTTCGTAAAAATACCTGTTTGTTTAAGAAAAAAGCTGCTTCAAGGAAAATATATGTAAAGCTTAAACTTAAAGACTTAAAAATCTTACTCTTTAAATTGGAAGTTTTATACTGTTTTATATAACTATAATAAGATATTTATTTTAAAAAATGCATATTTTTAGTTTGAAAAGCGATTTTTGAAAATTGTAAATTTTCCTTAAATTATTATTTTTTTTTTTTCAAAATACGATTTCTCAAAAAGTTCAACAGACATCTTAAAACCCTGTTTGCACCATATTAATAGAACTGTTTGACAACCTGGGAAAGAATCTCTGGATCTGAATTGTAAGTTTATTATTTATAGTAACATTTGGTAAAAATATGCCATACTTTTCGAAATATCTCAGTATTGTGTTTTGATTTTCAATATTTCTTTTCATTTTCAATATATCCCTTTGATTTGAATAAATATGGGTTAAGAAGACTAGTGCCAGACCACTGTACTAGTTTAAAAGAAAATTTAAATAGTTTAAGTACCTTTTTTTATAAAGCATGTTTTGGTAAATGGCATTTTTTATACTAATTTATCTACAAAATGGCTAGAAAATTATAACACAGGTTTTTTATGCTATTTTTTAAAAACTTTTCCCGATGGTTTATTTGTAAATTTGGCAAAAATGTATATCAATGCCCTATAACTAAAAAAATACGACCTTGAACTTAGTTCGATACCTTTAAATGATTCTGAAAAATAATGTAAATATTTGTGTGTTTGCAATGTGATACTAGATTGAAGTATTGGATATACTCAAAGCACAGTTAAGTTATTATATAACTATTATTTAAAAATATTATATATATGATATAAAATGGCGAAGGATAAAAATATCATAATATAAGATAATATAAATTGGAGTTAGAACTAATGGTTGAAAAAAATAAGTTTAATTTAAAAAAAAAAATCCTTGGTGATAATAAATTATGAGAGTAAATCTTTTCAAACAGATATTAAGGCGCTACAATTCCTGTCTTCGTTTATACTATCATCTTTTTACGAAGACTGATTGGTTCGTTTAGGAGATAACCTCTTAAAACTAACTAATCACTGTCCGTACAAGCTACAGGGACCGTGGAATCAAGCTTTGTGTTATTACGTGTTTTTAGAATTTTTAAAGTTTACCATAAACATTTTTGCATCTGTCAGAAAGGGAATGCAAGTCTAGGCTTAAATATCAACCCCTGCTTGTTTAAATAGTAGTAAAAAGATAGACAAAAAATAGATAAGCAACAAAAATCTATTATTACGAATTTGCTTTTAAAGCATATTTTCTACAGGTTCTTAATATGAGGATAAGACATGAAGTAGAAGTTTATGTAATTGTATTTAATTTTTTGGATGGAAAAAATTAATGATTATAAGAATTTTCGACTTGTCGTCACATTTGAATAGTATTTTAAGTTTAATAATTATAAGTTAAGCTCCCGTGATATTTCCAGGCTGGAGTGTTTAGTATGTAACGCACAAATAAGATTAAAACTAACTTAAAAATTCACCAATTAAAATGTGAATGGATGGAGTGTTCAGTAAGTAACGTGCCAATGAGATCCGAGCTGGAGTGTTTAGTATGTAACGCACAAATAAGATTAAAACTAACTTAAAAATTCACCAATTAAAATGTGAATGGATGGAGTGTTCAGTAAGTAACGTGCCAATGAGATCCGGGCTGGAGTGTTTAGTAGTAACGTACAAATAAGATTAATACTAACTTAAAAATTCACCAATTAAAATGTGAATGGCTGGAGTGTCCAGTAAGTAACGCGCCAATAAGATCGAAACAGGCACTTTTATAACCGTTTTCTTGAAAATTGTCCGATAGTTAAGGGGTTAAGCTTCCATAAGAAGTTTTAAATTCAAACTCTACTATTAAAAATCAAAATGTAATAAAACAAAAACCTTTATATCTGCAACTAACCACTCCCTACCGCAAAAATAATTTTTTTATAAATTCAAACTGAATCACTTACCATGGATTTGTTACAAATTCCATGATTCAAATCCACTGGGCGCAATCTGAAGACATGGCGTTTTTCTTCTCATTCCATTTCTGCCAAAGTGCTGCAAAATTGATCTGTGCTCGCTGCTTTAGAGCACATACCGCTCGGCGTAGGACACCAAATAAAGCTTTACCCATAAAGTACATTGTAAAGCTTGGGTGGGAACAATTTGTAAGCAAAGAGTCTGGAAAGTCCTAAAGAAAAATTAAATAATGAAAAATTGTTTAAGTGCATCACTGAAACGTATAGTAGTATTTAAATCATGTAAAACTGTATAGGAAGGTTACTGAAACGTACATAAGTATTTAAATAATGTAAAACTGTATAGGAAGGTTACTGAAACGTACATAAGTATTTAAATAATGTAAAACTGTATAGGAAGGTTACTGAAACGTACATTAGTATTTAAATAATTTAAAACTGTATAGTAAGGTTACTGAAACGTACATAAGTATTTAAATAATTTAAAAACTGTATAGGAAGGTTACTGAAACATGTAGGAGAAAAAACTTGTGGTTTGAATATCAGAGATTTAAGTGAAATAATGAGTAAAACGTCTTAATAAGATTGCTGAAATACAGTAAAAAAGAAGTAAAGTAGTACATTGAACTGCTTGGGTGAAAGTAATTTTCAAGGAAACGTTAAGTTATGTAAACTGATACATCAAAATAAGATAACTAAATTATAATATGCGGATAGTGCGAAGTTTAATGAGACATGACATAACATATTAAAAATGACTTTTTGAAAGCTTTTACGAAATTTAAATAACTATTCTCAAGCATGTTTTGATGCTAAACGCGTATATAACCTCAGTTTTTAACACTGAAAATATTTTATTTAAATTTACCAGTTCATTGTGAAATACTAGTTTTTGATAAGGCTATCTTATTTTTATTATATATATTATTTATATTATATATATAATTATATTATATATATATATTATATTATATTATTTATATTATATTATAATTATATTATATTTATATTATACTATACTATAATATACTATAAATATACTATACTATATATCTATACTATACTATATTATACTTATATTATATTATATATATTATATTATATTATATTATATTATATTATATTATTATATTATATTATATTATATTATATTATATTATATATATATATTACTTATATACTATACTATACTATACTATACTATAACTATATATATATTATATTATATTATATTCAAATCATCATATAAGCTCTCAACGACAAGCAAGCAACTTAATAACAATTAAATCGAAATATATCGTTGCAATAATAATTGTACTTTAAACACAAAAAAATCAGTCCTTACCCACACAACACGTTGGTTTTAAATACCTTTCCGTATTAATGTATTATATTTTATTAATGTTTACGATTTAAAATAACTTAATTTTGCGTTTCAGTAAGTATGTTAAGATGTTTAGATAAGTATGTTCATATAAGTATGTTAAAATATCAATTAATACAGCATTGTAATTAGACGTTGTAGTTTTGTGGATTTTATTAAGAAATCTCATTACAAACAGCTGTCTACTTTAATAACAGAAATTAAAAAATACTTAGATATTCTAATTTTATTTTTATTTTCAACCAACAATTTCATTTCGAACATTCAATAAGAAACTTAAAGTGAAATGGATTTTTTATATTTTGAGACTTGATGAAATTGTTTTTAGAACATTCTGTGTGTTTTGCTTAATTAATATTTGCTTTATTAATATACATGTGTGACAAAATTTTCATTTACGAATGATTACTGTATTTGTATTTAAATGTGAATACATGAATAATAAATAATGGACTGTAAAAAGAGTCAATGTGATGAAAATGATCTCCATTCATAACTAATTTTATTCATAATCTGCAAACCAAACTTGGAATCAAAACAAACAAATCTTGAACTCATCGAAATTTTTAAAAACTTTAAGAAGTTCCCATTCAAATAAACCAGTTTTCAAGATAACATCAATACACATATTAGATGAAAAAGGGTGTGAATCAAAATATTAAAAGGCAAATAAAAACTACCAGTCAAACAATTCATCATTAGTTCGACTGAAAAAAACATAAACATTAGATCTGGAAACAGATAACCACACTTTCACAAAAAAATAACTAAATCTTTAACACTTCATAACACACAAACAACATTTTTAAGCTATTTATAATAAACAAAATTAATGAATACATTCATAAAACTACTCACAATTTAACAGTATCTTGCTCGGTATAATTCCATGTGTCTACTTGAAGCCAGTGTCTTTTTCTCCCACTATGTGAAGGAACACTTTAAGACAAGCGAAACTGATTTAGGAAGTAAGTGCATCGTGGAAGTTATTGACCCTGACTGTAACGGTCATGATTCTAGTACTGGGGCTGCCGCCGGCTAACTTTTCTGATGAGGTATGATGCGCAAGAGCAAATATTTCACGTTGGAAACCTGTTTATAGGTACAACTATCTTTTTTCTTTTGAATTCTTTACATTTTTCAACATTTGCGTATGATGTCGTTTTATTTGTTTAGTTTAGTTTGAGTTATCGTCGCACTAGAGCTATACACGAGGGCTATTGGCGACGGGCGTCGTATTTTAGAACCACACTCAAGTGACGAACCGACACCTGAGTAGGCACCCAACGCAACCGTTAAGGGCGACATCGTACGCAGCGTTAGGACTTTGAAGGACATTTAACGTGCACTAACTCCACACGGGGTATTATTCGTTGGACATTTTTGGCTGCACGGGTCGTTTATAGGTCGACAGTTATTTTGGCGATGCCCGGACCCGAACCTGGGACCTTCCGCATGCTAGGCGAATGCCTAACCGACTGGGCTTCCCAGCCCCGATGTCGTTTTGTAAACAATATTTGGTTTGGTAATTTTTCTCTTTTCTATCCACTCCCCAATTTAATTTCAATATTTTTTGGGGTTTTATGAGAGTTAACTATAAACTGGTGTTAATTTTATTTTTCGGCTTATCCTTTGATAAGATAAAAATGACATAATTTATCATTAAGTTGTATGATTACATACGTTATGCAACATTACGCTGATTAATCACATTATAACATATATTATGACATTTAGAAAAAATCGTTAAACTTTTTATTGAATATATAATATCGTTAACAGTGTAACTATAAAAGTCAAATATCATAAGTAATGTTGCACATGGGAACAATTTCAGAGTGTATGGAATTTGAAATGCCGAGAATATTTTATAGATTTCAAAAAGTCTACTGTGTTTTAGTCAACGTAAGCAATAGAAGAATTTATTTGTTATGTACAATTGTTTCGGGGTATTTATTGCTATATTTACCAATACTTGACATTTTAAAATTAACCATGGACTTGGGAGTTTCATCTTGAAAATATATATATATATATATATATATATATATATATATATATATATATATATATATAATATATATATATATATATATATATATATATATATATATATATATATATATATATATATATATATATATATATATATATATATATATATATATATATTTTATATATATATATATATATATATATATATATTATATATATATATATATATATATATATATATATATTATATATATATATATATATATATATATATATATATATATATATATATATATATATATATAATATATATATATATTATATATATATATATATATATATATATATTATATATTATAAATATATTTAATACATAATTAGCAGACAAATTTCATTTTACACAAATGTAAAAAAATCTTTTTGATGAGTATATAATTTTAGGCGATAATCGGTTAGCAATGTTCAATGGAAATCTTCATTTAAAATACCTTACGTTGCTAAAGACAGGTATGTTTAAGTATCAATTAATATAGCATTGTAATTAACCCTTGTAATTTGTGTTTTATTAAAAAAGTTATTAAAACTACGTAAATATTAAAATAATTTTTTTTCAAAATTATTTTGCTCAAAATTTCTTAAATTTCTTTAGCAATAAATCATGACACTTAAAAAAACTCAAACAAAAAACTTATCAATGAGCAGAACAAGGACAGCTAACAAAACCTCATTAAAAATAACTCTAACATCCCATAATAAACCGTAGAGATGAGACGAGTAGGAAGCTCTTGCTTCTGACAAGACCTGCTCTTGAAAGCTATGGGGAAGGGGGGAGGGGATTGCGTATGTCTGGCCCCCTTCCCCCTTAGTATCTCCAGGTAATTCTTCAGGTAGGTACGGCGCCCTGCTGTGAGAAGAAATTTCTTGCCCTAGGAGATATTTTTTCATTTTTGTTTTATTGATATAAAGGTTCAGTCCGGCATTAGGAATACTTTCGCTGTGGCTTTTATAAGGAGCGTCGAAAGTAAGCAGCGTACGGTTTCTGGTTGTTGTGAGGTCAGAAACGGTAGTTTTTTTGTGAATGGTTTTTGTAGTGTTGGTATTGGGTTTGGTTATTTTTGGAGCAGTTATATTGTTTACCTTTTTTCATTATGAAGATAATGAACAGCTGTAAAAGTTATGAAACTTTGTATCTCAATTTTTCATACTCGGGACTGGAATGATAGTCATTGTTCAAATTCTATCTTGAAGTTTGTGTTAATTATTTTTGTATTCAGGCTAAAACTATTAATCTTGGGAAAGAAATCAAAATTTTAAGCAACACAAATCAAAAACTTCTTTATGATTAAAAAAATGTGGAAGTTTTTAAATTTATTTTGAAATGCCTTTCACTTTTTTGAACAGCAGTATGTGATGAAACTCAATTAAGCATAATATGATTTTGTTCAGTTGGGAGGGTCATGATAATGGATGGTCCAATTTAGTAAAAAAAATCAAGTGGTGTAATTTAAATTTGTTGTGTGGAATATTTAGTTAAAAAATATAGATTAATTTATTTTTTCATTTCTTACTTATAAATTTTATTTTCCGTGGGTCTTCCGTCGGGGAATATTAGGTGTTTAAGTTTTATTGTTATTTGAAGAAGCATGAAGAATGGTAATGAAATTCAAGAAAAATACTTATCCTTGAAGAATTCCAAGTTAAAGTATTAGTATTTTAAAATTTTTGAACTGCAAAATATATACAGTTAACATAAAAAATAATGAGAAAAACAAATGCTCACTTATTTGTGCGTTGAAAAAAATATATTTTATTCAATAATAACATGATCAGTCACTATTATTTTTTCTATACAAAATGGTTTTAACTTCTCAAATTTTTATCTGTGACGTCAATGTTATGATTCGATATAAATCTACTGTAAACATAATCAAATAAATAATTTTTGAAAACAGTATGTTTTTATCCAGCTAGAAAACTTAGAATGTAGAAAAAATATTTATTTCTAAATTACATTACGCTTATTACATAAACACATTTTACTTAAAATAATGTTCTTGTCACTATTTGACTTCACATTTTACAGTCAATTCTAACAAATTTCCGAAAAATACTTACATGTGATTAGTTTAAATCTCTTATCCGTAGAGGTCACGGACACTTTATCACCAATCTCATGAAGATAAATCACAGGGGGCTATGTCAAGTTTATGCAGGGCATATAAAAGAAATAAAAACTACAAAAAGTATAAAGGGACAGGTCTGATGAAATATGTTGCCGGGGCATATTGATAAAAAAACTATAATTTTAATAGTTTTTAAACACAAATTGTTTAATGTGCATATATTAATGATGATGTAGTTGATTTTCATTTAAATTAAATTAGATTATCTTGAGACATCAAGATAAACAAGTTAATTTTATAATCTTTTCAATTTTCTGAGATATTATTTGCATGATAAGTGCGAAAATTTAAATATATTCTGTCTTGGTGAGACTGAAAGTAGTGATGCTTAATTATCCTACAATTATTTAAATAATTAATTAGATGTCTGAATTTATATAGGTGGTCAAATGTAATTCTTAGAGCGGTGTAGAGTATTTTTTTTTGTTTGTTAAAAAATAAATATATATATTTCTGTAAACGAAAATATAGGATTAAGTAAAAAAACACAATTATTTGTTCATAAATAATTCCTGGCATATTTGTTTAGTAACTTAGTCCCATTAAGTGTGCTTTTAATTAAATCAGGCGAGATATTTAATTTTATTATGCAAATATTTCAGATAAATATTTTGTACTTCATTTTTTTTAATGTTTTATCAAACATTTTTGTGAACAATTATAATTGTGAAATTAGGCAAGGCGGATTCAGTTTCATCGTTAGTATTAAGATAATCTTAAAAAAAGTAAAATTATAAGTAAACTGCAATACAATGTGTAATAAGCTTTTAGTAGAACAATTAATAATAAACGTTATTTAACATACACAAAAATTAGTTAATAAGCAAATGTGAAATAGCTTTTATTAAGAAAAACAAGCGTTCATAATAATATTGATGGCAATAAGAATTACGTAATGTTTATTAACAAATCATACGTGTAGGCTACAAAAATATTAATCGCTTTGTCTAGTAAAGGTTATTGTAGAGCATATATAAAATAAAACAAATGTAATTTGTATTAACCCTTTCAATCCCAAGAGCAATTTGGCATCATCATTTTCGAATTTTTTTTCTGATCGTCTATAGCCATTTATGATATCAAAAAGCACATGATTCTATTCTTCACACTTTTTTTAATTAGAAAATATTTTTTATTAATAGATGTGAGCCCTATTATTTTTTTAAATTATGATCAGAAAAATGATGATGCCAAATGGCATCACTGGGACTGAAATTGTTAAACATGTATAATTCTCAATAAATAAACTTAAAAAAATAATAATAGAAAAGGATATTAACATTTGGATTTTAATTATTTTGCTGTTAATTTTCAAAGAGAAGGGGGTTCATATCTATATATCACACTTTTTTTTTACTTTTAACAATGTCTCTTTGCTGCAATTCTACTTCTTGAAACGCCTGAAACAGTTTGAAACTTTTTCTCCTTGGTTAACATCCCGGTCCTCGTTTAACATCTGGCGCCATCTATCAGCAGTTACTATAGTTTTCTTTATAATATTAAAATAATAAGAATACAAATTATTTTTGCAAATTTAAGTAAACAAAGCTGAGGTTCATATATTTTAATTGCCTTAAACTTTGTTAATTTTTCAATTTGTTTACGTAAGAAGGTAAATAGCTTTAAAATGTAAATATTTATTATATAAAAGTAACAAAAAGTTGAGTAGTTGAGCTAAAAAGCAATTAAGTTAAACACGTTTTAAGCGGTTTTTAATCACTACATAACATTTATAGTTGCATCATTTAATATTGAAATAATTTTATTTTCATACAACTTACCTTTTATTTTTACAGCGTGTTTTTTAACCAGTAGGACAAGTTTAATGATACAAAACTTTGTTAGTTTGGGTAGAATATTTTGTTAGTTTACATTATTGAATTGAATTACATTTTAATCCGTTATGTAGTCACAGGAAAAAATATTATAAATCTATTAAACAATTATTGATTTTAATACAATATTATAAAAACCAAAAGCTATTTTATTTTACTAAAAGAACAATCATTTATCTAGAAAATCATTATCTAGAGATATATACATTTAAATAAAGAAAAAATGCTTTTCTGCGGTTAATATGTTTTATAAAATCTTTATTTTTTATTAAAACGAACGAAACTTTTTGATCATACGACGAACTATGTAATATACGTGTCATAAAAATTTATGCGTAAAATATTGATTTTAAAAAAATGTTATGAGTATTAATATTAATTGCACTTTATTCTACGTATAAGAGAAAGATTTAAAAAAATTCTTACTTAATTTTATTTAATTAAAATTGGTCAACATGTATATAAGCGACTGCCTCATATATAGACACATTTGTATAAAATGTAGTTTATAAAGTAAAAATAAGAAGTTTTATAATGGCAATGCCCGCCTGTCTGAGCGTCAACCACTTTCGTGTAACAAACCACAAGTCTCACAGACAAGTGAGGGACTAAAAATTAGATTTACATTTAAATAACAAGAAAATTCATTTTTATTATTTGAAAAAGGTTTGCCGTTTCACTTGAAAGAAAGTATGGTTTCCCAAGATCATTTTGAAGCAAAAATAATAACTCGCGATCCTATAGTTCTACAAAAAAGATTTTTATTTTGTTCCTAATAGCGCAACTATAGTAATATAATCAAAAATCACAATTTTAGATTTCATGCAACGTTTATAACTTAAAAAGTGGAAATTTTACACAGGCTTTGTCCGTCTGTATGTCCGTCATCCACTTTCACAGAACAAAACCCCATGTCTTACAAACAAGATGGGATACGTCATATTAAAGCAAAAATTCAGGCAAAGCTATACCCCAAATTTTATTATTTTTTTTAAATTAGAAGTGTATTTAAAATTTAAATAACTAAAAATGTATTTTACATTTAAATAACAAGGAATTCTATTTTTATTCAATACTTCCACTCTTGCCTCTTCGTCAAATGCTTCGTTTAAAATGAAAATAAAAGGCCCGTGAAGGAAAATTTATTCATGTAATATAAATCAGTTTGGAATGACATCTAAGTACATATCACAGTGGAGTTCTTTCAATAGTTCACTACATGTCTTTAAAGAAAGTTAAAAATATATCTTCAAAATAAGTAAAGAATAGCGCTGTTGTTAAAATTTTCGTTTCTATATTTTAAACATAAATTTTACTAAATATTTATTCATTGAACTGGAAATAAATTTAACAAACGGTAAAGGTAATTAAGTGAATTTGCGAAAGTAAGTAAATGAAACTGGGCAATTATGGGGACAAAAAATTGTTTATTAAGAAAGAGACAAAGACCATTCTTTTTTGAATAAAAATTGGGTTATTTTTAATTTTGAAATTAATACAAAGGATAATGATGTAAGGATAAAGTTTAGCTTCCATTATTATTCTTGCGTTATTATTCTTCAAAGTTTAACAAACGATAGAAACTTACTTTAGCAAACGATAAAGACTATTAATTTAATATGCGAACGAAAATGGAAATGGTTAATTTTTGGTATTAAAAGTTTAGAACAAGCTAAAGGCGGTGTTTGGCGATTTTCTTTCTAACGCAAAAAAGTAGTGTGTGGAAGTGGTTTTAAGTAACATTTACTGTTACAAAACAGTACTTATTTAAATCTAAAAATTGTAATTGATTGTATTTCTTTTCTCAATGATGAACGTAGTTATGTATATGTCAGTTAAAAGTCTCATTTATTTATTGTCAGAAACCTTATAAAATTTCACTGCAGGTTAATCAATTCATTTGACATTTCTTTGGGATTCAAATTTGTTTGGATACCAAACACAATATTTCGCTTTTTACATTCGTGTAACTATTTGCAGAAGTGTTTCTTCCTTTTTTGTATCCTGCATTCTGGAAAGCAATTTAGTTTGAAAATTTGAAAGAGTTGGCAAAAATGGCATTGATTAAAAAACCTAATTATAAAAATATTTATATTATGTATTTGTTTCATGTTTAAAATAGCCTTATTCTAAATTTATTTTATTATTAATCCAATTATAATACACTGCTCAAATGAATTAGGGAATGCATGGTTTAAACCCTTTCACCCCCAATGATTCCATTGGAGTCATCAGTTTGCGGTTTTTTTCTCACTAACTTGAGACCGCACTTAGTTATCGTTAGAATCATGTCTTTGAAGATTTAAATAACGTTTGTTTTAATTAAATGAAAATATGAAAAACCTAGTCAAATAAAATTCTCTCCCAAAAATTTTATGAAATAAATTGACCCTAAATTCTTCACGTTTATATTCTTCGATGTTTAAAATTCATTTTAACTTTTTTTAACAAGTAAGTTTTTGAAAAAAATATTGTTATAATTATTCAAAGTTATGATTCCAATTTTTTTCTTTTAAATTTAGTTAAAATCAAGATTTTTCCTCCCTGTTTTACCATTTCATTCTGGATTCAAATGAATCTATTTAACAAATTTAGATTTTTAGAATAAAAATAACACGTTGGAACTGAAAGGGTTAACAAAAATACGCAAAGCGCTCCCTAATTGTTTTGAGCAGTGTATTATCCAAATAAAAAATTTACTATTTACTTTTAAGGATAGTGTAATAACATGCATAACAATTAACTTATTAAAGACTTGTAATTAAAACTCAATTTTAAGGATATAACATTTTTTTTTAGCATTTTTCCCTATTTTTTTTAATTCGGAAGAATTAAAAAAAATATTAGGAGATATGCTCGGATCTTAAAAATTCCTTTTTTTTTGTTAAAAAGGTATGACTTTAGAGACATTTCTTTCATGATTTTTGTCCGTTCGTCAGTACGCCCAGACGGACACCTGCCTTCTGTCTGTTGACAAATTACCAATGGAATTTGAATTAGAATTAAAATTTAGTTTTCAGACATTTTTGAATATCTGTTGCCACATCAACAATAGCATGAGAGAGTTTATTTATTCAAAATAATTATTTAAAGCAAAATTTATTTTTTGGTATGAATCAGTTTAGAATGATGTCATAAAATAAAGCACAATGTGATTCTTTGATTGTTTATTATTTGTTTACAAAGAAAGAGGCATTGAATTTTATTTTTTATTTAAAAAACTGGTTAGTTTTAATTTACATGACTTCATTTATTAGTGTGTTTTAGAGAAGATTCATGTTTTTTTGTTACTAACTGTTTCGAAAATATCAGGTTTTTACAGATTTTTATGTTGATACTTATTTTAAAGTAGACCCGTACCTTGAAATCGAGGAAAAACAACAAAAAATGCCGATGAGCTTGCCAAAGAATCAAGAGCTTGTCCCCAATCATCTAACCTCATAACTCTCGTTGACGCCAATGCAGTTGCCAGCCGTAGACTTATCAAAAATAATTTTAAATATTCCATCCCTGCTCTAAATTGTAACCGTACAATATCTTCAATAATAGCCAGACTACGAACAAAACATTTAAAAGGAATGAAAATCTCAACGGAAGGACAAAGAAGCTACTCCACACACTGCCCAAACTATCCTGGTGTCCAACTGTCCCCGCAGCATATCTTTGGCTGCCCAGCAATTCAAGCCAGGCTCTTCAGGATTGGCTTTGAAGACCCAGAAGTTTTAATTCTCTCCGAAGATGCAGAAGAAATAGCGAAAGCTGTCTACGACAGCTTCGGATCCATCTAGTTTTTGCACACATCATGGACACGACAACAACAACAACAACAAAAAATATTTTCTTTCATTGCATAAAACAAGAGTAGACATAGTGCAGAAAACGTATACCAGATTTCAAAATTCTAGGAGTTTAAAAAGCGATCCAATTTTGCAGTTAAAAAAACCTTTATGTTCGAAATCTCTATAGTTGACACTATGTTAAAATGCTTATATCTCAAAACCTTCTTTTTTCATTTCGTCACAAATTAAAAAGTCTAAGGCTTTTTTATTAATTTACATAGAGTTTAAACTCTTTTTGTAATACATTTACATATTCAATTGAACCAAAAAATGGGGAGTTTCTTTGAAATAAGTAGCTTTGTTTTTTTATAATAAGCCTTTTTAAATGGAAAAATGCAATGTTTTTTGCAAAATTTTTTTGTTTGGCTTTTTGAAGTTTATATTACAAATGGTTGCTGTGTTTGGCTATATTTTCTAAGGTGCATAAATCTTTGTAGAAGCGGTTCTAGGTGACAATTACTGTTGAAAACCTACTGGTTTTTCGATAAGAAATTCTGTAAGTATTTAAGTAACATGAAATTATGCTATTTTAGTTTTTTTTAGAACTTTTTGTTTATAACTGAGATTGTTTAAATATATAAGATAAAGATAGATAATGTATGGAATACGAGGAAGATAACATATTAATATCTTCTTTGTTTTAATTGTTTTTCATAAATAGAATGTATTTTGGAATTATTTATAATTATTATATTTTAATAGAAATTTATTTGATTTCCACATAAATGACGTGCCAATGCTCTCACCGTTTTTGAATTTCAGTAATTATTCATTTCATATTGGCAACAGTAATCATCGAGTAATGTTTACACTAGCCAATTATTCTCAAATGACCAAACTAATTTTACACTTTTATTGTTTTACTTTAAAACAAATATGTCCAAATTAATATAAATTTCGAACTCAACCTGTACATATTTTTTTACCGTTGAGAGAAGAGCCGGGAATATTCCGATATACGAAAAAGAAGGTTATTCCTTCTTTATTATTAAAGAAAGTTCCAATTATTTTTCAAATGACCTAACTAATTTTACACTTTTATTGTTTTACTTAAAAAAATGTCCAAATTAAAATAAATTTTGAACTCAACCTGTACATATTTTTTTTACTGTTGAGAGAAGAGCTGGGAATATTCCGTTATACGAAAAAGAAGGTGAAAATTTTAAGGATGACCTACTCTTTCACAGTGTTGAGCCTCCGAACGCAATGTTAAAAAACGCGGTCGGAAAATGTAGGACTCGCCAATGGTTACTTCGTTTTATTTATTTAATGCCAAATATCGCCAAACGATCGTTGGATAGAATCTTTTAAAAAATGTATTTCTCCGATAGCGGACACAACTTTAAAAATCAAAATGGATGTAAGTTAATGAGAAGGGGTGTTGTTTTTATATTTTATCATACCAAAAATCAAATAGTCAGCAAGATCAATTATAATGCATTTTTACAGAAATGCAAAATATGATCTTCGATGTGAATCATCTTTTAAATTACATTTCGTTTATCGTAGAACTGATAGCTGCGATACAACGATTGATTTGCGATTTCATCAATTAATGGATCTTGAAATTTTGCAATAACTAACAATAACATTTTAAAAAATAGAAATTTTAAAGAAGGCAATGAATAAAAGCAATACTTGCAATGATACAAGAATTTATTAGAAGTAGCCATGCATTATTTTCATGCAAGTGTTTAGCGAATCTTGAGAGACGAAAAGTTTAAGATTCATATATAGATACTGTATCTAACTGAAATATGAATATATGAGTATTTTAATAAATATTTTTTTTAATATGTTTGTTTAATACCGTTAAAATATATTTAAAATTGATTTTTATTTGCTTCAAGATGAGTTGTAAACACTTAAAGTTGAGTTTATAGGCAAGTTAAAAGCATTTTATTTGTATCCATCGAATATATTTGAGAAGTTTAGGTTACTTAACTGTGGAACTTCAGAAAAAAAATTCATGAAGAATCAATAAAAATCCTAACTATACGGTATTTAACGTAATTCCTTCGGTGATATTTCAGAATAAGCAACACAAAATTTAATGCAAATTTAATTAACTACTTTCTCTCAATTATCTTGAAGCTAGCAACCGTGTTATACTCAATACACAAACAAAATATAAATTTATGCAATACTACATCCAAAATATGTTTGGAAATCAAATTTTTAATCTATAGTAAGTAGACAAGATTTAAAACACAAATTCACAAAAATTAAGCTAAAAGATCGATCTTTTCATATCAGTTCATTTAATTTAAACACTACAAAAAGGTAGACATAAAAATAGATATAAATTCAAACAATAAGACACAAAAAAATGAATACAACCTGCTCTTGAGACCTAACATACATAACTTTGTTTTATGTTCATGTAACTGCACAATTTACTTTAAACTTTAAGCACTGAAATGGTTCGATAGAAGAAGATCTGTAAACCACTTTTGATCCTTTGATTAAAGGTGAAAGTCATTTATTTGAATAAAAATGAAGTCGGGCGAGGGTCAACACTATTTCGAAGGTCTTGCAAAAACTATTTTTTTGAAAGTAAATTTTAACGGTATTTTAATTTTTTTTTAAATGTTAGAATGGACTTGTTATTACCAAGCTGGTACACATTACTTGTACTACTACTACTACTATTACATATATATTCCGGCTTGTGTGCTTGATCAGAGACCCACTTATGAAGCCTTCGTCAAGTAAGACAGACACAGAAAGAATTTTTACTATCACAGAGAAAGGAATATACACCCAGGGCGAAGGTGGGAATTGAACCCGCACCCGTTACAGTGCACAGACTGCTAGCGTAATGGTCCAAACCACTCGGCCATCCGGGCCCCTACATTACTTGTACATTTATACTACCCCAAAAATGTGTATTTTTAGGGCTGAAAACCTCAAATTTCATTAAATAGTTGTGCCCTTGCATAAATATTAAACGTTAGTTCTTTTAAAGAAATCCTTGCAAAAATATACTTTAAATATAAATTTTTTTGAAAAATATGCTTATATAAATAATATATGTGTAAGATTTTGCTGGGGTTCCGGAATAATATATTATTAAAATTAAAAGTCTATATTAATAATATAATTATTATAGACAGTCTATATTAATAATATAATCATTAATATAGACAGTCTATATTAATAATATAATCATTAATACAGACTTTTATTCTTAATAAGCACACTTTCATATCTACCCCTTGTGCTTATATTTTTTTACTTCCACACTCGCCAAAACACAGCCTAGGGCGCAAAATCTGAGTGTCTGCTAACCCAGATTTCCCTTCTCTCATTTCCTTTTCTTGCTTCTCCTTTTCTACAACCTTCCACACATCCCTACACACTGAAGCATAACACCGCATTTTCGGTTGGCCGGCACAGTCCAAACACGCGCTGAAATGTCCGCATGTCCAGTCTGCAGATCCTAGCAAAGTTGGACTTAGCCAAGGAGAAAGATCGGTATCCGTTATAAAATTTTTGATTGTGGAATTTTCGGTAGTTGAAATAATTTTGTATTGTTGGAGTGTTGAAAAGATTTTGAGGTTTTATATATATATTTAATTGATTCTGCGGAGGATTGTTTTAATGGAGACGAATATGGTGATATAAGGATTGGAGAGAAGAGCAGGCTTGTTGAGAATATCAAATTGTTAAGGTAAGTTTATATTAAATATTTAGCAGCTGTGTGTTTTTAAAAATTCTTAACAACTGATGTTTAGAATACTTCTTATGCATGCAAGAAAATTGAAAAACAAAATGATTATTGGAATTACATTAAAAAAGTATTTTTAACCTATTTGATAAACAACAAATATTTCCGATGAATTCGAGTTTATACAATCCGAATATTTTTTTGTTCCCGAAACTATTACATTACCAATAGCATTCTATATGAATAACTTATGTGTGACAATTTTCTAGATTGCTGTGATTTTAAATAAATAAATATCATAGTACCTTTAAGTTTACTTTCTAAAATTTCAATTAAAATACTCTAACAGAGCAAGCTTATATAGTTAAAAAAACAGTCGTATAGTTATCGAAAAAAACAAATATAGTTATTTTGAAAAGTTTGACAATCCCATTCAAACATGGGAAACCTCATATTAATGGCAAGTTTATATCAATTGGGAAATGACTATTTACTTTATTTTTAAAGTTAAGGAGCTGAATGCCTCTGACGCATTCGCAAGATTCCATCTCTTATTTGTCAACAATATATACAACAATACAACAGAAAAGATAACCCCATTATGCTCCTTTCCTTGTCTTAGTAATTAAGGCGTCTGCCTCGAGATTGAACTTTCTTAGGAAGGCGGAGTTTTGAATATCTCTTCTTCCAGTCATCCCTTAAATTTGATATGTAGTGAAAAATAGCAGAAAACCATTTTTTAAATGCTCAAAAAAGTTTCTAATTATTACAGAAAGAGAGTACCAAAACACTCGTATACGTTTTTGAAAATTACATGCACCATATACTTAGAAACGTTTCTGAATTTTTTTTCCACAGTGTCTAAATATACTACAAGTGTTTTTTTCTTTAAATAAGTATGTATGGAACACATTTGTTTTGTATACAGTCCCTGGACAAATTATTAGACGCACTGCAATATTTCATGTAAAATATTCATTACCGGGTGATATTGTACTGTTTTATTATTTTAAATTGATTTTGTTTTATATTTTTATATTATTCAATCAATTACCGATTTATTTGACATAAATAAAACAGCATTAATTTAGAAAAGCATAAGTTTATTAAGTTAAAGAAATGTGAAATTAATGTTAGTAAAAGTCAATATTTAGTTGAGCCACCTTTAGCCGCTATCAAAGCTTTAATTCTGCGCGGCATGCTATCAATGCAAGACTGTACTGTCTCCTGCATTTGAGGATGATGATTCCACACATAAATAATCTTATAACAAATAATTAATATAAATTAATCTTAATCATAATTATCTTAAAATAAATACAAATATGTAGTCTACAACAATTCTTTTAAATAAAAATCTACAATATTGTTGTTTAAATATACCATTATTGCATAAAAACTCTTAAGAAACATAAAATTACTTAAAAAAATACAGTGCATCTAACAATTTGTCCAGGGACTATATTGTACGAGGATTGACCTACCCCGAGTTCTTAATGTTTCCATGAAACGATTCTACTTTCATTCTTGTCATTAGTGGAGTTATTTTCACTATAACTTTTCTATAATACTATTGTGCCCTTAATTACAAAAAGGTGAACACCCCTAATTTAAAGATAAGGAGAGAAGAATCAGATAATTATAAATAGGTAGGAAATAGGCAATTATTTTTTTCTTGGGCACATTAAATATATTTCTAATACATTTAGAAAGGATAAAAAAAATAATTAAGAATAATTAAAGTTATGTTTCATAAGATGCCTTTGATATATGTCTGATTGAATAAAAATCATTACGCTAAAAAGCCGTGTTTTTAAACAAAGTTTCCATTCGATCAAGGCTTATCATTTGCAAATAAAGAACAAACCGCGAAAAAATTACATTGTAGCCTGCCACCCCGTCATTCCATTGTCGTTGTATGTCGAAGAAGAAGAACATTTAACATTGAGTTTATAGGCAAGTTAAAAGCATTTTATTTGTATCCATCGAATATATTTGAGAATTTTAGGTTACTTAAGAATGGAACTTCAGAAAAAAAATTCATGAAGAATCAATAAAAATCCTAACTATACGGTATTTAATGTAATTCATTCGGTGAAATTTTGTTTTTGTGAAATTTTAAGCTGTAAGAGACGAAATATCTGTTTAAAAGGCTAAAATTTAAAAAAAATTAAACTTTAATTTATTTTCTCTTTCTGACCTTTTTTTGATATCTTTAAATTACAAAAGGTGAGGCTGCGGGTTATTCAAACAGAAAGACAACACTATTTTATAGCGGTTTAAGAATCAACAAGTTATTAAATAAATTTTAAATTTTGCTAGAAAATAGTCTTACGTATATTTCATTAGGTTGAGAATTAAACGAATAAAGTTTCCATCAATAAAAGTTTACATTTTCAATGCAAGCTAAAAGTTACAGGATTTCAAAGTTTATCTGATAATTAACCAATCATCTTTAACCCATTTTTGATAACTGTGTGAATGCCATTAACGTTCTTCATTTCCGAATAAAAACGTTAACTTTGTTTAACTTATTTTGTAACTTAATTTTTTTAATTTCATTTTTTTGTATAACTTAATTTGTTCTACACAAATTGTTCACAACTATCGTCTTGATTTGTCTTATATTGTGTTTATTTAAATAAATATAAGCAGAAAGATCATTTTCGAGCGGAAAATTTTCTTGCCACCTCCCCCTGGGAATGCGTTAAAACAACTACTTCAAACGTTTTTTTAAACAGTAATTGAAAGAACCATCTAAAGTATACAAAAGCATAAACATTATCATAGCATCTTTAAGGTCTGGATTACAAGCCGATGAAAACCTAAAACCAAAAAGAAATTATTTAACTGCACGTGTAGTGTTTGATACTAAATGCATATTAAATTATATATTTAAATACTATATTTCATACTATTTAAATATTCTATGTCAGCGTGGACACAGACAGGTTTTACGACCACTTATTGGTTAGTTAAAAAATTAACTCGGTAAGCAATCGGATATCGAAGAAACGAGTGTCCAACGGTTCCGGACATTATCCAGACAGGGACAAAAATCAGTAAATTAATGCCGTTATGCTTGATTAAAGGGAAATTAATTACTAATTTTTGTATTAATATTTTTGCCATTTTCGCTGACGGAATATTGTCCCAGACCCCGTGTCCACGCGTACCACAACCGTGTTATCAAGCCTTAATAATATTTTTTAAAAATAATTTTGCACCAAAGTAATCCATTGTGATAAACGACATTACAAGTATGTCATGCCATTTCTATTATTTCCCATTTGATTTGTTAAGGGCAGTGACGCTGTTGTCCATCCTAACATAACAATCGCGGATATAAGCATGCTTCGTGATGCGATTCATAGGACATACTTCAAGGAAAAGTGGCACTTCTGCCATGCTAACGCAATGGGAGATACGCCACTTTTAAATGTCCAGTGCGGCCTTCCCCTCGTATTGTATGTATTTGAATGGGGAAGACATAAACACGGTCGTTACAAAACTATGGGCTATGAAACTTTTCATCTGAAGACATCTAACACCGTGAGAGTTAACAGGTCACGGATATACAAGATGTCCTGGGAAGGATTATCATTCAATTTGGGGAAGGTCCAATAATGTTGTGTGTTATGGGAAAGTTTGTGTAGATTTTTTTTTCATGGCCGAACCTGGGTTTTAACATGTGTTGAATGCGAGATTCGGAAGTAATTTTAGTGTGTTTGACAAGTGTGCAGAAAACTAACGAATATTGTTTAAAATGCGGATATTTTTTTCATGGTCGAACGATGATTTAAGAAAGTATCGAAAATGTTTAAAAAGTGCGCAAAAAAACTATCATACGTTATTTCACTTGCGTTTTAATAAAAAAAATATGTGTATTTGTTAGTTATTTTTATTTAAAAATTCGTGTTGTTTAAAATACAATTTTTTCCTACGTATTGTAATCTTTGCATTTACTTTCTATTTTCATGTAATTTGATGCCATTTTGAGTCAGGGAATTTTATTTATGTATTTAATATATCAAATTTCTAATGCTCGAACATTGTGGAAATAAAGTTTACATCACCTTAAAAATTAAAGTAAAACCAAAATGTAAATGTATTTTCGCAGCACTCTGTTAAGTTAGGATACAATCTATAACTTTGTTAATAAAGGCATTTTCATAATACTAGTATAATCACAGTTTTTAAGTAAAATATTTGTAGCAAAAAGAAATGTAAATCTTTACTTCAACAAATTTATGTTTTATTTATAGCAAACATCTTTCTAATTGAGACTAATTAAAAAAAAGGCACGGTTATATTGGTCTACTTTCTTTTTAATTCTCCTAAAAAACAAAGCATTATTAAAAACGGTAAAAACGTTAAGATGTCAAATATTTAATTATTTTTACGGTAAAATCCAAACAGGTATGTCTTAAACATACTTTTAGACTTTTATATTAAGCATACCACTTAATTCCAATTGTCCATGATAATAAAAAAACGACGCTTATCAATAAATATTAAACTTGTGTTTAAAATAAATAAAACAACTAATTAGGAATTCGTAACACACACTGTTAAAAATTTTGTGCTTGGGGTTTCACCATTATATTCCTTCACCATTATATTATTGGTTTCTTTCACCATGATATTGGTTCCTAGTAGTTGCAACGGCTGTATGGTGAAATATTTCACCTTTTTTTCGGTGTTTGGTTGAACCATTTCTCAGGTTTTTGTTTCCAAATCCTGAAAAATGGTTCAACCAAACACCGAAAAAAAAGGTGAAACATTTCACCACACAGCCGTTGCAGCTACTAGGAACCAATATCATGGTGAAACCAAGCACAAAATTTTTAACAGTGCACATTTGAGATTAAGAAGTTAGATTAGAAAACCGAAACTGAAACTATAGCAAAACTGCATGGTCCATTTAATCCTACCCACACCGGCAATGTATGGGAAGAAACGAAGTGGATAACTATCGAAGTCATTATGTAATTATAATTAAAATAATGAATAAATCTTAATAAAAATTTTAATTTAGCAAACAATTTAAGTTTTTAATTTTTTCACAAAACTTTGAACTGGCTGTAAGTGCCCAAGCTTATAAAAAATGTGGCTAAACTTTACAAAGACACTTTAAAGATTTACAAGGAATAAATATAGCCTGAAATAATTCATAAGTATTAATATTTGTAATAAAATATAAGTAAGGTTTAATTTACATAACCTGAGAGGCACATGTTTTCATAAAAGCTATCTTTTGGTTTCATACTTTCCAAATTTAAATACTTTTACTGTAGGTATAGGATTAGGATAAGTCATTGAAAATAATTTTAATAAATCCTACATTTGAAAATGATTTCTAATGTAGGAAGTCTTTGTCTTTTGTATTTCATTGATTTCATATTTGCAAAAATTATAAAAAAATACGGAAAAACTCTTAGACGCTTTATAAGAAATTTGTATTTTGATTAAAAAAATATATTCTAACGCTTCCTAGGTATTACATTATTCTTAATGCAGGAACTTATTATATTTGATTGATGTCTTAAAAACAAATTTGATACATGAAAAACTTATTTTCAATAAAATTAAATTTTTAAAAAATAATTACCTTATCTGATTACAATTTGTTTACGTGCATATTTCAATAGGATGGAATAGTGATTCTAGTTTTTATACGTTAAAATATAAATACTATACTTTTAAAGTACACAATTCACTTTGATCTGATTAGTTACTAATATGTAAAAATGTTATTTTTTCTCCTCATGTGCTTCAGATTCATATGCATGCATAAGGTTATGTTAAATTTTGTTGTATATTTGTGCATATAAAAGAATTTTCATAAAAATAGCTCCAGAAGATTCGATAACGATTTTTTAGAATTAATTAGTTATTTATTACACAAAAGCTTTGATAGCTTTTCATATTTTATAATTTCTGATCTCAATAAGAAAATGGATGCATGTTTATTTATCTGACACGTTGTTACAAAGAAACAAATATTTCCGTTGAGGCGATTTCGAAAGATCGCATTAGTGCTTTTGTATAAATATCAAGATTCTTTATGAAATTTCAAAGTTTTCTTTTAAAATTTATATCAATACAAAAATCACGTCAGTGTCCAACTTTCATCTAAAACCCTTTATTCTTTAATTATTGAAACGAACTCAAGATAAGCTTCTAACAAAACGAAGAGGACGAACAATACCTTTTAAGAAAGTTCATCTTCTTTTAACACCACATAAAAGCAAAGCCTTTCTCACAATATCACAAAATCTGACGGTTACAAAACTATGCGCAATCTGAAAGCCATGTCTTTGAAGTTGTAGATAGAGGATTCGCTCACGTAAATGAAGTCACACGCGAAAAGTCGCAATGCTATTCAATTCTTTAATGGAAACGGTACAGCTATTCTTTAGGCGGTTAAAAGGTGTATGTTCCTGAAATCTCGGTTGTACTTGTGGAGTGTGACGAAATAGAAAATCCGAGTTGAACAATGGAGAATCGGGCAAAATGGCAAATTGGATTTTTTTTCGGGTTCGTAAGATCGAATACCGACTTGACTTATGGTGAATTAGAACTTATATTGCCAGTTTTGAGGTTGACTGAACACTAATATGAGAACTTTTGACCCGTGCATTTTGTGTCTTTAAGGTATCTCCACACGTTGAAAATGCCATTTTCGGAAAAAATTGATTTTTTTATTTGTTTATATGATTACCCAGATGTTCTTGTTTCTAAAACTGTCTTCATTCTAACTGTGATGCAATTAGAACAAAAGTTAATTTAGTAAAGGTCAGTAGCACTAGAATCAGTAGCACTAGAACTTTTGACCCGTGCACTTTGTGTCTTTAAGGTATCTCCACACGTTGAAAATGCCATTTTCGGAAAAAATTGATTTTTTTATTTGTTTATATGATTACCCAGATTTTCTTGTTTCTAAAACTGTCTTCATTCTAACTGTGATGCAATTAGAACAAAAGCTAATTTAGTAAAGGTCAGTAGCACTAGAATCAGTAGCACTAGAACTTTTGACCCGTGCACTTTGTGTCTTTAAGGTATCTCCACACGTTGAAAATGCCATTTTCGGAAAAAAATGCTTTTTTTTTTTGTTTATATGATTACCCAGATTTTCTTGTTTCTAAAACTGTCTTCATTCTAACTGTGATGCAATTAGAACAAAAGCTAATTTAGTAAAGGTCAGTAGCACTAGAATCAATAAGATGTTGAAACTTTTAAATGCGTTTTTCTCGCACATTTCAGTTTTTCATTAAATAGCTTCAGTTGGAAAAGTAATTTTTAAAAAAAAATTCTACTAATTTAAGAAATTATTGTCTAGAGAATATAACCTAAAAAACTTTTAAGAAATATGTTTTTTTTTTAATTTTGTTTTGGCCTATTAGTCATTTTGACACACCTTAAATAATGTTGAAAATCAGACATAAGTTTACAGTTTAACTTGGTGGTTTTATTTTCTTAATATGTCGAACAGTTTTTTTCTAGCCTAATTGAAGTTTTTGACAAAAAAACTGCAAAAAACATGCATAAAATGACCATATTTTAAAAAATTTAGTATGTATGCCAATTTTTACTTGCTATATATAGTTATTTCTTTTATTTCTTTTTTGAAGAATATTTTTAAAACTTGCGCGCTACAGTATATTTTCAAACATATTACTTTAATTTGTCTTTAGGGAATAGTTGTAAATAAATTGTTTTTTTTATGTATTAATTTTTAAAAAATAGTGAACCTGTGAAATTATTAAAAAAAATTTCAATAATTACAAAAAAAACTTTGAAAAATAACAAAATTCCGTAAAGACAGTTTGTTAAGTACATTTTCCTGTTTATAAAAATGGTAAATTTTTGTTTGTCAATAAATAAGTTTTTTGACTTATAACAAAAATAAGAAACGTCACTTTTTGACACATTTTATTTTTTTAAATAAAAATTAATAATTTTTTAAAACCTTTAACTATCTAAAAGTGTTAGTATATTAAGTATGCATTTATGGAAAAAAAAATACTACACACAAAAATACTACTAGAGTTGTTTTCAAGTTCATATTTGTAAAAAAGTGATCCGAACGTGTTGGGCCACCTTAAAAAAATTGTGTCTGATATTACTTTGACAAACAAATTTTTATTTAAAAAAAACGTTATAAAATTTAAATTGATTTAAGGTGGTTATTTATGAATACTTAAAAACTAAACTACTTGATAATTATAAGATAACGGCATTATTACATTATTTGATATCTTGATTATCTCTCAGCACAATTTTAGCAGCACTATCTACCAAAATGTTGTATACGACAGTAACTACTCTCAGGATACTACTCTCACTGTTTTATAGTTTGTTTTAAAAGTGGATATATTTTGTTAAAATATGAATATGTAAAAAAAGTTAAAATACAGAGTTTGATGTTTAAAAATCAAGCATTCTAACAATTTAAAGCATTTTAATCATATGCATCTCAGTTCTTCTCTGATTTTAAAATTACTAAATTATATTACTTCTAATTATAATTCACGGAAGATTAAACCGTTGAGCTCCAATGCCTGTGGCATATTTAAATTAACGATTTATTTAATGATTTTCATAAGTGAAAAAAATAAATTTTGCAAAACAGAAAACGTATTCACTAAGGGAAGTACACAATCTTGATTAAAATATAAGCTTGATTAAAAATTGTCGATTCGCAATAAGAAATTTAAATATAATGTACAACTCAAATTTCACCGAATTGTTTTTAAGAATTATTCAAAAACTATTATACTCTCATTAATATTTATGGTGTTTTATTTTCATTGCTACTCTGAATTTTAGAAATTATTTTTTAATATATCACATTTCATTGAATCATAATTTTGAAATTTTTGTTAATATAAAAAATGCATGATTAGGCAAAAAATGGAATAAAACCTTTATTTCTAAAGGAATTGAGATTTGTATGGCTTTTCATTTTAAAATATCATTTGATTTCCATTTTGAAATGTTTAATTTTTTCAGAAGATTTTTATAGTTTAATTTTCTAGACACTTTTCAATTAATACGAAGAGAATGTTAATTTTAATTTGATCATTTTTATAACATTGCAATTATAAAAAATTACAGAATCACTCACATTTGTTGTATAACAATTTTATGCTATGGCGAGTTTAATAATGATATTGCCTCTGTATAACTCTCTTACTCTCTTGGTGAGATGTTTTACTAATTACAGAAATAAACTATTTATAAAAGCGTTGAACATATTTATACAAAAAATAAACTTTAAATCATCTCTCTTTTAAGGAAAAAATCATATTGTAAGGATGTGTAATTGGTTGAAAATACTGTTATATTTATTAAAAAAACATTTTTTAAACTTTTTTTTAATAATTTCAACACAAAGTAACTAAAAATTTAAAAATAACAATAGTTTTAGATTGCAATAAAATAAATTATTATTTATTAATGTATTAATCAAGCATATTACTGAAATGACAACAAAGGATAGAGACAGAATCTGCAATCGTTAGCAACGACTAGAATTCTAATACAACTCAACATACAATTCCAACAATCGTGATCAACTTTCTAACTTTTAAGGGGGAATGGGACGCTGGATCGCGGGTCTCCAAAGCAAAGTGCATCAGTGTTAATCCCATGGAGAAAACAATATTTTCTCTGCCACATTTCTCCGGCTGTATTGAATATTTTTGCAAGCGCATTTTTTTTGTGTGATAAATGTAGCTGACTTACAGGTCCCGAACTTTCTACTTTTTGAAATTGGTTCGAATATCTGTTTTAATTTTCAATAAATAATTTTACACACAATATTCGAAGCAATTTCAAAAAGTGGGAAGATAGAGACCTGTAAGTTATCTACATTTATTATTTTAAAAAAAAACGTTTATAAAAAATATTCAATACAGCCGGAGAAATGTGGCAGAGAAAATAGTTTTTTTTCCCATTGGATTAACACTGAGGCACTTGAGTTTGGAGACCCCCAGACCAGCGCGCCCATTCCCCCTTAAGGAACTACTTCGCATGGGAAATACTCTCTAATGAACCCTTGTTATTGCATAATAGTACCTTAACTTGGACAGGAAACCCTTTTTCGCCACACCTTTTTAAATCCGTACACTTAACTTCGGGCAGCGGAGACTTGAAGGAAGTACAAGACCTTCATTTGACCGGTATTACTTTCCATTCTTTCCTAGTTTCCTTAAAACTCTTTCCTTTATTGGCGAAACTAACCTCAGGTGCTGCTTACACAATCACTAGAATCGGAAATGATGGGGGAAGCGTGTCTTTTTATAGATGGCACGTGGGATAGAGTGGACACTGCCCATTTGATGGTCATCTAAAATGCCACGTTTGAAGCTCGTGAGGTTTATAATGTAAATAAGTGGATGGTGTTTTTAGCTTTCATATTATGTTTATAATATGAAAGGTATTATATTTGCCTTTTCCTTCTGTTTGTTAATTATTTTCCCAGCCCCAAAAATTCCAGAGACAGTTGTGATATGTAAAATTAATCTCATCATGGATTTATTTATTTATTTAGAACAAACACACTACAGATAAAAATCCAATTACAGTGGTGCAAAGAAAAAACACAGACACATATAAAACACGAAAATAAAACCGCAAACACTCTAAAAATACTATAAAAAGACTTATAATCAGTTAAAAATTCGAACACAATGGATGCAGCATCCATTTTTATTTTAGCACACAATTGGGAATAGTTCGGTAAAATTCGATATAATTTTTAAAGAAAAATAAAATCTTCATAAAATTTTATTTTTATTTAAGCATTGTTTTTTAAATTTAGATTTTCATCATTGCTAATTAGTAACATCCTTTACATAACTTATTGAAGAAACGTGTTGGGTTTTAAAGATCGACATTTTAGATGCAATTGCTTAAACAAATTTTAAAATTTAATTTCTAAAACAATAACCGTTGTTAAAAAAGTAAAATTTCTTTAAAATATTTACAAAAATTATAATATTTTAAAACGTAAGCATTTGAATTTTACACGATTTAAATCATAACATTTAAAACAAAAACTGTTCTAAATTTGTAAATGATAATAGATGTTTCATTATTTAAACAATAACGCTTAAAATATAAATATTTATAATTAAATTTAATCATGTTTTTAATTTCATTTGAAAAAATTGAATTGTAAATAAAATTATAAAATCAGCTAACTTTATAATGAAAATTGATGTAGCCAAAATTTAATTCGAGAATGTATAAATGAAAGATAACTCAAATGAAAACCATCAAATGAAAAAGACTTAAATAATGAAATATGCAAAACTCAGGTTTAATATCAAGCATTCTTTCTCTTGTAATTTTTTTCGGAAGAAAATTTTTCCTCGTTCAGGAAGTAGCTTGAAGGTTACCTCAAATTCTTATATTACGGAGGAATTACATCATTTTCACTTCTAACAACTATCAAAAGTTGAAGTAGGTCATTTAAAAGTCACCCGTTTTCCGGTTGATCTAAAAATATCCTATCAAAGACTGAAAACGGATGTGATATGGAAACGTAAAAATATATATATAGGTTCAATTTAATGTTTTTAAACACAGCATTTTAATTTTTAAAAAATTGCATATATTTGTTTAAAAAAAAGTACACTGTTAAAAATTTTGTGCTTGGTTTCACCATGATATTGGTTCCTAGTAGCTGCAACGGCTGAATGGTGAAACGTTCCACCATATTTTTGGTATTCGGTTGAACCATTTCTCATGTTTTTGTTTCCAAATCCAGAAAAATGGTTCAACCAAACACCGAAAAAAAGGTGAAACATTTCACCACTCAGCCGTTGCAGCTACTAGGAACCAATATCATGGTGAAACCAACCAATATCATGGTGAAACCAACAAATATCATGGTGAAACCAACCAATATCATGGTGAAACCAACCAATATCATGGTGAAACCAACCAATATCATGGTGAAACCTAGCACCAAATTTTTAACTGTGTATAATTATAATATACTTTTCAACAAAGAGCTACAATCATTAATTTAGACCACATAAATTTTACTCATTATACCTTAAATAAATGATTATATACCATGCTTATATTATAAAAACTCATGTGGATAAAAAATATGTTAATGAATTTTATGAGTACATATTTTTAAAAATTAGTAAATTAGTTTTATTACATGAAATATATATGCATTTGGAGCTTTCTTATAAGTTGGAAAATTAAAGTACTTAAAATATTTCCCCACCTAGTATTATATATTTAAAATATAATATTTTGCGAAGAATAAATATTTTTGTTACAAATAGATTAAAAAATTCTAATCAAATTGAAAGATCTAAACAATTTAATACAATACAAATTGACAAGATAAAACATCGTTTCTATGTTTCAAAAGAGAAATGACAAACAATAATGCGTTTTGATAAATGTTTGTAACAGGGAAAAAAAGGTGCCCGGATGGCCGAATGGTTTGGATAGCAGACCATTACGCTAGCAGTCTGCGCGCTGTAACGGGTGCGGGTTCGATTCCCGGTTTCGCCCTGGGTGTACTTCCTTTCTCTGTGACAGTAAAAATTCTTTCTGTGTCTGTCTTACTTGACGAAGGCTTATAAGCGGGTCTCTGATCAAGCACTCAAGCCGGAATATATATGTACCTACCCAACCAACAGGGAAAATCAGTAGTTAACTAGTTTAAATAGTGAAAAACTAATTTATAAAATTAGGTATTTGAAATGTAAACTTTTTTAATAATTTTAGTCTCGTTTTTCACTTTTTATCAGTGAACTAAAGTGCAATAGCTTTTTACTGTGTATTTGTGGACGCTGATTTCGAAACTAATAGTTTTTTCTCTATCGCGTTCAGATTTTTTTGCAAATTTGAATTTATTAAAAATCGAGGAAAACGCACTTATATGTATTTTTAATGAAAAATTCTAAGTTAATTTCAAGCTCTTTTTTAAACTATCTTGAACGATAGGCATAAATGTATAGATAGAAAGTATAACGAAGCTTAATTTTTTTCCCATTATTTTCCAAACACAGTGTCCAAAACAACATAAAAAGTAGTCCCCAGAGTTCAGTTCACAGAACTTTCTCAGGCAATATAGTGTAATTAAAATTGAATGACTTTTTAACTACATAGCCAATTCTCTATATTATGATAAATCTAAAAAAAAATAATTTTCTTCTCTAAACTTAAGATGTCATTCACATAATTTTATAATATTAAAAAAATTGTATGTTGCATAACGTAATTTGTACAAATTTTTAAATTTACACATTTGAAATATAAGCTTTTTATGTTTAGAATAGTAATTTGAAATTAAAATATAGCTCATTCGCTCCATTATTCTAACATGCTTCTCCCGGTCAGCTTAAAATCCGTTATTGTAATTCAATCGATTATGATCGAACATTACAATTGAACCCACAATCGATTATAACCAAAACATTAAAAAGGATTCACCACATTCCTGAAAAGCATACATTGTTGATAAAAAATTTAGGTTAGTAGGACCGGGGGCTTTTTTTTCTATTTCAAAAGAAGAAGATCATCACAATTGCCCACTGTTTGCGACACCGACGAGGACCGATCATATCCGGTTTTGGTCACCACGTCTAATCCCACGCCTGCCCCCTAAATCCATGAATTGGTTTGAAAGAGCTTTATCTAACTCTTTTGTATAACAAAATGTTTAATGCTTGCATGGTTGTGGAGCCTAAAAAGTCAAAATAGTTTAAGATTTTATGTCAAACAACTTTTGAGCAGTGGTAAACTTTTCGAAGCCAAACCCATTTTAAACATTTCTTTAAATATTTAAAATAAAAAAAATCATTACTGTATGGCCAGAGACATTAAAACTAGATTTTAAGTACTATGAGAGGTTTATTCGCCAACAATTTTGAAAGCATTTCATTACATGACTTGAAATGCGTTTTTTGTATGCTTATATTAAAAAACCATAAATGGAATTCATTTAAAGTACATTTGGTATGACTCATCACATTTTATAGAACAGCAAAAGAAAATCACACATAATGCTAAAATCATCGGACTATGTCAAAATGTCGAAGCAACAGTTGAACTTCCGCGATGCGTTTGAAATTGATTAGTTTACCAACGGAAAAGAAAACATTCCTAAAACATAGAATTTCGTTTTATTTGTATTTCGAATTTAAATTACCTAAAATAGGAAGTGTTTTAACCCAATAATATACGCATGAGTCACTAACGATAGATTTTCAAGGCTGATTCGGTAAATAGGTTCAATAACAACGTTAACAAATATAAAATTCAATTAATAGAGATACTCTTCAAGCCAACTTTAAATGTTTTGACAACTTTGAAAAAACAGCGATAGAAAAAAAAATATGGCGCATTTTTGCAGCTGTAGGTCAAAAGGATTTGTCTCACACGTGGTCCTGGGTAAAATAAACAAAGTCTATGATGCATAAGTAGGTAAAAAAATAGAAATAAGTACGTTTTTTTTTCAGTTGAACTCCTTCTTTTTTGAGCCAGTTTGCATAAAATCTGTCAAAAGTTATTCGAATTCAGTTGGTATAAGACATCGTCCTACAAGTCTTTGGCACTAGAATCCTATAAACGGTGAGTTTGTTCTGTTAATTTTTGTTTAATTAAAAAAATATTCTTATACAATAGAGAACGTTAAATCCATTATGCTTCAATGTTTTGACGAAATGAACTAGGTAGCTAAGTTGTCGTACGTGCCCTCTCATGTATCAAGCTTGCAATTTGACCGAGGTTCGATCTTGTACGTTTTGTCCCAGAAATCAAAGTCTTACTTATGAGAATTTTAAATGTGTTTTTCTCGGTGTTCAATTTTCCTTGATGACAAGTTTTTCAAAACGCTATGGCTTTTTTAATTTTAATAAAAGTCTAAGGAATTTTGAATGCAGTCTGTCAAATATGTTAACATTAAGAATTGGCATTAAAATTGTTTTCAAACTTTTCATACTTTTTTTATAAAAAAATACTAAAGTCGAAATTTTTCAAATATGCAAAATAATTTGGGATTTTCTAGATAAATATTTTTATAAAACAACTATTGAAGATAAATCAAATTTGGATGCCAATATTTATGTAAAACCTTTTTGAATGCAGTCTGTCAATATGTTACATTAAGAATTGGCATAAAATTGTTCAAACTTTCATACTTTTTATAGAAAATACTAAGTCGAAATTTTTCAATATGCAAATAATTTGGGATTTCTAGATAAATATTTATAAAACAACTATTGAGATAAATCAAATTTGATGCCATATTTAGTAAAACGTTAGAGTACATGAGAAAAAAATGGGTTAAACATTTGTATTTAAAAACTTAGCATTTAAAAAGTTCAAAAAAATATATTTTTTTAAATAACTTAAAAAATTAATTTATTTAAAAAATTTTCTTGTCATATATTGTTTTTAAATACATATTGAAGTAATAAAACATCAATTTTATAGTGAATATGTCAAAATTAAAGATTTTTTTGAAAGTGGTACCGTGTCCCCTTAATACGTTAACACACTAACGCAACTTAATTCTTAGTCCAGAAAAGCCATCAAATATTCTTATACAAGAAGAATCGCGAAATTTTCATCAGTGGGATCTCGGTGACTGGCTTAACATTGTTCTTTGTTTTCGATAAGTAAATTATTCCACCTTCAAAAGATGCGTCCGAATTTCTACAGGCCATTCGTGTCAAAGAGAAGAATAAACATTACAAAGGATTATTTGTTCACCTTAGCATTGTCTGTGTTCTTCTAAACGTTCTGCCGCTCTAGTTTTTATGTCTTAATTGTTTGTTGCTTCACAATGAATATGGTTTTATCAAATGAAAGGTAAGATAAAATCATGGCTTTTTTTCTTCAGAATAACTGTGACACTTTCACTGCTATGTTTTTCTTTGGGTCTTTAAATGGTTCTTGAATGAAAATTTACTAGAATACGATTTTTTTTATTATTTAAAACAAAATTTTCATTACATTTGTTAGAAATGTAAGTAATTTGAATTAACAAATTTTATTAACAAATTAATTTTAATTCAAATTAATTGTCAATTCAAAGAACTTTTTCGAATAATATATACTTACAAACTTTTATCTAAATAATGAAGTTGTAGGAGGGTCAATGCGATTTTGGAGTACTTACAAAAAAAACTTTTTTTTCAGAAATAAATATTAAAGACATTTTGCACTAAAAACAATATTAGAATTATTAATTACAAAACACTGATATATCTTGGTTTTGCTTCATAGCACCAAAGCAATGTGTAGGTTTAAGGCTTAAGATATCAAATTACATGAAATTGACGTGATCATCAGTAAATAGTAAACATTAATTATTTTCAAAACAACTTGATCGAAACATACTTTTAAATATATATTTGTTCCGAGAATATGTTCATATTAAAAATATATGCATAATGATGACATATAATTACTGATGTCTCAGAAGAATTGACAACACGAAAACTATTTTGTATCATTTAAATTATATTTTGTTTAAAATTTTTCTTTCTTTCACTAAATAACTTACTTGAAGTGATCCGAATTTTGTAAGTACAAATTTGTATTCAGTAACTGCATTAGAATACATTGCATAGTAACGAAATTTACTGTAATGCATCCTCAAGTTTGTTTGCTAGTGTATCGGATAAAGTTTACCACATGGTCAACGACAAACTTTAAAACTGTAATACCCCATCTTTCCCCATACCATTTCGTTGAAAAAATGAAGGATGCAGTTTTAAGACTCACATTTTCCAAAGTATAACTAAGACTAATGGTCCGGTCCGTTCATTGTCGATTTTTTATAATAATAAATTCAATCGAACGAAGGCGCCAAGGAAGAAGCCGGACCCTAAATTTTAGTTATATTTTGGAGAATTTGATTTTTGCAACTACACCCTTTAAATCATCTCCATCTGTTTATCTACCTAATTTCTCTTTAGAAGCTGGCTCTTTGTTTAATAGTTAATAAAAATTTACCTATAACCCCATGGTACCAATTGTTTACTAAATACTGATTAATATATAGTTTCTACAACATTAATAAGAAAATTTATTAAATGTTTTTTCACGCAACGTGTAGCAAATTTTGTTTAGAGACGCTTAAATCTAAACTTTAGATTAGTTCTAAGGTTTTCTTTTCACAACTACACAAAGTTCAACAATTTTTAACAAAAAGCTTTTTACTGGAAAATGAGTTCGAAGAAAATTCAGGATTACTTTTAAAAAAGAATTTACCAATATTTTCAACATCTAGTGCAAAAAAATGCAAAACTGAAAATAGTAACTTCTAAGCATTCGAGACTGTAACGTACATTTTTTTGCAACACAAACTCAAATTTATACTCTTTTGTTCAGCAATCCGTAGTAACCATTAAAAAAATAATAAAAAAAGATAAATATCAGTATTGGATGCTTTGAGCATTCATAAAAATAATTTCGTTTTTATTTATTGGCATTATTTGGACGTAAAAATGAAAGGGTGATATTGTGTTCAATAATCCGTAATAAATCATAAAGGTTACTGTGCCAGTAGACCAGAGGATTTCCCTTAAACAGTTTTATTTTACAAGAAATAAAAAATTGTACAAAAATGGAACCCTTCTCTTTAAATTACGTAAAAATTGATTACGCTCTCAACCGTGCAGGCTAATAAGAAAAATGAATATATAAGTTCGCTTTCCACTTCAGAAGTTCTAATTTTTGCTGAGTTTTAGAATAAAACCAAAGTTGAAACTTATTTTTACGAGGATGTGTTAGAATTTTTTTTAACTGTAGGTCGTGGGGTTTTATTTTTAAAACAAAAGTAAATGTTTTTAAATGTCAGATTTGAATCATATTGTTTTGGTGTGTGGTAAAAGTGGTGTATAGGTGTTGCATTTTCTTTTATTATATTGCTCCTGAATAGCAAGAAACAAGTATGTGCTATAGCGTAATTTCACTAAATATATACTTATTTTTGCACATAAAAGATTGGTACAGTGTAAAAGGTTGCTATCCGTAACGTTCTAAACAATACCATTAAAAGAAAGCATTTTATGGTGTGGTGTTGTTACAATAAAATAATACTAACTATTATCATCTAAGGATCCTTTAGTCCTTTATGGCAGTCATTTTGCATTTAAAAATAAAGTACCTGTAACTATGAATATAATTAGGTTAAAATCGTATTCAATGTTATACAGTCCCTGGACAAATTATTAGACGCACTGCAAGATTTCATGTAAAATATTAATTACCGGGTGATATTGTACCGTTTTGATATTTTAAATTGATTTGTTTTTTATTTTTATATTACCCAATTAATTACCGATTTATTTGACATAAATAAAACGGTATTAATTTAGAAGAGCATAAGTTTATTAAGTTTTAAAGAAAAGTCAAATTAATGTTAGTAAAAGTCAATATTTAGTTGAGCCACCTTTAACCGCTATCAAAGCTTTAATTCTGCGCGGCATGCTATCAATGTAAGACTGTACTGTCTCCTGCATTTGAGGATGATGATTTCACACATAAATAATCTTATAATAAATAATTAATATACATTAATCTTTACCATAATTAATCATAATTATCTTAAAATAAATACAAATATGTAGTCTACAACAATTATTTTAAATAAAAATCAATAATATTGTAGTTTAAATATACCATTATTGCATAAAAACTCCTAAGAAACATAAAATTACTACAAAAAATACAGTGCGTCTAGTAATTTGTCCAGGGACTGTAGATAGTTAAAGGTGTGTGTTAGACATTTCATTTAATATGAAATGTTTTAATAAAAATCATGAACAACAGAAGAGTGTACCTATCCCTTAAAAATAATTGCGTCGTGCTCTGTTTTGAATAAAAATTTTGAAGAATTATAATAAGGAGAGACCAAGAACAAAGTATTTTCTTAATCGTTGAATCTCATAAAGAATTATATGCGCAGCACGTCGATAGTCATTCATAATTGATAAAACAAGATTGATTTTATGTATATTAATATATGAAAATGTACATAATTTTTTCGTGTTAAATCTAGGCTGTTTAACTGGACTTACTATCTTTGAACCTGTGTTATCAATCTTGTATCATAAGAATTCTATGGATGTGAAAAGAATAAATTCCACGCACCGCTAATCAAATCGAACACAGAAATGATTGAGCATTGGTGTTGCGTTAAATTAAATATCAAAACAAAATCTCAGTTAAAAGATTTTTCGTCCGATCTAATCTTTGATTTCAAAATAGAAAGCTTAATGGTTTCGCATTCACCTATTGTATTTCGCAGTTGAGATCTTTTAGTATTGAAATCAGACCGAAATTCTGTTTCCTAACTCCATTGAATTGTAACTGGAAACCAAGAAGATGGTTTTAGTGCTTGACTTATTTATCCTTTTAGATTAGGGAAAGCAAAATTTTAGTTTTATCTTCCAGGTTATTGTTATTCTTTCATAGAAGTTAGAGAAAATGTTACCTTTCTTTGTTTAAGTTAGTAGAAAATGTCCTTTGAATACTTCTGTCGAAAAGATGAACCATTTGTTGCTAATTAAAAGATATTTGCAATGAAGTGAAACAGAATGAACAAATACAAATAGATTTATACAAGAAAATAATATTTAGAATTAATATTAGAATAATCTTTAGTACGTTATGCCATGGTTTGGAAAAAAAAAATATTTTGAAAAGTAATGTCGATTACATAAATAAGCTTATGAAAAATATAATTATAATTAATAGTTAGATGTTAAGTTAGTAGAAAATGTCATTTGAATACTTCTTTCTAAAAGATGAACCATTTGTTGCTAATTAAAAGCTAATTGCAATGAAGCGAAACAGAATGAACAGATACAAATAGATTTATACAAGAAAAGAATATTTAGAAATCCTTTAGTACGTTATGTCATGGTTTGGAAAAAAAATATTTTGAAAAGTAATGTCGATTACATAAATAAGCTTATGAAAAATATAATTATAATTAATAGTTAGATGTTAAGTTAGTAGAAAATGTCATTTGAATACTTCTTTCTAAAAGATGAACCATTTGTTGCTAATTAAAAGCTAATTGCAATGAAGCGAAACAGAATGAACAAATAGAAATAGATTTATACAAGAAAAGAATATTTAGAAATCCTTTAGTACGTTATGTCATGGTTTGGAAAAAAAATCTTTTGAAAAGTAATGTCGATTAAATAAATAAGCTTATGAAAAATGTAATTATAATTAATAGTTAGATGAAGACTTTGACACGGATTGCAGACATGTAAACTTTGAAAAAGCTGGCGGTTCTGTGAATTTAGCGTTAAAAACTGTTTTTAGAATCTATTCTGGTTTTCACTTTCATTAAAAAACACCTGTTAGCAATTTGGGGTTCTACTGAGCCAACGCCTAAACTAGCTTGTCTTCCCGCTACCCTATTTTGCCCCATAATCTACCGTTACATGAGAAAGCTGTACAGTGCATACTTAGAATATTTGACTTGACTTTTTCTTTAATATTTTTAAATAAATGTTTACTTGGTAACTGAGGCAAAACAATTACTTGGTTACGTTACTTACTAACTTAACAGTGCTAGAATAATCTGTAGTTCGCACGTTTTACGCTAAATATTAAATATTTATTCTAAGTAAAACTATTATTGACTATAAGGGAAAGAAGAAACTATTATTATGAGTTTGTTTAACGCCATATCCACTTAAACGTCATAATGAACTTTATTGAAACAATATAAACGTTTTTAAGTAAAATTATAAAATATTTTAACTAATAAGTATTATGCTAATAGTATATATGCACATTTTAAATGACTGGTTTCAATACCTTGAGCGCAGTTTAATATGTTTAAGAAATTTAACTAAATAGTTTTAATTCTTAAAAGCTTTCGGTTATATTGCAATTTAATACGCTTCCTTTGTCATTTTACAATAAATTGAGTTTGTTATTTAAATTTTTGTTTTCGGTAGTTTTTTTTGTTTCAGTTAGGTATCCACTTAAACCTCATAATAAACTTTATTAAAACAAGATAAACGCTTTTCAGCACACAATTATAAACATATTTTAATGCTAGTAAGTATTATACTAATGCTACATTCATTTTACAATAGATTTAATTTTATACATTTATTTGTTTTAGGTAGTGTGGGAGAAAAGCCGTATCCAATGCGATGCTAGATGCAAAATGGCGTCTTATCACGTGCATATCAGCTGTCATTCTAGTTTCAATTCCTTCGTGCGACACATTTTTAGGCATTTCCATAAAAAGAGGTAAACATTTGGATTACTTATAGTTATGTTTTAATATATTTCTTCCATTGTACAGTGGTGGCCAAAAGTGTGGCCATTTTTTTAATGTTTCATGTTTTTCAGAAGTCCAGTTTTTCAGAATGTCTTGTAGAATATATTAATTTTCCCTTAAATACAAACGTTTATATATTAAATTGAAGGTAATTTAGTGTAGAATTTAATAATAAATACAGTATTACAATATCTGTATTACAAAAAATTATGCAACTAATAGTAAGATCTATCTTAGATTTGCTACTTTAAAAAAATGTCCACACTTTTGGCCACCACTGTAGGTGGAAAATAACAAATTCTACGATATACTCTATAGATGTTTCAAAAGAACTCTGTTTCGGAAGAACCCTTTTAAGAATTGTTAATTTTTTTGTAATAATATTGCCACGGCGTAGTCATTGCTTTATTATTGCTTATCTATTCTTTAATAATCTTAGAACTAAAACGATTTATGAATTTTCATACTTTTTAAAAAAATTTGTATTTGGATGTTTTTTTTTATTTAACCCAATGAGAGTTTTAAATTATCTGATATTAACACAGTACAATTTTAAACGAATATTTTCGAATTATAAATTATTAAATAATGGAAATATATCAAATTCATTACTTTTCTTTCAATTTTGTTGCTAGAAATCCTAACAAATAACCGTTATCTCTCTACACACCTTACTTATTTAAATCACTGAAGCCTGACCAGATTGAAGCGTGTAAAGTAACACCGCAATTTATCTAAAATGGACAATTGCTACACTGTGAGATATCTAAGAAATCATCCATTCTAAACCAGTGATCATGATTTTTTTTCCCACGAAAATCTTAACCGATAACAGTTATTACATTGTATGGATTTCATGCTTTACACAAATCATACCCTGAAGGTACATTTATCTGTTAGGTGTTTTAATATAGGATAATCCAATAAGCAAAGAAAAGCGTATGTTGGTCATTTTTCTGTTTTTTTTCGAAAATGATTTCTTTTATTTCAGTGAGACTCCATGTTTTGGAAAGAGCCATGCAATAATAGCCCTTAATTTACATTCAAATTGCAATGCTTTCAAAATAAATTACATAATGGTAATATTTGTTCTGTGTTTACCCTATTAGGAATGGGCCTTGGATCAAGTATCGATAGGTTCATATGATGAACATTTTGCACTTTCAGTTAAGATGGCGATAGAAAAAGGTTGTTGATATATATGACAGGCTTAAACGTTAGGGAGACTATATACTTGATCCTGTAGAAAACTTGGATAAATTTTATAAAATGTGCAGTTAAATTTCTAAAAATCCCCAAAAAAGATATTCATTTTTACCAGTACTGGTAAAAACATTCGTGCATAATTTATGTTGTAATTAAGGTATTTTTTGTTTTTATGGCTTCAAACTGCTTTGGGAGTTAATAGTTGATGCCATTTACTTTCTGATAAACATAAATAAATTATTTATGTACTACTGTGTACTAAAATTAACTGCTATTTAAAAAACATTTTAATTTTGGACATGTGATCCTAGTCGAATGGTGAAACTTGAATCTGAAGAATAATTGTTATGGGTACATTTTCTCGATTCATTATTTTTGTCTTACCTTTTTACCTAAAATATCTACTAATCTTAACTTTAATTTCATCTAGAAGATGACGCCAACACTTGCTACTATGACGGTGGTCGCCACCGATGTACATTTTTCCTATTCTGTGTTATTTTTACTTAGCATTTTTTTTACCAAATATATCTACAAATATTAACTCTAATTTCATTTAGAAGATGACTCCAACACTTTCTAAGATGATGGTGACCAGTGTACATTTTTCCTATTCTTTGAAATTTCTACTTAGTATTTTTTTACGAAATATCTCTACAAATATGAACTTTAATTTCATCTAGAAGATGGCGTTAACAACTGCTACTATGATGGTAGCCGCCACCAGTGTACATTATTCCTATCCCTTTACGACCCTTTCAGATGACGCTGATTTACAAGGCTAAACAATTTATTTAAAATGTTGCCTTAAACAGTATAATGCTAACCCAACTCCTTAAATACAACGTCATTTTTTATGCAAAAAAAACGATTGATACTTGTCACCTGCTTCGGTATCAGAATTTTCGAAAACCTTGATCATTTTCCTTCATACCCGCACAATTATGTGTTTCACATCATAAAGGAGTATTTTGTATTATTTTTACTTTTTTTATTTTTTTTTACCAAGTATCTCTGCTAATCTTCCATCATTATACATTTTTTTCTATTCTGTGTTATTTTTACTTAGTATTTTTTTTACCAAATATCTCTGCTAATCTTCCACCGTGTACATTTTCTATTCTGTGTTTTTTTTACTAAATATCTCTGCTAATCTTCCACCAGTGTAAATTTTTCTATTCTGTGTTATTTTTACTTAGTATTGTTTTTTACTAAATATCTCTTCTAATTTTCCACCAGTGTAAATTTTTCTATTCTGTGTTATTTTTACTTAGTATTGTTTTTTTACTAAATATCTCTTCTGATCTTCCACCAGTGTAAATTTTTCTATTCTGTTATTTTTACTTAGTATTGTTTTTTTACTAAATATCTCTTCTGATCTTCCACCCGTGTACATTTTCTATTCTGTGTTTTTTTTACTAAATATCTCTGCTAATCTTCCACCAGTGTAAATTTTTCTATTCTGTGTTATTTTTACTTGGTATTTTTTTTTACTAAATATCTCTGCTAATCTTCCACCAGTGTACATTTTTTTCTATTCTGTGTTATTTTTACTTAGTATTTTTTTTTTACTAAATATCTCTTCTGATCTTCCATCAGTGTACATTTTTTTCTATTCTGTGTTATTTTTACTTAGTATTTTTTTTACCAAATATCTCTGCTAATCTTCCACTAGTGTACATTTTTTCTATTCTGTGTTATTTTAACTTAGTATTTTTTTTACCAAATATCTCCAATATTTTTAACTTTAATTCAATCTAGAAGATGACGCTAACACCTGCTACTATGACGGGGGTCGGCACCAGTGTACATTTTTCCTCTTCTGTGGACTGATCGGCGGCACCTCAGCCGGCTCTTGCCCCGGAACGCTTCTTTCCACTTGCTGCGTAACTCCACAGACCAACAATGTCCGACGTTCCCCAACGAAGACACAGTCGGCCGCGCTTCAGGCCTATGGCCACACGCCGAACTCAGTCGACCAGAGAGTGCTTAGTAAAGAAAAAGGTGAGCTTTTGTGGGTTTTTTTACTGTAAAGTCAGTCTTTTGTGACACAACGCAGGTTTAACCACTTCGCTCCCGAGGTACACATACGTTAACCTCTGTACAATAGGGTACTTGATTGTATCGATAAAATACCATCTAATATTAAATTAATTATAGTTTTAACCCAAATATAACAAACGTATATATTTTTTTTGCAAAATAAATCTTTAAATAATTAGTAAAAATCATTTTAAAATGACTTATTTTTCATCGGTACGTCACGTGATCCCAAACACGTAGATTTGGCTGGCGTCACTAGTATATATAAACAAACCGGTGTGATGTTTTTTTTGCTTACGATTAAACTGGATTTAATCTAATAAACTATTAAAATAAGAATTATATAGATAATGGAAGGAGGTTTTACAGAAGTGAATAGTTCAAATTTGCTTAATGTAGATTCCAAAATGGTGTTTCAAAGTTTGTTTATAGTTACTAGTAAAGTCATAGATACCACGTGACAACCACAAAGCGTTTTCGGGCGTAATTTTTCGTCCTAATTTTAAAATTCATTTTTTTCCCTTTTTATTGGGTATTTTAAAAAAAGAAAAAAATACGGGTCTAATATTTTTGGCATAAGAATATTTAAAGCCAGTAAAAAATTTTTAGTCAAATACCCTATTCACTTCACAACTTCAGTTTAAAATTTTGCTTAATAATAACTTTTTTTTAATTCTAAGCTAGAATGTTCAAGGAAGTTTCAACAATTCTAAGCTAGAATGTTTGGAAAAAAACTCTCAAATCTGCTGGTGAAATCCATTCCTATAATAATCCACTAATATAATATATATAGGGGAAGTGCATTTTCGGCACTGGAAAGGAGTGGAAATTAACTCAGACTGAGTTAAAACCGCTCGTTTGTTTTAAGAGTGTACTTGCAAAACATACATCTTAGTACACAATTGTTTTAAAAATATGTTTATATAGAGAATATATACATAGGACTTTCTTCATGAGTAAAGATATTAAAAAAAACGTTTTTTTTTCGTTAAACATTACCGGGATCGTAAATGTGAAGGTGGTCGGAGTTATTGGGGGAGCTACCGTAAATCGAGTTGCTATTCGTTTCCCGCGCAAAGCAAAATATTTCAAACTCAAATTATGCGTAGTTTGTTAATATTTATAATTTAATAAAATAATACTGTTACATTACTGGTATATATATATATATATATATATATATATATATATATATATATATATATATATATATATATATATATATATATATATATATATATATATATATATATATATATATATATATATATATATATAATATATATATATATATATATATATATATATATATATATAGATATATTATATATATATATATATAATATATATATATATAATATATATTATATATTATATATATATATATATATATATATATATATCCAACGTTTCAAACATTATATTAAAGAGGTAAAAAGGGAAATTTTATGAGACGTTATCACACTCATACTATTTAAGTTTAAAAATAAAAAAAATGTAAACAAATTCAATTATTTAAATTTTTTAGCTGATCTCCCAGATTAATCTAGCTCTTTTTTTATTAATCTTGCTCCTCTACATCCTCTCCTATACTCTTCGTTGAATTTGTCGTTTGAGATAGTTTTGGTCTTAGGTGACACCTTAACAGAAACGTTTTTTACAAGACAACAACATTAATAAATATGATTTCTTTTATAACTTTGCTCTAAATTTCCTTTTTAGGATATTGGAACGTTTACCTATTACTGGAAGATGCTTAAAAATTTATTTTTCCTTATTTAATCTCATAAAAAGAACGTAAAAACTATAATAATTACAAAAACTACTCATAACTATCTTACCTTTTACAAGAAAAATTTGATAATAACGTTTTGTCTGTTCAAATTAAATTTACAAAATTTTTAAACCTTGAAAAGTCACATACACAATAAGATGACTTTTATTTAATTTTAACTCTCCTAAGAATATGTAATCAAAAGTATTTTGTAGCTACAAAATTAAGTTAATTTTGGTTGTTTTCATTAAACCAATAACAAATTAAAACAAATTTAACCAAACCTTAAGCATTTTGCGAAGAATCAATCGCACTTTTTTTTAAACAAAATGATAAATATCATATTTCCGGCTTTTAGTTAAAATGTATTTAGTATTTTACTCTTTAACTGGTGCATTAAAAAAAGAATTTTTTTATAATTAATTTAATAATACTTTCAATGTTCTGCTACATCTCTCAAGCTGTGTGCGGTCAACGTGTACATAAGCCTACTAGCCGAATTGTTGGTGGTGATGCAGCTGAATTCGGTGAATTTCCTTGGCAGGTAAGTCTAAGATTAACTATCTTTGTTGGTACACATAATAAATGCAAAAATGAGTTATAATGATATAATTATTAAAGGATATTTAAAAATACTAAATTCAGAAAAAATCAATTTAGGAAAATGGCAATTCATTCAATGTTTGTAATCATAATTAATTAAAATTTTAAATTAATAAAAAAATTACAATTATAAATGTAATTTTTAAATTTTTATCTATTATTAAATAGTTAATTTTATTCTTAATACAATGACACGTTTTTTTACTGTAGCGTTAATAAGTTTTAAAAAGAAAGTTTTACTTACATCTGTTTTGAAATATTTTTTTAATATATTCCAATTTTTTTAGGCTCATATTAAAATTACTCAACAACAATGTGGGGGTGTTCTGTTAAACCACAATTACGTTATTACTGCTGCCCATTGCGTTTACAGGTGACTCTTTGCAAAATTTTTCTTAATTCGTTATAATTATATGTGATTAAAAATTGGCTCTTTTGATTATTTACTTATAAAATTAAGTACTATAAGTGTGTAACTGTGAAGTTAAAATACAAGCAAAATACAGCGAGTATAATAAATTCATACGAATAAAACAAGATAAAGCATTTATGTTAATATCATAACGATATATACAGATTGTATTTAAAATGATGTATAGCTCGTATGCACTAATACTTCTGCCTTTATTCTTAATACATATATATAAATGCTATTATATATATATATATATATAATATAATATATAATATATATATATATTATATTAATATATAATATATACTATATATATATATATATATATAATATATATATATATATATATATATATTATATATAATATATAATATATTATATAATTATTATATATATATTATATATTATAATATATATATATAATAATAAATCTATTTATTAATATTTATATTTATTAATATATATATATAGTAATATATATATATATATATATATATATATATATATATATATATATATATATATATATATATTTTATATATATATATATATAATATATATATATATATATATATATATATAATATATATATAATATATATATTATTATATATTTCATATATACTAAGTATTCGCTTATAATGCAACACTATAAAGAAAGAGATCTGTCATAATCACCTAATAAATATTTAAACCCGTATAGGAGGTCAGTTTTTCCAACGAAACATATTATTATCGAAAATTCGTTAATATAACTTTATGAGTAAAATTTTAAGCATAAAAAATTTTAAACATTAAAGTTGAAAACTATAAAAATAAAAAAATAAAAAATTATTTTAAAAATATTAATGAGTTGAGAATTTGGTGAAAATAGTTAAACTTTAGGCAAATTGTTATTCCCCAGAAGGGAAGTAAAAGATCTTTGATAACTTTAACTTAAATTATTGTTATTTGAATTAATATCTTATTCTTTGTATTAATATATAATTTTTCTTAAGGGTCAATGCGCAATTAATTATCATAAAAAATTAATAAGATATTTGTGTTGTTAGACTGTAGAGAGAAAAATTTTAGATTATGAAGAAATAAATTTAACTGTCTGTCTTTACTTTATCACCTACTTGCCTTTTATATATCAATATACTTACTAGTGTAATATACTAGGAATTTGGTCCCTCTTGCTTTTTTGAGGTATTTCATGAATTCCTAGAGTATAAAATCGTCCTGTTTTTTCCCATTCTATTTTAGTTCAAGTTATTGATTCATACTGCAGTCAATAACTTGATCTAAATTATTGAAAGCGACTGTTATGTGATGACTTTTCACAAATGCACCTATAAAATGAAGTAAAACAATAAGTAAAATGGTGGATTTAATACATTGGTTAATTTGCGCAGTAACGTCCGCAAATATTTAAATGTATGTGTTTTTAAACTATAAGCATTGTATTATATTACATTGTTTAAAATTATAACATTGTACGAGTTTAAGGTGTACGTATACACTTGAACTTTTTTTTTCTTCCTAATATTTCACTTAAAAATCCAATTTTTTTTATATTTGATATAATTCATAAGTGTATGAGGGTACGTGTAAAAATATTTTAAAAAATTAAAATGTTAATTAATTAGCATTTTATGCATTAATTAGCATGTTTTTTAAACACTCATAACTCAATAACTAATTAACTTAGACCTGTAAAATTACCATGCAAAATAACCACCAATTCATTCTCATTCTGAAGGGCGTGAACCTCAACCCAAGTTGTTTTTTTATTTATAATTTTTTTATAATAAGCAACATTAAAAAAATCCATTTTTTTAGAAAAAAAATAACTTTGACATGCAATATAAAATTAATTTAAAAACCAAATCTTCTTTTTTGAGGTTCACGCCCTCCCCCAACTTATTCCACAAATAAATAAACAATTCGTTTGACAAAATGTTAATTTTAACTTTAGTTATTGTTTAAGCAAAGTAACACATGAGAAAAATGAAGTTTTGAGAAAATTGAGTTTAAAGGTTATAAAAGCTAACTAACTTTCATGATTTGGAAGATTAGAAAAACCTCTGTAACTTTTTATTAGAGTGGAGTATCAGTAAAAACTTTACATCATTTTAAAGAGGAAAATTGGAGATTCTAATGAACTTAAAAACAAAAACTGCCTAATTTGGTTATTTTTGGACTTTTCTAGTGCGTATGTATACCTTAATCTGTATTTATATTTACATCTATTTCACATTAAGATTTTCATTTTAGGGCATTACTTCAGGACGTAGTAGTAGTTCTTGGGGCATACGACATACACGACCAAAGATACCAGCTGATACCTCCCCAGAAGTTCCGAGTCGTCGAGAAACTCCTCCATCCAAATTTCCGATTCTCGCCTTCTCATCCCGACAGATTTGACGTGGCCTTGATACGTCTAGATAGGCCAGTAAGGTACCAAGAAAATGTCCTGCCCATTTGTCTCCCTCCATATGGCTGGAACTTCCAAGGCTGGAGGGGTATCATCACAGGTTGGGGAAAGACGGACCCAGCACTCAGTAAGTCACTGTATAGTTAAGGGGACAGGGAACAAAAGACGCTTCAAAATATCAAATTTTCATTTTAACTTTCAATTACTAAAATGAATATTACGAAAAATTGTCTCCCTCCATATGGCTGGAACTTCCAAGGCTGGAGGGGTATCATCACAGGTTGGGGAAAGACGGACCCAGCACTCAGTAAGTCACTGTATAGTTAAGGGGACAGGGAACAAAAAGACGCTTCAAAATATCAAATTTTCATTTTAACTTTCAATTACTAAAATGAATATTACGAAAAATTTGTCTCCCTCCATATGGCTGGAACTTCCAAGGATGGAGGGACAGGTTGGGGAAAGACGGACCCAGCACTCAGTAAGTCACTGTATAGTTAAAGGGACAGGGAACAAAACGACGCTTCAAAATATCAAATTTTCATTTTAACTTTCAATTACTAAAATGAATATTACGAAAAATTTGTCTCCCTCCATATGGCTGGAACTTCCAAGGATGGAGGGACAGGTTGGGGAAAGACGGACCCAGCACTCAGTAAGTCACTGTATAGTTAAGGGAAGGGAACAAAAAGACGCTTAAAATATCAAATTTTCATTTTAACTTTCAATTACTAAAATGAATATTACGAAAAATTTGTCTCCCTCCATATGGCTGGAACTTCCAAGGATGGAGGGACAGGTTGGGGAAAGACGGACCCAGCACTTAGTAATAAGTCACTGTATAGTTAAGGGGACAGGGAACAAAACGACGCTTCAAAATATCAAATTTTCATTTTAACGTTCAATCACTAAAATGAATATTAAAATTTTTTTTTATATAATACGCATCTGAATATGGGGTTGGAGTTCGCAAATTTGGGTGTTAATTTCAATATAACTTTGTTGCCAGCTTTCATATTGCATTATTTTAAAACACCGATTTTTAGCTTTTAGGTACACTTTCCAGCACAACTATTGCGTGTATCTGAAAATAATTTTTATAGAAATAAAAAAAAAGTCCATTCAGCGCAATGAACATCAAGTTTGACGATAAAACGTTAATAATTTTAAGTTATTAACCTAAATAGAAATTTTGCGCATTTCTTAAATTTGAAAAATCGTATTATTTTTACTCCCTTAATATTTTTTGGAATATTTTTGGTTTACTGTGTTAAATAGACATCTATACGACATCACAGAAAATTTCAACCCTTCTAGTAAAATAGAAAAAGAGAAAAGTGTACCTTAAGGCTGAAAAATTTTGGAATAATGACTGATGATTTTGAATAATGACTAATTCTGTTTTGGTATAATGACATTTAAAGCTGGCAACAAAGTTATATTGAAATTAACTACCAAATTTGCAAACTCCAGCCTCAGATTCAAATGTGCATCATAGAAGTTTTTTCGTAAAAGCACGATTCAGTAACTAAAGTTCAAATGAAAATTGGATATTTTGAGTGGTCATTTTGTTCCCTGTTACCTTAAGTCACTTAGTAACTGTATAGTTAAGTCACTTAGTAAGTCACTGTATGGTCACACGTCACCTGACTGTGGTTCTAAATTATAATGCCCGTCGCCAATAGCCCTCGTGTAGCTCTAGTGCGACGATAATTCAAACTAAACTGTATAGTCACAGTATAGTTAATAGTTTTATTTAATAAGATTAAACGAAGACTGTTACTTATTGGTGATGCATCAAATTTAAAGTAAGTATTTTTTGTTGGAAAGTTAGAATATCAAAGGATTATAATTTGGCTTACAAATTCAGTGTAAGTATCTGATAATTAAGTAATTTGTGTGTCTTGATGTAAGTTTCAGAAATCTGATTTTCAACCAGCGAAATTATTGTTTTTTTGTCTTTGTTTAGGTATTGTTTACAGTATAGTGCTTTTTGTATTAACAATGTGTTAAGTGATGCTAAATTTGCCTTTACATTATAATAACTTGGTTATAAAAAAACTGTTTGTGATATAATTTATAGATTTTTTATAGTTGTCTGCAAGAAGTTTAACATTATTAATATAAGATGTTAATGCTTTTGTTTTGCATTCTAAGTAGTTAAAACAAGAGAAAATATATTAATAGATCTTTTATTCGATATAAAAACACAGTTTTGCTCTTACAAAAACAAAATTTCTCTCACACGTGTTTTGGAGCATGATAGATGATAATAATAAATATTTTTTTAAAAAGCTGTGGAATCCTAAACCTTCTCTTGGGTGCTTTTGTTGAGTTTGTAAAATTTTCATTCTTTAAGAAATGTTTAATTTTACTTTATTTTAGTATTAGTATTTTCAACAAGATTTTTATTCTTTTTCTTATCCCCTTTTTATTTTATAAATGAAATGAATTTGAATAATTTGGAAAATTTAATATAACAAAAACAAAAAATTGATTGAGTTGTTGTTGTTTGTGCAAAACTATTTTATATACTTTCTGTGTTAAAATAATTCACTTGCATCAAATTGGTTACATTGATGTAGCTCAAACAAAACTACGTTTCAGCTCATAAATGCCAGCAAATAAAATGTATAAAAAGCATGTTACTTTTACTATTTTTTATTTTAGTTAAATTTGTTTAACAATATAAAAAATATAGATTCTAATGTATCATATTTGAAAGAAAATTCAAGTTTTGCATTGTCGGTTATAATTCCTTTAAACTCATTGCACAAAAATAACATAACTACTTTACGAAGATAACAGAACAGTCTTTGTGACTCGAAACACATACCAAACATTTCCTTACGATTTACAATGGACAATAAATAAAAACATATACAGTCACTGGACAAATTATTAGACGCACTGCATTTTTTTAGTAATGATGAAAACATACCAAAGAATGCCATATCATTAAAAAAGATGTCGATATATGTATTAAGTATAGCAGATAGTGTTTTCTATTCAATAGCTTAAGTTTAGGAACACAAATGTTCTTCTAAAGATATTTTGTTCATCATTGATTGATACATGAAATCTTGCAGTGCGTCTAATAACTTATCCAGGCACTGTAGTTACTATACAAATTTAATACAATTGCATAGTATAGTTATTATTCTTAGTATATATATATATTATTCCCGTTTGTGTAGGCAACCGTATTATCCCTTAGTAATATATATTATTCCTATTTGTGTAGGTAATCGCTACGGAACGCGCCTACTCCAAAAAGTTGAAGTTCCTATAATTTCGAACAAAGAATGTGAGATGTGGCACCACTGGAAAGGCATCAACGTCCGCATATTCCCAGAAATGATATGTGCTGGATACGAAAGGGGAAGTAAAGATGCTTGTGTGGTAAAAACTATTTTTTCTATAGTTCATTTAAAGGTGTTTTAAAACTGTATTCATAATGGACAACTGGAACAGCTACGACTACGTCAAACGCTATCTCATTCCCCACAAGTACAGGGTGTCCGTAAAAGAATGTCCTATTTTTAATGGTATATTACAGGAGTTTATTTTAAACTAAATATAACAAATCATACATGTCATTGAAGGGAAACAACCTAGTTTTTCCTATAAGTGTTCAATGTGTGCGCCTTTAGTGATACGGCACACATCCAAACGAAAATGCAATTCTTCCCATACTGTCTGCAGCAAGTCCGGAGTAATGGAAGCAACAGCCTGTGCAATTCTACCTTTCAAGGTTGGTAAATCATGGGGTAGGGGTGGAACGTAGACCCGATCTTTTACGAAGCCCCAAAGGAAGAAAGCACAAGGCGTGATGTCAGGTGAACGAGGCGGCCAGGGTAACAGAACTCGGACAATCTTTTACGGACACCCTGAATTATGCTAATAAATATGAGAATAAACAAACAAACCAGACGGTAGCTAATTCGTCCAATTCAGGACGGCCACGCACCTTGTGACATCACAAATACATCAATTATTGCCTTTTTCCCCACAAACAAAACTTCTCTTCCAGGTCCTTTATAGATAATCAACAGATTATCGCAAAAATCTGTGACTTTTGGCAAACAAAAAAGATTTTTCAAGACAAAGGTTTTTTTTTAATATCAGATTCTACTAATTCTCAGAAGTTCTACATGCATTATCATTTACAAATTATTAAGAAGATTATATTTTGTAAATCAGCTAATTTTGAAAAATCGATTTTGAATGACGTTTTAAAATATTTTGTAACCATACAGCAACTTTAGGAATCCAACAAAAAGCTAATAATATTCTTTTTTCAAAATATTCTTTTTTAAAGCTATGCTTATTCAAGTTTGTTATGGTTACTTAGTCATACACTGTGTTAAAAAATTGACGCTTGGTCTCACCAAAACTATGGTTTTTGGTATCTGCCACGGCTGTGTGTTGAAACGTTTCACCACATTTTCGGTACTCGGTTGAACCATTTCTAAGAAATTTGTTTCCAACGCTTGGTCTCACCAAAACTATGTTCTCGTATCTGCCACGGCTGTGTGTTGAAACGTTTCACCACATTTTCGGTACTCGGTTGAACCATTTCTAAGAAATTTGTTTCCAACGCTTGGTCTCACCAAAACTATGGTTCTCGGTATCTGCCACGGCTGTGTGTTGAAACGCTTCACCACATTTTCGGTACTCGGTTGAACCATTTCTAAGAAATTTGTTTCCAAAACCTAAAAAAAATTCACCTGAATACCGAAAATGTGGTGAAACATTTAATTTCACAGCCGTTACAGCTACTACGCATTACTATGGTAAAACCTATGGCATTACTATGGCATATTTTTTAAGGTATCCATATACTTAAGAAAACGGAAAAATTGATCAAAATATTTGTTTTGATATTTTTGCATTAAAATGTGCTCTTTCCTTTCTGCAAAAATTATGTAAAACAAGTAATTAGAAATGTCGTTACGTTGTTCACAATTTGGGACACTTAAATTAATTAATTGCTAATTAATTTACTAATTAATATTTTTTCATTGCAGTAAAGTATTTTTATGTTAGTTTTTATGTGCCTGATCTTCTCCCAAAGTTTTAAAAGTCTATCTCAAAAATCAAAGAAAAAGTTGTCTAAGGTATATATGGATACCTTAAGAGTGATTGTCGGTCCCATAGAGCTAATGCATTAGTTTTCTAATCACAACTTCTGCAGAAGTATTGCTTTGCCATGTTAGCCATTTTTCCCAGGTATGAGAATCAACATAACATCGAAATGAAACTAATTTTGAAACGAAAATGTTATCTAGTTATTTAACGATATGTTTTTGAAGTTTTAAAAGGCCAAAAACTACAGCAGATGGCGACACTATTTTAAAACTTTATCAATTAATAATTAAATAACCGGATGTTATTTTCTATTCAATTTTGTTTTAAATTGATGTTATGATGATTCCCATACCTGGTGAAAATGGGATAACATGGCAAAGCAATTCTTTTGCAGGTGATTTCAAAACTGATGCATTGTCTCTATGGGACTGACAGTCCCTCTTTACAGTGTACACTATGTTATTGTGAAATAAAAATTCTCATAATGATTTTATGCAAAATATTTCAGGGTGACTCCGGAGGACCTTTAATAGTTTACCTTGACGGAAAATGGACCTTGGTTGGCATAATCTCGGCCGGCTTTGGCTGCGCCCAATGGAGGCAGCCAGGAATTTACCACAGTGTGTCTTCGACAGTGGACTGGATTAGTAGCCATATTAGATGACAACACGTTTAGATATGTTGCACAAATACTTGTTTGTATGTTCATTTTTATTATTTTTGGATTGATCTCTTGTTTATTTGCTTCAGTGTAATTTCATTTAAAATGTATTATATTTGTAATTGGAAATTCTGGTTAAAACACAAAACCATCTATTTTTATGATCGTAAAACGTTAAATTCAAAAAGTATGTAATTAAACTAAAAAAGACGCTGTGACAAAAAAAAACCCGGTGGAAATGGACATTCTAAATGCTTTTCCAAAAACTCGTTTCCCAAATTTTAAATCAATTTCAAATACTGAGAACAAACAATTTAACGGAGTAAAGAAGAAAAATTCATTGTAAATCTCTGTTGTTGTGATGTGATAATCATATATTATAATTCAAACATTTTTTGCCGCATTAGTGAGAATGATATTCAACGTATATATTCTACTTTTATAGACTTTAAATATTAACTGAAAAAATGACTTACATAATGAATACAACTGTTAAGGAGATACGGTACCCAAAAATACGGCCAAAATATCGATTTTTCAATTTTTACTTCTTATTATTCAAAATATCCGTATGAACATTTACTGAAAGTTTCATAATGGTATCTTTTGTAGAAAAAAAGTTATTAAACATTTTCTGGGGTCATCCCTTGAAGTTTGAACCGTATTTGTCTGCTTTCAACCTGTTTTCTCTGTTTCGCGTTTTTTCAATTATTGTGTTTAATAAATTCCTAAGGATTTTTTGCTAAGTTAGAATTTTGAAATTTTTAGCCTATGTTCTTATATAACTGGTGCACAAAATTGTGCATGGAATAAGGTCTACTATGTATAGAGTTTTTTTTTTTTTAAATGTTGAATTCCAAAATTTGTAAATTTTGTGAGATTTTCAGTATAAATACATGTAACTTTTTTACTGTAGCTCACATTTTTAAATACATGTACAGTTCTCAAACAAATAGTTATAAAAACAAACTATAAAAGTTTGGTGGAGTTATTCTTAAAATTAAAAGAGGAGTAGCGTTTTAAAAAAGTTTACAATTTTAACTTTAAAAAAATGAAAAACTACTTGTAAATATTTTTTTTATTGCTAGGAAATGTTTAGAGTAAAATTATAAAAAATCACTATAATTTTCAAGTTTAGGCTATTATTGCTAAAATTAATATTTTGGGTACCGTATCTCCTTAAATGATAAATACTTAAAAAGCAAACCTTGATAGTTATTCAACTATAAAATAAAAAATTCGGTCAAAGTTTTGCAATAAAATAATGTATTGGAATGATTACACTAAAAAAGTTCAATTTCTACTATATATTCATTTTGAGCTTTTATTTCAATCATTTTTGTATAGTTAGCAGATATTTTGCAATATCTCACTATTATATATATACAGTTTTATATTATAAAAGTATTACATGTATAGGAGTGTTTCATTTAAACGTGAATAAAATATTTTTTTAAATAAAAATTACTGCTTTCGTGTGCTTATTAGCCTACATCTCATTTCTTAATTAATTTTGCTGTGTTTGGCGATTTTTTTTTCTAATGGGTATAAATTTTGCGTAGAAGAGCTTCAAGGGGTTCTACCGTTTCAAACCTACGTGCTTTTCTATAAGAAGTTCAGTAAGTATTTAACTAACAGGAAAATAGGCTATTTCAGTTCTTTTAGAAATACTTTTTTTATTTCGATTAAACAAATATGGCCCATTATCATGTATTTTTTTCATAGTTTAATAAATATATTTTTCCTTGGCAAAATTTCTTGTTTTCTAATTGAGTTAGTATAATTTTCTTAATTACTATTTTACCTACCAGTAAATTTTTTTAAATCTTAAATTTTAATTCTTTTGTCTCTGGGTATTATTTCCAGCTTTCAAAATAATACTAGTACAAATATATATAATCAGTTTAAAAATTCTAACATATTTAGCTTTGAAAACTCATCAAGTATTCAATCAACACAATATATTTCATTATTTAAAACTTTATAAAAGAACAAAACCATAGAAAAGATCCCTTCATGATTTAAGAGTTGGAACATTAAAAATATCAGACATATTAAAAATATACAGATCATTGGAGAATCTATTCTATAATTTATAAGATTTATATAAATAAAAATTGCCAATGTAATTTGATTGTATAAGAACATTAACAAATAAATGTTGATATCTGAAAAGTCTACATGGAACAGCAAAATGAACACAGACTAAAAATGCTTAGAAGTACTAATGAATTTAAAGAATGAGAATTTATCACAAATATGAATTAATCAGGGTGTAAGTTATTAAGAAGAGTTATAAGTTGGATTAGTGGTTGACTTTTGAGGTAATTTTTTGAGATAAGATTATTTAAAAACAATTTTAGTGCGAGTGTTGTACATAGGTGTATAAAAACTTAACTCTTGAAGTATAAAAGGACAATTAATTTTATTATTTAATATAAGTTATAAAAGAATTTGAATAGGGATAATGTTCTGTTGCATTCTAAAGAGTTTATTTTATTAGGGTAGGGTGGGGTAAAATGGGTCACTTTATAAAAACTCAAGGTAACTTAATATGGGATTATTTTTTCTGAACCAATTATGTAATAATATTTTAATAGGTGTTTGAAACATATTTTATAAGATAAAAAGTTTATTTTCATTATTCTGGCAACGGAAAAGAATCCTTTTAGAAGCAGTAAAATGTGAGGAGCAACCATATGGCTTTCTAACTTCTGAAAAAAACTAAGAAACCATTTCAATCTTGCACTGTAATTTATTTATATTATAGAAATACTTACTAGGCAACACCTCAGACCAATCAGTTAAGAAAAATATTGATCTTCCTTTTTAGTAGTTCAAATTACTTAGGATGGGGTAAAATAGGTCCCAGTTAGGCTTAGCTATTTGAAGCAACTTTGTAAAAGTTTAAGAGCAGATCATGCTGTGAAGGTCTTTAAAGGTGCAGGATTGTTTCCTCCTGATAGAAAAGCAGTAGAACACAGGATTGTGTTGACTGAAAGAGTCTCTGATCAGCCGGATGTCTCACCATTGAATGCAGTTATATTACATGATCCAGTTATTTCAGATGATGCAGCGGTTCCATATTGTTCAACACCAGCTACATCGAATACAATTGCAACCCTGCCTTCCTGTTCAACACCAGCTATGTCGGATACTCCTGCAATGCTTAGTTCAATTCAACAAGCCAATCTTTTATTTTTGACTTTAAAATGGGTGGTAGTTGAATACAAAGGAAAATGGGTGGTAGTTGACTTTAAAGGAAAAAGTCAATTAAATAATTTGTTGGTAAAATTACACTTATTTATGCAGATTATTTGCATGTAAAATATGTTTAAAAAAATCTAGTATAGGAAAATTTTACGTTTTTCCCGATAAGGAGGACGTGGATATTGTATAAAACTCAGATGTTATAAGAGTCTTGGAAGAGCCGTTTTGTAACAATCGCAAACAATATTATTTTGAAAACTTAATATTAAAATTATGTATCATTAAATTTATTTTATGTATTCTTGACCTACTCTCCTTATTTAGTGTATTTCCTAATAATAGATTATTATTATATAGTTATCATTTTAGATTATTTTTTCTTTTTCTTTTTTTGCATTATGCACATTTTGCATTATGACCCATTTTACCCCATGCGTGACTCATTTTACCCCATGGTGAGGTAAAATGGGTCACAACTTTTGGAACAAAGTTTAATCCATTTATAATTTTTAAAAATTACTTAAACTACATAAAAAATGTACTGCAATAATGCAATGTTAAGATGCAATTCCAAAAAATCTGAAAAAAAATTATGGTTTTATTGGCAGAGAACTATAAAAGTGAAAATAGCTAAAAATTGACCCATTTTACCCCACCTGACCCTACTGAGTCTGACCAAAGCATTAGAAGAATATTCAATATGGCTATTAGATTTAAAAAATAAATATATAAAATTTATTTTGAATTCTTTCAATGCTTTAGATAAGGTAATTTGTAGAGGGATTCCGAATTACACAATTATGTTCAAGTATTGGTTGAATTAAAGTATTAGAGAAACAAATAAGCAAAAATACTTTACAAAAATTATTGTAGTTCTTTTAAGTATAGCAAGTTTTTCGTAAGCATTCTTGGATTTTAACGATTAAATTACCAAATTACCTACTTACTAAATTCTTATCGGAAAGAGTAGGCTTGTAACAGTAACTGTCACCTAGAATTGCTTCCACACAAGACTTATACACCTTAGAAAAAATCGCAAAACACAACATTCAGTTGTAATTTAAACTTTTAAAATCCAAAATTGGCAAATTTCATTAGTTTTTCTTTCACAAATTCACATTTATGTGGTAAAAATTCATTTTTGAGTTATTACAATACAGTTCTTTTGATAGTTCATTATATATGTATTAAGAAAGACGCAGACACAGAGTTCTGGCTTTTTTTTTAATAAAACAAATTTGTAAAGTTTTTCGCTTCTATTTTTAAGCATCAGTTTTACTAAATATTTATTCTTCGAACTGAAAATAATATTAATTGAATTTGCAAAAGAAAAGTAAATGAAAATGGACAATTACGGAGACTAAAATTTGTTAATTAAGAAAGCGAAAGACAACTTTCTTTTTTTCGCAAAAAAAACTGTTTTAATTTTCAAAATATTGTAAATTTAAATGATACTATGATAACTTACACTTTCATTTTTACAGCAAACATATTTAGCAAGCGATAGATACAATTACTTAAATGGTTTAATTTTAACGTTTAACAGTTAAAATTAGAACTGGCTAAAGGCCGTGTTTGGCTATTTTCTTTCTAAAGCGGATTATAAGTGTGTAGAAGCGATTCTAAGTGACAGTAACTCTAACAAACACATACTTGTTAATATTATAGATTGTTTATAGACTCTAATAACATTAAAAATCCAAGCTAAACTATACTTTTACCATATAATCAACATTATATTTTTTTACGATATGGGGTTCATTAAAACTGTTATTATAATATATCGTCTTCCTCATCATGATGTTTATTGTACTTTCAGCAAAACCAAATGGTATATGTTCTTCTAACAACAAATAACGTAACTAGTTGGGGAAAAAAACATTTGGAAAAAGCAATTTTCGGCTCATAAAGATTCAGTATATATGAGACATTCTAAAAGTAACATATTTAAAAAAAACTAATTTAATTTTCTGTGTTTCCGTCTTTTAATAATATAATTTTACTGTAGAAAAACATAAAGACAAATATTTAAGTAGGTGGAAGGGTATCAAGAGGGATAATACTACTTGGTATATACGGGAGTACAAGAACTAAACGAGTGCTGGAACTAAAGGTTTAAAAATAAATCCAACATCCTTACCTGTCTATTCATTTAGTGCTGCCATCTACAATTGAAGTTCTGAAGCAGAAAGTAGGGCAATGAGGAGACCTTAGTTTATTTTAAAATGTCTTCGAAACTATAGATTTGTTTAAATAAGTAGTATTAAGTTTTTAATATTAAGTTAAAAATATTTATATAAAATAAAATTTTCTTCCAATTTAAAAATTGAAAAATAAAAAAAATCATCGACAAGCTATAAGTTAGATACCTTTACTGAGCTATTTTTGTAAAATATTATGTTATAAAAAAACCTTTTATATAACTGAGTTGACTAAACTATAGATCTATGATTAAAAATATACCAAAAAAATCCAAACAATTATTTAAATACATTAAAAACCTAATTATTGTGATACTTTTATTTAACATTATTCAATTTGTTTACTTTATATAAGATTTTGATATTAGTAAATGTTTTAATTTTATAAATATTTAAGATTTATAACTAATTTAACCAATTCCATATTTATATTTGCATATATATTTTTCCTCCTCATTTATTTTAAATCTAACTTTAAGATCACGTGCATTTCAGTTTTGAAATCGAAAGACTAACATCTTCAAATTTTCATTTTTAAAAAAAAATTCTAGGATAGGGGAACTCAAAATATCACTATTTAGTTTACATATGTATTTTTAATTTATGGGATTACTTTGTACACTATAATGGGGTCAATATTATGAAGCAATTTACAGATGTGATGAAGCGTTACAGATATGACGAAGAAATTAAATTGTGATTTCAATCATCCATGAAAACTTCAAAATATAGCGTGAAACTATACTGTAACGTCTTAAGCGCATGTTTACGAAAAATTGTTTATGAAATCGTATGTCGGTAATGAATGGAATTTCTTTAAACGTTACTGATCTAACTAATTTATAAGAAAATAATGTTCTCTTTATTTCTTATATTAACAAACTGAAAATCACGTTGGTGCGTTTATTTAAAACAAAAAAAATCGTTATTAAGTAAAAAATATAGGTTAAGATACTATTTTTCAAAAATAATGTTAAACTAGTTCTTCTTTTGTACATCCTTTGTTTAATTATGGGATCCTTGCCTGGGGAGGGGATTATGTAACAAACCTCAAAAGAATTATAAACATACAAAATAAATGTGTTAAATTTTTTTAAAGGCAAATGTGAGCATAAACATTGAACATTATAAATTGTTAAATATTCTACCTATTCGCTATATTTATTTCTTTAAAGTTTGTTTATATATTTTTAATAATCCTGATGTGTGCAATAAGCGGATATGTATGAACCCAAGAAGACTTAATGATATTTACATCATTCCTAAATCTAAAAAGAACATTTTCTGTAAAAATTTTATTTATCTTGCACCAAAGTTTTTTAATAGTCTTCCGCTTCAAATACAATCTTTAAATAATCATAACAATAACCTTTAAATAACCTTCAAAAACCAATTGAAAAATGTTTTGTTTGATATTCCCGATATAGAGAACTATTTTTGATTATGCATACTTCAATTATTGAAATAAAATAACTGTACAGTAATTCATTTGTATTGACTAACCATCTTAAATATACCCCCGACACTTATGTTGCCATAATAATATTTTTTACTTGTGATTTAATATTTGTTCTTTTTTTGTGTTTGTAAATTTACATCATATACTTTTTAATGTTCGCCAATATGGTCCTTGTGACTCTAGGTGTTCTGTCTACTGTATAATTACTTTTGTATTTGTTTTCCCCTCAAATTAATATATGTTATTTTTGTGCAATAAAAAATTATTATTACTATCGGTGGGGCCTCAAAATGGCCATTTTCCTTATATTGACAAATTAACTAAAATATTTTCTAAAATTATAAACAAAAATTCATAAATATTTTTTATAACCATGTTTAAACCTGTATAACGTTTAATTTATAATTGTTTTTTACCAGTTGCCCAACAAGACATGCTCCTTGCGTGTGACATAGATATCTTATGCTATCAGTGGTCGAAAATATAAATTATTAAGACACCTGTCCTTATAAGCCCTACTACTATTAACTTTTTATAAACTTTTGTTATCCGGATAAAAAAAATGTAGGTTTCAGGTTAGTAGGACATCATCAGGGGCCTCTTACAAGAAGAAACTAAAATTTCGACAAATATTACATCCTCAATTATGTCGGAATTGTCTATAAAGAAAACCCGATTTTTATAGTGAAAACGCCTTTTCTTTAAACATATCTTTCCGTCTTTTTAGAACTATTCATATCTTTAAGTTCATTAGCATGTGTTAAGACAGCTGTTTAAGTTTAAAGTGTGTCTTAATTTTTGTTTTATTCTTAGTACTTTTATTTTAATCCATGATAATGCACTGAGTTGATTTGGGATTAATACACAAATCGTTAATGCAGAAAGATCAAAGTATGTTAGCTTTTGTTTTTTGTTTTAATTTTTTGCGCACATTTTGAATAATATGAATAAGATCAATATAATTAAGTTAAATATTAATGTTATTTATATACATCAGAAATAAAATGGTTACTTGTTATAAAGTTTTTAACATCGCCTAAATGTTTCTTAACAATACAAAAATTATGTAAATCTATATTTGGTATTATTTGCTCTTTTTATACTTTTATTATCATTACAATAATCATCATTGTTTCTCAAATATCGTTGTTGAAATTATAATAATACAAATACGAACAAAATGTATTGTTACAAGTTCAGTATTTTTCCTAAAAAAGCTACAATTGAAAAAAACATTTATAATTTGAATAAAATTGAAATAAATTAAAAGCATAACCATTGTGTTTTGACAAAAAGTAGATGCAAAGTGATCATTGACATATGAATATAACTAATAACTGTTTAATTTCTTTTAGAATTCCTTTCAGTTACTGTTTTATAATGTTTAATTATTTGCAATACGTCTATAACAATAATTCGTTTAAAAAATTAATTGAAAAATATACCCAAGTTTTTATTCTTTATTTTATGTGATAGTTTTTTTAATGATAGCAAGACTTTTTATTGCGCTTTTTATTGCATTTTATTGCACTTATTACATTTACGCATTAAATGCAAAACCAAAAGCTGAAAGATGAAATTCAAAGCCTTATCGCCATATTGAATTTTCTCTTCTAATATAATAATAGAAGCTCTACTTTTTGTGAACAATGTTTTTTTTTGTTTGAAATATCGTCGCACTAGAGCTACACGAGGGCTAGTGAACCATGTGTTACATTCTTGTTTATACCAAGGACCTAATTGAAAAACATTCTCTAAGTACAACTAAGATATAGGATCTGGTGAATCCGGTCTGTTTATTGGTGACTTTTGATAATCGTAAATTCAATTGGACAAAGTAGCCAATGAACAGACTGGACACTAGATCTTAATAGGGTATTTGATTTTAAAAAATTTATTGACTTAAAATATTCTTATGCCAAAAATATTAGACCCGTATTTTATCTTTTTTTTTTCAAATACCCCATAAAAAGGGAGAAAAATGAATTTTAAAATTAGGACGAAAAATTACGCCCGAAAACGCTTTGTGGCTGTCACGTGGTATCTATGACGTCACTAGTAACTATAAACAAACTTTGAAACACCATTTTGGAATCTACTTTAAGCAAATTTGAACTATCCGCTTCTGTAAAACCTCCTTCAATTACCTGTATAATTCTTATTTTAATAGTAAATTAGATTAAATCCAGTTTAATTACAAGCAAAAAAAACATCACACCGGTTTGTTTAAGATACTAGGGAAGTCACCCGTATCGGCGTGTCTGTGATCACGTGACGTACCGATGTAAAATAAGCCATTTTAAAATGATTTTTATGAAATATTTAAAGATTTATTTTGCACAAAAAAAACGTTTGTTATTTTTGGGTTCAAACTATAATTAATTTAATATTGGAAGGTATTTTAGCGATACAGTCAAGTACTCTATTATGCTTTGAAGAATGCGAGTTTTGCAACTAGACTACTCATCTATTAAAACTCTCTGCAAACTTAAAACTAACCATACTAAAAAAACTCAAAAGTTTTACAATTATTTTTTAATACGAATTAGTAATCTTCCAACGTCTTTCTAATCAACAAAGAAAATAAAGAAAATAGTTTAACATCACAATTTGATAACATAGATCTAAATAAGAACCAACGATTTATAATTCGAAACAACGTTATTCTACACCGATTTATTTGTAGAACATGCCACCAAAGATACAACTTGACAAAACAAATTAAGCGTTTTAAAATCAAAGTAAACAACTTCCAAAATGAGGTTAGGGGATTGGAGCTATCCTGAGGTAACGTTGACCTTTGCTGTCCAAACAACAACAATTAGGTACACTCTAATACTACTACAATGCATAATTGCATTGGTATCGTATAAGTGTAACTCTGTACTGATACTCAGTAAAAGGATTTGAAAACTGTTAAGAAATTTAAAAAATTAAATTCTTGATAGCTATTTTGTTGTTCTGAAAAGTAAACTTGTACACTGATTAAGTCTAGAAAAAATTCGACTTGTTGTACATTCAAACGGACTAAAGCAAAAATCCTTCAAAGCAAAAAAACGGACCATATTGCATATTTAACAAATATTAATCGACAAATCATGCACTTTTAAAATTACAAGATTAGTAAATATATTAGTAAATCGATTGTCGTAATCCAACTATTTTTTTTACGTCAAATGGTATAACTTACCACTCGTACATTTAACAATATTAATCGACAAAATCATGCACTTTTACAGATTTACTAACAATTTACTAAGTATTAGTAAATATATTAGTAAAAACTCGACTTGTCGATAATTCCTCACAAGTTTTTTACCAGTCAAATGGGGACTAACTATTTAAAAAATTAATGAAAAATATGCACTTTTAAAGATTTTAAAATTTACTAAGTATTAGTAAATATATTGTAAAAACCGAATTGGTCGTAATTCCTACAGTTTCTTACGTCAAATTACTTTGGCCTAAGCACACATTTAAAGCGGTACCTTATCATACTCTCTTTCAAGATATGTTGGCTTTTTTAAAGTTCCAAATTTGTTTGACCTATGTAAAAACAAGTTGGTTCGTAACAGAATTTGTAAAACTGCTTCCACACAATTTGCACCAGGGAACACTATTTTATACTTAAAGCAACACTTTAAAAAGTCTAATTTAAATTTGGAACTGCCAAAATAAAGAAGTTAGTTAAATAATTGTGGTTTTGCTAAAAAATGAAGCGATAAACTTTCATATTTGAATTTTCATATTTAAAATTAAAAGGCACGATTTCATTCGAAAAATTACTTTCCATCGTTCTAAAAAACTTAGTCGCTATAATTTATTTTCATTGAACTTCTTTTTGAAAAATTAATTTATAAATTAATCTGTTAAATAATTGCGTTCAAGAATAATTATTAGTAAATAGTGCTGAAAAATAAAACGAAAACTCATAAGATTCTATAAGATCTTTTTCAATATAAATATGAACTAAAGAATCTAATTGATTACATCAATCCAAATGAAAATATCCATAAAAATATTTTTTCAAAGATATAATAAGTTTCCGTACGTTGAAGAATGGCAACAGTGAAAATATTGAATAAAAATGGAATTACATGTTATTTCATGTAGATAAATTTTTAGTTATTTAAATTTTAAATAAACTTCTAATTTAAATTTTTAATGAAATTGGAAAGTGGCCTAGCCTGATGTTTTGCTTCAAAATGATGTATTCCACTTGTTTGTGTGACTTGCGGTTCGTCTTGTAAAGTGGGTGACGGACAGACAAACGGACGGACGGACGGATGGACAGACGGACTGAACGATTATAAAACCTTCCACTTTTACTTTATAAACGTAGAGTGGAAGCTAATAATCAAGAAGAATGTCAGCGACATGGTTTTATGCTTGGGTCAAAAATATCCCATTCGACGGTACGAGAAACTGGAGCTAGTTTTCGCATGGAGCAAGTTATTCACCTGGCTTTATGTTATAAATGAGCCCATAGGGGTTGCCAGCAGGGGATTTATTTTATGGAGCAACATGTCATATATCAACCACAAAAAAATCTTTTATCTGTTTGTTTTGTCACATTGTAGTTAGAGCTGTTTTTGTGATTTTTTTCAACATTAACTTTTCATTCATATGCTAAAACTTAAATTAAACGTATTATTATTAAACTTACATTTTATTCGTTGCATGTAATAAAACGTGGTTCCTTTCTCTATGAAACTGTGTATTTGTTTTCAAAATAACTTAAAGCTCTACTCGTCTAGGTACTATTAAAGTTAAAATATACCCACGGGACAAGTTTTCCAATATTGTACGGGGCACCTATTCCAACAATTTATCTTAGAAAACGTGTCTCGACCTTTAAAAGCTAAGCTTTCTGTGCCAAAAAATACAATTTTTGCAATCGATTAAACAATATAAACATACCTGAAGTTTTAAATGTGAAAAGCTGTTGTTCTAGATTAAAAAATTTAGAAGCCCTTACACTTTTGAAGCATTGAAGCAAGACACTGGATTTTAAAACATCCGTTTATAAAACAAACAAATGATGTTTTAGGTAATATGTTATTGATTCTCTGTTAGCTCTAAAGAAGTAAACTTTTTCTGAAGTAAATTGAAGAGCTTAGTTGAAGAACGTGCTAAGTGACATTTTTGAAAAAATTTAGATTTTTGTGTCAATAAAGATATTATTCAATTCTTTAAAGATAAAAAGTTTCTCCTTTTTCATAAACTTTAAGTTTAGTATATTTTTTACAGTTTGAAAGTACTGTTTTAAACAGATCTGAGTGCAAACGAAAAACTTTAAAGCTCTTTTTCTCGTTTTCACCTTTTTGTCACTTAGTACGTTCTTCCACTAAGCTCTTCAATTGTATACTATCTAAATGTTGTGTTTATTTAATGATGCAAAACCTTGCACATGTTTATTACACTCATATAAACAAGTATTAATTCAATTTAAATGTTTATTTTGTGCGTCTAAATAAACAATTAACTTAAATTGGAGTTTGTATGATTCACAGCACACTTAAATTCTAAATGCAGTACATTAAAAAAATTGAATTTGTTCAAAATCTTTAAGTTCTGGATCATCTAACCAATTTTATATAATATGTGTTTACAAAGTTATTTTACTTGAAACATTCAAAACTTTGGGTTTTTCCAAGTTGCATTCTATATTCTTAACAAAGATAATTACTATGTCCAAAAATTCTTTTCATGCGAAAATATCATTAAAATTTTGTGCTTTAAAGTTTCGAAATATTTAGCCTGTCTTCATCAGAAACATTTTAAATAAATAAAATCTTCAGGAATAAATAAAAAACAGGAACTTCTAAGGATACTATTATAGAGAAACAAACACATACGCTTGCTTCATTAAAAACGAGGACATTTTTTTCACGTCAAAAAGATATGGTGGAACGGTTGACAGTTCTAGACAAAAAGCTTTGGCTTTGCGATTAACTTAGGTCATACAAACAAGACTAATTGAATTGGACTATCTTTTTGAAGCAATCACTTTGACATGGTTGACGGCAAGAAAAGATGTAGTTCGATTGCTGTTTTAAATTTTAAATTAAAAACGATTATTTTATTTATTAATTCAATGGCAACTAAAGCAACTTCTATGTAAGTTAATTATTGAAGTAAATCCGGAATATTTTCTTTTTAGGTCAACTAATTATTTTTCGGAACCAAAGGGTTAGAGAATAAGTGATTTTAACCTGTCCTAGTGGACAGCATTGTATGAGAACTTTTAACGAATTTTTACACTTGATAAGAGATAAAAAAAATTTCAATATTAGTGCAAATATTATTTTTAAGACCAAATGGTATAATTAATTCGGCTCATATTTGGCTTAATGAAATACAGATATCTGTACTTAAAAATATATTTAACTAAATTATATTTATAGTAGTTAATCTCTGTGTAGTTTTCAAAACCATAATTTGTCGATTTTGTTTCAGAAACATGAATTTGAAAATTGATAACTATACTGATAAATAAAAATAGGGTGACCACACGTCAACATATGGCCAATAAAAATAGGGATACAACAGGTATTTGTCCTGCATGATCAAAAGAGCCCTAAAAATGTCCTGTTTTTTAGATTTTAACTGCGGAATGTTTGGATTTGTAGTTCTGAGTTATGATCAAAATTTCTTCATAAACACCATCTTAAGCAAGACATTTTCTTTGTAGACAGCTCACTCTTATCATAACAGAACCAGAATAAAGCGAAAGAACTATGAAGTCATATAATTTCAATTAGTAAGTAATTTATTTATTTCAAACAGTCTAAGTGGTTTGAATCTTATTACAAGACTCAAATTGATTACAAGTCTAAAATTTCAATAATATTGTAAATAAATTAACTATACCGAGATGCGTGGAATTACTTTTTTCCTTGCTTTCTTTTTTAAGGGGAAATGGACGCGATGGACCGATGGTCTCCAATGTAAAGTGCATCAGTGTTAATCCTATGGAGAAAAAAATAATTTCTATGCCACATTTCTCCGGCTGTATTGAATATTTTTACAAGCGGATTTTTTATGTGATAAATGTACCTGACTTACAGGTCCCGATCTTCCCACTTTTGAAATTGGTTTGAATATTTTTTAAAATTTTCATTAAATAATTTTACACAAAATATTCGAAGCAATTTCAAAAAGTGGGAAGATAGAGACCTGTAAGTTATCTACATTTATTATTTAAAAAAACAGTTTGTAAAATTATTCAATACAGCCGGAGAAATGTGGCAGAGAAAATAGTTTTTTCGCCATTGGATTAACACTGAGTCACTTGAGTTTGGAGACCCGCGGTCCAGCGTGCCCATTCCCCCTTAACACTCTACTGCATAGACGTGGACAGTATATGGTCACCCTAAGTAAAAGTGAAAACTGCTAAGGCTTCTGCACCATAGGGAACTGCATCAGATAATATACTTACATGGATTTTTTCATTTCCGAAAACATAGACTGTTTCATGAAGAATTTGCAGTCAAAACGTATAACTAAACATTCACGGGCGAATATTCTATTTATACTCTGTGCATTGAACCCAAGCTTACAATCGATCCCACAATATTCTACTTCAATTAATATTAGTTAACATTCTTTTTATTAAGCTGCAATCTTTGAAATGACAGGTTAATATTATCATGCACAAAATCTCAATAGAAGCTCGATAGATTATGGCAATTATTTATTAATATGCAAAGGAGTGTGTTGATCTAATTAGTATGAGTAACAACGCTAAAACTTGGATCCAGAAAGAATGCTATTAATACCAAACAACAGATCGTAGTTCATTTATATAATGTGATAATGAAGTGAGGATTGATTTGGTTCGCCGTAAGTCATAATAGAATTATCTTCTATTATTCAAATTAATATTTAGTAACAATGTATTTATTCAATGTTCCATTTAACTAGAGATATCATTTATCTCGAACACTGATAAGAATTAATTGTCGAAGCTTCAAAAACAGAATAAACAAGTAGGTTTGTTTCAGAATCTGTCACTTAAACCGGTTCCACACAGTATTTGTGCTCAACAAAAAACGCACTATTTATACACCTCTGAAAGAAATTTGCCAAATAGGGCCTTTAGCTTATAATTTATTTCTAATTCAAACTTTTAAACGCCAAAATTAACTATTTTCATTAATCTTCTTTCGCAAATTAATAATTACTCATTATAGTTTGCTGAATTTGTTTGAAATTCGAAGAATAATGATGCAACTTTTTGTAATAAATATCTTTTAGTCGCCCCAATTTCCCATATTCATTAACTTTCTTTCAAAAAAGAGAATAATTAATAATTAGTAAAATTGATGCTTTAAAAATAAAAGCGAACTTTTGCTTATGTTTTATTCAAAGTTAGAATTCTCCATGCATCCATCCTCATACATATATAATGAACCGTCAAAAGAACTCTATTGTGATATTAGAACAATCCAAACTATATTATATAAATAAATATTCTTTCAAGAGTTTTACTTTTATTTTAAATAAAGTTTCTCGTACGTTTGACGAAATGGCAACAGTGAAAATATTGAATAAAAATGGAATAAATGAACATCCCAAATTAATGAAATTTGGGATGTAGCGTAACCTGATTTTTTGTTTCAAAATGACGTATCCCACTTGTTTGTGCGACTTGCGGTTCGTTCTGTGAAAGTGGGTGACATACAGACAGACGGACGGACAGACAGATTGACGGACGGACCGATTATAATACCTTCAGAATGGTGTTTGGGACAAGTAGTTCATATTGAGATTATTTATTATATATTTAATCAATTGGAGGGGACATGCGTTAGATAATAAAATTAATATGGCACAGTAACTGATACTTAGAACCACTTTTACTAATGGTGTAGACACCTTTATTTTAGTACTTGATTAGAAGACATTTGCAATGGTATTTTATTCATGCTCTTTGGAGTGTATGGAAATATATAAAAAAAATACAATAGCTGTGTTTATATAGCATTATTTTCTTCAAATTTACTTCTTTAAAATAATATTTCACATTAAATTATCATTATAGGCTGCACTAAAAGTTAACAGTAAATAATGACAATGGTGGGAAGTTGTGTTCCTATAGCATTATTAAAAATAAAAATAAATAAAATTGGCGAATGTTAAAAACAAATAAAATTGGCGTTTGTTCTAAGGGTATGTATTGGATTAGGATATTTATACAATATAATGACGCCCCTTAATTTAATTTGACATCTATTTACATGCGTTTTTTGTTTATTTATCCAGACAAATTGGCAATCAAGCACTGCATAAAAACGCCTTCAGTTCAACATAGCCAACTGCCCGTGAATTAGAATAAACCTTTGCGTAACTTCCTTAAGGGCGAATGAGCCCGAATGACCGTGGGTCTCCAAACCAAAGTGCCTATGTAGTAATCCAATGGAAAAAATTATTTTCTAAGACACATTTCTATACGGCTAAATTGAATATTTTTACACACGCTGTTTTATATGATAAATGTAACTGACTTACAGGTCTCTTAAATACAATTTTTGAAATTGGTTCCAATCTATTTTTTTAATTTTTAATAACCAATTTCAAAAAATGGGATTATAGGGACCTGTAGGTCAGCTACATTTATCATAAAAAAACAAGAAGGTTTGTTACAGAGTCTGTCACTTAAACCGCTTCCACACAATATTTGTACTCGACAAGAAATACATAATTTATACATCTCAGAAAGAAATTCGCCAAACAGGGACTTTAGCTGTTCTAATTGAAACTTTTAAACGCCAAAATTATTTTCATTCATCTTCTTTAGCAGAATTAATAATTAGTTTTCATTGTTTGCTAACTTTGTTTGAAGTTCGAAGAATGATGATGCATTTTTTTAATAAATATCCTCTAGTCGCCACAATTTCCCATGTCCATTAACTTTCAATCAAAAATTCTGTTATTATTTATCGTTTGTGAAAATAATTTACAGTTCGAAGAATAAATAATTAGTAAAATTAATTATTTAAAAATAAAAGTGAAACTTTGGATATTTTTTGTGCAAAGTTAGAATTTTCCATGCATCTTCCTTCATATACATATATAATGAACCATCAAAAGAACTCTATTTTTATATTACAACAATCCAAACTGAATTATATCACATAAATAAATATTCTTTCAAGAGTTTTATTTTTATTTAAAACAAAGTTTCTCGAACGTATAACGAAATGGCAACAGTGAAAAATATCGAATAAAAATGGAATTTCCAAGTTATTTCAACGTAGATTAAAATTTTAGTCATTTACATTTTAAATATACTTTTAATTAAATTTTTTAATGAAATTTGGTATATAACCTTGCCTGATTTTTTGCTTTAATATGACATATCCCACTTGTCTGTGGGGCTTGTGGTTCTTTCTGTGAAAGTGGGTGACAGACAGACGGACTTAACGCGATTATAATACCCTCCCCTTTTTACTTTATAAACGTAGTGAGGAAGCTAAAAACAGTTTGTAAAATAGTCTATAGAGCCGGAGAAATAAGGATTAGAAAATAATTGTTTTGTAATTGGATTAAAACAGATTTACTTTATTTTGGAGACCCGTGGTCGATCGGGCTCGTTCACCCTTAATTGTGTTTCAAGAGGAAAATAGTGTCAAGGAGTAATTTAATGACATTTTTTTTAATCCTTCCCAATAAATTCTAAAGCAAAAGTTATAAAATGTGTGCTTTTTCTTTGATTTTATAAGGTAATAGTACATAATCATTAAGAGATAGCATTTTTGTGATGAATATGGATATGATTTCATGCATGCGTTAAAGTTCTTTTTTCATATAGATGCCGTTTTAAAAATCTGCCGAAAATAAAGTATCTTCACAAGTGCGGACACTGTTTAATAATTATACTTCGATTTTTTTTAATCTAAATTTCAGAAATAAGTTTAATATTTTAAAAGCTTTTTAATTCAATTAATGATTTATTTGTGTTTCGAAATTCATACGAATTAAAATTTATATGAAAATTATATTTTTTCATTAAAAAAATCTAAATTTTTGAAAATACACTTTTCACAAAATGTAGCACAAATCTTATTCACCACTGCATAAAATATAAATATGCAATTTATAATAATAATTATACTTCGATTTTTTTTAATCTAAATTTCAGAAATAAGTTTAATATTTTAAAAGCTTTTTAATTCAATTAATGATTTATTTGTGTTTCGAAATTCATACGAATTAAAATTTATATGAAAATTATATTTTTTCATTAAAAAAATCTAAATTTTTGAAAATACACTTTTCAAAAAATGTAGCACAAATCTTATTCACCACTGCATAAAAGATAAATATGCAATTTATAGCAAAAAGCAATAAATTCATTGCAATTTATTGAAAATTCAATTATCTATTAACTGTAATCTGCCAATTTTATCTTGCTACATACATCAAATAAATCAATAGAATAAAATAATAGTAAATCAATAAGTTAAATAATAACAGAATTTAACTTATTAATTCAGATTAACAATATTATTATGATCAATTTATTCTGCAGATTAATAAAATTCTTTTTTGGTTAATTCTTTAATTAATTAATTGTATTTTTTATACAAAAGTCCACTAAATGTCAGCCAATTTGTTTTGCAAAAGAAGGATTCTGAATTCCATTACTGAACATGATATAAGTATATATAGTTTGCAAACCTAATACTCGCGTAGTTTACCTTTTCCTTGACTATACGTTCCCTTGACTTCGGATGGTATTTTTTGTACAATATACGTTTTAATATTTTAAAGCTCGGTTCAATAATCCTACAATTGAGATGCAACTAATCCACCAAACTCTAAACCATTTCTATAGTCTTTATTTCATTTAGTTTTATTGAAAAAATGAATATCATTTTCAGTTAGTTCAGATACCATCAACCACCATAAGCACCAACCCGTAAATCCTCGATAAAAAAACGTAACGCCTATAAAAAGAAGTAAAGTAGTGAAAAGACATCAAATGGGTGTCTGACTGGCCAAAAACACTATAACCCATATACCCAATAAACACTTCTTTATTTCATTTAATTTTTTTAATTTCTTTATTTCATTTAATTTTTTGAAAAAATTAAAAATGTTTTTAGTTAGTTCAGCTACCATCAACCACCATAAGCACCAACCCGTGAATCCTCAATAAAAAAACGTAACGCCTATAAAAAGAAGTAAAGTAGTGAAAAGACATCAAATGGGTGTCTGACTGGCCAAAAACACTATAACCCATATACCCAATAAACACTTCTTTATTTCATTTAATTTTTTTAATTTCTTTATTTCATTTAATTTTTTTGAAAAAATTAAAAATGTTTTTAGTTAGTTCAGCTACCATCAACCACCATAAGCACCAACCCGTGAATCCTCAATAAAAAAACGTAACGCCTATAAAAAGAAGTAAAGTAGTGAAAAGAAATCAAGGGGTGTCTGACTGGCCGAAAACACTATAACCCATATACCCAATAAACACTTTTCCTATGCATTTTTACTACGATTTCGCTTATACAATTTTATAATTTTTAATAGATTACCTTTTGATTTAGCACTTAACTATATTCTAATCACTTAAATTTCCCCAAAAATAATCTATACTCCAACACTCTTAAAACGAGCGGTTTTAACTCAGTCTGAGTTGATTTCCACTCCTTTCCATGCCGAAAATGCACTTCCCCTATAGGAGTGGATTTCACTCTTTTGTTTTAAGAGTGTGCGTTGAAATAACATGGAAATTCCATTTTTATTCAATATTTTTCACTGTTGCCATTTCGTTATACGTTCGAGAAACTTTGTTTTAAATAAAAATAAAACTATTGAAAGAATATTTATTTATGTGATATATAATTCAGTTTGGATTGTTGTAATATCACAATAGAGTTCTTTTGATGGATCATTATATATGTTCTGGATCATTATATATTTCCCTCTTTTTGCGGAGTGGGTTAAAGAAATAAAAGAAAACTATCTACGTCCTACACTCTTAAAACGAGCGGTTTTAAATCAGTCTGAGTTAATTTCCACTCCTTTCCGGTGCCGAAAATGCACTTCCCCTATAGGAGTGGATTTCACTCTTTTGTTTTAAGAGTGAATCACTTTTGAGTTGCACGAACTTATGTGGACTGTTATTTCTAGTACTAAAACTTTTTTTGAGAGGCTAAAACTCAGTTCCATCGACCTCAGTCCATCGAAAGATATTAAATTGGTACGATTAAACGCATCCACCAAATTCTCTTAGTTTCACGACAGGTAATTGACAAAATAAACAGCAAAGTAGTTTAAAGCACATCATCATCACCTACTCGTGAAGCCTCAATCAAAAATACTTACCGTAACGTTCTAAAAAGTGCTCTTTAAGAAGGAGATAGTGTGTAAAGTCTTCGAGGGGGTGTCTGCCTCGCCCGAGGACAAAAACACTATAACCCAGATTCCTCTCAACGCGATGTATTCTAGGTACTGTTAGTTCAGTCGGTCGAAAACGTTGCTAACTGCAGCAGTCGGCTGCGGCGAGCTTTTTGGCATTTTCTTTTACCGTTATCTTCTTTGGTTCGTCTTTATCTTTCCGCATTTCATCTTTTAAATTCCTTATTTCAAGGGCTAGAGGATGGAGGATTTTTGGCTGGAATGAGGAGAATGGATAGTAATCGATGTATACGTGAGTACATTTTGTTACTATTCGAAATATTTAATTGTTGGTTTTGACATTACGATGAAGCCTCTATTGTAGAAATTAATTTTTAGTGGTACTCTTGTAACATTGGAAGCTGTTAACTCAAATATTTATGAAAATAATAACGAGATTTACTATTTAAATGCATTGAATTCTTTTATTCCTAATTTATTGAGTAAAAGCGTCAGTCGTATATATAGTCTATTGTGTGTATATAATTTATAGGAATCAATGTATATACCTAAATACATTTTTTTAATATTAAAAATGTTTTATTTTTGGTTTTTACACAACGATGAAGCCTCTATTGTAGAAATTGAAATTAGTGGTATTTTTGTAACAGTGAAAGCTGTTAACTCAAATATTTATGAAAATAATATTGACATTTACTATTTAGATGCATTGAATTCGTTAAATGGGAAAAAACGTCAACTTTTTAGCACTGTATAAGATTTTATTTAAAGTTTTTAATAAATAATTTTTTAATTCCTAAAGAATATATAAATTTGCTTTTAAAAATAATATAAAACCGTATAAGATATTCTAATATTAGGAGTTCAATGATAAGATAACTTTTATTATTAATAAGGATTAAGATTGGCGGTTAATTAAATAACATGAATAAAGTTGTACTTAATTGTTAATTTTCAAATTTACTTCCCCCATTCATAATACAGGACTAATCAAAAAAGCCCCGCACTGCAAAACGCAAATCACATTGCACTTTTATACAATTAGCTAATTTAAAATTTTCAGCTTTTATGGTAACTTTTTTTTCTATGTGAAACCGCCTGTATATGCGAAACAGCTAAGGTATATTCTAACACTCTTATGAAAATTGATGCGTCTCAAGTCCCTAATGGTCAATTCAAGGTCACTAAGTGTCAAACCAGCGTCACTAATTATCAATAAATTCACTCAAAATTAAAGAGTTTAACCGAAGTACTTATTTGACAAATATTAAATCCGCAGAATTCCCAGACAAAAAATTAACAAATGTGCTGAATCGCATTAAATTTCTTTTTGTATAGATATTTATAATGTCAAAGGATTTAGTTAGGTTTAACCTGCAGCTATTTAATAATTATTAATTACTAATTAAGTACTATTTATAATTAATAATATAAATTGTTTTTGGTTCGTCCTTGTTTTTTAAGATATTGAGCTTACTTCTCGATGATTTTAAATAGGGGAATTTTCGGAATGTTCGATAGAACTATTCATACAGGTTAAAACGAAAAAATAATTTTTTGTATGTATTCGAAATAACATTTTCGGTAAAATCCATATACAACTCAATATTGTTTTAAAAATGTTACATTTAAAATATTTCATTACTCGCACAAACTTCAATGATTATCAAACCTTTTTTTGTCGTAATTGATTAAACTAATTGCTAATATATATATAGTTTAAACATATCGTTCAATTACTTTTCAAAATTTGTTGGAAAGTCAAAACTTGTAAAATTAATAAATAAACAAATTCAAAAGCAAAGTTAAAAATATATATAAAATATAAAAAAAAATCTATCCCGAGAAAGATAAAAGTTCTGGCGATCTTTAAAATTCTACACATTCCTGGCTGTCAAAATAAGCAGGACTCTAAATTCTTTCGCAAAAAAAACCACATTGAATGTTTCAGGTTTCAGTTTAAATTATCGTCGCACTAGAGCTACACGCATTGAATGATTAAAATTGCATTGACCTTGCTTTTACGCTATTCGAAATGACAATTATATATGCTAATTTGGAACTAACTTTTTTTTGTTCTTGTTTTCATATGACAATAGTGCCCCACATTTCTTTATTTTCTCTAAATATTTTTGCTTGGCCTATTAACCTTCATTATCTAAATAAACACTGTGTTCATTTGAACTTGTATTTGCGTACATAACTTGTTAAATGATTAAAAAAACAATGTCACTTAAATAATTTACAACAACTACATTGTTAAACAAACATTGAAAAAGACATCGTTTAAAAATATACTAGCATTATAAACCCGGCGTTGCACTGGTGTACCCTTTATAATGCAACACACAACTTTGATATAGAGACCGGTCTTAATTTGATGAGTTGCCAAGTAATTAAACCGGAAAAATCTAATAAATATTTTACTTCAACAAAACTTGATGCATGTAGAAAGCTTACTTATTTTTTATGTTCGCCAAAAGTTGCCAATAACAGATCCGACCCACACCGTACATTATATTATAGCTATATCCAAAAAGAGAAACAACTGCCAACTATCCAACTCTCACCAAATGTGAATCGAATCGTAATAATATATCTAAATCGAATTTTAAATTTTGTAAAACTGGGAGATTTAAAAAAAAACATTCATCAAGTAACTAGGACACTTGGTTGTATAGTTTTATGTTTTTCCTTTGCTTCGAAATATTAAAGGGAAATATGTCGTGTCGAAACCCTATAAACAAGAGTAGGAATGGCGTTTTTTAGAAAGAAATCGGTTTGGTTTTTTAAATAACAAAAAAAAACTAACTTTCAACAAATTTAACTTAATAGCATTATAATTATATAGGACGCCAGAAAACTGTTAAAAAAATTCGTTTCGTTGTACAGAACGCTTTCTAAAAGTGTTCTAGAAACCTTCTCAAAGTGGTCTGAATGTGTTCTTTCTATTTCTGTGTTTTTGAAAGTGTTCAATTATGTGATATAAAAAAGCGACAAACATAGTGTTCTGACATGCGTTCAGAGATTTGCAGTGTAAAAATCCATCATCACGAAACTCCTTTGACACCATTTGTACCAAAACTATGGATAAAGTAAAAATCATAGTGAAGACGTCATATCCGTAATAGAAACCATTAAAAGCTATACACACCCTAATTTCAAAAAGGCAAATAAATTCAACGCATTCGATTCGATAGTCCTCGTTTGGAAAGAATTACACTCCTTCTCTAGTATGCACGCATCAATTTTCCAACCATTTATTTTGCCCTCGTTTCGATGCATTTTGTTCGAAAAGACAGAGGCGTGTGACTTTAGAGGCAATCACATAGGAAAAAAAGCATCCAAAACTCGTAGTTCTAAAACTAATGGATTCTTCGGATACAAATTCCCATGCAATTCTCCAGCAAAACAAAAGGACCTTTGAGCTTTTAAAGGATCGGCCTGTATCCGTTACAAATGTTGAAAAGATATAGGTAAATAAAATAAAAATGTCTAGCTTGACTTGTCTGTCCACGGAAATGAAGTTGGTGTCTTAAAGGGCGTTTTAGGAAGAAAAAGAGACACACATCAATCACAAAATGGACATCTTACAGAATTCAGGGTCAACGACTCATTAGATGGAGTAGCGATAATGATGCTTTAACACAACGTTGAAAGCTGGGACTCGCTTTTGAAGACGTTCTTTTGTCACTGGAAGAATGACCCACTGAGAGGTTCTAATGATGTTTGGGATGTGATATATCCTAAAAATAATTGTAGGCCATGATTGGAATTTCTTTTTGAAGATTTTTCGACAACTATGCCCGTGAACGTTTTCATTGAAAATAAGGGCTGGGTAGTTGTATTCTTATTTGTCTAGCAGTACAAAATGGTTCACAATTAAATTTTTATACTTTGCTTGAGAAAAATAAAAGGATTTTAGTTATTAAAAAGAATAGAACAGCATCAGTTGTAAGTTTCAATTAAAACATCTTTAGTTTATAAAACGAAAAACATTCTGCCGAAATGTATGTAAGGTATTTGGGGAACTAAACTGGTGACATATATATACTCATCAAAAAGGATAAGTTATCGAATTGAAGGTCGATAACACATTTGATGGCATTTCGCTTTAGTCACATAATTGATGGAACTTATGAAAACGGGCTTTTGAAAATCGGAGTTTTGTCACTTCAAAAATCACACTCTCAGAAGTTGTGATGAAAAAAATGGGGCTCATTTTTAGATTTCATTTTCAAGTTATAATGGATATTGTTTCTCAAATATTTTTAATTAAATAAAATACATATTTGCGTTTATTTTTATATTGTTTAATCTTTTACAACTCCAACCTTTATTGAATCTAGACCTCTTAAAGGATTGACCCATATAACCAATCCATTTTTAACTGAAGAAGTTTAAGAAATTTATAAAAAAGGTTACCGTAGCCTTTTTTCATCTTTGTATTCGAAAATTTAATGGGTTATTACGCATTTGATAGCAGAGATTTAATAAAGTTTTATTCTAAACATTGAAAACTAGGACTTACTGTTGAAAAAATTCTTGAGTCACTGAAAGAATGACCCACTCAGAAGATTAAAAAAACCGCTTGAAACGGGTAATTAGGCAACCTTTCAGTACTATTTATCGTAACAATCAAAAACAATCAACGTTTACTGGGACTAAGTTCAAAGCCAAAGTGGTAATCAAATAGTAAAATGTAGTAATTAGTAAAAAGTGGCTCATGTCTTTTAGACAATCACTTTTGATATATAGTTCTAACCTATTGTTATAGTTATGTTTTGATATTGTGATTATAAAGATATCCAGTAGTCTTGAGGCCCGGATGGCCGAGTAGTTTGGACCATTACGCTAGCAGTCTGCGCGCTGTAACGGGTGCTGGTTCGATTCCCGCCTTCACCCTGGGTGTACTTTCCTTTCTCTGTGACAGTAAAAATTCTTTCTGTGTCTGTCTTACTTGACGAAGGCTTATAAGCGGGTCTCTGATCAAGCACGCAAGCCGGAATATATATGTACCTACCATACCATACCATACCATACCAGTAGTCTTCAAAAGATCCCAACAAAGCTCCTAATGTACTATACTAGCATAAATGGTGAGATTTTAGAAAAAATAGCTTTATTAAATCCACTAATATAAAAGTGCAATAATCCATTAAATAATGATAGTTTCTTCTTTGCATTCGAATCGTGTATATAATTTTTTTTATTTAATATAAACAATTCGACCAATAGTGCTATATTTGTCTTGATACATAAACTTTGTTATTTTAACATTAAAAGTAATCGGTTTCTCAAATAAACATAACATTCTATAGAAAAATATTCAGTGAAAGTGTTTCTTAAGTAGGCAACACGCGGAAGTTTGCTATCTAACAATATATCGAAATAAATACATACACTTATGCTTAAAAGATGTCTAATGGGTTTGTGTAGGAATAGTTGATGAGTAGATAACGATTTAGTCTAGTCTTGAAGAAAGTTGTATAACTTTTGTTCCGGAAGCTAAAAAGTGGGTCACGTAAGGCGTCATCCCCAACCCAAAACCTGCTGGGAATTTCATACCATGAGTATGTATAAATATAAGGTGGTGGCTGGGGGTTTTCCTCAAGGACCTTAAGAAAAGTCTTGGAACTTATCATTAAGAATTTCTATCTCGACGTTTGAGTCAAAGGACACATCTTCATTTCTTTATGTAATATTTCATAATTTACTTCTATTGTGATCGTATAGTATTGAATATATAATGTAGAGGTTAGTAATTAGATTACATCAAGCATCATGATTAAAACTGATTAAGTTAAACATCACTAATTTAAGGTTCGAAATTATTCTTAATGCTCTCTCTGGAAAAATTAATAAATAAAATAAACAAAGGTTAAACTAAGAATCATAAGATATTTTTGAGTACAATAGACCTGAGGTCGCAGTGCTTGGCGAACTTGCCCCCCACCAAGAAAGTCATAAGTCATAAGATATTTTAATGGTGGTTCCAGAGATATTTCTCAAACTGTTACATACCGAATGGGTGTTGCTTACAGCATGAAACATCGTTCTTTTACACACCTACAAGATTTTTTGGAATCATAAGTTCATTTTTTTTAACTCAGTCCTGTTAGGTTGTCAGTTCTATTCTGTCTAGTTACAGTTCTATATTCTCTAGTGAAGTATATATTTTATTCTGTCTTAAAAGTCTCACACGGAGAAAACCCCAAAACACGGAGACCGCCTCCAAAACTTCATTGGCTCAACAGCTGGCCACCCGGGAACATCCCCAACTCCATTCGCTCTTGAGCCTCCAAATATCATTGGAGTGGGTGCTGTCATTCATTGAGAATTTACAACCCGAGAAGTGTCATCCCTTGGCTCCACCGAGACGAAGGCTTTGTCGCACATCTGTACCATCTAGTAAAAATCTCGTCTCACAGACGCCAAAGAAGACCACCCAACGAATATCACAATAACATAGCGACAGCACACTTTATATAACAGGATGCTCATTTTATTAAAACTCTCTGCTTGTATGTATCGCTAATTCGAAAAAGATGTTAAGAGAGAAGGTCAATCCTATAGCATTAGTTTTGAACTCCGAACTTCTGTAAAAGTATTGCATTGCTATGTAAGCATTTTTTCACCGGTTTTGAAAGTAGTAAAAAAACAAGTTTTAATGGAAAATATCATCTGGTTGTTTAATTATTATTTGATAAAGCTTAAAAATAGTGTCGAAAACTGTCAATGTTATTTTTAAAAACTTTGTTTTGTTTTAAAACTATAAAAAAATATAAAAAACTAAATATCCCGATGATATTTTTATCTCATATTTGTTTCATTTTGCGGTTATTATGATTTTCAAGCTTGGTGTAAAAATGCTTACATAGCAAAGCAATCCTTAAACAGGTGTTGGGATTTAAAAGTAATGCATTAGATCTATTCTAACACTCAACGGGAATTCGGTCAATTTTCCACCTATATCGCTTTATATGTTATGATCTAACTGTAATGCTTCTTCCTTAACCTTACTAAATCGATTTACTGCTATTAAATCAACAAATAAATGTCATTCAATCCTTTCAAATCTACTATACCTCAATAGTAATAGTTAAAGCGCGCAGTTATTAGTAAACAATGTCACATAGCAACATATCATCTGTCTTAGAAATAAAAATGCCAAAAATGGAAAATGTCAGATGAATGTATCTAAATCGCAATGTATTACATGAGTATTCTATGCTAATATTTGAAGTTGTACAACAAAGTTCTTAACTTTGGTACAAGTATAATAAATTTGTTACAAAATCCATTAAGAATACATAATAGTTTTTCAGTGAACAATTTTACTTTGTGCTATTTTCATACGGGAAGTAATAATTAAGTACTTATCAGAATAACTCTATTTGAATGTAATTATAAGTAGGGATTTAACAGGTAGGGTTAAAACTAACCAATAATTTAGCGAAAATTTAAAATAAAAACATATAGCATCAAATATTTATGAGGCAAAATATCTGAAAGTTGCAAACAACCTTATTGAAAGCAAGGTAAATTTTTTTACATGTTGTACTAAAAATATTTTCTCTTGATTCTAGAACAAATGTGTGAATCGTGGTTGTAATAGTCACATCATATAACCGTTTACATCCAGAAAAATAAAATAAAATTGTGAATGATATAACTTTAAAATAATCACATGGAAATTTGTTCTCTACTGAAACTCAACTGAAAAAAAAGATTTGTTTTAGGCAGAAACAAGTGTTCTAAACCCTTATGCAAATTTGTGTCCGCCTTGTAAATGGAACTTTTATGTATTATTATTCCTATTAAAAATTATGCTCAACAATTCACCATTCCTCTCAAGATTTTGAAATATGAGTTCACGTTTCTAGACTAATTTTTTATTTTCTTCTCTAAGTCCCAACATGGTCATGACTTAAAAATTGTTTGCTCTCGTTTTAAGCAATGTTCTAATAAAAGGATAAAAGGTCATCGAAAGTGACTGCCCACGATATTTATAAAGATCTATGTCTTACTTATAAATAGTAAACAAGGAAGATAAGAGCACCAAGATTTAGAAGGAAGCTATTATTTCATTTGCTGGAATCAAACAAAAAAGGTTAATTTTATGCTTATTCAAATGAGGGTGGTGCCATTAATGTCATTGATCGCGAAAAAAAGCTATTTTCGGATTTTGTGGTAAAACTTCTATAACCTAAAAGATTGTAATTATAGCATTTTAATTAAGAAATTTAAATTCATTGTCGTATTTCTAAATAGGCTAAGTAAGCTTTAACGGATAGCACTATTTTCAGAAGGCCAATTTGGCCAGTCAACAGACAGAGGTTTAAAACCTTAAAACATTATAAATTAAAAATATTTTATTTAGAAATCATTCTGAGGAAACTCGGAGTCTGGAATTGAACCCATACTCCGAGCGATGCAGTTGAACGCTTTTTAATTCAATTTATAGAAAAAAAATCGAAAAATAAGTTCTTGAGTCACTGGTGGAAGCCTAGCTGCATCCAGCTTCATGAAGTAACGTTACTCCAAATTAATGGATTAGAGTTACGCCAATAAAAAGTTTACTCCTATTTTGTTGTGTAACGTTACTCCATAAATTTGGTGTAACGTTACTCCCATTTTAAGGAGTTACGTTACACAAATGTTTAAAACCATAAAAAATTATAAGTTAAAACTTTTTTATTTAGAAATCATTCTGAGGAAACTCGGAGTCTGGGATTGAACCCAGACTCCGAGCGATGCAGTTGAACGCTTTTTAATACAATTTATAGAAAAAAAAAATCGAAAAATAAATTCATGAGTCTCTGGTGGTAGCCTAGCTGCATCCAGCTTCATGAAGTAACGTTACTCCAATGGATTAGAGTAACGCAAATAAAATGTTTACTCCTATTTTGTTGTATAACGTTACTCCATAAATTTGGTGTAACATTACTCCATAAATTTGGTGTAACGTTACTCCCATTTTAAGGAGTTACGTTACAAAAATGTTTACTGCGCAGGTTGTCAACTGGATTTTAAGGAATAATATATACAAAATTTTCCTTTGCCTCTCTTTCGAATTCAAACAAGAACACTAATATTTCCTTTTCAAGTCAAATAAATGGGTGAACTCATTATTCGATTAGTATGAAACACTTAAAAACTATAAACTTGACTATTTCGTTTTAATTTCTTTTCCCACCTTTCGTTCAAAAGTCCCTTAAGAAATAGTCCAACGCTCAAGAGAAATGAAAGGTAATCCTATGAGTAATCCGATCACAAATCAAGAAAGTATGACTTCAGATCCGTTATTAAAATCTTAATAACATTTGGAGAACAATTCTTTGTTACATAAAGAAAATAAAAAAAAAGATTTAGGTTTTAGTTAACTTTCAACTGAATGAAGATTCTTCTACTTTTGAATCTTCATCAATTACTTTCACGGGCACCTGACCTTAATCCTATGGGAATTACCATTGAGCTATTAAATATGATTGACATTCAAACATTCTAAGTAAAATTACAGAAACATATGTACTTAAAAACATGTTTTATTATTTTAATGTATTATCGAATCATTGAAAAAATGTGCCAGGTATATTTTGTAAACACGTGGAAAATGAGTTAAGTAGTTTACGATTTTTCTGGTTTAGAGTTTTTATTTTTCGGAATATTTTTGCATGGGTAAAAACATATATTATATTATTTATAGCTTTTTGATCGTAGGTAATTTATATTTGTTTTTTCTGACTTTTTCTCTGGAATTTGAAACGCAATAGATAGAATTGCGATAAACAGTGCTGTTGAAAAAAGAATAACGATGATAACTTTTTGGAATCACGTTGCAAGAATTGTTATTAATCATAGACTGGAGATATTACAAGTTGAAAGTATTGGTTTTAAAGATTTTAATTTAATTACAATGAAAAAATAAGACTTCGTAGTATGCATAATAAATGAATATCGTAGAAGCAACTTTCTTTAGATTTTTTGGTCTTCATACATGATTTATAATATCCTTATGAAATTTGCTTACTGAAGTTTATGTAACAGAAAAATATACTTTATTCTAGCACAAATGGGCAATTTCTTTAAAACAAAATACAAACAAGTATATACTAATAAATAGGAAAATGTTAAGTTTGATAATGCATTCTTAAAATTGACTTTGATATAAAGTATACTGTAATAGTTTCCTATCGGCATAATTTTTTCACGCATAATATATAAGGCTAAATTCATTTCATTTGTATAAAAATTACATATTTAAAATTTAAATAAAATAATAAACAAATTATTTCTCCCAACTCAAAGAAATGTCCACTGTAAATAACCTTACATTGACATTTATCATGAGTTATGTGACATGAAAATCCCCTGGTTATGAATCCTTTAGAAGAAAATAACAGTTGTATTAAAAGTTTAGCTAAAGGAAAAAGTTTTATAAGTCATTATAGTTCCTTGATCATAAGTTATGTTTCATGAATTATCTGAATAAAGATTAAATTCAATAAGACAGTTTTTCCAATAAGAAAAACTATTTTTCTAAAAGAACAGCCAAAGAAGTATCTTGACTAAGTTACTGTGGTTAGTTTAAAGTATCATCTCTTAATGAAATCTCTAAATAACGATTTGATTCAGACAATAGAAAAAAGAACTGCCTTTTAAAAGTAGAGCAAATGAAATACCTTGACTTAGTCATAGAAATTAGTTAAATATAATCATGTATTATGTCTCATGAAATGCCTGATTGGATTCTGCCAATAGAAGAAAGAAACGTCTTTTAAAATTAGCGCTAAAGAAATATCTTTTAATAAGTCGTAAAAGTTAATTGACTGTGGTTAGTTTAAAATATAGTTGTTTTTTCTCAAGAACTCTCTGAATAAGGATTTGGTTTTTTCCAACAGAAGAAAGTAAAACCTTATTGCCGAAGAATTTCCTTCCATAAGTAACTGCAGTTCCTTTACCATTACTCACGAGTTATGCGTCATAAAAATCCTGCAAAGGGATTTATTTTTGCAATTGAAGAAAGTAACTGCCTTTTAAAAAAAAAGTAGAGCGGACGTTTGGGGAAGTGGAACAGGCCTAAGGGGCCCAGGGATTTTCCGAATGTGCGGGACCACGAAGCTGGCCCCTGAAATGTCTAATTTTTTAAAAGGAAGTGATGGTTTGAGTCCGACAAGTTCACGGACCTTTTCGGAAGAGAAAACGATTGCCTCCTAAAAGAGGTCAATTTGGTCGAGGAAAAAGGAAAAATATTTTCGGTTCTATCCAATCTTTGTAGGTGGGGAAGAAAGTGAGGCCAACGGAATAATACCGAAAGTAGAATGACTTTTTCTCTTCTCGCCTCCTAACCTACTTCTTGACTTTTTCCAAGATCCGCTCAGACCCCGATGAAATTTCGATTGGATCCAGTCATGGTTAACTAGACACACATCAGTCTACTTTCATTACCACTTGAAACATTTGTGCTAAAGACTTCTGCGGGTTTTCCGCGCCCTGCCATCCTGCAACAAGAGGTATACGTCATGCGACAGTTCAAATGTGACTGATTTTCATTGTTACAGCACATTCTGGGAGTTGGAAAAAGTGATTACCAAAAGGAAACGATTATCTGTTTTTTCTTCAATCGCCTTTTCAGTTAAAACAAAACTGTGTTGGGAAAACAAAGCGTTTGCTTTCACTTTACCTTGTTAAAAAGACATTTCTTTCCCTCGTTAGTGGCATGTGTGTGTTTGAAACCAAGTGTTAGAAGATACTCCGGTTGTGCTTTCATTATTGAATTCCTTTCAAGTTATGGTATGGATAAGTTTAAAAGAAATTTTTAAACGAATTGAAAGTTAACGGTTGGATATAAATTAAAAATCAGCTCTGCTTCAAAAATTTTCCGTAAGTACTTTTCTTTTCTTTTATCGCTTTAGTAATAATTATTTTTTTTTAAATATTTAATATTTTTTTATAAACCTGAATTATATATTCGGGACAAAATTCAGAGAAACTGCAACAAACATACCACCAGGTTATAAGCAATGAACATACTTCTAACCTATTTATAACACAAATATTAGCGTTAAATTTATTTAAAACATGTTGTTTGTTGGGGTTTTTCAATTAATGTTCAACGTGTTTTTCCTTCAATGTAAATAGGTGAGATGTGTGTACCTACTGTCAAATTTTTTTAATCCCCATAAATATATAACAGAGAGGATTTAAAAGTAGTAACTTTTAGTCAGGTATATCATTAGACCAATCACTTACTATTGCAACTATTTTATATACTTAAAATAATAAATGTGTCGAAATACAAGACTTTTGAAAAAATTAATTGACGATAGGTACAATTCAACATTGTACCTAGGCCCGGTAGCCTTTGTACCCAGAGAGCCATTCTCCAAAAAGTATTTTTAACTCTAAATAGAGTGAAAATCAAATACGCAATTATTTCTAATTTTCGCTAATTTTTTCTATCAATATACAATAATTGACCAGATACATTACAAAATGAAAATTCGAATCGTTGACACAACTAAAGGCGTGCGTATTTTAGTTAAATTAGTTTACTAGGATTTTTAAAAAAATTAAGACTTTTTTAAATAGTTAAAAAAAGTAACATGAAACAAAAATATTATAGTTTAGAAAGTAAATAAAATTATTGCAAAATTTTAAAAACTTATAAAATAAAATAAGTTTTTAAAGAACAACTCTTGTTCCAAAAGTTTAATTGCCATAACAAGCATAACTAAAATATTTATATATTTTTTTTTTAATTAGTTATACTATTCAACCGAAATATTTTCTTCCGCGAAAAGAAAAAAAAACAAGTTTTGATTTTTCTTGTAATAAAATTAATAAAAATCGCTCTCAAACATAAACTTTGTTTTACTATAACTTTGAATATTTCCAATCACTCTTCAATATCTAGTGTAAACTGAATTATTCATAACTGTCGCTTAATGTATAACGACTAAAAAGCTTTCAAGCGTAAAATCGCTTTTTGTACCAGTCTGGTGTTTACTTATATAATTCATCAGACATATTGAATGTAATGTATCAACATTGTCTACTTCCATCACTTCCGTGTGAGTGTGTAAAATATTAGTATTAGTTATTAATTTTAAATCATTAGTTAATATTAAATAATAAGATTCAGTGTTGCTTTAAAATATTAATGATTGAGATGTAATTAATTATTCAAATTTTGTATTATAGGCCTTTCACAAATGTTTTTTTAAATAATATTTTCAAAAGCAAAAAAAAAAACTATTTTTTAAATAGGGATAGTTTTTAATTGTTTTGTATAATTCTTATCAACCTAATAATTCATACCATTAAACTATTTAATTACGAACACAGATAATCCAAATTACTGTTAATTCTAATGATGATTTCGCTGACCTGTCATTCTAGTGATGAGTTCACTGCCCTGTCATACTTACAAATACACTGCTCAAAACAATTAGGGGAACGCATGGTTTAAACCCTTTCACCCCCAATGATTCCATTTGGTATCATCAGCTTTCCGAATTTTTTTCTCACTATAAGTTGAGCTCGCACTTATTTATCATTAGATGGAAGAATCGTGTCTTTTGAAGAAGTAAATAATGTTTGTTTCAATTAAACGAAATTTTTTAAAAACATGGTAAAATAAAATTCACTCCCAAAAAAATTTATTAAATAAATTGACCCTAAATTCTTCCCGCTTGCATTCTTAGATGTTTAAAAATTGATTTTACCTATTTTTTACGATTAAATTTTTGAAAAAATTATTGTTATAAGTTATTCAAAACTTATGATTCCAATTTTCCCTCCTTAAATTTTAGTTAAAAAATTAAGATTTGTTTCCCTGTTTTTTACCGTTTCATTCTGGATGCATAATGGACCTATTACACATATTTTAGATTTTTATAATAAAAAATAAGAAGTTGGAACTGAAAGGGTAAACAAAAGTACGCAAAGTGCTCCCTTAATTGTTTTGAGCAGTGTAAGTAAATTAAGATTGAGGCGAACTTATTGTTTAAGTCTCTTGGGTTTCTAATGAGAAAGGTTTGACTATTTTTAAATATTGAATTCAACTTCTTTTAATTCAAATATCGGTCTTCGCAATCGATTAGTGTTTTTTGATGCTGTATTAATACATGCCATTTTTAAACTGCTTACTAATTGAAAGATTTTGTTAAGTTCAACTATACCAGTGCATTAATCATTCACTTAAATATCTTTTTAAATTAAGTAATTAGCATCACATTCTTCAGTTTAATAATTTCCTAAACAACAGTTCAATTACATTCTTCTATGAAGGTCATACAAAAACACTGCGTTCATTAGCGAATCGCGTGACGAATTATCGCTTCGAAATTCCTTCTGGAGTCATCATTACCCGTGCCCCTTTTAAATGGTGAAGAACTTTGATTAAATGAGGAATTAGGTCGTGAAATCGCTGCAACTTTCTCACCAAGTAATCTGGTTTTTTCTGTGTTTATGAGAAACGCAATTGTGTTTACCCGGAGTGCGACCCGCCAGCCTCATTCTTCCATTCAAAAAGCTACGCAAAGTTGTAAAGATAAGAAATAAATAATTGTAAAGGAATTAAATTCAGTAAAAAGCAACATTTACGTACAGGATGTTTGGGATAATTGCAAATGGGGTACAAAAGTCTACGCAAAGTTGTAAAGATACGAAATAAATCATTGTAAAGGAATTAAATTCAATAAAAAGCAACATTTACGTACAGGATGTTTGGGATAATTGCAAATGGGGTACAAAAGTCTACGCAAAGTTGTAAAGATAAGAAGAATAGATTTGTAAAGGAATTAAATTCAGTAAAAAGCAATACATACAGGATGTTTGGGACAATTGCAAATGGAGACTGAAGAAGCTAATCTGGCTTGTGTGCCCACTACTGTAATTTTGTTGGTCTCATTTATTTATTTATTCTAAAATTTTTAATACTATTCAATGAAAATATTGAGTATAATTATTGAGTAGCTTCTTATTATATTTGTTAAGGAATTAAATATAGTTAAAAATCTTAATAATAGCAGCTTTTACATACTGGATTATCC